>CM042217.1:22055149-23255149 GCA_023566465.1 Cottus gobio | reverse complement strand
GATCAATATCATCAAGTCCTAGTATAATGGTAGGGGAAACACTGCTTTATTAGTCCCGCAGTGGGAGAAATTGCAGGATTACAGCAACAAGGAGACACATAGTAAAATAAACAAGTAATATAAATAAACGGTAATAAAACCGTACATAATTTACAATTGCAGTATTATATATATATATATATATACACAAAAACATGTATTTTATCACCAGTTGAGGTAATTAAATTGACCAAAGTGATTGAAGTGTCCCCATTATTGCTGTACCTTGTGAAATCCACGTTTTTTTTAATTAGTGGTAATGGGGTTTGAGCATAGCTGGGAAAAAGCAAGGGAGTAGACGGTAATGTATGTGGCTTTGCATCCCTCTGTGAGGATTCTGGTCTAATCTTGTGTCTTTCTTTCTAGTAGTTCCACCCATGGCCGCACCTCTCTCCGTAGGCACAGGTGTCTCCCATTCCCGTGATTATCTCCTGTCGACATAAATACCCCGTTCACCCTCGTCCCCGCTGTCAGTCCGTCCAGCCGCCAACCTGGCATCACAACCCGTGAGTAGCTTGTCACTTTGTGTTTTCCTGTTCTAAGAACCTGTTCGTTTTTTTTTTACCTTCCTGCCAGCGCCAAGCCTCGGGTCTCACCTGTGTGAAGAGGACTGCCCGTTAGTTCCATGGAGATTAGCGGTGAGGTCTGAAAATCCTGTGTCAAGCCTCGGGCATCACACAGTCGTTCCAGCCTGCCGGTCAGCCCATTTCTATAAGGCTTGGACTCGGGAGGAGTGCAGGCCTCCTCTGTTTGCTGCCAGCTTCGTCAGCTGTCCCGAGGAGCACGAGCCTTCAATGGACGTAACTGTTTTGTTGGAATAGCGGGACTCTCTCTCCCGGGTTCGGAGGAGAGAGAGCTTGACCCAACCAGACATTCTTGTTGCTATTCGCACTGGCTCTCATTGTTTCCTGTATCCTCCCTGTCAATAAATATTGGTTTAACAAGGAACTATGCAGTTTAGTAGCTGCATTTGGGTCCATGACCACACCACATAACACCCTCAGAGTTGGGATAACGATAATGTCATATTCCTGCTTCAGTAGTACATGGGGAAATGCAGTGCACTGGCACATGTATGTCTGCAAATAGAAATTCCTTTGTGTTGGCGAGTGGTTCAAATTTATTGAGCAGACCGTTTGCATTAAATTGGCCTAGATCCCTGATTGCGTCCGGTATGACGGTGTCTTGCAGAGAGGATGCTATTTTAGAGCAGCCAATTGCAGGCTGTTCAAAATCCTGCTGCAGGACAGGGGTGACCAATTTTAGGGATAACGATCTTCTTTCTTTTCCATACCTGGAATGTATTCTGCAGGAGCAGCAGTAGTATAGTTACAACCGAAACAGCCTTGGCGCTAATGCCATCATTATTGTAAGTGGTCTCAGGTGAAACATACCAAAGAGTGGTATTGTCTCCGACAATTGCAATAGATCCCCTCTCTCCATCGCTGTTATACAAATTTATTCATTTGAAAATGTCTGTCAGTTTCCCAAGAACTGACAGAGAAACTGCTCCGTGGGTCTTATAAGCGCTTATAGCCCCACCCATTTGTACATTAAATAATATGCATTACAAATGTAACTGAAACAAACCTGTGTCATATTTGATGGTTAGCTCTTCAGTTGATGGATCCTTTACAATGTCCTCACAAACTTCATTATCATCATCATCCAACTCGGTTCCCGAACTGTCACCAACTTTCACCACTTTGGTTACAGCTGGGACACCCAACTTTGCAAATGCTAGGAAACAGGCACAAAAGCTTAATCATAAAGGTCATTAGATATGAAACTGTTTATTATTAACTAATACTCCTCAGATGTGGATTACCTTTTTAAATAGAGGATTTATAAAAGAAACACAAATGAAATAAAATGCTGTCAATTATTGGGGATTGTATCGATCCCAAACTATTTTGATAATTTATCAGTTGGAGTCCATCCATCCATCCATTTTCCACCGCTTATCCGGGGTCGGGTCGCGGAGGCAGCAGGTCAAGCAGGCTGACCCAGACTTCTCTCTCACCCGCAACATCTACCAGCTCATTCTGGGGGATCCCGAGGCGTTCCCAGGCCAGCTGGGAGATATAATCCCTCCAGCGTGTTCTGGGTCTTCCCCGGGGCCTCCTACCAGTTGGACGTGCCTGGAAAACCTCTAAAGGGAGGCGTCCTGGAGGCATCCTAATTAGATGCCCGAACCACCTCAGCTGACTCCTTTCGACACAAAGGAGTAGCGGCTCGACTTCAAGCTCCCTCCTGATGTCCGAGCTCCTTACTCTATCTCTTAGGCTGAGCCCAGCCACTCTACGGAGGAAACTCATTTCGGCCGCTTGTATCCGCGACCTCGTTCTTTCGGACACAATCCAAAGCTCGTGACCATAGGTGAGGGTTGGGACGTAGACCGACCAGTAAATTGAGAGCTTTGCCTTTCGGCTCAGCTCCTTCTTCACCAAGACGGCCCGGTGCAACGCCTGTTTTACTGCTGCAGCCGCACCGATACGCCTGTCGATCTCCCGCTCCATTTTACCCTCACTCGTGAACAAGACCCCGAGATACTTGAACTCCTTCGCTTGTGGTAGGCACTCTGTCCCCACCCGGAGGGAGCAATCCACCGGTTTCCGGCAGAGCACCATGGCCTCAGATTTCGTGGTGCTGACTCTCATCCCCGCCGCTTCACACTCGGCTGCAAAACGCCCCAGTGAATGCTGGAGGTCATGGTCCGAGGAGGCAAACAGGACCACATCATCTGCAAACAGCAGAGAGGCTATCCTGAGATCCCCGAACCTGACATTCTCCGCCCCACGGCTGCGCCTAGATATCCTGTCCGTGAAAGTCACGAACAGGACCGGTGATAAAGGGCAGCCCTGGCGGAGGCCAACACCCACCGGGAACGTATCTGACTTACTGCCGAGGATACGAACACAGCTCCTACTGCAGGCGTACAGAGACCGGATGGCCCGTTGCAACGGGTCCGGCACACCATACTCCCGCAGCACCCCCCACAAAAAGCCCCGAGGGACCCGGTCGAAAGCCTTCTCCAAGTCCACAAAGCACATGTAGACTGGTTGGGCAAACTCCCAGGACCCCTCCAGTATCCTTGCAAGGGTAAAGAGCTGGTCCACTGTTCCACGACCAGGACGAAACCCGCACTGTTCTTCTTGAATCCGAGGTTCGACAAACAGTTGGAGTAATATTGTGCACTACATGTGCACAACTGGTGTGCATTACATCAGTTGGAGTAATATTATTTAAAGAAGAAATATTCCCTGAGTCCAGCATCTTAACCCTTTCATGCATGAATTATGTTAACATCAGTCAGGATTTTTGTATTGCTCTTTGAGCAAGAAAAACAAGATTTTAGTTTGAATCTATCTTTTTTTTAGAGATTTTTAAATGTCCATTAAGAAAATGAGCAGAGGATCCTGCTCTCACCCACACTTTCTGCTTGTATTTTCAGCTGTTTTCCCTTGAGAAGAAGACTCAAGTTCAGGGAGAGACTCCAGTTCATGCAGAAGACTACTGCAGAGGAAGAGGATTCCAGTTCAATACAGAAAAATAGTCAGTCATGGACATTTTATTGTTTGAAATTTCACTTTTTCAAGTTCAAATTGTTTTTATACATTTCCCCCTTGACCTGAATATTTTATTGCTTCCAGTGCTTGAATTTTACAGTTTACTATCACATTACTTTAATTAAAACTTGTTTAAATTGTCATAGTAACTTGAAGAAAGACGAACATTTGTAATGTATGTTCAGGAATACCATGAACAAGTGTTGTTTACAAAAGCATTGAAAAACAAAATGTAAAATTTCTATTTCTATTAAAATAAATGACTTTGGTTGAAAAAACTGCATCTTCATTTTACTGTATTAAAATGAATACAGTGATGCGTGTTACAGTAGTCTAGGATTTGCTGTAAACTGTACACTGTTACTGTGATGACAAGTACAGTATTTTGATAACTACTGTAATAATGACAATACAGGGATTATTACTGTATAAATTACTACAGTATTCCATGGGTACTGTAATTCATTTTATAGTAAGCATACTGTGAAATATACTACAGCTACTTACTTGCTAATTGCTGCCAGCAAGTTACTGTAAATTCTACAGTTATCTTTTTACAGTGTACGTAAATTATCACCAACATTATCTTACTCAAGCTGTTGTTAAAATAACTCTGAAAGAGTCCATGGACTTTGACAATGCATATTTAACACTGTGGATTTTACTGTGCACACACACTAACAGGTGGAGTGTCTCGAGGTCATGATGCATTTAGGATGTGGGCCACTGATTTGGAAGGCAGGCGGCCCTGAAAGCAGGCGGTGTACATCAGGGATAGCATTGACCATCATGCAGGAGCTGGGATTCATGGAAGCTGTCCATCCGGTGGTGCCATTGGGCCTGCTACACATGCGGCGACTGCTGAGGTGGTTTGCCAGCTTCTGCTTGGATGCCAAGACACACAAGCAGAGCTTGATTGCCGAACGCAAGCTATCGCGGGACCCCAAAACACTTGTTAAGCGGAATGCTGCTGGGACAAGTGGGGCTGGAGTGGAACTGCCTGGGGAGATCAGTAGATGGTGTGTGACACATCAACCTCAGTCAAGTGTTCTTGGTCCATCAACACTTGATACAAGGGAAACATGTGATGGTGCGCACCATGATGGCCTATATCCACAGTTAGGGAGGAGTTTTTAGTTGTTTTTTTTGCAGTGTGTGGTGGACAGAGGGCTGTCTCATGCCACTGTTGAAGTGTATGCAGCATCATTTCTTCCCGCCCAGAGGGTTTTTGGCACCACACACCTCGTAAAGCTGTTCAAGCAGGGGGTCACAAGACCATGCCTGGTGATGCGTGCCTCCTGCCTGCAGTGGGAACCGCCGTTGGTGCTCAAGGCTTTGGTGAAGGGTTAACCTGAGCCATGGAGCGCTCCTCTCTGAAGGCGTTGTCATTTAAGACAGGTTTGTTACTTGAACTGACCTCAGCAAAGAGCTTGTGTGAACTAATCACCCTGTCTGTGCACCCCAGCTGCTTGCGTGGAGATGCATCCCCACGTAAGCAGCCGGGCTGCCCTCAGAACTAATTCCTCCTTTGTTCCTAATAATTTAAGGAGTTCTGTCAGATCAGAGGTTATACAGCTGGGGCTTTTTTTGACAATTTACAATGCAGTTTTTTTGGGTGGGAAAATCATCTTTAGGAGACCAGGCTGGAAAAGGTGGCTGACCTTAACCATTTAACAGCATTTATTACAAAATAAAAAAGACCTTATTATTACTACCTTGAAAGAGTTTTGGCGGAAGTTACATAACAGCAGGACTTGATTCGATGGGTTATTTCAATTCAGATGCCAATGTCAGCAATCTGTGCAAAGAATGACATACGGTTACTATTTTTTGACAGGTGTCAATCTAAAGTATATATGATATATCGTTGTTGCCTTTCGTGCTGCTGTTTTTAGATAGCTGGCACAGCTGCCTGTAGCAAACAGCAAACCTTATGTTTTCACCTCGGGGAGAAACAAATTGATCAACATAAAGACAGAAGGACGAGATGCAGAATGATGTGACAGATGCGGCAGAAAGAAAAGAGAAAGAAAAGCACAAACCACCACTGTTTCAGAATATGCCTAAATTCAAGAGGTGTGCAGTTCATGGGTACCATATGGGCGAAGGTTGTTTTGTGCCCTCAGCAAATTCGGTATGAAAAGAAAACATCTGTTGAGTTTGTTGTTGAAGCAACTAGCCTAGAACAATAATTTAATTTAAAAGCTCTGAATGCAGTGTTGAGTTCTATAGTTTGGGGCTTGATGTTCACTTCACATTGCCCACTCCATCCTCCAGGCAGAGAGACTGCTCAGTCTGATGAACAGGGTCCTAATCTAAAGTAATCAAGGTTCTATGATGAGATTGGGTCATTTGTTTAGCACTTAAGCACTTAACAGCATCCCATAAATCATTCACACAACAACAGGTTTAGGTGCAGATTAGTAGAGCACTATATTCCTTGAGCTCTAAGTGTGTCAATAGGTTCTCATCTTTAGATTTTTTTTTAAATCTCTTGCAAGTCTGTATTACCTCTAAATTAGGTGGAAGAATGCTCTTGTTTGCTTCCTGTATCATATTTCTGTTAAATATAGTTTAGATAGTGAATATACTAGTGCATTACAGCACATTGAAATCACTGTTTTTTTTATGTCCTATGATCTTTTGTTTGAGCTGGAATTTATTTTTGTCAAGTCATTGTGCACTGACCTGATAATGCTTGAGCTCCCGTTGCTCCGTCCTGCTTTGATCGCGACAGCCCGGAGCTCTACAGGTGCAACTTGTGTCAGAGCTGATCTGGTCCTGACCGGCTTCTCGTCTGTTCTGCTTCGACCTTGGACTCAGTTGTCTCACTCACAAAGACCACAATGGACTCAGCCCTTTGGTTTTAATCTTCCCATGTCCTTATAAAGGCTTTTAGATTTGCTATCGGCAGCAGACAGCTTCAGACTTTCTCTGGAGTGAATCCATTTTTACAGAGGACAAGTGAAGAATGGGGGGGAAAATGTCCAGATGTGCAAAGCTGATACGAACTGATTTAGCAGACTGTTAGCTGTAATTGCTGTCAAAGATGACTATACCAACTATTGACTTGAAGTGGGGGGGATAAGGAATTACTCTTTAATATTAAGTTTACTTATAAAAGTCATTCTTTTGTTAAAATTTGCGACAGAAAAGTAACCCACTAATTCACAAGAGTAAAGGTTTGGATACATTAGTGAAAAATTACAATAATTAATAAAAAATAAAGAGTTTGCATTCACTAGGCAAATTGTTGATACAATCTCCACCAATCAGAAGGTGGAGCAGTAGCCATTATGTAGCCTGAGACGTGAAACAAAAAGCAGAGAGAAAAGTCCAGAGAAGTCAAGGTCATACTGAAAGGGACCTAGATGAACATATAAATATCTCTTATGTGTCGTTCAGAAGTTTGACATTCCCCCAAAACAACTTTTTCAATATTTCAGTGAGATAAGTAAATAACACTGAAACCTTTAGGGAGGAGGGATTTGCCGGTTAAGATTAGAAACGTAATCCAGGAGAAGAAATGTTTCTCTCGAAAACTAACAGTGACAGTGCAGTTTTGTTGTATGGGAATGGAATTTTTAGCAGACCAAGCTGTACAGCCACGTAAGGCTGTTGGCGTCAGGTGTCGGTGCAGGAGGTCAGAAAGGTTTGAAGGGGTTTAGGGTTGTGAACTGGATTATTTGCTGTACCAGTGGAGGCTTTGGAGGACTGGTGATGGGATCTCTGGTGCGGCAGTGGGAGAGCAGACGGGCAGCTGAGTTCTGGATGTATTGCAGTTTGTTGATGGTTTTGGTGGATGTGCCGTACAGGGTGCCGTTGCAGTGGTCCACTCGAGAGGTGATGAAGGTGTGGATGAGTGTTTCTGCGGCAGAGGAGGAGCGGGAGGGGCCGTAGCCGGGCAATGTTTTTAAGATGAAAGAAAACGTTTTTTGTGATGTGATAATCGTGGCGCTCAAAGGAGAGGGTTGGATCAAAGATGACACCAAGGTTACAGATGTGTGGGGAAGCAGGAACAGTGGTGCCATCGATGCAGAGGGAGAAGCTGTGGTGGGATTTGTTTAGTAATCTGGGGCCGACGAAGAGGATTTCAGATTTGTCGCTGTTAAGGTTGAGACCCAAAAAAAGTTGTGACGGCCCCAGGGCCTCTGCCAGGACTTGTGTTGTGCGTCTTTCTGTGTTCCTGGTTTGTTGGATCTTGAGGCCATCAAGGAATTTGAGGCAGCTAGCCACTGCTTCCAAGTCTATAAGTCTGTAAGACCCACCCTATCCTGGAGGAGTGTGGGTTTACTTTCCCTGGCACACCTTAAAGTGTACAGCAACTCAAAACGTCCTACTTATTTTAACATTACCTGAGTGGACTTAGCAGAATGTTCTTCTGCCAGCATCTGCCACATTTGGTAAACTATTTCAATCTTTGTTAAATAAACTTATATATATATATATATATACATACATATATATATATACACATATATATAAGTTCTGCTTGTGCTTTGAATAGGATAGCTTGCATTCTCACCCAAAGCTGGAATCCTAAAATGTAGCCTGGTTCCCTTTTCCCTGCTTGGCATCACTCAACATACCTTCGTTTTAATCTAACTGAGGGATATAAATGGTTGACGTGACTTTTCTGGCCACCTTGCTATAGCCAGGAACTCTGAAAGCTTTGGCTCCATTTGGATGAATAGTGTCCTATTTCCCCTACCCTAAAGCAATCAGTGTGCATTAGGCAAGCCAGAAGATTTCCATCCAGATTTGACCTGGTAGCACGAAGTGTAAAATGTAGAAGCCGACTGAGGCTGCTAATCCACTTGGCAATGGACTCATTTGTTTATGGTAATGATTAGAATCAAAATTAATGAGGTTATGACTTATTGATGGGCGGCATGGTGATAAGTTGCTTCACATCAAGAGGGGCGTTGGTTTCTAACCTGATTATGGCCTGTTTGTGTGGACTATGTTTTTCCTGTATTCACATGAGTTTCCTGCCACATGTGAGTCAGGTGGGTTGACACTCCAAATAGCTTATTGGTATGAATATGATGAATATGGTAATCAATGTGTTTATACTTTAATTTGCCTAAAAAACACGTTCCAAGCACATACGAATCTAGAACCAAGGTCGCAGAAGGATTAACGGCTGATATTTTGATGGTAAAGGGGCTATCTGCATACAGGCGAGGATAATGGTCACCTGAAGGTGATCAATGTGGGCATGCATGGCGTAGCTGTGTAGCTCACAGGATTGTTTATCATTTACACAAGGATATGTGGAATCTACATTTTAAGCAGATTTTAATACAATTGAAATTGTGTATGTCGGTTTGTGTTCTGTGGCAGGAAAATCAGAAGGGTTGGCAAGCATTGGATGCATTGTATCATTTATCAGAATGAGATTACTGTATATCCTTTAGGCCTAAATCTGTTTCAATAGATTATCAGTGTGTTTTCTTACCAGATCACTTGGAAAAAATTAAACTAGAGCTGTCGATGCCGAGCTGGTCACTTAGTCGGTCTGTATATGTGTCCAGCTGTTTTGCTCTTACAGCAGGCAAACGAGTATTGAAACGCTTCAATTCAGAATTGATAAATAAATATCCATA
This sequence comes from Cottus gobio, assembly GCA_023566465.1. NCBI lineage: Eukaryota > Metazoa > Chordata > Actinopteri > Perciformes > Cottidae > Cottus > Cottus gobio. Next base: position 23,245,932 of record CM042217.1, on the reverse strand, counting down.
GTGACAAGACAATTTGCTTTTAAAAGGTTGAACCCAAACCACAATGATTAACCCAACCTTAACCAAAGTGTTGGTTAAACACACAACAATGTACATGCTTCCCTGTTTTTCTTTTAGACCATCATCATCTATATGTAAGCATTTATATTCCACTTTTCACTTGTTATGTTACTATCTGGGTCACATGCATGCATCCCATTGGCTGCTGCCACTATATAGGCCACACTTGTTTTCTCTGTTTGTCAAATTCCCTGACAAAGACTTACTATGCCAAACCATGTTGTCTTTTTTAATGATTTTGCTACCACAATAAATATTGAATTGTCGCAACATTTTGAATCCCTGGATTCCATCCTGTTGGATATAGGATGATGGTACAAAGTCTTGGGTTTGTATCTGAGAAAGAAGCACTTAATGGACTGAAAACACATTGTAAGTGAACAAAATAAAGCAATTCTTTCCATCCATCCATTATCTTCCGCTTATCCGAGGCAGGGTCTCAGGACCACTAGGCTTAGTTTTCCAGGTCTTCCAGGGGAACCTAAGGTGTTCCCAGGCCAGACAAGATGTATAATATCTCCAGCCTGTTCTGGGTCCACCCTGGGGCATCTTACCAGTTGGACAACCAGTTTGACATGCAAGGACAACTTCTAAAGGGAGGCTTCCAAGAGGCATCTTGATCAGATGCCCAAACCACCTCAGCTGGCCCCTTTCGACACAAAGGAGCGGCAGCTCTACTTCAAGCTCCTCCCCCTATCTGTAAGGCTGAGCCCAGCCACCCTACGAAGTATTCAGCAATCTCATTTGAGATTCCCCGATTTATGTTTCCTTTAAAACGCATTTGGCAAAGCTTTTTTTAGCAAAGAATTTGATGACAAATTCACATCAGTGGTACAGACCGAGAATGACAAAGGGACACAGAGAGAGAAGAGCAAAAGAAGGACAGAGAAACAGAATGAGAAAGGACATATTTTGGAGAGCAGAAAAAAAAAGGTTTTTGTATAGAGACTGCTAGCATGCTGCATTTGACTGCTACTGGCACCAAATGAACTCGTGTAGACACATTTGACAAATAGACAAATAGCTAATTTAAGCAAAGTTTAGTTTGTCCAAATAAGCTCAGGGTAAATGTTAAAGCTGTCCCCAAAAGCAGGATTTCAAACACTTTGGCTAATCATCGTCATTGTGATGCACAATCACACACATTGACTCTGTCACCTAAATTGGCACGGTTAATAACTACTGAGACTTTCTAAGTGTGAGATTTATAGAGTTGGTGCAGAGCACTTCATTTCAAATGTTGGGAATGAGCTTTTCAATAATCAATTTTCAAAAGCAGAGCAATAAAGCCCTGCTGGCTTAACCCAATGCGAGTACCTGAGGTGATTACCTAAAGCACAGTGAGCATGGCTGCTATTTTGAGATACAGCATATCTTTTCCCAATGCTAATCAGTACTGTAGTCGACCAATTAGCCCTCACCAAAGTAATAACTAAATCATGTTCCAGTAATACATTTAATTTAATGACATTTCAAGGTCTGCTGGGAAAATCAGGGCTGTTAATTTCAGGGGGATTTTGCCATACAAATCTAACCAGTTGCAGGCAGTAACTATACCTATTGCACAGCCATGAACTTTTTTTTAACCAAAGATCAAGTCTTAACCCTAAAATGTAATGCTTTACCTTGTGGGGAACGGCTTTTGAGTCTTCAAATGGGAAGTGGGTCCACATGATGTTTGTAAACAGACTTTTGTCACAGACAATACATTATTTCCCAGACCAGATAAAAAAAGGAAAACAGCCTGTGGCCATGACTGCTAATACGAAGATACATAGCATACTGTCAAACCTAAAACATCCATCCCTAAAATAAAATGAGTTACAGTGCAAAGCCATGAAATGTAATCAGTCAAAAAATGTGCTGAGTTTCACCCGAGCCTGAAGTCTTTAATAGAACATGAAACCAAATCAAAAGTCATTTTCTGGCAGGCTTGAGTCTCGTCAGGATCAGTTTGGGTTGCAGAAAAAGGACTCTCTTTACACTTGAGGAGCTGCAAACGTAAGTGTGTGTATCTGAGTGAATGTTATCCTCCCCTGGATACATTTATTAAAATTTTACACTTTTTGGCAGTTTTGTTAATTTTTGAAAAGCGGCAGCAGTAAAGCATCTCTGACTTTGGTCTAGAAATACAAGTGATAAGGAGAAAGAGAAACCGGCTCGCAGGGAAGCCATACGGCATTAGCGAGTGAAAAGACTGGGAGAGAACAGGAGCCGGCAGACCAACCCGGAGGCTGTAGTGCTGTCTGCTGGTGGAGTGATAAGTCAGACAGCCCTCAAGTCTGCTGATCCACTTCCCGCCTTGGCCATTTGTCAGAGCTGACTTGAAACTCCCAGTGGCCATTGCACTCTGCTGTATGCAGCTCCTCGCAGCAGGACACACTTGACAAGTGAAATCATTATGGACAGTTCTGCTCCTGTTAATGGCCAGCTGGTGTGGGTGAGCGTATATCTGCAAAAATATGTGAATTATAAGTAAAAATGTAGAAAGTTATGCGGAAAAATAAAGAATAGAACCGGTTTCTAGTTTGACGCGTTGCACAGCAAAATAAATTGTATATGTAGTGCAGATAAAAATATCCATCATGTCAATTTAAAAAAAACATAAAAATGACCATAGTAAAAATAATGAACCTTGTTGCTGTACCTGTGCATTAGTGTGTTAGGGTGTGTGGAGGTGGATGAGCTATAAAACAGAAGGAAACGGCAACGTGGAGATACAGCTTGTAAAAACAAGATTATTGAAACATGTTTAGGAAAGCTCTGTAGGATTGTAAAAGAAAAAAAAACATAACTTTTAATTTCTTGCACGGCAAGACAGAATACAATAAAGCTGACATTGAGCTGAGCATTCACTTCAGCTACCATTTTTTCCTGTGTAATGACCTGGTAATGACCTTAGTTCCTCTTTTAATCACACCGATTAAGAGGGCACTTTTAGGAGCCGTTACAATTCCAGAGATCTTATTCTGATTCATTTAATTAAGCTGTCTGGCTGTCTAATGATGGACTGTCCGGCAGAATGTCTCAGGAAGTGCACTCCACGTCTGTCACGTCTGGAAGTTCAGGTTTCAGCTCGAATGCCTCCGTCAGTCTTAAACACCGCTGTGGGCATGGTTACAAACGCCTGAATCCAATCCTAGCTGAGCATCGTAGCTCTTTTCCAGGTTTTAAATGAGTAAATCAATTATCATTTTAACCACCACATGTGTTGTTGTTTGGAATGGATATGTTTCTATTTCCAACAACAATCGGTGAGTAACCATTCCGTTCAAAAAAAGACGGACTCTTTAGGCTCTCTGGCTGGGACCAAGTGGTAATCCACATTGAAAGTGAGACCTCTGTTGTCAGGCCGTGTCTCTCTTTGGAACCAGCTGCCTGTCTGTCAGCCACAGGGCCCGTCCTGCTGAAAAAGACCACCTTCACCAGGTGGGCTGATATCAGACATTTACCGGATGAAGACCGTTGTGAGCTGCACACAAATTACACAGAAAGAACAAAAACTGAATGTTTTTTATTCATTTATTCACTGAAAAAGGGACATTTGGAGACTTAAATTACTACAGAGAAAGGGAATTACTTCAGAACTCAGAAAAGGCTGGAAATATTTAACTACTGTATTATGCTTAATCCAATAGATTTAATATAAAGCAATTCAGGCCTGCCCATATGGCGGTATGAAGGGGAAAGATTTATGAGGATCAGCCACAACGGGGGCCCAGCCACTTATTAAAGCAACAAATGGCTGGCACAAAGGCCAAATGCCAGGGCAATCAAAAAAGCAATGGTAATAGGTCCATGGAAATATTTAATTATACGCAAAGATTCAGGCAGATTTTATTTTTATAAGTGAAATTATTAAATACAAATGCTGTTTATTTCACAAAATAGTGTATAGGTATTAACAAATTAATATTTGTAAATACATTTCCAAATATAATTGTTTTGCTGTAGTTTACAGACATGGTTACAAGACAACACTGTTGAAAGTCCAGGTACGTACTACATCGATCAAAGATTTGTGTCTGTTTCAGTTTAGTGAAAATACATTCTTCCTCATAACTATGTTGTACCTACATTTCCCATAAAGTCCCTGTTAGAAGAAATTGGAGTGTTCTCCTTCTATTTGAAAGACTACAGCACCAGGAAAAGGAGCCGGTTCTGGGTGCATGTCCACAACCAGCAAACGAGACACTGCAACATGCTGCACCTCTCAAAAGAAGACTAGGCACACGCTTTATGTGCAGCGGAGTGGAGAGCGCTTCCTGGGACACTTCTCATACGCCGCGGAGCATTATATTGGCACCACAAGCATTGTCTCATGCACGATCAGGTTCGCCAGTAATGTAGCAGCCAGAGCGGTTCATACCAGGTTTCGAAATCGAGCCCAGCTCTGCTAATGTGTGCAACGTTTCACTCGTTGCCCATTAATAATACAGAATATTAACAAATGACACGTGTCTCAAAACTGAATCAACAGGTAAGAAGCAGAGAAGAAAACAACACATTAAGCTGGAGCAGTGCGGGTGTCAAAGCCACTATGGCCAATTAAATATATATCTATATATAGATATATATTTAAGAAGGGCAATAAGGCGAGACAGAGGGGCCACCACAGCCATGGCCGCCTGTGAAATCCCAGCCCTGGTTAGCATGTTACTAATTAGTTCTAAACACAACGTACAGCTGAGGTTGATGGGAATGCCATGTTTAAGTATTGGCCAAATATACATTTTCACCTTATGGTGATCGTCTTCATAAAAAAAATAACAAAGTAATCAAAAACACAAACTCTCTTCAACTGTACACATGATCCACTCCTTAGCAATAATCATGTCCATAATTAGCTTTGCAGTAAAATTAGCTTGGCTGATTTCAGGCTTGTACCTGGCAGCAGGGATGACCCTGTAATTGCAGTGACAACAGCTGTGAGCACCGGACAGCCACAGGGCACGAAGCTAATTGGGTTTTTGCCTCACCATTATCTTTTTAAATGCCAATCCAGATTGCGCTCCTGTTAAGCTGACATCCAATACAACTCTCCTTCAGTTGTGTTAACCTCTGGAGAATAAAGTGTCAAACCTACCGTGCAGTGGACAACATGGAGTCTCCATCTTGAGCAAAGAACTGAAATACTTTACTGTATTGAGTTTCGTAAACAAGTCAATCCACTCGGGCTGCAGTATCTCTTCTACCTTGATCCTCATTGCATACTAACGTTTAAGCCCCTAGGGAACCTTTCAGAGGGAATGCACAGTATGGACTGACATGAATGAGCAGAATTTGATCTGCATCCTCTTTTAGTCACATCATACATTTTGATATCTTCATCAGTTGCTCCTTTGAATAAAAATCCTCCAACGGAGGTTTAAACGATTTCCTCACCTTTTTGAGTGATCGGATCAGGTCGTGTGTTGCATACATCTACACCCCACGGCTCAGGTGCGTTTTAGAATGCCAGCGATCCATTTATTTCCCAAACTCCACTCTAGAGGATTATGTGCGAAGCAACTTGGCTCCAAAGTTAACGGCAAGCCTAAAGATACATCAAACTTTCTGTAGCACAAAGCTTAATCCTTAGTCCCTTTTTTTGGTCCTCATGAATGTTCTTGTTAATGTTTGTGAGATTGTGCTCTACATGGTATGCTGATGACGTGAAGAACGTGAATGAAAGTGCACATGATAATCGCAGAGAAGAGGAAGTTAGCATTGACTGACATGTTAAGAAAAAAGATAACTTGAGTGCTGAGCACTGATTCAATAACTCCCCAGGGAAAGGTCAGAAACTTTGAGATTTAAAGATTTCCACTGAATTCAACTTGAGATCAAAGCCATAGTCTATTAATAAAGCACACATCTGCACTGAGCATGATTATATACAGAGGAATACACAAGATGACCACACCTCACTGTTTAGCAAATCGTTGCTGTTCTAGATCCAATAATAAATTGCAAAAAGAGCATTTGTCTCTCCATTCACATGGTGAGTCTCAAAGCGGTGTTTATAGTTCTTATTTGAAAAAAGCAGAGTACATTTTCCAACACACACAATTATTTTTTTCACTTTCTTTTTTCGTGGTAAAAATTGGTCATAGTGGCTCCTTTTTTCTACTCAGTACTCAGTTGCAACCTCTCAGCCGACAGCTGGGACATAACGTGAATAGAACCATTTCAGCTGACCAAAAATAGCAAGCCATTTCGTGGCATTTATTCTTAGACAATATTAAAGTTATCTTTCACAGATCCATCACTGCAAACAGGTGGCCTCTCTTTGTTTTTTATCAGATGTTCTGTGCTCTCCTTGTTTCAGTGCTGCAGTATACGTTGTTTCATATCATCGTTCACATTGCAATACACTCGGCTGACAGGTAGCGCACTACGGAAGAAAGACCTCTTCAATGTACTGCTGGATAATGTATGCTTTCTAAATCTGTTGAACTCTAAGTGAGAGTCTTCACTGAGTACTTTTTATTGAAGTCCTGCTACCTGACCCGTTGGCTAAAAAATGTATGGGAAATCAAAGCTTAGTTAGACTAGCTCAATACTTAAACTTTTGTTGAATAATGTGGTGTGTGGGCTCTGTAAAGTGCTTCGGTGTCGCTCACAGCCAACTGACTTCTGACGCACTAAAGCATAAAACATTGTCCCTGGGTATAATTTAAATGTGATCAATAACACAAAGCAAAGCAGGCACATTGCCTAAAAGCCAATAACGGGTGCCCGCACACCACAGCCCTGTGCACTGAATGAATGAATGGCTGTGGATGCTGCCGAAGCCTTTTTGCCTGGTTTCTGGGTCAGGTGCTGGGAGCAATGAGGTGCAAGGCTAATGGATGCAGTCTTCACAGCAGAATGGAGATGGAGAGGCCCGAGGACTTTAGTGCACTTCTATAGCCTTTAAGGGAGAACAAAGATGTGGAGATGGAAATTGTTTGCCACCGATATGAAGAGGGATTGGAGGTGTGAGTGTGCTTTACAGTAGCTATGAAAGCCAATGCTAAAGTGGGAAATAGTGTGGGCTGAAGGAGTGGGGAGGACAATTGGTATAATGTGGAGGTGTGGCAGCCAGATTAAATGAAATAATCAATCAACCTCCTCTGCCTCTTCTGGTCAATGTGCATTACTACTCACTGACTTGGAAAATTCATCCCTTTTAAAACGGATTTTGTTTTTACACTTCACTGCGCTCTCTCAATAACACAAAGCATAGCATCTGCTTTATTTGTAAAGATATATATATATATATATATATATATATATATGTGTGTGTGTGAACAAAACATCATTGACAAACTGCTTTTTCATCACATCTACGTTACATTTTCAAAACTTGCAGTGGTAAAAAATTAAGATAAAACTCCCAAATATCGTTACATATTTTCAGGTGTCTATAATCGTACTGTACTTTTTAGATCTGTATTATCAATCTATAGCAGATAGGAAGATGCCAGCTAACCCTATGGTGCCCTACCTTTCTGTAAAAGGCCTCTGGAAAACAAATAGCCATCTGAAAGCAGAGTTCAGCTCATCTTGACCTAGTCGGATAGGCGCCATCAAAGTCGGACAGAATTTTATGTTTTTATTGTTTACGTTTCCTTTAGTTTAGTTTTGCCTTTAGGTCTCTCACTCTTGCCCCTCCGCATCCAAACAGCCATTACAGGAAAAAAAAGCTTTTCCAGGTATCAAATCAAGACTAAATTAAATGCTTTTTACTACCTAAACTTCATTTTTTGTTTTTCTTAAAAATATCTTTGATTTTACATTTAGCTGACGCTTTTACTATACAGTAGACCGTAGACACAGCAACGGTGAGCAATTTGGGTTAAGTGTCTTGCTCAAGGACACGACGTGAACTACCGGAGCCTGGGATCGAACCACCGACCCTCTGATTGAAAGACGGATTTGCTAACCACTGAACCACAGTTGCCCTATTTGTCTTCTCTATGTGCTTATCTTTTAAAATAAGGAGCATAGTTAAGAATCTCAGTTTTAACTCAATTGTTGATTGAGTTTCAGTTTTTTTTTTATTGCAAATTCATGATTATTCTTGAAACAATCTCTCCTCTTTCTTTCAATACACACGCCCACTTCCTCTGAAAACATTTCTTCAGAGAACAGCTTAAATGTATGCAGTGTTAAAGTGCTGTTAAAAGCACATTTACATACCCCAAAGCAAAGCGGCCCACCACATGAATATCAGTCACTTTAACAAGGCTTCTCTGATTATCTGGCAGCCAACTCCATGCCCAATGCCGGTTCAGGCAACGGCAGAAGAATTTGTAGTAGACAATTTGAACTTCGTGGTGAATAAGAAGAATGTTAGAAAATGGAACCTAGTTTTTGAAGACAAAAAGTTGCCGTGCAACCAATAGAAAGTAGGGAATTGATTGAACTTGTATTATCCATCTAAAACTTGTTTAAGAAGACAATTTAATGACCAGGCAGTAATGTACCACTTTGCCATTCAATAGATATTCTACACTAGATGAATGTATTATACACAATCAGGCTGTACCACACATTAATTATATTCCCTGAAGATATGGTATTAACATTTCCTCCCCTCTTTGTGGCAACACGAAGGTTTGTTTTGTCTGCTTCCTGAATAACTATTTTCAAGCAATCACAGTGTTTACATCCATTGATTTACTGACAGAGCGAGGCCATCCCAGTTGGCAGACAGTTTACAGTGGAAATGGTTAGATGTCCAGTATCTTACTGAAAAGCAGAAGATTACAGAGCCTTCATTCAACAATGTGCGGTAGCCACGGAGTTATAGCCGGCCACCGCTCAAAACGCTGCCATTTAGGAAGAGAACGCCCACAAACTATGAAGGAGCCTTTGCCTAAACTCGAACACATGAGGAGGGGAGACGTTGAGCGCAGACTATGGACTGTTTATAATGAGTGGACATAGTCGTTGGGACGTCTCCCATTGGTGACGATTTGAAGTTTGGATTTTGGCCGATGACATCTTGTTTTTTTGCAAAGTGAACAGAAGTGACCATCTTTGGAGTGCAAAGAAGTAGAGACGCCATATACTGCTCTGTCAGAAGTAGCTACTTGTCAATCACAAGCCTGCCATTAGCGATTGAGACCATCAAAGTCAAGTGACAGGGAAGGCATTTTTCTCATAGACTTTCTTACAATCTGACTTATTTTTGTAATCAGAGGATTTGCCCCCTGATGGCCAGTGCATGCAAATTTAAGGCACTTCTGCATTGGCTTCAGAAAGAGGCGTGTGTGTGCCACCCTCATGAGTAACACACAAGGAGTCAACACACAATTTATCAGAATAAACATGTGTGGGGAAGCCTCTGATTGTTTGACAGCAGACATGTGCTGCTTTTGACATGCTATAAGCTCCATGCTTCCCTGGAATATTTGTTCTGCGCTGACAGTGGTTTTAGCATGATACAGTTATAAAGCAGTGGCAATGCCTTCTGCCATCTCTGCCATCCAATCATTTGTATAAACACTCTCAGAACGCGGTGGGTCCTGGCTACATTTGTTAACCCTGAATTGGTTGTATTTGAGACCTATTTGAGTAAGATTGATCATTGTTATTGGGTGAAAAAAAATAGGAATCATCTCCTCTCAACTCTTTTTTTGGGACCAATAAAATGCAGCAATTGTGAATAACATACCACCAATGTTTGAAAGTTGTAGCATCTTGCCTACAAGTCATGTTTACTTAAAATATCTAGAATTGCATACAAATGTATGTATTAAAGTGTAAAACCCTATAAGCTGACTTTTTTAAATGCTATTATTGTTACCTCCCACAAATATTAAAACTATTGCAACTTTCTGAACTGGACTGCTCAACTCAGAAAGTTTCAAGAGTTGTCTGATTCATGTGAATGGAATGAAAGGAAACTGAAGTTTAAAATAGTATACATAAAAATGAATAAAACACCACAAACAACATGTAATGCCATGGATTGGACAATTGATAGCTATGAAGTAATGTGTAGCTTTTTATTATTATTTTATGACCAACACATGCAGAACCACTGTAATATGAAAACTAGCTTAGAATGTAAACAATGTTCATAATTTGACTCATATTGGTTTCTTTAAACATGTTTATTGGTTTACCAAAGTTCATGGGTCTACACGGTTAGAATGCTCAATACTTAAAAAACTACTTAAAAACAAACTTATAATTGATGGCCTACAAATGTGTAAATTATATTATAAACTGCCCTGACAGCTGATAAATTCTTGAATAGCTGATTTCCATGAAGTCACTTGAGCAGACAATGCTCTGGAGACATATCTTCAAAGCTTAATCTCCTCTAAAAGGAAGTAAATTTAGTTTTGTTTCTATTTTCTGACTAGCTAATACATTAACTCAAGACTTCAGATCAGTCAACTCTCTTGCCTCTGAGAAGATGACACGATTCATTTGTCTTGCTTGACTGGGCCTCCGGATTAAATTGCAATGCAACTCAGCAGCTTTCTAAATACCTGGCAGGGCCCAACTGCTGAATTCATGAAGTATGAGTTTATCTCCCCATCTTTCCTGCTTGAGATGCCAAAAGCATCACAAAGGCCTGTTGTGCTGTTTGGCTGGACAAGACCCACCAGACTATCTTCAAGTCAAACTCCATTGTGTGCATTGGCCATGGAAAGTAAGCTTGTATAAAGTCTCATAGGCAGTACCCACCCACACTGTGAATTATCTTGGTGACTAAGAGGGTGTTCTTCTTATTACACTATTGTATAGTTCTCATAAGATAGGAACCCATATATATTTTTTAACAACTGTGTGTATGTAATCTGCGTTTAAATGTAATGTTTGTATTTCATGTTTTTTAAAACACTCGAGACCCAATTGACATGCTCATCACACACCGATCTTATTCATGCATATGATTGCAAGAACATAATTTCAATTTTACACTCTTTGCTTGAAGAGTTAATTCCCATTTGACCTGTCCTCCAAGGCTGTGTGGATGAATTTTGACAGATATCATTTGCCTTGAGTTAAGGCTTTGCCATATGTTTGAGACACTGTGTTTTTTTTTCTTTATTTTTTTTCTTCATATTGATGAGATACTTTCACCTTTTTCTTTCATGTCTCACTGATTTGTTTGTGAGCAATAAAAAAAACAGATGTTTTTGAAATTTGGTCTGAAACAGACTTTGTCTACAGAGCAAGCCGACGAGAAACCAATGTTTACACCCTCTCTTTGGTGTTAAAAGGCAATTCTCCCTTAAACAAAAGCAGAATTCTGCACATCCATCCATCCATCCATTATCTGAACCGCTTATCCTCTTTAGGGTCGCGGGGCGCTGGAGCCGATCCCAGCTGTCATTGCACATGTCGTTTCCAATCTGACCCTGCAACTCTCAAGTCTCAAATTTCCAGCAACCGTTTGTAAACACAATTATTTCTGCTGCGAAGAAAAACAATAGCCCAGCTGCAATTACTGCAGCTATGTTTTAAGGCAGCGTAGGAGTGAGTGCAGGGTTGGCATTTCAAGCCAACGGGGTCTGGGAGACATGCACCACAATTCTTGGCTCTTTGATGCGTCTGCTCTCCCTGCACTGACATCTTTGGGACTTCTAGCTAACAAGGATTGTTTCTGGGGAAGGCTGAATGCGAAGGAAAGATAAGAGAAAGGCTTATAGTTTTTAACACAGTATTCACAGGGTGATTGTATATGAAATGGCTAGAGCCTTGGGTGATATTGGATAATGTGTGTGTTGTGTGTGAAGCGCAGATTATTACTGGTATGGTCAGGCTTAGAGGAGGAATGCTGTAAGTAAATACATGGATACCACTTTTGTTTGACACCCCGAGTGATGCAGCTTTCAAAAAGCTCAGACAGCCTGCTCATAAAGCGTCTATAAAAGTGCTTCACATTCTCAGGCCATCAATGCCACATGCCACTGGTGATGGATGCTCCTTCAAGGTCCACTATTAGTCCTGGTATGACTATAAATCTGAATTACCAGCACAGACCCAAATCAATGAATGTTTTCACTTTATCTTAGTTATGTCATTCCAGATTTCAGCTCAATAAGCTCCATCATTTAATATGCAACACCTCATAGTACAAATAAATAGCTCTGTTTTTGGCTCTGGATACTTTGAGGCGACAATTAATTGAATTAAAACCAGATTATGCATGCTTGCCCTGCAGTTCCAGTAAACATATCTACAAGAAAAAGTGTTTGTTTTTTTCTCTTTGCCCAACAGGACTCATTTATCAGACTTGTGCCGATCAGAATAGCTTAACCTTTTATGTCTTTTGGGCAAGTATCGAAGGATGCACTCGCCAGCTGCAAATTGCATTCACACTGCAGAGCCCGCTCTCTTTTCTTATTCAGGATGCCGTTGTTGGATCGGAAATGGCCTGAAGCAAAGAGAGGAATGAAGGCACCTCTGCATGACACAAGAGTATAATTATATAGGCTTCCATTATCTGTGTTTGAATTTCATGCTCTTTAAACTCTTTATGAGGAAGGGAAAGCCACACTGCCAAATCACTTGTTATTCTGGGATGGGTGTTGCCATCTTTGCAGCTAAAATGTCATGCTGAGTTTCCAGATCATGTGATAGGTAACTCATGTCCATCATTCTCAGCTGTAACATAATGCAGAACAGGTTTTTGAAATAATAAATCGATGATCTTGTTGCTTTTACTTGCTAGTTCTACACTAAAATAACCACGTTTTACCACAAGCTGAAACAATATAAAGATAAATATCACTTTAATTTAACTCACCAATTTGACTGTCTTCTAATGATTGTGAGTTGCACGGCTGGATTAAACTCTCACCTTGTTAAAGGGTAGTTTAGGTTTATCACTCCAAGTATATTTTCATAGTTTTGACCACCATTTATATTAGTGATACTAACATTGCACTCAAGAAATGAAATGCTGAAATCTGGGAACAAAATGGCTTTGCTACAACAAAACCAGAGGTGGTCAGACAATCGATAATTAAAATCATTACATTCATCTCTTCATTAAGAGGTAAAACCTGAATGGAAACAGATCCAAACATACTGGTTAGAATATTCTGCACAGAAAAACTATGCACGCATCTAACTATTGGAAGTTGGACCGTGGAGGCTGGTCTCTAAACTATGATCGACGTTTAGTTCAGTTATCTCTTTGATCGTCTGATCACATCCTTGATCCTTTGATCCTTGCTCCATCTTTTCAGTGATGTTGCTGGAATTGATAAACATTTTGGGAAATCCACTTTCTCCACTTATCCACTTATCTGTGAGAAAGATGATAATATGGATGTCAGTCACACATCTTTCTGTTGGGAATAAAACTAAAGGAAAGAGACAATTCGCTTAACAAAGCATAAAGACTGGGGACAGGAATACAGCAGTGACTGGAGTCCAGGTCACCTTGAGGTTGCCATGCAACCACTGAAGTGCTGTCAATCAAACTCTCCACATGAATATGTCTTTAACCCCACATTCCTCCGACTCCCCCTGCACTTTGCTAAGCATTCTGATTTAGTGTATATTTACAAACATAGTAACACTTTAACACACCAAGTGTCCCAGAAATGAGGCAAAGCAAAATCTCAATTCAGATGGAATATCAGACAAGTGGTTGAAGACACAAAACACTGAGATATCATGTATTTCAAGGGTGGCACTTGGCAGCACAGTGGAATTCAAAAGGCCGTGTCCTTGCTGAACAATGGGAGTGGAATATTGAGTTTGGCCCCATTACAAATTCAACTTTTTTTTGTTTTACTGCTATAGATAATGCTCATTGATCTGTGAAATTATGAGCTACCATTAGAAAGGCCTTGCACATAATTCTCACTGCCTGAACTCTCAATCACTCAGCTGAGAACCTAAAGCCCAAACGGTAATTTACATCACAATGTACCACATTGATTTAGATGGAGAGGTGTGTTAAAAGATCTTTAACAACCGTGGATGCCCTCGAGTCCATAATAGGTATTATAATTAAAAATGCCAAGGAAATTGGATGCCAGTGAAATGAAAACCATGGCATTGCTGCTAATCAATGCAAACATCTTTTAGAATTAAATATTAGATGTTTATTGTTGAACGCAACTGATCAAGGCAAGACTTCTGCCATTTATAATGCAAGGCAGGTACCAGTGCTGGGAACATGAGCGACTTAAGAGTGCCAGAAGAATTAAATAAAATATATTCATCCTTCATTGACTTTGAATACGGATTGTATCATAGTACCTGAATAGTTGTCTCTGCTAAAAAAAATGAAAAGAGGAAGATGGTAAAAGATGCCTCTTTGAGAATTTACAGGGTAAAGGGTAATCAGTGAGGAATTAGTCGATAAGGTACTCTAAGTAAGAAAAAAAAATACATCATAGTACAAATAAGGTAAGGCACAACATAATTAATAGGGCATAAAAGTCAAGTAAGATTGGCGGTCGTCCTGTGCCAGCCAGAACTGCACTGCGTCAGGTGCCAAACAGATTCCTAAAGTCTCCTTGAACCTCAGCCGACTCACTTATATCCTGATAAGTGCTGGAATTGATCCTGAGTTCATTTCCTTGCAGTCTCCACCCTTCCAGCGATACCTATAATTGCTGCAGGGGTAGAATATTATATTTGGACAACATCCAGTCAGGGCACTTGAGATATCTACCACGCCTTGCATTTTTAATGTGACCCTTGTAAGATTTTGTTGAGCCCTTGCATTAGACTGGTGTGCCTTTATCGACGCACAAATTGAAAGTATTGATTGTGTATAGAGGTCAGAGGGGATGATGAATAGATTTTACCCAAACACCTAATCACTTAATACTAATAATGTTTTTTATCCTCATTACCAAGCACACGATGAAAATCAATACAGTCTCCGTTTACATGTCCAGCCTTTTGTGGATGTAACGCATGCACACAATCTGATTTTTTTATTTTAAATTGTATAAAAAATCTAGTGGTGTTTTCAGGAGTCTACATGATCCAATGTTGGCAACACAGGAATTCTTCCCCATAATTAAATCATCCCAAAGAAACATTGGCAGTCAGTTGTAGCGTAATACAATGTTGGAAGGGTACCTGGTGTTATAATATTTGGGTCACTTTAAGAACTTATTGCTCAGTTTGTGCAGCCTGTGCAGACGGCCCTTTGATGAATGAAAGTCAGCTGAATTGTGGCAGACCGCCAGTATGAATAGGAGTGCAAATATCATTAGAGTTAGTAGAAGCAGAGCATGTCTGCTCCAATAAATACATCAAACATAGACGTGTATTCTTTGGGGGAGCTTTTACTCAAGACTTATACCTAAAGAAAGAAGTATAGAAAGAGAGAAAATAATAGTAAAATGTTTTGATTTAAATACAAGGGATGATGTTTAGAAGGTTTAATGTTTACTTATTTTAGCATGGTGACATGCAAACATTCGGTAATTGGCACTAAACATAAAGTGCAGTTGTAACCGGGTGAGAAGGGGATGTGAGGGGCATATACCCTGAGCACCTTGAATGTCTGTAAAAAAGCCCAATCAGCAGATGTGCAGATAACAAGGTAACAGGATAAGTGAAAACTTTAACCTGCAAGTCAGGGAGTCCTGAGGGGGACATGCATGTACACAATTTCACAGCAGTTCATCCAGTCATTATTTTCTCAGCCAAGAGATTATTTTTGGGCCTTGTGTGTGAGTGAATGTGTAAGTGGCTGTCTGTCAATCTAATCTCACTTACAGCTGGACCCATCAGCCTAATATGTATTTTGCTCAATTCTGACTATCTTCAAGAACCTCTCTTGATTGCAGTGATTCAAACTTTTGAAAACCTTTTAATTAAACTATTTTATTGACTGTTTTAGACTGCTGATCCTCACTCCTCCTGAAGTGATCACCAAATGCTTCAGTTTAGAATTTGTTTACGCTCCGGCTTACAAAATGTCTCCCTTGAATCCAACACCTAGGTAAGACAATTGTTTGTATGCATGTATATATGTATGTATGTATGTATGTATGTATGTATGTATGTATGTATGTATGTATGTATGTATGTATGTATGTATGTATGTATGTAGCTGAGCAAATGAGCTCACTACTGTCAAAGTTTTACGTTATGAACTGTTAGCTCAGTTAAACACACTGTGTGACTCCCACTGGCTGCTAACAGCTAATGGAACTTAACACACAACAGGACTGTCAATTTCTGTTCAAAGGAAGTAAACAGCAGTGCAGCTAGCTGTATAGACTTAAATGAGAACGTATCTGTTGAGTGAAACGTGAATGAAAAATGCGTCCGATACACTTGGGGTCTAGATGAGTGGCTATTGTGGTTTGTATTTATTAAATTAAAGGGTAGCACTTTATAATAACTACATGCTATTTAGCATTAGCAAACACATAATTTATAATTTATAAAGCATTGTCCCAACATGAACACTCATTAATAACTCATTAGTATGCAATTCATAGACGCATTTATCAATGTTTTATTCTCGATTAATAAGCTTGACTAGTGCGTTACATGATTGGGTTTTCATTCTTCATAAATGATGGATTCTCCATTTGTAAATCATTCGTTCAGTCACTGACCAAAGCTCATGACCATATATATGAGGGTCGCAACTTAGATGGAGTCGTAGATTTATTGCTTTGCCTTATGGCTCAGCTCAACGTCGTACCCGACCGCCTGTCCATCTCACGCTCCATTTTACCCTGTCTACTAAACAACCCCAGATTCTTGAACTCCCTCACTTAAGTGAGTTACTAACTCTTAACCCAAAGGGTGCAATCATTTGCCATTTTGTGGCAGAAAACCATGGCCTCAGACCACTAAAACCAATGGTCTCCGCTAACGCCTCCCACAGCTGTGTTTTTGCCTCGGCAACCACTGCAGATGCAACCCTTCTGGCTAACAGGTACTGGGTCTGCTGTTTCCAGAAACCACCTATAGGCCAGCCAAGCCCTAAAGACCTCCTTCAGCTTGACGCAATCATTACCAGAGGGTTCTCAGATTTCCGCTACGACTAGCAGCAGCTACCACAATGAAGGCTTTGAACATGCATGGCCCACTCAGAATCCATGTCCCCAGCCTCCCCCAGGATGCACAAGAATATTTTTCCGGAGGATGGAGTTGAAGACCTCACACAGAGGGTCGTCAGCCAGATGTTCCCAGTTCACCCTCACCACATACTGAAGTGTCAGTGCCACGCCACCTGATTAGTGCTCCTCTCTCCAACCTAATGTCCATGACATGTGGCCAAATAGTTGATGATACAACCACAGTTGAGCATAGAACTCTGATTGCTTCTCCGCCAGAGAGGTGACATTACACGTCCCAGCATTCTGTTGTGTTTAGGTATGTCAACTTTTAAGTGCCTCAAAAGTTTGAACCAACAACTAGTTTCAATGTGGGGAAATGGTCTGCAATGATAAATCCTTAAAGCTTAATTTCTATTCCTGTAATCTATGATATTTTGATAATACCAGTTATGTCTGAACTGCACATTGTTTAAGCACACAAGTTGCCTAATGTGGTATAAATTCTAAGAAACAAAATTAAGCAGAAAATCCCCCAAGATTTCATTGCTGCCACCTGTTCCTTTGATTTCCAGATCTGTACAGCAGCTCCAGGCTTTATATTTAACATTACAAACTCACAATCCTTCTTTAAAAGTTTGACTATACCAAACACTGATTGAATCATCAAAAGGACAACAATGTCATGGCTTGGCCGTGACTCATGTCCTTTTTTGTTTTTTCCCTGTCTCGTTCGTGCCATGGCTTCCGACACCTGGCCTCATCTCCACATCTGCGCGCCTGTCTTCAATCATATTATCAGAGCCTTCATGTTAACCCTCTGGGGTCTTAGGCCCTTTTCTCAATTTTACATAATTTTTTAAGTTCACCCTTTTAAAGCCCTTGCATATGAGATATATACACGAGTTACATCAACATTTGCAAAACAATCTAAGCTCTCTTTATGTCATGTGTCTTCTGTCTTATTGTGAAGTCCCGCCTTGTGTTTCCTCTGTGTCCCTGCACTTCCTTCCCCTGTGATTGTCTGATTGTCTGACCTGTGCGTTGATTATTCCCTGCTGTGTCCAATCACCTTCGCCTGATATTTAAGCCCTGTTTGTCTAGTGTCCTGTGTCGGATTGTTAATTGTCTACGGGTGTTCATGTGTGGTGAGTGTCGGAGTTTTGTGCCTTGTTTTGCACCTGGTTAAAATAATAAACCTAGGTTACACGGTTGCTCCGGCATTTGGGTCCTCTTTTCCCTCAGTCGTGACACTTCATAATGAGGCACAATTGTCCTAAGGCACAAGCCTTAAAGCTTGATTCTTTAACTCTTATGAAAACATACCTTTACTAATGTGGAAAAATTATTGTGGTGCTTGAAATTGGTTTACCAGGTGGTCTTAGGTTCACCAAAGCATTGCAATATATTGTAGCGACCCTGTTCAGATTTTCTGCTAGTTGGGAAGGGTCACTTGGTCACCTCTCGCTCTCTCTGGCCAATCATAGGGAGGCAGTGTACGTGATGGCTGAGTTGCGTTCCTGTGAGTATTTTTACCTGTGGGAAAAAAACAATGGTAGTGAAGTGTGTTAGACTTTGTTACAGGGCTACGAGGGTCTTGTCGCTTTATTACGTTTCCTTCGAATTGAATGAAGTTTAGTTTCCCTTTCGTTATTGACGGTTCTGTCAATAAACCTGCATCATAAAGAAACCAGCAGTCTACGAGTCGCTACATTGGTTTAATCCTGTGTGGGGCTAACCGAGCGTGGTCAGAGCTAGCCAAATAGCCTACGAGCGGACATGGAGCGCGCTGGCGGGACGAAGGTGAAGGAGGAAGGGAGAGGCATGGAGGATGAAGGAGCTTAAAAATGAGACGGCGCAACCAGAAGCTTCACAGCATTGGCAAGTGGGTCGAGGGATCGCTTGAGAGAAGCCGCAGTGAAGATGGCTAGGGAACGGATCCCTGGGCAACGTTTCCCGCCGTTTCTCGAATTGGAGAGGTGGCGGGCGGCACACTGTTACAGCCCCGGTGGTGAAAACGCAAAGTATGCAGCTTGCATTGTGCCTCACGGACGATGCGCTATCTTGTCTGCTGCTGCTGAGGCCGGAGAACAGGCGTAACTACCAATGGCTGGTGGGGTCTCTGCAGAGACGTTTTGGACAGTGCTTGCAGCCTGAGTTACTTTTTAACAAGCTAAATAATAATTGTAGGAAACGGAGGGGGTCGCTGCGGGCGTTAGCCAACAACGTAGAGAGCTTCTTGCGGAGGGCTTACATTCACATGTCCCCCAGAGTGCACCATAACTCCAACCCCAGCTTCATTTGTCTCGACAGCAGAGAGAGCCCAGCAACACAGCCAGGGAGACAGGCTCTACTCTCCCAGAAGCAGTTGACGGCGCATGTCGGGAGCCTGTCATCACAGTAGGGCGCACAGGCTAGGGCGATTCATGTTATGTCCCTGTCACGGTGAAAGAAATGCACCACTTGGCGCTAGTGGACACAGGGTCAACAGTGACGCTGGTGAGGCCGGATATGGACTGCGCACGGTCACCGGAGAGCTGGCACCCATGGTGGGCAGAGGTGTACTGACTATATCGGTCGGGGGTTGACAGTGTGTCACCTGGTGTGGGTAGCGTCAGTGCAGGACACATGCATCCTGGGTTTTGACTTTTTGAAAGCCACAGGCTGCCAGCTAGACCTTCAACGTGACACAGTGAGCTTTGAGAGAGGGTCTGCTGTCACAATGATCCCCATCCTCACCCCGCCTTTGCTCCCTCCCTCCCTGACAGCAAGTACGACAGAGACTGTATCCCCCTCAGCGGGGCCTCTGAGGCACCTTTTGTCTCAGCCACAACTGACCCAGGCCCATGCAGGGTTGATACCCCGCCTGCCCTTTAACCTCCCACATTGCCAGCAAGTAGGGTAGGAGCTGTTCTACTGCAGATTTGAAAGACAATGGAATAGTCCTGACGCCATCCCCCACAGCCCCATCAACAGCCCCACCAACCAGCCACAGACCACCAGCCCTCCCTCCCCCAGCTCATCAGGGGCTCACGCCTCTGTACCATCGTTCACAGCGTCCCCTACCACCTCCACAGTGATGACCCTCATTATCCAAGAGAGATTGTAGCAGTGGAGGGAAGCACACACGCATACAATACGTCTCTTACAGGTTGCATCGGCCTTTATTCAGGGTTTGACACACAGAACAATCCTCGTTCCCTTCCCTGTCACCGGTCTACCTTCCCCGACTGTTACCCCAGCCGGGCTTAAATCCCCTGGCCGCTCATTGGAATCAGCTGTGGCGTATTCGTATATACAGCCCCCGCCCACATACCCCCACCGCCCGACTTAGGCCGGGGAGCCACCGGCCTAACCAACTCCCCCCCCCGTCCCTCCCACTGGGAGCGGGAGCGGGAGTCAGCCCCGACCATCTGCACCCCCGACCTATGGACCACCATGGAATTAACTTGCGTTTCCGCCAGATGCCAACGGGTGGTCCGGGCGTCGGCATCCTCCATCCGTGGGGGCGCGGGACATGGCCCGGACAGAGGGCGATCGAGCGTCCCGGGGGGCCGGCTCCCCGCTCTCTCAGCCGGCCCCCCCCCCGGGACCAAACCGGCTCTCACCCTCCGTCCGACGCGGCAGCCTGCAACACAAGAGAGAGAGAGAGAAAATTAGGCACACTCTATTCTGGCATGTACCACCCCCATGCCCCCCCGGCCCGCTGCCCCTCGGCACGGGCCCGAGCCGCCTGTTCGGCCCGCAGCTGCCGGCTCAGCCGCCTAATCGTTGCTTTATCCCGGCGCCGGTCCTGCGCGGCCCATCGCAGCTCCTGCCGTAGCCGCTCAGTCTCCCGCCCTTGTCCCTTGCCGGTGTGCCGGCTGGGGGCGGGGCCCCTCTCGGCGGCCCGCCGCCACCATCTCCGGCCTGGGGCGGAGGGGTCCCAGACCCGGACCCCCTGATCCACCTCCATCACGGGGCAATCCGCTTGCCGGTGCCCCGGCTCCCCGCACGTCCAGCAAACGGGCCCCGCCAGCCGCGGGGGCCCCCCTGGATCCGGCCCGGCGTTGTCGCTGTCGGGGTCAGCCCCCCGCTCCAGCAGGCCCGGTCCTCGGGCCGGCGACGAGGAGGTGGGGCATCGGCGCCCGCGACGACTGGTCCCACGCCACGGGTTCCGGCGGCGCCTTCCGCTGCCTCCGCCCCCGCTCTGCTCCTCTCCCCGGGACTCGCTCCGCTGGAGGCGCGGACGTCCTCGTCCGGGCCGCCGGTGGCTTGGCGGCCGCCGGGCCCGGCGCCTTCCGGCGCGCTGGTGTCGGGCTCGCCGGCTCCATCTGCGCCCCTGCCTCGGCCCGGGTGGGCTCGTCGCTGCCCGCCGTCGCGTCCCTCCGCGTCGGTGGGGCCGGCCGCTCGGTCGCGTCGGTGGTCTGGGTCGCCTCCCCGGCCCGGATGGGCTTGTCAGTGCCCACCGCCGCGTCCTTCCTCGTCGGCGGGGCCGGCCGCTCGGCCGCGTCCGGGGTCTGCGTCGCGGCCTCGCGCCGCGCTGCCGGGCCGGCCTGGGTGAACTTCTCCCGCCGGATCACCCTGTCGGTCTGGACCCCCGTTCCCTTCCGCGAGGTCGGGGCCGGCCGGGTCAGGACCGCCGGCCCCACGGGCGGCTCCCCGGGCAGGCCCATGTCCTGGTAGTCCTCCGCCAGGGAGACTGCGACCAGCAGCCCCGCCGGCTGGCGGCCACGGACCCAGGTGGCCATCTTGGGCGGCAGTCCCTCCAGGAACTGCTCCGTGGCCACCAGCTCCAGCGCCTCCTCGAACCCTCCTCCGGCCGCCGGCCGCAGCCACCGGTCCGCCTGGCGCCGCACCTCCAGCGCGTGCAGGTGGGGCGGAGCACCGGGCCCCAGCCGCAGCGCTCGGAACTCCCGACGTCGCTCCTCGGCCGTCTGACCCCGCCGGTTCTCTGCCGGTGCCGGCGGCTCTGCCGGCGCCGCTCCTCCTGCTGGCGTCGCCGCCGCCCCGGCTCCCTGCTTTTTCCGGGCTTTCGCCCGCCGTCCCTCCGGGACCTCTTCCGGCCTGAGCGCCCTCACGGTGCCCACCATCTGGCCGTCTTCCGGACTTGTGCGTTCCGCCGCCCGCCGCTCGAGGTACTCGCGCGACTCATCGAACGTTCGGTACGGGATCGGCTTCCGCTCCACCGCCTCCGGGGTCCGTTCTGGCCCCATGTTGGGCGCCACTGTAGCAGTGGAGGGAAGCACACACGCATACAATACGTCTCTTACAGGTTGCATCGGCCTTTATTCAGGGTTTGACACACAGAACAATCCTCGTTCCCTTCCCTGTCACCGGTCTACCTTCCCCGACTGTTACCCCAGCCGGGCTTAAATCCCCTGGCCGCTCATTGGAATCAGCTGTGGCGTATTCGCCACAGCTGATTCAAGTGTTTTCTCCCCTCCCTCTCTCGCGCCGCAGGCGCGCTCACCACGCCCCCGCCCACAGAGATGTTAACAGGCTTTTTTTGCGGGGAGCAAAGCAGCCGGCCCGGACTCTGTCTCCCCCTCCACCCTGAAGCATTGTGCTGATCAGCTGTCCCTGGTGTTTACAGACATCTTCAACACTTCCCTGGAGACATGCCATGTACCAGCCTGCTTCAAGGCCTCCACCATCATCCCCGTCCCCAAAAAACCTAGGATCACAGGACTCAATGACTACAGGCCCGTCGCCCTGACCTCTGTGGTCATGAAGTCCTTTGAGCGCCTGGTCCTGTCCCACCTCAAAACCCTCACCGACCCACTCCTGGACCCCCTGCAGTTCGCCTACAGAGCCAACAGGTCTGTGGACGATGCAGTCAACATGGCCCTCTACTCCATCCTCCAGCATCTGGACTCCCCAGGAACCTACGCCAGGATCCTGTTTGTGGACTTCAGCTCTGCCTTCAACACCATCATCCCGTCTCTGCTGCAGGACAAGCTCTCCCAGCTGCACGTGCCCGACTCCACCTGCAAGTGGATCACAGACTTCCTGTCTGACAGGAAGCAGCACGTGAGGCTGGGGAAACACGTCTCAGCCTCTCGGTCCATCAGCACCGGTTCCCCCCAAGGCTGCGTTCTTTCCCCTCTGCTCTTCTCCCTGTACACCAACAGCTGCACCTCCAGTCACCAGTCCGTCAAGCTCCTGAAGTTTGCGGATGACACCACCCTCATTGGACTCATCTCTGGTGGGGACGAGTCCGCCTACAGGTGGGAGTTTGACCACCTGGTGACTTGGTGCAGCCAAAACAACCTCAACACTCTGAAGACAGTGGAGATGGTTGTGGACTTCAGAAAGATCTCAGCCCCCCCAGCCCCACTCACCCTGTGTGACTCCCCCGTCAAAGCTGTGGAGTCCTTCCGCTTCCTGTGCTCCATCATTACCCAGGACCTCAAGTGGGAGCTCAACTCCAGTAAGACCAAGGAGCTGGTGGTGGACTTCCGCCGGGGCAAACGCTCTCCTCCGCTACCATTGAGCATCCAGGGACTGGACATTGAGATGGTGACATCTTACAAGTACCTGGGTGTTCACTTGAACAATAAACTGGACTGGTCCGACCACGCACATGCACTTTATAAAAAGGGACAGAGCAGACTCTTTCTGCTGAGGAGGTCTTTTGGGGTGCAGGGAGCACTCCTGAAGACCTTCTTTGACTCTGTGGTGGCATCAGCCATCTTCTATGGAGTGGTCTTCTGGTGCAGCAGCATCACGGCAGCTGACAGGAGGAGACTGGACAAACTGGTAAGGAAGGCCAGCAGCGTGCTGGGGTGTCCTCTGGATACTGTGGAGGTGGTGGGAGACAGGAGGATGATGGCCAAGCTCTCATCCCTGATGAACCACACCTCCCACCCCATGCAGGACACCCTGGCAGCTCTGCACAGCTCCTTCAGCCACCGGCTGATTCACCCCCAGTGTGTGAAGGAGAGGTACCGCAAGTCCTTCCTCCCTGCTGCTGTCAGACTTCACAACAAGCTGACCTCCCAGTAGCCCACAAACATTCAACTCTCAATACTTGAACACTTTTTATCACTCTGGTCACTTTAACTCATTCTGGTGCAACATTTTGTAATATTTTTGTAATTTGTATATTCAATATTCTACTGTACATTCAATTTCTTCTTTACTGTTTATTTTATTATGTTTATTACTGTTTATTTATATTACTTGATTTTTTATCTTTACGTACTGAGCAATGCTGCTGTAATCCTGTAATTTCCCCACTGTGGGACTAATAAAGGATTATCTTATCTTAACATCAGCTCCATCTCCAAGAAGGCGCAGCAGAGGATGTTCTTCCTGAGGCAGCTGAGGAAATTCAACCTGCCAAAGACAATGATGGTGCACTTCTACACTGCCATCATCGAGTCCATCCTCTGTTCCTCCATCACCGTCTGGTACGCTGCAGCCAAGGACAAGGCCAGGCTGCAACGCATCATTCGCTCCGCCAAGAGGGTGATTGGCTGCAATCTGCCATCCCTCCAGGACTTGTTTGCTTCAAGGACCCTGAAGTGGGCGAGGAAGATTGTAGCTGATCCCTCTCACCCTGGACACAAACTGTTCGTGTCCCTCCTCTCTGGCAGGAAGCTGCGGTCCATCAGGACCAAGACCTCACGCCACAAAAACAGTTTCTTCCCGTCTGCAGTCGGGCTCATCAACAGAGCCCGGGTCCCCCACTGACTCTAATGACTCTGTCACCCCCAGACAATTTCCCACAGGACACTCCCCTGCACATAGCCTTATACTTGAATACACTTGACACTTTAACATTACACTTGACACTTTCACACAACACGCACATTCCATGCACTTTATCTTATTTTTGATATTTTGATATGCCACTGTTTCAATTGTAAATATTCATTCATCCTCATTTATTGCACTGCGTTAACTGTTAAATGTGTATTGTTAAATGTATGCACCTTCCCGCCAGGACAAATTCCTTGTATGTGTAAACAAACATGGCAATAAATGGTTCTGATTCTGAACCCGGAAACCTTTCCCCCCTTGCCGGCTCCGCTCAGGCACCCCTTACCCCATCCTCAGCTGACACCACCGTGAACTGCGCAACACCGAAGCCTGAAGTGGGACAGGAAGGGGACAATGAAACAATGGCGGCAGTTAGAGTATGGAGCAGGAACTGTGACGGTTTACAGCCTCAACAGCAGGAACAACTGTGGCAGCTTCTGCTAAAATTCCGAGACAGTTTCGCTAAAAGCGAAGACGAGGTGGGGCAAACCCACCTAGTGCAGCACGAGATAGACACAGGACGCGCGTCCCGTGTCTATCAAGTGCCGTCCACTGCGCTAGCAAGCGGCCGATGAAGCGGTTGCGAGCATGCTGCGAGCGGATATCATTGAGCCTTCAGATGACCCCTGGGCAGCAGCGCACTACATCTGCCAGGCTTCCAACTCCACCGAGCGGATCGAGTAACGGCACTGTCGGGGAAAACAAGGGGAGGTGGAATCTGCTTTTATATCAATGAGGGTCTGTGTACAGATGTCACAGTGTTAATGGAATCCTGCAGCCCTCACTTAGAAACGTTGTTAATAGACTGCAATCCCTTTTACTCACCGCGGGAGTTTTCCTCATTCATACTGGTCGGTGTTTACATCCCACCTCAGGCCTGTTTGAGTGAGGCGCTCCAACACCCGGCTGAGCAGATCACCACAATGGAGCACAAACACCCAGACTCCCTGCTCATTGTTATTGGACTTTAACAGAGCAAACCTCAGCAAAGAACTGGCAAAATACAGACAGCATATTAAGTGCAGCACCAGGGACAAAAACACACT
Source organism: Cottus gobio (assembly GCA_023566465.1). Taxonomy (NCBI): domain Eukaryota; kingdom Metazoa; phylum Chordata; class Actinopteri; order Perciformes; family Cottidae; genus Cottus; species Cottus gobio. The sequence goes on along the minus strand of CM042217.1, from coordinate 23,220,095 downwards.
GGACCACTGCTACACTGTACTTGAGAATGCGTATCGCTCAGTCCCTCGAGCAGCTTTGGGACTCTCTGATAATTGCCTGGTCCATATTCTCCTGTCGTACTGGATGAAACTAAAATCTGCTAAGCCTGTCGTGAAGACTGTGAGGAAATGGACTAATGAGGCTAAGCTGGAACTACAGTCCTGCTTTGACTCCACTGATTGGAGTATCTTTGAGGCTGCTGCTACAGATCTGGATGAGCTGACACTGTGACATCATACCATCCGGAAAAAGGCCCAGCAGAGGTTGTACTTTTTGCGTCAGCTCAGGAAGTATAACCTGCCTCAGGAGCTGCTGATCCTGTTCTACTCCGCCATCATCCAGTCTGTCCTCTGTTCCTCCATCACTGTGTGGTTCGGATCGGCCCCCAAACAGGACATAGGCAGACTACAGCCGATAGTCAGGTCTGCAGAGAGAACTATTGGTTCCAGCCTGCCCTCCATCCTGGACTTGTACACCTCCAGAGCCAGGACGTGGGCTGGAGAGATCACTGCAGACCCCTCACACCCTGGACACAAGCTGTTCTAACTCCTCCCCTCTGGTAGGCACTAGAGAGCACTTATGCAAAAACTACCAGAACAGCTTCTTTCCACTGGCCTTCACTCTGATAAACAATTAATCGGACTCTTCCATCTGCACTACTTGCACTAATCGGACTACTTTTTCTTTTTAATGCCTTTTTTATATTTATCTCGCTTATTGTAAATGTGTATATATGTACAAGAGCTACGTGTAACCAGAGTCAAATTCCATGTGAGTGTAAACACACATGGCCAATAAAGCTGATTCTGATGATCCAAAAACGCATAATTTCTAAAATGCAACAGACATACCGGATTACACATGCACCAGAAAAAAAGAGAATTCTAACTACTCCCAAAAATCCTTCATAACACTTCCTGGACGCCCCCAATAATCTCAGACTGGCAGCAAAAGCAATCAAATACCAGAATGTCTAGATCATTACTGGCCTCAATCAGGCCTCATTCTGAGGCAGAATTCCAAACCTTCGTCAGCACCCTAAACGCCCATCACCCCTCTATCAAAGTCAAGGCAATAACCAACTCCATTGAAATAGACTTCCTTGACGACACCACCACCTAGAAAGGTGTTAGTTTTAACTGGAAAACTCAACACCAAAGATTACTTTAAACCCACTGACTCGCACGCATTATTACGCCGCTCCAGCTTCCATCCGCAACACCACATTCTGGGGAATCATAAAATCTCCATTGATCCGTTTCAAACAAATCTCCTACATTAATTAATCAAACACTTGGAAAAAAACTTTATAATTCCAATAAATTATTATTTATTAATGTCCATACTGGCTCCTCACCCTTTTTATTCAAAATACAACATTTTTAATAAAAACAGATTTAAATGTATCTAATTAAGTAATGCAGTATCTCTTTCATATTTATAATCGTATTACTGGACCTGTACATGCATCCCACACACACTAGGAGGCTGCACTGAACATGCAGCACTTTAGAGGCAGACTCTCAATAATGTATGGACAATAATTAAATTATCATGCCATCCACCAGATACACATCTCTACAATACTTTATGAACACTAAAAATGTCTGGATGAAAACGATTTATTACAATTAATTAAATACCCAAATAAACCTCCCCACCCCCATATATTTCACATACTATATAATAACATAAATTATTTTAACTTTGGGGTCACAACTGCAGCGTGGCTGCACGTAAGAGCGATGAGCTATTGTGGTTTGTATATATTCAATTAAGCATCACAGCAGTGGTCATTGCGGACACACCTGGCAGAGATCTGCAGTCGGTAGAGTGCCTTTTTTCATCATTGCAATATTTGAACCAATGTGGTGGACAGACCATTTCCATCATCGCCAGCCTGTCTAAAAAGCAAAGTATGATGCACTAAATAAAAGAATACTTGTATGGTATATTATATTATATATTTATAAAATATTTTCCTGAACTACCAACTAGTCATCACTCTTGGTGACACGTGAGATCAGAAGAGAAAAGGATAGAAATTAAGGACAGTATTGACAGCAAAACAGTAGAGATTCTGATGCATTGCGAGAAAACCAAACCAAACTGTTGATCTTTCACGTCCACATTGCGATTCATCTTAAAAACAAGGAATTTGGTGGTGTACAATGTCAACGTGAAACATACATTTTCCCTTGAGTGTACGCCTGACTGTCAACTTTTGGAATCATCTTTTGTTTTTAACCAGACTTTATTACATTACATTACATTACATTTCATTTAGCTGACGCTTTTATCCAAAGCGACTTACATGCTATACAGTAGACCGTAGACACAGCAACGGTGAGCAATGAGGGTTAAGTGTCTTGCTCAAGGACACAACGACGCAGACTGCCGGAGCTGGGGATCGAACCACCGACCTTCTGATTGAAAGACCAACTTGCTAACCACTGAGCCACAGTCGCCCCCCTTTATGGATTCCATGGTTTTAGAGAAACATGCTTAATTAGGCGTTTGACAAAAAAAAATGAGAAAACACAATCAACATTGATAAACATCAATTGGCTGTGTTCACAGATCTGCAAGGGATACCAAATATCTTCTCCCCAGGCTTTACAGTATCAGGCTGCAATTGATTTCTCCTTCATCTCGTTAGATTAGGTACATCATTTATTGGTTTAAAACAGTCAAACCTCTATCGCTACTGTTGACTTTTGGAATTTTTTACATTTGGTGAGATAGAGTTGGACATAGTACTCAACATTGTGTCATTATGTTCTTTAATATATAAATACAAATGCAACGTTAATAGATACACTTTACCACCATCATATTAAGTATATTATGCACACTATCAATAAACATACATGTGGCAGGTTTCCTTCCTACCGGGGAAGGGATGGCTCGCGACAGACTCACATACACGTTCTCTTGCGGGTTAAACATGCTTTTATTCTTACAGAACCTCCGTACTTCCTGCATGTCATGCACCACCCCGGCTTCTCTCTCTTCTGGGCTTAAATAGCCCCCCTCTGCGCGCTCATTGGGCTCAGCCGCCGCTCCATAACAAGCTGCAGCTGATCCCGATGAGCGCGCCTCTCCCTCTCTCATGCCGCAGGCGCGCTAACCACGCCCCCAGCCCCACATATCCCCACCGCCCGACCTAGGCCGGGGAGCCGCCGGCCTAGCCAACTCCCCCCCCCCCCCTCCCTCCCACTGGAAGCGGGAGAGGAAGTCAGCCCCGACCATCCGCCCCCCGACCTATGGACCACCGGCCCGATGCCAACGGGTGGCCCCGGCGTTGGCATCCCTCCCGGTGGGTCAGTGAGGCGGGACGTGGTCCGGACGGCGGGCGATCAGGCGCCCGGGCCAGGGTCTCCCCTCCCGGGCAGAAACGGCCACCACCCTTCGCCCGACGCGGCCACCTGCAGCACAAGAGAGAGAGACAGAGAGATTAGGGAATTTGATACCACGGTACCTCCAGATCCCCCCGCCGTTCCTCCGCTCGCAGACCCCTCCCTTCGGCCCGGGCCGACTGCTCCCTTTTCAGCCGCCGGCCCAGCTCCCGGATAGTCTGCTTGTCCTTCAGCCGGTCTTGGACGGCCCAGCGTAGTTCCCCCCGTAGCCGCGCGTTTTCGCGTTTTCGCCGCAGCTGGCCCGGGTCCACGCGCCGACCGTTCTGCCGGTCGCTTCCGGTGGACCGCCGCTGGTCCCCCGGCCGATCCTCCTCCCGCTGGGCGAAGGCGACCAGCTGGCTCCGCTGCGCCGCCCCGTCCCTCCAGTCTGCCCGTGCCCGCTGCTGGCACCGGCGTTTCCGCCACCACCTCCGGCCTGGCGTTGAGGGGCCCGGGACTCTCACCCCCTGATCCACCTCCATGACCGGACAGTCTACCTGGCGATGCCCCGGCTGACCGCAGGTCCAGCACACCGGTGGGGTCCACGGAGATCCCCCTGAGTCCGGCCGGGCGTGTCCGTTCCTCTCGGGCCCTGGCGTCGGCTCCCGCGGTGCCGGCCCTGGTCCCGGCCAGATGTTTCGGCGGCCCCAGGTCTCCGGCGTCGGCCACGGCGGGGACCAGTCCACGGGTCCCGGTGGTGGTAACCGCCGCCTTCCCCGCCGTGCTGGTCGTCGCGGCGGTCCCGTCTCGGTCGGCGTCTCCCGGGCCGCAGGGACCCGCACCCTCGGGTCCGGCCGGGTCGGCGCCTTCCGGCGCCGTGGGTGCTGGCTCCCTCCGGTGCGTCGGCCCCGGCGGCCCCGCTTGTGTCGCCGCCTCGCCCCGGGACGCTTCGCCCGTCTGCACCGCCGCCTCTCTCCGGGGAGCGTTGCGGGTCTGGGCCCCCGTCTCTCTCCGGGGTACTTGGTCCGTCTGCGCGGTTGCCTCTCGCCGGGAGGTCGGGGTCGGCCAAGCTGGGTCGTCCGGCTCCCCCGGCGGGTCCAGGGCCAGATAATCCTCGGCCAAGGTGACTGCGGCCAGCAGCGCTGCCGGCTGGTGGCCACGGACCCAGGCAGCCATCTTGGGCGGCAGCCCCTCCAGGAATTGCTCCGTGGACACCCGCTCCAGCGCCTCCTCGATCCCGCCGACACCCGCCGGCCGCAGCCACCGCTCCGCCCTGCGCCGCACCTCCTGTGCGAACCGGTAGGGCAGTTCCTTGGGCCCCCGCCGAAGGGCGCGGAACTCCCGGCGGCACTCCTCCGGCGTCTGGTCCTGCCGGGGCCCCGCCCGCTCCTGCTGTCCTTCCGGGACGCCGGCCCCCGCATGATGCAGCGTCGCTTCCGCCGGCGCCGCCGTTGTCGTAGTGTCCCCGGCGTCGCGCCGCTTCCGGTCTCTGCACCGCCGTCCCGCCGGTACCTCCGCCTGGCTGAGCACCGTCACGGCGCCCATCAGCTGACTCCGGACCGGTCTCGCCGGCGCTCGGTCTTCCGGCCGCTGCGCCAGCCACGCCATCCATTCCTCAAAGGATTGTTCGCCCTGCCCCATGTTGGGCGCCACTGTGGCAGGTTTCCTTCCTACCGGGGAAGGGATGGCTCGCGACAGACTCACATACACGTTCTCTTGCGGGTTAAACATGCTTTTATTCTTACAGAACCTCCGTACTTCCTGCATGTCATGCACCACCCCGGCTTCTCTCTCTTCTGGGCTTAAATAGCCCCCCTCTGCGCGCTCATTGGGCTCAGCCGCCGCTCCGTAACAAGCTGCAGCTGATCCCAATGAGCGCGCCTCTCCCTCTCTCATGCCGCAGGCGCGCTAACCACGCCCCCAGCCCCACAATACATAATTTCATTGTCTGATGGTCATTTACTATTGGAGGAAAAGCACCCACCTTGTTCCATTGAGCAACTGAATTGCCAGGTATACAAAACACAGCGTACACACTGGAAGAAGCTGACCATGTTCACAGTGACCGTCAGTGACTGTCTGATGCCACAATTTACATCTATTAACATTTCCAATGGAAGACACAGTAAACCCTTAGGGGTTTAGGATGTTGTTACGCCCAGCCTAGAGGAAACCTGAGCGCATGTACCCATGGATATATTAGCTACATCTAAATTATTATTGCTAGTAATAGTATTATTATTATTATTATTAGTATGAATTACTATTAACTAGATACATTATTATAGGCCAATCCCAGACGGCGATGCGGATAAATATCCGGGTCATGGCAGGTCACTTCCTGTATGATACGGAGGGTGAGCGACCGTGAGCGGCAGCGGTGAGTGCAGTAACAATGTAGCTGGTTTAATTTGTATTTAGCTCCCGCTAGCTTTGCAATAAATTACGTACATGTGAGTGGACAGACTACAGCAGGTTAGCATTTGATTAGCTCCCGCTAGCTTAGCAATTACCTCTAGGTTTTTCCTTTGTTTCCTCCTGAGTGTTACAGATTGTTGTGTGTGTTACCCGAGCTGTGGGTGCTGCTGTTAACATTTTAGTTTGTTGATTTTGCTGTTTGTGACCTTTTACAGCTGGATCACAGATGACTAGGAATTGGATGGCGAGCTACAATTGAGCAACCAAGTCCCCCCATCCTTGCCCCAAGTGTGGTAGGATTGTGAACCTTTCTTCTCCCCCTAAGCCCAAGACCTGAACTTTTCTTTCCCCCCCACACAACATCCACAGAACCCAATAAATATTTGTATAAATGAATATTTGTGTATGTATATGTGTGTATGCATTAGGTGTTGCTAACTGATCTTGGTAGAGGTGCAGTAAAGACGTGTTGACCTAAAATGCTTTGTGACTAATGTTTCTTGCAAGAATTGGGCTCCCTAGCCGAACCTATAAATTAGTCCATTGTGCTAGTTCACATGATTTTGGAATGGAGCCACAGGTTACACGCAACATAACAACCGGTCTCCTCACCTCCCAAATAAGGACCAATGCTGCCGTGTTATAGTCCACAATTAGTATTTATTGTGAACTTGGTAGAACCTGGGTGGGCCTAGTCCAAAACCAAAAACAAAACTATATTTGAACATAACCCAACTTCCCTAGTTCACACAAAGAAAGTACAGGTGTCTTATCAATGTCCCTACCAGAAAACAGGACAAAACAAGAATGAACAGAAAAAGGGCTTCTCACCCCTACCACTACCGACACCCTTAATAATATCCCACAAGAATCTGTGACGTGCAGTATGGCCAGGTTGGAAGCTGGAGAAACAGGAAAGACAGAGCCAGCCTCCACAGGTTTCATTTTAAATGGTTCTGCCCAATCACATGCAACGAAAAAACCTGCACATACAACAAGACGCCCAACAATGGAACAAATCAAGTAGGGATGCAACGATACCATTTTTTACAAACCGATACGATACCGATATTTTTATTTGTGTACTTGCCGATACCGAGTACCGATACCGATACTTCTTAGATTTGGTCTCCATGAAAGTGCAATTAATTTGGAGGCAGATTTTATTTTATCCTCTGCAGATTATGTCAAGCCTATAGTACAAAATTAACAGAAGGCTATCCCAAGCTTTAAACTTCTCGTGGAAGTCCCTCTAATGTCGGACCATAAAACGCCCCCGTGTCCGGGTTCATAATGTAAGCGATAATATTAGGTATCGAGCATTTATATAGGAAGCTGTGTTCCAAGTTATGTTTCCGGTGCTTTTATTGTGGAGGGAGAAACGGAAAGGAAAAGAGTGGAATTGTGGGATATACGTGTGTGAAGGAGATAAAAAAAGTGGTTCAAGTTACCCTGCAGCGTGTTTTCATTTTATTAGAATTACAAATATAGACACACAACAGACACTCGGCTACAATAATATCATCCGTAGCCGCACAACAGCGTCTGAATGAGGCCGCTGCCAGCGCTACTTCAGGTGGATCAGCAACAGTTTGATTCACACCGGCAGGACGGCGGTGATGACGCGCAGAGCTTCTCAATTATAGATGTATTAAATATGGAAAATTTCAACTCTCGCGTCTAACGTGCCGCCGGCGTAAATTTGCGTCTGTCGCAACCACACGCGTCTGTGCATAGACTTTACATGTAATCTGGTCGCGCGAAACATTTGCGTCGCGTTGGGACGGACTGATTACAAATAACTCCGGGGCTGTCAGCCACTAACAAGAGCACTAATATGAGCACTAATATGTCATACACACGTATGCAACACCGGTTAATAAGCACAATATCGATAAAGTCTTGTATTGTACTCGCGTCTCACTTTTCTCCTGTCTATTGAAAGAAGTGAGCGCTGCGTAGCGAGGATCCAAGATGGCGGCTCCAGATTCTGCTGTTGAGACAAACTGGCCATCTGATTGGACGGCAAAACAACTTGGATAGCGTGATTGGCTGCTCAGAAGTTGAGACTGTTGAGACAGAGAAGAGTGTCTCCGGCTCCGCCACGGGGTTGCTTCTCCACAAAGCGCGACCAGTTTGTTGTAGTGAAATACTGTTGAGTGAGTATCGGTTCTTGGTATCGGCCATTGAAACCGATGCCGGTATCGGTATCGGTGCATCCCTAAAATCAAGCTAATACAACAAACTAATTTAAAGCCTAAAGTTAGGCATATTAACACAAAGATAACTAATAATTTGATTTTACTAGAAAAACAAGGGGCAATAAAAAAACAGGAAGAAATTGAAATTTGATAAATAAATAAAATGTGGTAATAAAATAAATACACTGTGCACAATTATTAGACAAGTTGTATTTTTAAGGATTCATTGTATTATTGAAAAACTACAGTGCTCTCGGTTAATTCAAAAATGATCCTCAAACCTGAAATTGTAAGACAGTAAAGGCTTTTACTTTCTTATGAGAATATCGATGTGCACAATTATTGGACCACTATTAGTGTGCAGAAGGTCAGGTTTCAGCCTTCTTTACTATGGCCATGTCTCTGAGCACTAAACACCTCGTACTTCTGGACTTTCCAGGTAGGCTGCAGTTCTGGAATACAACAGCACTGGAGGATAACTGGTTCCTAGTAGCTTCACGTCTGATTCTTCTCAAATATTCTCATAGTTAATTTGCATCTCTTTTTCTGTGATTATTTAACTGTTGATTATTTGCAAAAATATATTTGATGGTTCTGTGATCACGCCCCAATATCTTAGCAATTTCAAGAGTGCTGCATCGCTCTGAAAGACTTGTTACAATTTTAAGTTAAATCTCTTTTTTGGCCCATTTTGCCCAAGGAAAAGAAGATGCCTAATAATTATGCACACCTTGATAGAGGGTTTTCATCTCCTTAGGCCACAATGGGAGCATTACTCAAATACAGATCACCTGATATGCTTAGAGTTAAAAATAATGCATACAAATTATGATATGGTCAAAATACTCCCTTGCCTAATAATTGTGCACACACTGTACACTCAAAATAATTTCACATTAAATAAACTGTAAATACAATAAAGTGCAAATTAAAATATAGCCGTATAATCTGTGAATGATATGCTTCAGCAGTCTTCATTTTTGCAGAACCAGAAATTGCTCTTCATATCTGTGACAGCTGGCGTTCAAAGCACATTTGAAGTTGCCAGTCAGTGACATGACAGAGCTTTTCTGCATCTGAAGTAGAGCTGAAGATCTTTGCCCGAACCCGACGGGACCCGACGGGTTCGGGCGGGTTCGGTCTTAATTTCGATTATTTTACACAGGCTCGGGCTGGGCTCGGGCTTATGCTTGCGCTCTGGGTTGCGCGGTAAATGAGCGGTCAGGTGATGAGTTTCGATTAGCGCGAAAATGGATGCTGAGGAGGTGAAACGGAGGCTGGCCTCTGGTGATTATGTTTTAGTTGCACAGAGTAAAGCAAAGTCTGAGGTGTGGAAATGTTTTGACATTGTGCATGAGAACAATGAGACAGTGGGATATGTGAAATGCAAAAGATGCGACATTCTGTTAAAGTACGACAGCAAAACGACAGGGAATTCGTCGCTGAGAAGGCATATTGATCGAAGCTGTTCAACACCCGGCAGTGCCCAGGATCAACAACAACCTACAATCACATCGTTTGTTACAGCATCAAAACCCATCCCTGCAAAGGTGAAACAAACAGTGACGGAGAAGTGTGTCAGCTTTTGTTGCAAACATTAAATTCGCTCTGCGGCCATACCAGAGATTGGACTGCATAGACCATCTCATTAATACGGTATTGCGCCATGGACTCGACATTGCCGAGTTATCCAAAGCCGACGGTGCTCCGGACATAGGAGATACCATTTCTGCTGCTAAATCATTAGTGAGGTACGTTAAACAGTCAGGGTTGGCTGCGCAACTGTCAACAACATTGCTGCAAATGGGAGACACTCGGTTCAGTACGGTGTACCTCACACTGACTTCTATACAGGCCATTTATCATGAGCTCCATGAAAAGCTGGATGCACGAGGGGAGAGCGCGCGCATTGAGAAAATAGCCCCAGACACACTGGACTTTTTGTTAAACTTTCTGAAGCCGTTCTATGAAGCACAGCGGGAACTTGAGGGAGACACGTATCCAACACTTAATAGTGTGTGTCTCTGGAGTGAGAAACTGAAACGCCACTGTCAGCCCAATGCCATGGACTCCCCTCAGCAAGCTGTCGTGCGTAAACGGCACGAAGACTGGCTCGCGCGTAAAGTGATCATACAGGACCTCCACAAGATCGCAACATTCCTGTGGCCAAAATTTAATCAGCTGAGAATGTTGTCACACTCAGACAGGAATGCCATACATGCTCAAGTCCGCACTCTTCTGCAAGCCATGGCTGCAGGTGCACCAGATGTGGAGATTCGAGACCCAGTCACAGAGCTCTCCAGAGTCGAAGCCAGTGACAGTCCTCCGGCAAAAAGGGCGAATTTTGCGGAGTGGGAAAATGTGAGGGAAGCTGACTGGGAAGATGACGAGGTAACTCGCTACATCGAAACGGCTGCTGATATGGACAATGAGATGGATGTTCTTGGCTGGTGGAAGAGAAACAAAAAATCCTATCCAAAACTTGCGAAATTAGCAAGATCGGTGCTATGCATCCCGGCCAGTAGCAGCAGCAGTGAAAGGGTGTTCAGTGCTGCTGGACGCACCATCAGCGAGCGCAGGACCGCGCTTAAGCCATCCACAGTGGATTCGATAATTTTCCTCCACAAAAACATGTAGCCTAATCTTGGTGAGTAAATGTTTCTCAAATTATATCTAAATATGAATTGAGTCTAAAATGCATAATGTAAACAGCAGAGTATAGGCTATAGGCTACATTATTCTTCTTTTATTAAATTTCAGCTGCTGGTCACTGTCGCGTTGAGGCCAGCCCAGATTGTGGAGAGAAGTGGCGAAGCAAATCCTGCTTCTTTATCTTAATTTTCTTATATTATTAAGGCCCAAAAATATATATTTTTTTATTATTGTATTCTTTTTTCTTTGATGCTATTATAAATGTAGGCCTAATATATAATAATACACTGTGTTCCCCTGTGTATGTTGTTCTGCAATAATAACAAATTAAAATAAACAAATTTCGTTATTGCCAAATACCTATTTTAGTTTAGAATTTATCTTGATTTAATTCGTTAATACATTTGTATTGGTGATTATGGAGACATGCTGAAATGTTGTTACAGAAGACTTGTTGTATTTCTTTGTTCTTTCCAACTTCTAATAAATTATAAAAAAAAAAGGTATAGCCTAAATTAAATGACTCATTCTTGACTTGACTTGACTTGACAAATTAGACAAAAGAGCTGTGTCTGTGCGACGTGTGTGCGCACATTTTAATAATGTCGGGCTGTAAACGGGTTCGGGCTTGTAAAAACCTGTCAATCAAATTGTACATGTCGGGCTCGGGCCAAATTCTGTCGGGCTCGGGCCTTATCGGGCCGAACTTTTGAGGCCCGATTACAGCTCTAATCTGAAGCCCATTGTCCTTTCTCTTCAAAAATCCCACTGGCTTTCCCACGAGCGTTGGATGTTTGGTCTTTAGATACCGCTTTAGCTTTGAAGCCTTCAGTGCTGCGTTAGCTAGCGAGGCTAGCGTTAGACCACACTCCACAGCGTCTCATGGATAACAGTAATATCTCTGGTGTCTTCAATAACCTATGTGGTCCCGGGACCCACAGGTAAAAAACACAACAACGGTCAACGTCGTAGTGAACCTTCTGTTCTCAGGATCCATCTACTCAACAAGACCCCAGATTCATGAACTCCCTTGCAGTGACTCACTCTTAACCCAAGGGGTGTAATCATTTGCCATTTTCTGGCAGAGAACCATGTGAGAGTAATGACTTGCCTCGGCAACTGCCGCAGATGCAACCCTTCTGGCTAACAGGTACCTGTCTGCGGTTTCAACAAGTTTCAATAAGGTTGTAGGGACATGGTCTGCAATGATAAATCCTTAAAGCTTCATTGCTATTCCTGTAATCTATGATATCTGATGTTACCCAGATAATACCAGTTCCGTCTGAGCTGCACATTGTTTTCATAAGCACACAAGTCTAATATGTGTGGTATTAGTTCTAAGAAATAAAATTAAGCAGAAAATCCCCCCAGATTGTATTGCTGCCACCTGTTCCTTTGATTTCCAGATCTGTACAGCAGCTCCAGGCTTTTTATTTAACAACTCAAAATGCATTGTGCATTGCAAACTCACATTCCTTCTTAGTATATAGTATATATGTGGCGGACCGTGCATTTTCTCCCTGGGCCTTCTGTACCTTCTGATATTGCATACATATCAGACATACCGGGTACCGGGCTGCGGCCACCTACCGGCACGCCGTACCACCGCAGTGTCTTCCAGCACGTGTACAGGCACGGTGTACTGGCACGGCGGCTACTGGCACTGGTGGCACGGCAGTGGCAACCGGCACGCTGGCGGCTACAGCGCGCATAAACTGCAGGGCTTGTTTATGATTAAATACGACGGCAGATGTAAAAACACAAACCGCAGTTCACTCACCAGATGTTGTTCACTTGATAAAGAAAAAGTCTATCTGGTTCTCTTTGTTAACAAACGCGGTTGTACAGTTTATCGGTACGCTTCAGTTCCAGTACCAGGTCCTTCGCGATGGCCGTCAACGCCAGTGAGGGTGAAAATATCTGCGTTGTCAGTAAATCCACCACCAAGTTCATTTCTCCTCCTCCTTCAGCCATTGAGTGTTAAACACTAAAGTAAAACACAAAAAAATGTCCTAACTTCTCTTAAATTTCAGCCTGAACTGTTCTTACTCCTACTGAGTCCTGCTAGCAGCTAGGTAGCTTTCTGTGGACTAAAGTCACGCTGGTTCACTGACCAATCACAGCACATGTTAGTGCTGACGTACTTCTACGCCACCTCGGTGTCTCTGGCACGTCAAAGAATACGCCCAGCATGACAAACTAAAGATCTGATTTGTTGAAGTCTATGACAATAAAGGATAACTTCCCCATGTACTTTAATCTGCAAAGGTTACCTAGACGGCCTCTGGCTGCTCTTTCATAGAGACATAGAGGTGAAATCTGATTGGAGGAGAGCTCTCCTTAAAACAAGCTGCACTGGAAGCAGAGCAACAGACAAAGACAGGAGCTGTATAATGAGAAAATAAGCGAATAAAAAACAATTAAATTATAAACTTTGTGATTCTGTTTAGGCCAGCAGAGAAGGCTTAGCTGGCCCTGACGGCCCATATAGTTAGACAACATTTGGAAACTCTAATTAGACTTTCCCAATTAAAGGAATATATTAATTCATATCAGTAACATAACTTGAGGCTTCTTATACGCTCCGTTTTCCCAGACGGTGTCCTTCACTTAGTTTGACTATACCAATGTCATCATTAATAATACACTGATTGAATCATCCCATCATAAATGTTTGATGCACACTTTTTTAGCAGCAATGGACTTCCCCTAACCTTTCCCTTCTTTGCAGCAAGCATCAATTACTACGGATGAATGGAATGGACATGGATGTCTCATTTATTTATCTTCATGTGCTGTCTGTCACAGAGATGGGACACGGATGTCGATTTTACCTGGCAGAAAAAAAGGTTTGCATGTCAGTCATTGGTCAAATTGTTGCAGGTTACATCTCCAGTTCTGACAGTTGTCCTCTGATCAAGGGGACACAACCCCACATGCAACAAACCACTCGGGACAGAAATAAAACCACCTCTAATCCTCCGTAATAGATATTTAAATCCTAATTTATGTTTGGAATACTGATGTATTAGCTAGATGGGAGAGTTATGGTGTGTACTTTGAATAGATTACAGTAGCAGTTCTGTGCTTTTATGAGGTGCAGACACAAGAACTGCCACTAACTTGCTAGTCAGGGGTACACTCAGATTTTATTGCAGTGTAATTACAATGGCATTGTGCAAAGTTCAACATTTGAATCTACTTGTGTACTTCTTATAGTCCTTGGAGACCTCATTAAGTGAATTTTTATATATCGTGAAATAACTAATAAACAATTACTATACATCTGCCACGATCATATAAGGTATATTTAGACAATGAAATTTTACCATGTGTGCTAGATATTTAGTTCATCTTTATGAGTTGATCACTTTTTATGTTCCAGGTCAAAATTGACTTGTGTGTTATAACTTAAAGCAAAGTGGTCATGTGTAATTGTTGCAGTGATTTATTTTTAATTAAAACATGGAATATTTAAAATGTGCATGGAAGTTGAAAATGTGTAGGTTGCATGAGAAAACTGTGTGTCTATGGTTGTGCATACAAGATATGTTTGTTTGATGGATATATACAAATGGGTGTGTCATTCTCTGGGGATGTTGATTGGTTTGAAGTTGAATGTCCCATCCTCTCGAGTAGGATTCTTTTATAAAGCTCTGGTTACAAAACTATACTGGTAGTCAACCTGAATCGAGTTGCTTTGTTTTTAAAATTAAGTTTATAATACACTTTTTTGGAAAAATATAAAAATCATAGTTAGGGTATTTCTAGCTCAGGGACTTTGCGTCCCCCAACAGACCACACCACCAAAAGAAATATCTTGTCAATGCCCTGTCTCCAAAGAATTACGTTCATATGTAATTACTTTGCCTCCTGGTAACATTTCAGCCCGTGGAGTGGTGAATGGCTGAGTTTACCTTCAACACTCCTTTCCCAGGTTCACCTTCCTATGTTATACTGGCAGTTAACACACTTCTATTATTTAACAGGCCTTGGATTTACAGTAATTTACACTCACCAAATTAATCCAACACCTTGCTTGGAAACCTAATGCCTCTTCAGCTTTATCGGTAGATCCCAATCTGATTGTGCTGTGACTGTATACTGTCAGTAACAGAAGAAAAACATATATACATGTACACCCTTCTGTAGGTTGCTGTCATCCAAGCGGCTGCACTCCGATTATTCTTTCAGTCTAGGTGTTACTTACAAGCCTTGAATGATAAAGAACAAAGGAAGCCTACAAATGTAGAAAGTGACCTTGGTGTCAAGGTAACCTCAGCAGCATGATCAAAGCATCCCTTGTTCACTTTCTTTTGAGCCAAGATGTATTTAAAGGTTTTGCATAATCACTGAGCACCGAACCCCCATGGGGTGGGCGGGATTCTCACTAAATCTCCGTGCTGAAAATCTGTTTCTGCCACCTTGGCTACCACCACCCACTTCATGGCTGAAATAATAAAACAATTGATAAGGTCATTTGGGAGTGTTTAGTCACTGCTGAACACCTTTAGGAGGTTGGAGAAATAGAACTGTCTTGCAGAGGCAAAGCAGCGTATCGGAGTGCACCAGCAGTCAAAGGGAGCTCAGGCGAGACGAGCTGTAAGTGGATCCTCCACCTGATGTCCGCATCAGTTTCATCTGACTGATTTCTGCCTCCATTGGTCCCAGTCGACAGGCTGAGAAGGCAAAGGGGGCACTTGCTCATCACTGCCAGATGGCCACCACCAATTCACACTCTGGGAGCTCTTTCTTGTGTTTCAACTTCCTGGTGATTCATCGACTGTCTGCGCTCTTGCTTCTCATGCTTGACACTGATCGCGAGAAGTGTAACTTCTCATATTCAGCTCATTGACGTCATCGGCGGCAAACCGGACATGACAGTAGCCGTTCTGTTAAAAGTAACATGGGGTGTTATTGTTAGCGACATTGACAAAAAATAGCTTCGGGGGATTGTGACATCGTCCTGTGTGTTTGGCATTGGAAATTACATTATTAATTTTCAAAATATACAATGCTCCATATAAGGCTGAGAAACTCTTAAATCAAGCCTTTGAATCAAATGCAACACTTGAAAATAAAACTTCACTGAGCTTCAATGATTGTTGTGCCTGGAGTTACCTGTCGTTCCATCTCTCCTCTCCTGTCGGCTGGAGGTGACACGTTTGTATTGATCAATTTTACATGGCTTGTCAGCCAGAAATAAAATGCCAGGAGTGTAGTTTGGGTTTCCACAAGGAGGGAGATTGAATATAAATTTCTAAATTGCCTTTCTCCATGCTTTGCCTTGGTAGATCCAGTTCTCTTTCCTATCGCAGCAAGAGATACGTGTATTTTATATTTCAATTTTGTTGTTCTTTTAGTGAAAAGAAAAAACAAAAGAAAAGACGAGATCTGGCTTTTTTTGAGTGCTTCACATGAAGGACTGAAGAGGAGTGGAAAGCTGGAGATAGCGGTGGCTGAGGTGGTGGAGGGGGTTGCAGAGTTCTCATCAGCAAGCTGCCATGACGAGCTGCCACAGCTGTCAGGGGCTATGAGAGATCTTTTGCCAAGGTAAGGCAAATTCCTCCTCATTCAGTCCTAATAGGACTGTCAGGCCTTGAGAAGAGGCAGTGAATGTAGTGAGCCTGGAGCTCAGAGCTCTCTTCAAGACCGCCGCACTGAGGCTACTTCATGGCACATGCAACACGGGCCCCTCAGTGAGACACGCAGGCCAACACTGAACTCATGACAGGCTTCACTGTAATGTACCCACTGGGTCTGTGCTGGTGTTGAAAATACCTCGAGACCAGCAGTGTGTCTCGTTCTATATAACTTGTAAGAGCTTGTTATAACATTCACACTCTTCAACTTCCACTTTAGTTTTTTTTTTCCTGTTAGCCTTTTGCTTGTTATCTCCGTTGTTTTAAAATGGACTAACCCAACTGTGGGTCATAATTTAGTTTATTAATTTAGGCAAAAATACATATATGGAACCTCCAAATCTGAACCCTCAAACTTGATACATAAAACTCCATTTTTGATTCTGGCCAGTATTTTTTTAGCGGTAGCCTTTCAATGCATTTACAATGCATGATTGCGTAATCTCATTGTTACTGGTTGAGTGTGTACCCCCTGGGGTTGAGTGAGGTTCAAACTGGGTTCCCACACACAAGGGATTCACAGGAACCAGAAAACTAAATCCGGTCAATGCATTTTCATGTGTAACACAGAAGGTATCATTTGATCATGAGTTTTATACTACCATTTTGGCCAACACAGTTAAGGCTGAGAGAATCCTGCACATGAAAAGTGTTTCATGGACGTATGACCAAATCTGAATACTGTACAATATGGTGCGTCATTGCTTTCAATGGAGGCACATATGTCAATAAATTGTCCAGGCTTCCTCATGCTTCTGCATGTTTGCCATACACTATGCACATTAGATACTTTTTCTGGCTGAGATGATTGGTTTATTATATGTTTCATTCATGTAATTAAGTGAATTTTTAATTTCTCAGGCAAATCACAATATTGCAATACAAAGAGTCTTTTGGGATGGTTTTGAAGCTCAGTACTCATTTGTAATGATCATGTGTGTTGTTTTTCCCATTGCTGGCCATGTGAGCCACAATACCAACTGTGGAAAACTGCCTCCACAGCCCACCTGAGCGCCTTGACACTCGATACCACCCAAACATCTCTCTCTTTGTGCTGTCTAAAGGGAACATTCTGTTTTGGCCATGGCCAGTCATGGCACTGCAATACAAATGCCCGGTGGCATTTAACCATTGAAATGCTATTCCTTTTTTTTTCATTGGTTTTGTCTGCATTTGCATTCATTCTACTTTTTCTCTCTGCCCTTCGTTTGTATTGCCGGTGTAACATTTCTTTGCCTCATGTACATTTTTTACTCCCTTTGTTTTTGGAAATCTGCTTTCCTAAAAACAGTTGATTGGCCTTGTGGGGAAAAAAAAGTATTTTATCCATAATGCTTTAAATGTGTTGACTGATGAAAACTAAAAGTGCAAAGAGACTGATACTAACCATGTCACGGAAGCTCTTTTTTTTTTTTTTTTTTTTTACCATAACTCCATTTACAACCCCAATTGATTTTTTAGACTAACCACATTGGGCACTGAAATATCTGTCTATGCAACTCTTTTGATGTTTCTTTCATAACCACTTATGCATCTCTCCAGAGTAATGCACTTCCAGTTGTCCATCATTTAAGTTTATGCATTTATGTAATAGTGGAAGCAAACAAATGGAAGTCACAAAAATGTAGTTTTAAAGTATCACATGAACCCGTGAACTTGTTCGTATTACTTGCAGTGTGAACTGAATATGGGCACCAAACAGCTACATAAAGTGGGAATTTGATTTCCTGTGGTTATTGCTCTGTGTATTCATCATGAAGCCCCTCCACACATACAATGAGTTGGATAAGATCAGCACCAAGAGAGGAGTCGTGTCCAATTTCACTTTCATATAGCTTTTGAGCCACTGGGATGCATCTTTATACCCAACTGACATTAGATTGCAAACTCATTCTCCAGTTCAGGCTGAGTGAGTTTCAATTTTGGGTGTGCATTATTGATCCAAAGGGGAACATAACCACCTGCCCCAAAGTCAGACTCTTTACCAATTATCACATTTGTCAGCCAGTTTCCGCTTGTTATGTGCAGGTTTTCCTCAAGTTACTCTCGAAAACACTGTACCGTTAAATGCAGAACATGATGAGGCAGTTTGAAATGAGGGAAAGACAAACATAATGTTTAGGGCTAACTTTGTGACAGCTTAGCCCATGCAACAGTGAAATTGAGAGAGGATTAAAGGAGTTTACTTCCACACTGTGCTGTACGTAAAATCCCAATGTTTATATGCAGCCCATACAAAACATCACTGAGGGACCAGTTTGGTACTAAGTTTAGTTGGCTGTGGGTGTAAACTGCCACAGGCAGTGAGTCTCTGCACACTGTAAGTCATGTTCATTGTCACACTGTGTGGAGGCATGAGTGTGAGCTCACAGATAGAAGACATGAGCATTCAATTCGGTCCAAATGGTTACATCAGTTTCCTGTTGATCTATTCAGTTTCTACTTAACAATGTCAACCTGCTCATAACTTGTGTGGGCAACATGCAGCCACGGCATGCAAATTGATATTGGAATTTTGTGTTGTCGAGAAATATTGCCACGTCAAATGGAATCATATACTTTTGCTCCATGTTTATAGATGAGCTGTTTAAAAGTCCTAAGCCCATACCCATGCTTCCCTCACAGAGAAACTCACAATACAAGGCACAGGATGAAGTATATGTGACTTCAAATAAAGCAGCGAAGCCATTCTGGCGGTTATGCAAAAACAAACAAAAGCTGCTCAGGATCCAAAGCAGCTTTGCAGGAGATTAGAAAGAGGCAAGAGTCATAGCACAGACAGAAAACCTGAAGCACAAGACAAATGTGTCGATTACTTTTCACCCTGACTCCGTTGTCTTGATAGAGCCCACCATGAACTAGGAAGAATGTAAGATGAAAAAATGCAACTGTAAAGACATTGATAAACAGGGAAGTAAACTTGTAAGTGCCTTTAAATTAACATCTCAACCCTACTATACGTGTACATGCATACTTTGTGGTTTTATTCCATTTAAACTGTCTGCTTTACATATTTTCTATCTATCTATTAATGTTCTTTAGCATTTGATATTTCTCTGGTGCCGAGTGAAGCATCAGACTCAGTTGGAAACTGTTCTAGAAACCAAAATAAAATGGAGACAAACTGAAAACACACACACGGGAATACACCAGCATTCTGTCAAACATTGTGAGTAAGCTGGAATGAAGTCAGGAACTTCCACAATACGATGTAATGATGAGCTGGCAAAGAGAACGCAATGCGTTTGGCCACACTAAGCCGTTAGTAAACACTACTTTAGTGTGCACACGTGTGTTAATGTGCATTTTAAAGTGTGTGGGTCGTCGAGTGTGTTTGCAGAGTGCTGCTGCTCTGTGCCTTGCTAAAGAAGTGTAAATGAAACACCCGTCCTCAAAGGGAATTTCTCTTTTACAAGATTGCCAAGTCCTACCCCTCTGATTCACCACTCCGACTCAGAGGTTTAAATGGCATTCAATCAAAGGCTAATGCTGCCAAAAAATGTCCTCCCAATGTTTACATTAGCTTATATTAGGAAATCTGTCTTGTGACATGGGGAAATGTCACTGAGAGTGCTGGATGATGAGTGTGGAGCTCCTCACAACCAAAAATCATTAAAATTATCTGTTTTTCCAGCAAATATTCAAATTGAAAGCGGAGACATTGGCTAATCTTTAAATCCCGCCACACAGGCTCGGCTTAAGAACACAATGTGATGTTATAATTGTGGACATCCTTCAATATATATTCATAAATGCTCACACTCCACCTATCACTCAGACCTATCTGGAATCCAAAAAACAACAACTGACACCTGCTGATACCACCGACACGTCCGCAAAAGGAAAATGGATGAGACAGCCATGATGTCTGTGAGCTGTGAGCCTATATGGTCTTGTGCACGGAGGTGAATCTGCAGCTGCCTCGTTTGTATTGGGCAGAGAGCATGCTGTGCATAAGGCAGAGACAAACCCCCTAGAGTACCACCAGCTGTACACGACATATGCCTCATGCCTTGTACACAACATGCATCCGAGAAACAGCACTTTCTCTTGCAATATAAAACTCATATTGGGGGCCAGAGTGCACATTTACTTACTTGTCAGCCATTTACTGTACACCCCTCATGTGGATTGTCATGCTTTTATCGGCAGGCTGTTTCCGTAGTGATGTACTGTGTGAAATTGCATGTGCTACTCGTTTCTGGACGAGTTTTGTCCAGTTGCTCAAATGTCCACGCACACCAGGAAATAGAAAGAAAGAAAAAGACATTCTTGGTTGGTGTTATTGGTCTTTGGCCTCAGAAATCAGTTGGTCCTTGCAAGTGCTGGAAGATGACTGACCACCACTGCTCAGGAGATCAGAAACAACACATTCCCCTGAAAGCATCAACAATCTAATATTCCAGGAATGTGGATTTCTGTTGGTGTACATAGATATGAGAGAAGCTGTAAATATGTTGACATTTTAAAGATGTCAGTAAAATTATAGAGGTCCTTTGACATTATGTGTGTTTTGTACATCACAGCCAGAATCATTTTTAATAAACCATGTTTTCCAGTCATGTATACTAAAAGGTATATCATGTAATGCACTTACTCAGCATATGATCATAATGTCCTCATAATGATCATAGTAATTGCTCAGTAAACCAACGTTCCTTGCAGAAAAAAGAAGTAATTATCCATGCCACTGTACACAAGTTAACAGAGGAAAATAACAAAAAACATATTTTTATTATTTTATATTCAATTTTCTGGGGGAGTTTTACAAAAGTAAAAAAAAAAAGGATGGCATTTACAATGTCAAAGATGTTTCCCTGCAGGTTGGTGAATAGGAAGTTTCTGAAGCTTCAGCCTGATCTTCTCTTTTTATTTCATTGCTGGTGTCACTTGTCACACAAGTGCCTTCGTGCCATGTGCTAGAGGGGGAAATGGCAGCCACAACAGACCTTCTGGACACGCCTGGACAAGTGCTGGCTAAATGTATTGAAGAAATCAACAACTGGATGTGCCAGAATTTTCTTCAATTAAATAAAGATAAAACAGAAGTACTTGTTTTTGGTTCCAAGGACGAACGATTGAAAGTGAGCGCTGAGCTACAATCACTGACGTTAAAAACCTCAAACCAAGCCAGAAATCTGGGAGTAGTTATGGATTCAGACCTCAACCTGAACAGCCATATCAAGACAGTTACAAAGTCAGCTTACTATCACCTGAAGAATATATCAAGGGTTAGAGGACTTATGTCTCAACAGGATTTGGAGAAACTTGTTCATGCATTTATCTTCAGTAGACTTGACTACTTTAACGGTGTGTTCACAGGTCTCAGTAAAAAGTCAATCAGAAAGCTGCAGCTGATTCAGAACGCTGCAGCTCGAGTCCTCACTAAGACCAGGAGAGTGGATCACATCACTCCAGTTCTGAGGTCTTTGCACTGGCTTCCTGTCCAACAAAGAATTGACTTTAAAATCCTGCTGCTGGTTCATAAAGCACTGAATGGTTTAGGGCCTTACATTAGTGATCTGCTGCTACCTTATGAACCATCCCGACCCCTCAGGTCGTCTGGGACGGGTCTACTTTCTGTTCCAAGAGTCAGAACTAAACATGGAGAGGCAGCGTTCAGCTTTTCTGCTCCACACATCTGGAACAAGGTCCCAGAGAGCTGCAGGTCTTCTGAGACCCTCAGCCTCTTTAAAGCCAGACTGAAGACCTTTCTGTTTGCTGTTGCCTTTAATTAAACCAGATTCTACATCTTTTGTTTTGGTTTCCAACCTGCGTGTTGACGAAACGACTCCCTGCTCTTGCAAGTGCAGCGCTTATACTTTGCTCGTGACCAGAGAAATAAATCTACCAAAATGAGAGAAGTTTTACAAAATTGTACCTTGTCACAAGTAAAGTGAAAGCACATATTTCCCCGGGTTTTTTAGTAGGGAATGAGAATAAGTGTCCGCAAGGTTAGGGATTTAGGTAAAAGAATAAGGAGTTTAAATAGGACAAAGGGATGCTCTTTGGAGCTACCGGAGGTCGACTCTAGTCGGTAGAAATCCAAGTTGAATCCGTGTGGCACGTTGATACCTCTGGTAACTGAAGTCACGGAGCGATATAGCGATGAAGGTGGCGGTCAGTTTAGGGTTTAGATAATGCCGCTGTGGGAGCGATGCCGCTGTGGGAGTGATGCCGCTGTGGGAGTGATGCCAAGAGGTGCAAGGTTAAGGACACAGGGATAGATTTGTTGTTTTTCATGGAATGTGTGGGTGGTTTTTGTAAGTCTTGGTGAATCAACGAAATCTGAAAGCGTGTGTATCAGAACACAAAAGTGGACTGAGAATTCCTCGGGAGAAGGTGTTCGACTACATATCTGTGGGGATTAAAGGGGAATAAAAGGGAAAATCATAGTCTATGGTACTACGAAGCGAGGAGAAATAAAACAATATTTGTGAACTGGTGTTATAAACCTCAGCGATCAAGCGCTGTATCCCTCTGATACAGTAGAAGCTTCTCGTTCGAGTTCACTGTATTGGGTATTGCAGCTGTAAAGGACCACTTTGGGAGTTTAAGGGCTTGGTAAATATTTGTAAACGTTCGTAATTTATTAAATAATTCTTATTTAATAATTATATATTTCGTATGTGCGTCAATGTTATTTGTACGTGATTGACCGGAAGTTCCGCGCACCTGCGGTGTCGGGGTTTGTCCCTTTTCTGTCGCCGTAGTTTGCACGGGTTAAAATGAACTTTTATGGTGGCGGTCTGGCGAAGGACACGCAGCTGCGTTTGAGCTTGTATGTATTTTATCTGAAGTTGTTATAGATGGACTTAAACAACTCGACGCCCGTTTCATAACGGAAGAAAGGACTATCTTATATTGTTTACATTCCTTGGTGAGCGCAGCGAGGTATGATATGTTTTACTTATAAAATTGTTGGCACATATGTATGTCTCATCTTTCCATGTAATAAATGTTTGTGTACTTAATGACTTTGTAACCGGGAGAACAAGTGTGTGAAATGATTGTTGTGTGTACGTTTTCAATACAGTTTTCACGGTGCAAAGGTGATGATGAAGTAAAAGGACGAATGTCATGCTGATTTGACGAACGAAATAAAGAACACCTTACGCACCAGTCGAGACTCTCTTTTTGGACCCAAGGGCTGTTACAGCAGCCTTTCTCCTGGCCTCCAAGGATACGTGTAAATAAATAAAATAAACTGTACTGCTTTCTGCCTTTTAACTGTTTTTTATTGTTTTAATGACTGTTCTTAATTGTTTTTAAATCTTTTATTTTTGATTGTGTTTTTATGCTTTTAATTGTTTTTAAATCTTTTATTTTGCATTGTGTTTTTATGCTTTTAATGGTTTTATGTGAAGCACTTTGAATCACCTTGTGTTGAAATGTGCTATACAAATAAACTTGCCTTGCCTTACCTTGCCTGCGGAGAGCGAGAGTCAAAATGAAAACATCCTGAACTTAAAGGGACGACCTTCAAAGGCTAGCTAGCTTCCCACGGAGTTAGTCTGAGCAGAGTGTCCTACTCTGCTGACTGTGAAAGCCGGAGACGACAATCTAGAACTCGACAAAGAGATTGTAGCGGGTACACTCTCTTTCTAACTATCATTGTTCTAGTCAACACTGAGTGGACACTCTCGTTAGCACGCAACTACATTAGCTTGAGAGCGCTCTGCCAACCGTGGAAAACAAAGAAACAGTAACTCTAAAATAGTTAATCAATCTCTCTGACATTCCAAAGATGGTCCATATCACACTGATGATGACGAAGATAGGAGCGTGCGCCAGTCCAGGCCTCAATGGTCCGAACGACGAACACACAGTTCCCTCCGGAGAGGGACAGCTTGTCGCGGCCTTTGCAGGGCGAGAGATCTGCAACTGGGACCGGAGGTCACAAGGCAACAACTGACGAGCTGCGAGAAATCTTAATCGTAGGCAAGATTAGCTTAAGCTAATGCTACCATAGTAGTGCAGCCCTGGGGGAAAATAATAATAATAAGTTATATAAAATAACTCTGTAAGATGTAAACATCTTGGTTGATTGGGTACGCCGGTGTCATTTTGTCTTACCGGCAATAATTTAATTATTTTGAAAAGAAAAAGACCTAATTTAAGGCTTACCTCTCTGATCAATATCTTGTTTATAAAAGTGGTGTTTGCTCATTTTACCAGGTCAGTTTCTTTAGTGGCTGCAACTGAAAAACGTTGCCCTCAACAGAAAAGCTGTTTCATGAATTTAAGACCCTTCAAAAAAAGCAGCCTGAACGGCTCTGCTGGAACATAATCACATCTGCATCTACAGTGTTATGAAATAGAAAATCCAATGACATACAAAAGCACCACTAATCAGGGTTTTTTCAAAAAATCTTTGCATTTTATAGTCAGATGAGGTTCAAGGAATGGGAACTCTATTTGTGAAGCTCACACCCCGCCATCACCCTGTTGATGTTGGATTATTGTACCAAAATCAATATTTTCATTTTAAGTCAGCATTTCTTTTATTCCTTATTTGTATTCTTTGGGGATTTCACATCTGAGTTGTTGACATTAGATACACTAATTACAATTTGGTCCAAGCTTCTGTGAGATGTATCTATGTAATTTAGTTTTGTTTGTTCAAACTATCTTCTACTCCCTCTATGGGGGTGGCAACAAACATATAGCTTTACAATCAGTGGTGTTGTTGTAGTTGCAGTAATAACACTAAGAGAAGCAAAAGTACAGCAATGAAGTGAAATCCCATTTTCATGAGGATGAGATGCTGCAGCAGCTAGACAAAGTAGTTTAAACTGCTCTGCTGGAACATAATCACATCTGCATCTGCAGTGTTATGAAATAGAAAATCCAATGACTTACAAAAGTACCACCAATCAGGATATTTTCAAAAAATGTTGCAAGTCAGATGAGGTTCAAGGAATGGTAACTCTGTTAGTGAAGCCCACGCCCCTCCATCTGCCTGTTGATGTTGAATTATTTTTGGCTCATGTCCCAAACTCAATATTTTCATTTTCAGCCATGCACAGTGTCTGTAAAAGCAGCGATTTTGTGGTAGTTGTAGTAATAGCACTAAGATAATTAAGAGCAAAAGTGCAGCACTGAAAAAAGAATCCCATATTCCATTTTCTTGAGTATGCCATGCTGCGGCAGCTAAGATCTGTGGGTAAAAACTAATGAGTCCGCTTGGGCTACATATCTTGAGCCGTCCTCTCTCACACCAGCTGCTAGATGTAATTAATATGTAAAGAAACCTGTTCATGGCATACCATGATCACCATCCTGTCAAAAAATGTTATAAATAAATATTTATTCAGTCCCCAACTGCCTGTCTGCTGAGCTGAGTAAACACTGAGGCAAAACAGGAAATGCAGGCAGACCTTTACATTTGCTGTTTCCTCTTTTTATGTTTGAAAGTCTGTTTTTCCTTCAAGCATTTGTTTTGCATTTCCATTCACTTATTCAAATGGATTAGATACATATTAATGACATTGTATTATTATTTGTCCTTGGCAGCGGTTTCTGTGACGCTCCTATGCAGAAACATGCATACCTCTCCTTCCAAGTATCTTCCAAATCACCTTTTCTGGAAAGATCTCCTCTGATTAATTCATGTGGTGTATTTACATTGTGTTATGGGAGAGTAAATACATAGCTGGGACCTCTGAAAGTCAGCCAATAAATTAGCTATGCCTGGCATTGGGCTACCCAAAGGGCTTACTCTAAATGCCAACTGAAAAGGATGAAACCGTCAACAGGTTTTAGAAGTGTGAAGCCAAACGCCAACGTGAGATCATGCTTTGCGAGCTAATACAGACACGACTGCTAAATAGAACGTCACAAGTACACCAAACAGAGTCATTCAGTAGGAAAGACAAATACATCACAAGCAACAATTCACTCTTTCACTCCTCTAATTCCTACATTTACTTGTTGAGACTTTTGGAGCCGGTTAGTTTAACATGGTTTCTTTGCTGGCACTTCCAAAGCCCAGCCAATGAGAAGCTGAGTTTGGCACGACTTCCTGGAGAAATATTGCTTTGAATGCCAGAGGAACATGATGGGAGGTGGATGCCGGCATAGTGTGCCAGAGGGGAAGATAGAAGATATACCTGGCATGAGAGCTGAGAGCAACTCTTTGTCTCCACTCACTGCTTTCTGGAGCTGTTTAAATCTGAAGATGAACAGGTGCTGAGTTGCACTGAGTACTTTTGGAGAAATTGTTGGCAAATACACACACACACAAACACACGGCCAGTTGGTGTGATTTTGTTTCCTTTGCTTCCATTTCATTTGCACTCTGCCTCAAATGAATCCTCTGTCTGATAGACATGGCCAGTGTAGCAATCCCCCATCATGCATCTGTCCTGCATTCACACCGCACAGGCCACTGCAGTTGGCTCTCTCAAATCATGTTTATGTAGAACTGGCTCAGGGAAAGGGAGTCAAAGAGGAATACAAAACTGTCCTGCTGCCTGTAAGGTTTTCAGCAAAATCTGACTCATGATACCTGGAAGAAAACAGAACAGATCAGTAGTAGAATACTGTTGACCTCTAGTGACAAAGTAAAAGCTTCAAGAGATGTATTATTTTCCCTCAATCAAGCTACATCTAATACTCATAAAGATGAAGCCAAACAGGATTTCAGACAGTTTTGCATATGTATTAAAAAATAAAAAGGTATCACATTGACTTAAGCCTGCAGCTTCTTTACTTGACATTAGCTCAGGTTCCACTTGATCACCTTTTGAATGGAGCTCACCTGTTAAATTGATTGGGAAAGTCACGCACATGTCTCTATACGGTCTCACAGTTGACAATGAGTATCTGAGCAAATCCCAAGTCATGAAGTCAAAGGACCTGCCTGTAGGGAGCAGAGACATGATTGTGATGTAGCACAAAAGAGATGAATGAATGAATGCAAACCGGGTCCAGCGCACTTATAGGACCTCACACTGCGCTCAAGGTTCAGCCTGCATCAGGACACTGATCCCAAGCACACTGCCAAGACAACACAGGAGTGGCTTAGGGACAACTCTGTGGATGTCCTTGAGTAGCCCAGCCGGTCTGAACCCAATCAAACCGTACTGGCGAGACCTGAAAATGGCTGTTCAGATAATCCCCAAATCCACCTGTAAAAATCTTGTTATGTCTTACTCTATAGCTGCCAAAGGTTCTCTTACTGAATTCAGGGTGCGACAGTGTATGGCAATTTCTTTTCTTTGTCTTAAATATTTTCACAAAAAGTCTCAGGCAATGGTCACCCTCCTGCATCCATGCATGGCAATAACTAAGCATATAGAGCTCTGATTGTTCTGTTTTTTTTCAAGTTGTGGAACTTGGAAAGATTTTTTCCAAGTTCCACAACTTGGGAAAACCAGTACCTTGAGCACAACACCAGTCTTATTTCAATCTTTGAAATCATGGATCAAAGATGTTTGCACTGATTCATAAGTCATGTGAGCTAAGGTTGTGGGTAACTTCACTGCTGGAGCATGTGCCACCCACCATCCTACAATGATGGAGGTAAACAGAATTGAACTTTCTATGGTTTCTCTTTCTAGAAAAGACTGCTGAATAGGGACACTTTATTTCCTTCTTCTAAAAAGCAAACAAGGAGAAGAGGATTCTATTGTTTTCCTGGGGCATTGGTTGTAAACAACACAACACAAATGTAATAATTGGTGTTGTGGGGTGACTGGGTCAGTGGTTAGAAAGTCCGTCTTACAATCAGAGGATTGGTGGTTCGATCCCCGGCTCCGCTAGTCCATGTCATTGTCCTTGAGCAAAACACTTAACCCTAATTGCTCACTGCTGTGTCTATTTTATAGCATGTAAGTCGCTTTGGATAAAAGCGTCAGCTAAATGTTATGTAATAATTGAATATTTTATGCAGCACAACAAAAAGGCCATTCAACTGCATTGTATGCAGTTTCACGAACTGATCTCAAAACTTGAGCAGAACTTTTTTTTTGCTTTTGTGATGTCAGTGAACCAACCCTTTTAAACATTTATGTAAGCCCTTACTTATGTAAGGGAGTCCTCCTGTACAGTGCACCGCCGTGGATCATCTTCAGAAGGCCACATAGCTCGAGGGGGCCTACAGTACACTGACAGGAGCAGGAAGTGTAGAGTGAATCCCAAGAGTGTCACACTTGGTTGGAAAAACAAACTCTGGAAGTCAGCTTGAAGAACCCCAAAACAAACATACTATTAGTGTACTCTCCCTGTGAACAAAAAGACAAGCTTATCGTGAAGTATTTGTGTGATAGTAAATCAAAAGGCTGACGGAGCCACCAAATGTCCTTCTGTACATATTACATACTACAGTTTATATAATAAAAAAAAGTAACTCAAGACATTTTACTTTTATTTTTTTACAATATTTCAGTAATGCCTTTTGTTACGTCCCTAAATTGTCTAGGGGTGGAGGACGCAAACAATGTAAAATAATATATCCGGGAGATCTGGACAAACGGCAAATAAGGGTATTTAATGATGGACGAAAACTCTCAACACCAAGCAACTGAAAACAATCTCCAAAAGGAAGACGATTATGGCTCCTTTGTCACTGGCTCCATTCTGGTCTCAAACTCCTCACGGCCGCACCCAACCCGTCTCCGGTCACTCTGGCTTGGCACAGCCATTTAACCCCATACTGACCCAGCTGATCAGCTGCAGCTGCAGGAGTGACATCACCAGCCACCTGAAGAGAATCACACACACACACGCACACAGACAACACAGCAAAAACAAGGCACGTAACACCTTTTGATTTATTTAACTAACAAAATGTAGACAGGAAACAGATTCTGAAAAGTGAAGCCAATTGTTAGGGACCCACCAGCCTGCTCGCAGCCCGGGCGCGCGGAGGCGCCCGAGACTTCGGCGCGCGCGGCCAGGGAGCTGCGCGCCAGGCGACGGGGACGAGCAGGGCGCGTGCCGGCGCACACCTGAAGACAATCGGCGCTCCTCGCAGCTGGAGCTCGTTAGAGCGGCTGCCGAGAATAAGAGCAGCGAGCGGACAGAGTTCGACGTGAGTGCGTTCTTGGAGGTAACGCTGCATGTGTTGGAGGACTGCAGAGGAATTCCGGTTTGAAGGAGACTCGTGAGTAAGCCACACTGCCATTTAAGGAGGCAGGTGTGGCCGGGAACATTTGTGTTGGACTTTACTTCCGGTTTGGAGGAGACTCGTGAGTAAGCCACACTGCCATTTAAGGAGGCAGGTGTGGCCGGGAACATTTGTGTTGGACTTTATTTTCCTGTCGCTGTTAGTTTTGGAACAGTAGTTTTTCGTTCTTTGGTTTGGACTGTGATTACCTGTGTTTATATAATAAACAACGCCTGCTTCATGGACACTGAGTTCGCGGCACGGGCCCAGGTCCCGACCATGGAGCTGGAGGAGCCGCGGGAGGCATTTGCGCTGGATGACCGTCGGATGGCCCGGGTCTCCCAGTGTACCCACCCCATCGCCCTCACGGTGGCAGGCAACCATGTCGAGACCCGCCAATTCTACCTGCTTCAGTCTCCGGGGGCTCCAGTGGTTTTGGGCCATCCCTGGTTGGTGCAGCATGAACCCCGCATCTCTTGGGCTTCCGGGACCGTACTGGAGTGGGGAGCTTCCTGTCACGCCCAGTGTCTCCGGTCCGCTCCAGGTAGGACGCCCCAAGATGTTCCCCAGGGGCCGCCCCCGGAACTGACAGCGGTTCCTGCGGAGTATCATGACTTGGGGGAGGTCTTCAGCAAGGCCCGGGCGCAGTCTCTTCCCCCACACCGGCCGTATGACTGCGCCATCGACCTCCGTGCTGGGGCCCCTCTGCCCGGCAGCCGCCTGTACAGCCTGTCCATACCAGAGAAGTCGGCCATGGAGGACTACATCTCGGAGTCACTGGCAGCGGGGTTGATTCGGCCTTCGTCCTCCCCGGTGGCGGCAGGATTTTTCTTCGTCAAGAAGAAAGACGGCAGCCTCCGCCCCTGCATTGACTACAGACAGCTGAACGATATCACGGTCAAGAACAAGTACCCTCTTCCCCTCATGAATTCCACCATGGAGCCCCTCACTCAGGCGACCGTCTTTACCAAGTTAGACCTCCGAAACGCCTACCACCTGGTGCGAATACGGGAGGGCGACGAGTGGAAGACCGCCTTCAAGACGCCCCGGGGGCACTACGAATATCGAGTGATGCCGTTCGGATTAACCAACGCCCCGGGGATCTTCCAGGCGTTGATGAATGACGTGCTCCGGGACATGCTGGAGGAGTTTGTGGTGGTGTACCTGGACGACATCCTGGTGTTCTCCAAGACCCTCGCTGAGCACGTTCGCCGGGTGCTCCGGCGCCTTCTCCAGAATCAGCTATACGTAAAGGCGGAGAAGTGCCTGTTCCACGTCGACTCGGTGGACTATCTGGGGTTCATCATCGAGAAGGGGCAGGTCCGGGCCGACCCACGGAAGATCCAGGCTGTGGTGGACTGGCCCACACCAGCCTCACGGAAGGAGCTGCAGGTCTTCCTGGGGTTCGCCAACTTCTATCGGCGGTTTGTTCGCAACTATAGTGTCGTGGCGCAACCCCTGACCAGCCTGACGTCCCCCGCCCAGCCATTCACCTGGACCTCCGCGGCAGAGTCAGCGTTCCGGGACCTTAAGCGGCGGTTCACCAGCGCCCCGGTGTTGCTGCACCCAGATCCGGCGAGACAATTCATCGTGGAGGTGGACGCCTCGGACGCCGGACTGGGGGCAGTCCTGTCGCAGCGCGCGGAGGCGGACCAGAAGGTGCATCCCTGCGCCTTTTTCTCCCGACGCTTTCTTCCCGCGGAGAGGAATTATGACATCGGGAACCGGGAGCTGCTGGCGGTGGTGGCGGCCTTGGAGGAGTGGCGCCATTGGCTAGAGGGGGCTGAGCTACCGTTCGTCGTGTGGACCGACCACCGGAACCTCACGTACATCCGGGCGGCCAAGCGGCTCAACGGTCGACAGGCACGGTGGGCCGGCTTCCTCAGCCGCTTCAACTTCTCCTTGACATATCGCCCGGGGTCCCGCAACACGAAGGCGGACGCCTTGTCCCGTCGGCACCAGGAGGAGGGCCCGACCGAGGAGGAGCCGGCGCCCATCGTTCCTGAAGCCCAGGTGGTCGGCCGGGTGGCCTGGGGAATAGAGGCAGCAGTGAGGAGGGCACTGCGCGACCATCCGGCACCAAGCGGCGTACCCACGGGACGGCTGTTCGTCCCGGAGGTGGCCCGGGCCCGGGTCCTCAAGTGGGGGCATGCCAGTCAGTTGGCCTGCCACCCCGGGGTCCACCGGACTTTCTCCTTCCTGGCCCGGCACTTCTGGTGGCAGGGCATGAGAAGCGACGTGAGGGTGTACGTGCAAGCGTGCCCTGTGTGTGCCCGCAGCAAGCCCTCGCACCAGGCACCGGCCGGGCTGCTACAGCCCCTTCCAGTTCCGAGCCGTCCGTGGTCCCACGTCGCTTTGGATTTCGTGACCGGGCTACCCCCCTCCCAGGGTAGGACCGTTCTGCTGACGGTGGTGGACCGGTTCAGCAAGGGGGTCCACCTGGTGGCCCTCCCCAAACTCCCCTCGGCGACGGAGACAGCGGAGCTGCTGACGGCCCAGGTGTTTCGACTCCACGGCCTCCCGCA
This sequence comes from Cottus gobio, assembly GCA_023566465.1. Taxonomy (NCBI): domain Eukaryota; kingdom Metazoa; phylum Chordata; class Actinopteri; order Perciformes; family Cottidae; genus Cottus; species Cottus gobio. Next base: position 23,188,189 of record CM042217.1, on the reverse strand, counting down.
GGACATCGTGTCGGACCGGGGCCCGCAGTTCACCTCTCAGGTATGGCGGGCGTTCTGCAAGGGGTTGGGGATCTCAGGGAGTCTTTCTTCTGGTTACCATCCACAGACCAACGGGCAGTCGGAGAGGACGAACCAGGTCGTGGAGTCGGCGCTCCGCTGTATGGTGGCCAGGAACCCGTCCGCCTGGAGCCGGTTCCTCCCCTGGGTGGAGTACTCCATCAATTCCCTGGTGAGCTCCGCCACAGGTATCTCCCCGTTCGAAGCGGCCCTGGGGTACCAACCACCGCTGTTCCCAGCGCAGCACGCCGACGTGGCAGTCCCGTCCGTACAGAACCATCTTGATCGGTGCCGCCGTGTCTGGGAGACCACCAGGACCGCCCTTCTTCGAGCGGCGGACCGGAGCAGCAAGGGAGCCAACCGTCGCCGCACCCCCGCTCCGGCGTACCTACCAGGGCAGAAAGTGTGGTTGTCCACCCGGGACCTCCCCAAGCAGCCGGATGCCAAGAAGTTGGGTCCTCGGTTCACGGGGCCGTTCGAGGTGGTCAAGGTGCTGAGTCCAGCGGCGGTGAAACTGAGACTGCCGGCGTCCATGCCGATCCATCCGGTGTTCCACGTCTCCAAGGTCAAGCCTGTCGCCCACAGCCCACTGGGGTCGCCGACCCCGGACCCTCCGCAACCCGTGATGGTGGACGGACACCCCCAGTGGACGGTTCGCAAGGTGCTGGACGTCCGACGGCGAGGGCGTGGGTACCAGTTCTTGGTCGATTGGGTGGGGTTCGGCCCGGAGGAGAGGAGCTGGTTGCCCCGCCGGAACATCCTGGACCCGAGGCTGCTGGAGGCCTTCTACCGGGCCCACCCAGGGAAGCCTGGCAGGTCGCCAGGTGGCTCCCGTAGACGGGGGGGTACTGTTAGGGACCCACCAGCCTGCTCGCAGCCCGGGCGCGCGGAGGCGCCCGAGACTTCGGCGCGCGCGGCCAGGGAGCTGCGCGCCAGGCGACGGGGACGAGCAGGGCGCGTGCCGGCGCACACCTGAAGACAATCGGCGCTCCTCGCAGCTGGAGCTCGTTAGAGCGGCTGCCGAGAATAAGAGCAGCGAGCGGACAGAGTTCGACGTGAGTGCGTTCTTGGAGGTAACGCTGCATGTGTTGGAGGACTGCAGAGGAATTCCGGTTTGAAGGAGACTCGTGAGTAAGCCACACTGCCATTTAAGGAGGCAGGTGTGGCCGGGAACATTTGTGTTGGACTTTATTTTCCTGTCGCTGTTAGTTTTGGAACAGTAGTTTTTCGTTCTTTGGTTTGGACTGTGATTACCTGTGTTTATATAATAAACAACGCCAGCTCACTGGCTAAACTAGACACTGACTTTGTCGTGCACTTGGGGTCGGAGAAAACCCGTAACACCAATACAGTTTTTAAACTTGCATTCTTTCTAAACTCCACCAGCGCGCAACTCTTCTGGTTGTAAAAAGAGGCCAGATTGTATAAAAGTCTATAAAACAGGTCAGTAATGGGTGTTTAACTTTTCCGTTTTCAGTTTTATATTGTAACATTCAGTTGTTCTCAGCTCCACCCTTTAAAGTCACGTGTGGTTGCAGAAAGATGAAATGGCGACGGCCAAAACACTGAACGCAAGGCCTCCAGAACGCCAGTCCACAAACCAACGGGTGACGTTGTGGTGACTACGTTCACTTCATATACATCGTCTACGCTGGAAACAAACCTCAAGCGTGAGGATGATTCATTATTGGTAGTCGAGACATAAACCTGGATGATCTTAACACAAACATTATTAATATCGAGGAGGACAACTGCTTGTAGAGGTAGAAGTATAATCAGAACTGAAGCACTTGCATTTGTGATAGTCGTCGCAACATGTAGTAATTTACTGTACCTCCCAACACTTGAAAATTAAAGCATTACATTACGTAAGGATGCCATAAAAGCAAGTGTTATTCAAGACCAGATTATAACTTTTAACAGTTGACTTTCACTGGTTGTATAAGTGGATTTCTGTAGCTATAGCTTGAGTAGTACACGTAATGGTAGTATCATTAATTGGCAGCACTTAACTGGTGACCTATGCACTCTATTAAAATGTCAGTTGGACATCTTTGTACCTAAGAAGTATAATCACCTGCTCTTGTAAATGGTTGGATACAATGGACTGCACTTATGTATGTAGTGATTTTATTCAAAACACCTTGCAATTGCATTCTCTTTTGTACCATACACACTCTCAAGCCAAAGGCTGCGTCGCAAGCATGCAAGGTACTGGGCAAATCATCCGGAGCTAGTTGGGGTATATTCATCCAGGTTTTAATGAACTAGTGCAGTGTCTTTTTTTTCGGCGTGGCCATTTTCTAATGAACCGATAGAAGTGCTTCTTTTGACGTTGTGTAGAAGCGCGCCTCGCTTGTGACACTGCCGATGTCTCTTGTCCAAATTGCACCGACTTCCACCCACTTCCCACACTGTGTCCTTGGGTCCCCAACAATACACTTGCCAAGTGTGAAGTAGGTGGAAAGAACGGTTCTCGAGATATGCAAAATGCATGTGCACACACACACACCCACTCATATTTCTTGCTTTATAGCTGGATGTCATGTCTCAGCTGAAGATCTGTAATTTTTTAAACACATTGATTAGACTGGCTTTGACTACAGGTTCCAACAATAACTGTGTTTTGGAAAGGTTAATTTCAGAGACACTGTTCGGTCTCATGGAATAATGGATCTTTTCACAGCAGCCATTTTCCCATGAAATAGTGCTTTAAACACCAGGTGTTACCAAAGCTTTTGAGCAGGTTGGCTCCCTGGAAATAGGCTATACTAAATAGAATGGAACCTTTAACTTATTTATTTAATTAAACATCTGTATAACTGTGGTTTCTACTCAATAAAGATGCTAAAGCTCAGCACTCGAGTGGTTACAGACACCTCAATAAGGGCACGGTGACTACGACCCATTTGATTACTACTAAGAACTGAGGTTTTGTTTCTTTTATCACTGGTTATATACTGATTATATCTCCCAGCTGGCCTGGGAACGCCTCGGGATCCCCCAGAATGAGCTGGTAGATGTTGCGGGTGAGAGAGAAGTCTGGGTCAGCCTGCTTGACCTGCTGCCTCCGCGACCCGACCCCGGATAAGCGGTGGAAAATGGATGGATGGATGGATCACTGGTTAGCTTAACTTCTACATGTGTTGGTTTCAATGTCACCATTGCCAGTGTACATGAAGGCTGACTTAAACTGCAATAATGGTAGCAGGAGTAGTAACAGTTGTATTATTTGTATGTTTTGCTAAATGAGTAGTAATAGTGGATCAATAACTGTATTAGTAACAGTCATAGCATTAACTGTAGTATAATTTATTACCGCCTCATTTAAATGAACATATGTGAACTTAACACCAGCCATGACTCAAAGTGTGTTAAACAAACAATGACATATATCATCCTCATCTTTGAAATCATATTGCATGATCAATCCTAAACACACCTTCATTTGAGGAATGACATATAAAACATTTAATTTGCTGTAATTATTTATTATCTACTGCGTTGGAGGCATACATATCCAGGATTTAATGCCTGGAAACCAAGCTGATGTGTAAATCAATACTTTGAGTGCAATTTTGAACCTAAATCTAGAGGTGTTTTGTCTGGACCATCAATTGCAATGTGTAGGGAGCCATTTATGCACATTTACATGGAGACAGGATGTTGATTGCAGGATTGCAGAGTTACTGAGCACCACTATGGGGGATTTTTCGAGAGGCAAAGCACTAAAGAGTTCACAACCACATCCACATTAGGTCATAAATCTTTCTCAACTGAATAAGCCCTCTTTTTATTCCTGTTCCAAATTCATCACGCCTCCCCGTCTCTGTGTCTCTTTCTCTATCGTCTGTGGCTTTTCTCTCCTCTGTCTCACTCTCTCTCACTTTTTAGTGTCTATATCATAACCAGTGTGATGACAGTAAAAGTTTCATCATCAGCCTCCATCCTATTAGGCTGTTATTGGATCATGTTTGTTTTTCGGTAAGACTTAAGGAGAGAAGAAAGCTGAGCTAAGCCGCAAATCAAAATACATGAGACACGCTGTCAGGTTTTGTCTTGGCTTTGTCACTCACGGCAAATGAGTATTTAGCTCACTGGTGATCGTTCCTGTGTATGCATTATGTATACAGAAATAAGCAGCCATGCTATTAATTCTTAGGTGGAAATGACAGAGGACTGAGCTTAAATGGCAATTTGCTGAGGTTTAATTGCTCGAGCTGACAACCTGAAATCAATCAAGTCAATGGAATTTGGGTTTTTCTTTCCTAATGCCGTTGCCCACCAGATGCTTAAGTCTAATTATTCAAGGAGAAAATGTTGCCTCAAAAACTTTGTCTGCTCGCTCCTCAGCCAAATATTTGTCCATTTTCTGTCTCCAAGTAGATTAAATGACGAACCCAGTCAAAATATAGCATCATCAAGATATATGATTTCCCCATTTAGTAGAACACTAAGTGGCCAAAGATTAAATGACTTTCGGACCACTTCTTGCATATTCAAAAAGGGAGAACACAACGAATTATGAATTATGAGGAACAGTACAATTATATTAAGTAACAGAAAGGTTAACTAATTCAATTTAAAGTGGAATAAATCATGCCTTGCGCTCGACTCAAGCCTGTCATCAACAATGGAAATCGGCCATAGTTAATTTCGGCAATGCCTTTAAAGGACTTGCCGTATAACACTGATGACACGTACAGCCCGGGCCACAGAGCCGGTGACAAATTGTCTGCTTCCATCAGACTGCTTCTGATCAAACGGATCGATTTGGAAAACATCACCGCAGCCCCAGGATCTTCAAAATTGAGAGGAAGTGTCAACAAAGCTGAGAGAAGAAAGAAATTCCACTGGCATCTGATGTCGGAACCCAAAAAAAAGGAGAAGAAATCAATACTTTGACCCCGAGAGAGGCCACTGTCGTGTATGTGAAATACCAAATAACAATCACCTTTACAAGGCTTCCAGAGGCTCATGATAGTATTATCTGAGTGGAAACAACATATTACAGACCCCGGGTTATGGATGTTGTCTGCTTGTTTTGTGGTCAGTTTGCAGAACTAATGGTGTTTGCAGTTCAATACTGGGGGAAATGAAATGGCATCATGTGATGTTTGTCCTTTTCTTTGTGCGAGTGGAGTTCAGTATTGCCGCCTGTTTCAGTTCAATCAGGAGCAACATGAAACATCCTCAAGTAACCATCAGAGCGCGGTTTTATTGGAACGCGTTTTCATCAGCGCACTTTGCACCCACTTTCCCCTGGCTGCCATTTGATGAGCGTCCACGTGATGTTTGATCAACCATCAGTAATGTCAAACATGTTCCTTACTGCCACTCCACAGCAGATGCAGAGCAACAGTGATTGGCAACTGACACTGAGTTGCGGCCAGGTTTCTTCGACACAACCATGACTATTAGCACCAGGAAGCTTTTTATAGCATTGCCATGTTTTGATACCGACCAACGGAGCTGTTTTTCTGGCCAATAAACACTTTGACATGTACGCTTGTGTTTATGTCGGCACATTTATTGCAAACACTTGGCACCTCGTCTTATGGTGGACACAGGCGAGGAAATACTAAAATGAATATATGCCAAGGAAATATGATTGGAGGAAAGATATACGCGGTGATGTGCAGCGGAAGGTTAACAATGCAATATGATGTGATCAACAACATAAGCAATCAAGCTAATTATGGTCCGTGTTTGCAACAGCAATTGTTTTCAAGCAGTCTGTTTATGAAATGTTCTTCCAGCTTGTTCTTTTATGAAGAACCTCGACCCCTGCCTTCAATTTGCATTTGATTGAAATCGATGTGAGATCTTATTTTTTTCAATTAGTGGTTTGCACTGCAACTTATGTGTGCTTAGATGTGGAGAAGGCAGAGCTCCACTATGTGTCTTTGTGTGTGTGTGTGTGTGTGTGTGTGTGTGTGTGTTACATTTTCGTCTGTTTATTGACCTTGAATGTGAGGCGAGATACTGACAATTGCCTTCTGTTCTTTTTTTTTTTTTTTTCAAAACTGAAAAAAACAAAAAACACTTTGTGTGTGTATTTTTCATTGTCTATGAGACTCATGCATTTCCCTGCACAGCAGATGCTTGTGTCAAGCCTGGCGCTGCTGTTGCCGACAGATGTGTCCTCTGAAGCATCATATGAGTTGAGCTGGAAACCATGACTGAGTCTAAAAAAGGGTATTGACCCCTGACAACGGCTGGTCAGCTCAAAGCAAAACATGTTTAATCGCTGAGTGAAGCTCAAGGAGAGAGTCTGGCGCTCACACTGTCCAACAATGAGGATCATTCTGTTTCTGTTCAGTAGAGTGATGTCTGGCCTGCTGGACCCTACCTGCCAATTTTCTAACTCCAGTGGTCTGAAATTAGAGTTTAAGGGAAAACCCAGGAGGTGTGTCTGAGAATGAGAATGTAAGAATTACAGTCTAGCCACATGTCCTTTTCATATCTGTGCAGAAAGATCTAACAGCACATGGAGTATACAGGCTATATTTGAAATCAGTTTTACATTCTGCAGTCAACCCTCCCTTTTTTTATGTGAATAATTCTCATTCAGCATTTACTTCTCTGGGGGGGTCAAGGGCTGGGAAATTTGGGAAATGGCAGGAAAAAAACTCCAGATTGAAGAAACTTATGATCATTTAACTGGTTTCCCGACAAATGTTGCTGAGCCAACAGAGAGATGCTCTTTGGAGATGGCTAGTAGAGAGTAGTTTGGAAACCAAAAACATATTCAGACTGAGAAGAAGGTACATGCTCATCTCAGGGAGAGGTACGCATTAAAACTAAAGAAGTAGAGCTGGGCAATGTGGCTTATCAATAATATCTCAATGTCTGTTGTCTATGTTGCCATACACAATTTATATCTCTATTTTCTCTAAAATAACATAAATGTTTGATCACTCCAGTAAACTAATCTGAATTCCCAACTCTTTTTTTCCCTCCATTTCTGATTCAACAACATCACTGACTTCAGTGACGATGGGAGAATGTTGATGCTAAACGGCACTCGAACACAACGTTGTGCAAATGTCTCGCTCTAAACTTTGTGTTCCTGGGCCAAAAGTTTGTTCGGCTCAGAGGGGAGGCGGGCTCAAGCTCAGGCTCAGACAAAGAGAATCGAGCAGTGGAGGGCAGCCCGGAAAACTATAGATTCCAGTAGGTTGAGTAAGGTGCGGAGAAGTTAAGAGCCCATTGAGATTCACTCCAGTGTTATTCCTGGGAGAGCTGCCATGGTGTCATATCTCAGCCACCCAGATTGAAATGAGAGGTGATGACACAGGAGTATTGATTCTTAACATATCTGCATTTTCCTAAAGGACAGGTCCCGCTGTATTGATTGACCCTGCGCGTCACGGGTAATGTTAAGCGATGTACAGTCGTCAAGCGAGAGCCCATCTCGCAACATAAAATCTTGACAATGAAGAGGCTGCAATTACTGACTAAGCAGTATTCAAATCAGACCCCTTTAGCTAAAGCAGCCGTTGAAAATGTTTCATGTAAGGAAAGTGCTGACGGAAATGATATGATGGCTCTTAATGCATTAGTTGATATGGTGTTCATGCGACACAAAGTTGACTTTAACTTGTGCAATATGGGATGGATTGGAATCAGTGTGCAAACTGCACTTCAAGGAGGAGGGAGTTTCCACAGGGCCTCAAGGCCTCACAGCCTCAGGATGCTTCATATTAGGTGCTTGTCCGGTTGTCTCGCGGCGACTATGAGCCCTCCTCACCACACACTCTGACACACTCTGCCAGGTACACTTTGGAGTAGGTTTCTCTCTGAACTTGTATTCTTGACACACCTGCAGTGTTCTTGAAGAGAGATTGAGGAGAAATGTGCAACCTTGTCCAAGAAACTACGTTTATGTACTACAAATGTATTTTGGTTAATGCATTTAGAAGTTAATGCCATCGCTCTCACACACACGATTCTCAGGAAAGGAAGTGGCAACTTGGATGCTGGGCGTACACAGTGCAGGACTAGGGTTTGCCTCTTAAATATATGTGGTTTGATTCAGGCAATAAATGGCTTAAAATATTTAGCCAAGCGGGACTGTACTGCCTACTTGCTGCTAACAGCTAATGCTGGTAGCTTAGCTTTACTCCTGCCAATGTCAACACAGAGTTGTTCTTCACAGTGTAGCATTGTCTGGGACATTTTATATCAGCAACAGTTAGTCTTGAGACCTGGAACTTACGGAAATGCTTCGTTCACACTAAACTCGCGTGACTTTATGTGGCTAATTTGCGGAATTCGCGCCGGAAAGGGGGCGTGGCTTATCTCTGTGTCTTATCTCCATAAAAACAGTTACCGTTTCCGCCATCCACCATCGAACTAACCACTAGTTCTGCTTTATACTTGTTGTGGAAGTAACAACCATACGTACCATCGTACACCCCCGTGTCATAATATTATCCGTAGCCTCACAACTGCGTCTGAATGACGGCAGTTAGATTCAGCAGTGGCAGGAAGGCAGTGATGACGGCGGAGCATCTCAATGCTGATTGGCTTTCGCAACTCAGCGTCACGCAAATCTTTCGCCAGAGTTGTAAAATTACAATTACATTATTCGCGCCGTGTTATTCGCGTCATTCGCGGCACCTGGCAAAATTTTGCGTCATTCGCAACCATTTGCGTCTGTGCATTGACTTTGCATGTGAATAATTTGTGCCGCGTTTTGTGTGAACGCAGCATAATTGTGGTACTGTAGAATAATCAATCGCGTCACGTTTTCCAAATTTTGGTGCCAAATTATTACCTCCAGTGACATTCAACTTCAACGTAAGTTTACGCTCATTGTTCAGCAGTCTGATTCAAAACTTCATTATTTTGTTTCACTCTCACGGCTTATAGTTATAGTTTCATTCCCAGAAGAAAAAGCTCTAAATTGCCACTGTACACTCCCTGCTCAGCACATAACATACCTGGTTAGTGACTCGAACATAGGGAAGCAGTTAGCATCAACAGCTTAAGAGCCACATTTGTCCCTCAGGAATTGGTAGCGACCAAAAACAGAGCTAAGAGAGATTGAATATAGGACAACCATCAGGTGGCCAACTCCAAATAATGATAAAGGTTCCCCCGTAACTGCTGAATGCGTAAATAACCGACTATTTGCTAACACGTTTGCTATAAATCAACTTACTAAAGAAAGGGATGATGTGTCAGTTTTGTGTTCACAACTTGTTTCTCTTTGCAAAAGAGAACATATTGTGGTTTCAGAGAATGGTTAAGAAACACATTGTGGCTTGTGTTTTTAAATCAGCATTGAAAACAAGATTCTTTTTATATTGTAATATTGGTTATTCCAGGAAGGAAATTAAATAATTACACACAGTAATATTTTGAAAATATGAATATGTCTTGTCAGACATATTCATTAAATAAAACATTGTTAATCAAGTGGATGAATCACAATTCAGACTGGAATATGTTTTTCTGCTGCATATAAGTAGTGTCCAGTGTGTTCCAAGCATACAGGGACCATAAATATGACTAATCTAACAGACAGTACCAACAGTAGTGCTTATCATATTGGAAGATCATGTACATTTCATATTGTGGAAAAAAAAAGCAAAAACTAATTTGAAACTCTGGGAATTATGTAATTCAATGTTATCCATCCGGTCGGTATCTGATGGACTTGAAGGGAGAATAATTCCATCACTGACAGTTTAATCTGTGCAAAACCAGTAGACTCCAAACTGGATTTATTTGTTCACGTATATTTTTGTAATCTCTTTTATTGAACAATGCATTCATTTCAGCCAAGCATAGAAAAAACAATATATTTTTGCTTTGATATGAAATCCGAAATGCACTTTGGTGATTCCACCGCGAGTTTTCATGCCATAAAAGAGTTTGATGCATTTTTGTGTGCATGCCTTTTATGCCATTTCCATTGTGGCAGCCCTGCATTCATTTGAACTGTGTTTTGCAAAAAACACCATCGCCTCGAGTCACTCCATCTGTGAGACTCAAGCAGCATGAACAAAAGAAAAAAAGAGAGATGCGTGAGAGGAGAAGAGAGACTGCAATGAGAACGTGGGAGAGAGCAGCGATAGAAAAGAGAAAAATAGAAAGAGAGAAGGCATTAGAGGCAGAAGGAAAGTTTCAACTATAACCTTAGACTCCACAGTGTCAGGCAGCAGAAGTAAATTAGGTGCGGTATTTGTTTACCAAATGCTGGTTGAGCAGGGCTGTTTATTTGACCCTTGTGTGGCGCATTCACTGAGTTGTATGTGGCCATGTGTCTGTGTATCTTTGTGTACGCTCAAGCGCACACATGCCTGGCTGGCTGTATGTAATTGAATTCCTTTTTTAAACTCTCCTAACATATCTTCTCTGGCTGTGCACTGCTGCAACTTCAAAGTGACCTTGTTGGACCCCTGTTGTGTGACTGATTCACTACTGTGGGTATTACAGAACCACATTGGCTGTAATAGCAGATTGCTGACGCAGAAGTACCGAGGTGGAGCATGCCTTTAATCAACTCTCAACGAGAGTACTGATGACATGTACAGCAGAGTGTTATCTGTCCTGTCTGCCTCTGTGTCCCTGAATAATTCAACTGGCACAGAATAAAGGAGACATGAAACACTCATATTCACCGGATTAGAGCTTAATTAATAAACTTTAGGTGTTTTCAATATTTTAGAGATCCTGCATTATTCAGTTTAAATATCTGTCCTAATTACTTCCCCTCAGGCTGATCGAGGACTTTGTTTTTTCTCCCTGGGGGCTCATGCCTTCCGGACCAGGGGTGCTATAAATAGGACTTGGTGGAGGCTCTTTCCCAAGCGTTACATTTTTTCCTCCACTAATGATCATTAGAGCTGACCTGTCCAAACATACTTTACACAGACACGCACACGAAGCCAAGCCCACTGGAAGGAACATTAGAGAGCAAGTGAAACAAAAAAAAGCCTGAACAAAACATTTGCATTCCCACGGCATTGTGATGTGCCACTCTACTCTGAACAGTTGTAGGGAGTGCAATCATGCTTTTTATTGTATTATATTGCATTTATTTGGCTGTCAGATTCATCTAAAGTGACTTACAATAAGTGGCCTGCATTCAACCTTGAGATACAACCCAATAAATGTAAGAATTACGCAAGTAGTTTGACTTCAATAATGCTGAACTATTTTAAGTGCAGCACACAATAGAAACACGATTAGAAAAACATTAGACACAATAAGGGGCCACAGGGAGCCTGAACAGATGAGTCAGTGATGGAGGGTGTGCAGAGTTTCTGCTGTCCTGGTGTCAATGGGGAAACCGTTCCACCATTGTGGACCCTGAACAGCAAACCTACGTGATTATTGTTGAACAATAGCCTGGCGGACCTTGGCGTGAGAGAGTAGCAAGCAGACTGGCTTTAGCAGAGGGCAGTGAGGGAGCACCGACTACGAGCCAGTAGCTTGAGTTTGTACTGCTACCCTGTGTGGTTTTATCCCAGTAAAGTACTACAACACATCCTTTAAAAGTATCTTTATTGAAAATAAAGCTGGTCTGTGCCTTTTTTTTCTTTTTTTATACTATTTTTATTCCCCCTTTTGGCATTGCATCTCTATATTATTGGTGGATTCTGCCACTTCAGAAGATGAGATGAGCTGAAAATCCTCTCAGTTGAGGGTGCTTTAAAATTTGATTTGCTGGACGAATGATGACTGCACTTAATAGCCTCGATCAGGTCACTTGCAGTGTGAATATACGATACAGAAAAGAGAGCGTGATGGGACGAAGCAGGAAGGATGTCCGAGCACAGAAACAAAGAGAAGCAAAAGTTTGCACTTGTCCCTTTAAAGTCCATCTTTACTACTGTATATATTTGCAGTGATTAAATGGCAAATGACTAAATTAATATAACAATAATAATTAAAATGTATATAGCGCCGTTTCTAGACACACAAAGATGCATCACATTGGGGACAGAGACAATCACAAAAAATAAATAAATGGAAAGACAAAACAAACAAACAGAATATATTTGGTAAAAAAAAAAAAAACTGGAGAAGCTCTGAGAAATGAGTTACGTAGTGGAGGAGGGTAGGGTGCAGGGGTTAGCAAGTGAAGGCGAGTTTGAAGAGGTGTGTTTTGAGGGCTTGCTTAAATAAAGATAGTGTGGGAGCCTGACGGATGTGGATAGGGAGGGTGTTCCGGGGGGGGGGGGGGGGATCCTGTGTTTGACCGGGAGCCAGTGGGAGGATCTGGGTGGAGGGGGTGACGATGGAGCCATCAATGTTCAGAGAGAAGGTCTCAGCTGAGCGGGTAAGGGATTTTGGGCCGATGAGTATTTCAGATTTATTGCAGTTGAGTTTGAGAAAGTTCTGTTGCATCCATGCTTTTATTTCAGTGAGACAGGTGGTGAGAGTGGAGTTGGTGGCAGAGGTGATGGTCTTAGTGGTTAGCAGGTCTGACTTTCAATCAGAGGATCGGTGGTTCAAACCCCGGCTCAACCAGTCCATGTCGTTGTGTCCTTGAGCAAGACACTTAATCCTAATTGCTCACCGTTGCTGTGTCTACGGTCTACTGTATAGCATGTAAGTCTCTTTGGATAAAAGCGTCAGCTAAATGAAATACCAAGAGAGTGCTGGAGACGTGAGAGGAGGATGGAGTGGTTGATAGCGTCGAGGTCAAGGAGGATGAGGATGGTGAGGAAGCCAGAGTCAGCAGAGAGAGGTATGTCATTTGTGATTTTCAGTAGGGCGGTTTCTGTGCTGTGTTTTGAACGAAAGCCGGATGGTTATTGCTATGATTGTGTCATTGAAGAAAGAGAGAAACTAGTTGCATTTGCTGTGGGGAAGGAGGTGGAGATGGTGTCCATGGGCTTGAAGAGTTTGTTGTTGGTGCAGAAAAGCATGTTGGGGTTGTTAGAGCCAGATTGGTTGATGGAGGAGTAGTGAGAGGAGCGAGCGGTGTTGAAGGCATCTTTGTATTGTTGTTGGTGGAGTTTGAAGGCATCAAGGTGAACAGTGAGTCCAGTTTCTTTAGCAAGACGTTCCAGTTGATGGCCCTGCACTTTGAGGTGGCGAAGTTGGTCTGTGTACCAGGGGGCGGAGTTGGTGAAGGAGACAAGTTGGGATTTTTTGGGGGGCGATGAGGTCAATACAGGAGGAGAGTGCATCATTATAGTGATTGACCAGGGCAGTGGGGGAGGCAGTCGAAATAGGGGCAGAGGCAGAGACGGTGGCAGCCAAGGTGAAGGAGAGAAAGGGGAGGTTGATGGACTTGATGTTCCGGAATGTTATGATGCGACTCTGCACCATAACATTCCATGGGGATGTCTATGTCCAGGGTGATAACCAGGTGTCAGAGATGGTGAGGTCAATGCTGGTAAGACTGCTGATGGTAATGCCGGAGGTACAGACCAGGTCAAGTGTGTGTTCTTTTTTATGGGTGGGAAAGTTGACATGTTGGGTGATGTTCAAATATATGTTAATGTGGATATGTTGAACCTTAGAAGTAATTAATTATCTGATCATATTGTTTGAATATAAAGTAGTCCAGAGATGGTCGCCATGTGTACTCTGATATCAGCAATTTCAATTGGGAGTCTGAATGTGCAGTAAGCACATCAGCATCAATCATTGGGCATTTAGTCCACTAAACTGTAAGGGAGGAGGTTGGTTCAATGTTCTCCTTTCTAATGAGAAAATGGTTCCATCTGAATTTGCCTCATAAATCATTGCCACACTCGCCAAAGTACCAGTCCCTTTAGATTTTTTCTTTCTTTTATGATTCAGCGTTTTCTTTTGAAGTACTTAGCTGATTCAGAAGCATATTATACAAAGTGCACTTTGTGGCATAATAAGCATTTCTGAAAATAGCTTGTAATTCTGTGATTGTAATCAGCTTTGTATTTGCAGAAAAACATATGAAAGCCCTTTAGGTTGTGTATATTATCTGAATGGTAGTACATGTCATATCCTGCTTTCTTGTCATATTTATTATGTGTACCTTTCTGAAAGAAAAGTGTTTTTTTTTATTTCTAAATACATATTCTTCTAACTTGTTTGTTTTTGGATGTAAACCTGTAGCCTCCCTGCTAACACCAATTTAACACTTTTGAAGCCCAGATGTGAAAAGGCTTATGGTTCAGTAATTAATGAAGCTCTCGTAAGTGTGCTCTATCATAATCAGCCAGAGATGAAAATGTATTTCTCTCCAGTTACAGACTCACTCTCCCGTCACCTGTCATAACCCCCCAGGTGTCGTTTTCTAATCAACCCTCCATTTATTGTCGCCTTCCTTCTGCAGACAGGCGGGCAAAACTTATTTTTCTCCATTGCTAAGACCATCTGCTATTGTGGGAATCATTTCAAGGTTGCGTATGCAATTTCACACCACAGTAAGCCAGAGTAGTGTCCATAGTGCACCTGTAGGTCTAGTTATGTGGAACCAAGAGCCACCTGAAAAGGCTACAGCTTCGGAGCCAGAGGCCATGAGTAGGTGTTTAAAAGCAATGTCAAGCATACGCCTCGTGGTCAGAAATCCTATTCAAAGTGTCAGGCGAGCCCTCTGTGATTTTCTTACTGAAAGGCCTTTTGTCCTTCATGGTTACTTATTCAAATTGGCAGGTTTTGATAAAGGCTTTTAAATGTACTTGCTCTCTGTGGGAAGTGAAGTATGTCCTCCTTTTCTTGACCGGTCATATACATTCATGAGGTTTCCGCTTGTCCAAGTGGCAACTATCACATGCACGTGCATTTCCACTTCACCTGACTGACTGGTATGTTCTCACATCACATTGAAGCAGCAAAACAACTGAAAACATAATTTGCGATCATTTCCATCTTATTTTCAATCCAGTCTTCACTTTGTGTTCTCAAATGCCTGTACATGTACAGTGTAATTGTACTGTTTGAAACATGAATCGCCTTCTTAAACTACTTTGCATAGTTTCTGACTACTTGTTTTTGTTTATAAAGCTACATAATAAATGCATGCCACATTCAGAACATAGATATCCAGTTGGTCGCTTGGAAAAACAAGTGATGTAATTCATACCATGGCTAATTTAAACATTTTATAAATAATACAATAAATAAAAAATAAAGGCCAGACAAAATAAAAATAATTTTGTCTGAAGACCTAAAACCAGAACACAATGAATTGTTAACATACGTTTGACAATTTGAAATTGCATGCATATAACTGATGAAGCTTTAAGCGGACGTTCAGCTGATTGGGGGGTGTGCATTTTAAATCAATCTGCCAGAGTCTGCTCAGTTTCCTTCAGCCAATCACATTGTTTCTGTCAAACATTTAAATAGGTTCTCCTCTCTGCTGCTGTCAGTTGTCATTGCAGCTCAAACCAGTTGCGACCCTCCTCCACCCAGGGCACCTCCAGTCAGCATCAGTCCTACTCATCATTCATCATCACCACCAGGGTCTGGACTCCAGGGGGAGTCTGCCTCATCAGACTTCAGCATCACTGCCCTTTTGATTATCCTATTTTCAGGATGACCCAATCTCCAAAGACGTTGCACTATTCAAATGTTATGCAATTGTAATATATTAGTTCAATTCTGAACAAGTCTCTCCTGATTGAACTGATATTGATAGTAGAAAAAATGCCATGTTGCCCAGCTTTAATCAGGAGGATGCAGAATCAAACACTTGTTTCCCACATGTTTGACCATTCTAAAACTCTTGCTTACGGCTGTATTGTTTTCGCCTGCTGTACATTTGGGCAGAGCACGACATTTAAATTTGTAGCTATCAAACATGTTTATCTTGCTCTGTCTGGTGTGCAGGGCTTCTTGTGGGTATTTCTGTGTGTGGTGTTTACAGCCTATAGGTTAAAGAAGGAGACAGCATATGAGTGCAAGGTCAGTTCAAACCCCCGGACCTGCTCGAAGATTTGATTCGGCAAAAGTTACGGGAAGCTATCTGTGCTCCCATTACAATCGAAGATGGAGGTGCCCCTGGGCGAAGCATTTAACCTCCTGCAACTGCTACAGTTGAGCTGCTTATTGGTCAGCTCCTGAAAACAATGGCTATGGTGTTCAGCTCTCAGGTGTGAGTGCTGTGTACGCTAGCTAGGTGAAAAAAAGTGTGCCTCTACATCTAACCTTCCCTGAATAAATAAAGATTAAAAAAACAGTCAACCAATGAACACAGTAGAATCATAAAAGTAAGTCTTATATGGAATAAATTTGACGAAATTGCTGACATTATTGGCACTCTTGGTAATACATTCATGTTTGGCTTGCTCACTTTTAATTCTGTTAAGAAGAAAGCAATGTGAGGTTTATTTAGCCACGTATTGTGCCAGCGCATAGGGGCCAGAAGGCAGAGGTAATCTGGATAACACAATATTTAATTCTGCAATAAAAGCCCAATCATCTTGACAACACTGCTTTTGTTGATGATACATTCATCTGCATGCGTCTAAACTAGGCCAGTGAGAAAGTGCAGCAGCAGTAACAACTTCTGATTTGAGCCAATTCAACTCCAGCACAAATGAAAAAGTGCTCTAAAGTGTACTTTGCAATCTGCTCCAAAATGTGAGGGTACACACTTCCTAGGTTGCTCTTCCCCTGGCTTGACAATTGTAGGGAGCTGGCCTCACACTAATCACTGTGGAGTACAGTACATCAGCTGCTGTGTCTGCAAAGTGGGGCCTTTCCCCCTGGATTTGGTACAATCAAACCTCTGCAGGAAATGTGCCAACTGGCTATGAGAGAAAAAGCGAAAGGTGTGTGGGTGAGTGCGAGAGAGAGAGAGAATGAGTGAAAAAAAGCGAATGAGAGATTAAAGAGTTTAACGACCTTGGCTGCCATGTGGTAGACTTGTACTCGTTGTCCTTGACTTTGACTGGGGGGGAAACTATCAGAACCCTCTAGTTTTTAGGCAGGATGGGGATTAGAGGCTTCTCTCTTTTTGCACGCTGGGACCCCGCTGGAAATGACTGACCAGATGTGCGGCAAGCCTCTGGCTCCAACTGTTGATTTATTTGGACAGCATGGGATGGATTGAAGGCTGAGTGAGTCAGTTTGTTTATATTCTTGGTAAGTGAGTGTATCAGTGTGATAAAGACAAAGCAGCTGAAAGGCGTTTGGGGCTGGAGCTCAATCCAAATGGAGGAAAGACACAGAGAGCAGCAGATCTCCCTTGCCTGGTGAGGAAGAGCGTCTGAGTGTGATGGGCACATTTGCCTCCCTTTACATACCCGTGACCCTGGCATCAGACAGAGGTCTTTGCGGGCTATACGCCTCTCCCAGTCATGTAACCCACCTCACTTGGCAGCAGATACAGCAGAGCTCGGCCAGGGATTTTTTGGAAACAAACACTATGCCGCCTGCGTGCCATGTTTATATGCAATCAAACCAAAGTTAATGGGAGAATTCTCCCTTGCAATACAACAAAACAGGGTTTTATCACTCACACCCTCAGGGTTTATGGACGCCATATCCACACACCATATGACAGCCCTCTGTGCGAATCCCTCCTCTGCAATGTCGCATGCTGCACCCAGCTATTATATACTGTAGCTACAGAGTACTGAGCTCCCCCCTCTTTTAACCTTTCAAAGCTATAAAATGTATACTGGGGAGTCTGACAAAAGCACATAGATATGCCCTCTCAGATATATTAAGTCACATACCCCCACAGATAAAATGTGTAACTGCCAGGAGGGTGCAAGAACAGGCACAAATACAAGTTCAACCTCGCTGTTGGATCTGTGAATGTGCCAAAGCTTATAGAAAGAGACGGCGTTCTCCACCTGGGGCCCAGTTTTTGAAAATCTCAGTGTAACGGCATCCTCGGACCATGAAAATGAAACATGTCATCTTTAATAAACAATGTAAGTTCAGTCGGGAAGCATTTGCCGGCTGCGGCCCATTGGTCTGATCCAACAGAGTGCTCATTAGTATTCCCCATAGACCGCAAACGATGCACATCACAAAGTGGCTAGCTGTAGTGCTGTCAAAAATGCTAATAGTCTGTTACGGAATTAAGGCTGTAGGACAGGTGGCTATCATGCTATTATGGCACTAGTACACTGCAGGATATATGGTTTGGAATAGCAAGTTCTGTTCTACAAGGTCACTGGAATCCTCTGCATGCTATAGTGAAAATATATATGAAAATGAAAAGGTTACATAGCACACTCTGTCGAGTGTCCATTTGAACTTTGAATGTTCAGGCTATCCAGCGCTGCTGCTGTTGCAAACTATCACTATCTTTTTTTTTTCATACTTATTATTTTATTTGGGTATTTTTACAGTTTAACAGAAATACAACCTTCAAAAAGTACGAATAAATAAAAGAAATTAACCATGCATCTGGCCAACAAGGGCCATACAGAAACACCAAAATAAAAATATGTAAGCAGGTAAATAAGTAAAAATACAAAAGCAAATCAAACAAAAAAAAAACATGCAACACTTCACCAACGTTGCCGGTCAATCATAAATTCTGTCCATCACACCGATCTGTAGTAAAACATTTATTCAAAGAGTTCTATCGACAGGGATTCTTTAACTTAGTTTTAAACTTATATATATATGGGGTTGCATCTTGGTGAACATATCGTAATGCTTGTATTTCTAAGAGATACTGAGCCTCTAGAGCCAACAAAGTTCAAAATCCTATGAGGTTAGGGAGGGCAAGTCACCTTATTTTGACATGTATTTTGTCCATTTTGTCCATCTAGCTATGTATATATCCCTTCTCAGTCTCAGAAGGAAGGTCATTCTTTCCATCTCATGGATTTCTTTAATTATTTCAGTCCAGTTTTCTGTTGAGGGTGGGTAGGTTTATAACCATTTACGAGTTATTGCTTTTTTTGCTGCAACTGTTAATATTTTTAGGAGGTACCTGTCATTTCCTGTTATTCCTTCTGGTAGATCACCCAAATAGAGTGTTTTGCATGTAAATTGAATCTTTTCCCCGAGAATATGTTGCATAATTGTCCAAGTGCTCTCCCAGAATATTTGTATTTTGGGGCAGCTCCAGAAGATATGGTGGTGATTCGCTGTCGCATCTCCACAATTTCTCCAGCATGTATGTTTTGCTGTAGTTAGGTATGTCTTCATTTTAGGGGTAATAAAGAAACGGACAAGGTTCTTCCAGCCGAATTCACGCCAGTACATGGAACAGGAAGTAGAAAAAGCGGTTTCACACATATTCTCCCATTGCTGACTGGATATTTCATCTTCTAGTTCTTTCTCCCATCTCTCCTTGATATATGTTGTGGTAGGTCCTCCGCTCTTTGTAATTCCCTGGTAAACCTTTGAAATTATTGATTTAGAACTACTCGTGTATGCTTGTACTGCTAATTGTATTATTTCATTATGTTCTATCGTTATTTCATGTTTCCGAATTTCTTTAAAAAAGTAATGCCGTAATTGTAAATATCTGAAAAAATCATACTTTTCCAGATTGAATTTTTCCTTCAATGTCGAAAAACTTTGTAATGTGTTTTTCTGCATTATTGTGCAGAAAGCTGTAATCCCTTGGTTTGTCCAATACTTGAATCTTGAATCTATACTATTTGGCCTAAATTCTGTATCATATGCAAGCCATCTGAGTTTTCTTAGCTGGTTCCACAAATTGAATTGCGCTATAACTTTAAACCAGGTATGAAGGGTAAATGAGACAATGGGGTTCAATTGGTCGCGATAAATTAACATTAATTTGCGGTCTGCAATCATTGCTTGTACTGGGATAGCTTTGCATTCATATTCCATCTCCTTCCACTTGGCCTCGTAGTCACTATCACACCAAAGAACTATTGTTTTTATTTGGGCGGAGTAAAAATAGTCTTTAAGGTTAGGTAGGGACATACCACCTCTCTCCTTACTGATGGTTAACGTGCTATATTTAACCCGTGGCTTCCTTCCGTTCCAAATAAACCTGGAGATCTGTCTGTCCCAATCCTGGAATTGTCTGGCTGGGATTTTAATTGGTAGCGACATAAATAAATACAATAATCTAGGTAAAATGGACATCTTTATGATATCAATTCTCGTACTTAAATTCAACAGGGGTGTTGACCAGTTACTTAGATCTTCTTTAATTTTTGTGTTTAAAATGTCATTTTTTTTATACAAATCACTAATACTGTGAGTTAACCAGATTCCAAGGTATTTGATTGCCTTCTGGGACCAGTTAATGGGTATCCTTTGCTTTATAAGGGATGATGGATTGTAGTTAAATGGTAATATTTGAGTTTTTTGCATATTTAGCTTGTATCCTGAATATGTACCGAATATGTCTAGGAGATCTAAGAGGTTAGGGAGGCAAACATCTGGATCTCGGATATATAAAAGCACGTCATCGGCATATAATGCTATTTTATGTTCCTTATTATTTATCAGAATTCCTTTTATATCGCAGCGTTCTCTTGTTACTTGTGCCAGGGGTTCCATGTAGAGTGCAAAAAGGGTTGGGGAGAGAGGGCACCCCTGACGGGTGGATCTCTCCAATTTTATTCGGTCAGTAAGGCGACCATTTATTTTTATTCTTGCTGTCGGGGCCAAATATAGGGCTTTAATACTGTTAATTGACTTTTCAACAAAACCAAATCGCTCTAAAACCAAAAACAAATATTCCCAGCTCACGCAGTCAAACGCTTTTTCAGCATCTAGGCTGACTAACACCGCTTTTGATTTGGATTTACCGATATTTTCTATAATATGGAGAGAGCGTCTAATATTATCTTGGGTTTGCCGTCCCTGGACAAAACCAGTTTGATCGCTGTCAATTAGATCAGGGATAAATGTTTCCAATCTCTTAAGACATAATGGATGCATACAGTTTGTAATCCTGATTTAAAATCGAAATCGGTCTGTATGAACTGCATAACATTTTATTCTTGCCCTCTTTTGGGATGACAGAAATTATAGCTTCACTCAAAGAAGGTGGATTTGACATTTTTTCAAATGTCCAGTTAAAGGAGTTCAAAAGTACTGGAGTCAGCTCTTCCTTAAAAATCTTATACCATTCAGCCGGAAAACCGTCACTTCCTGGTGTCTTATTGTTTTTTAATTTATTCACTGCACTCTCCAATTCTTCTTTGGTAATCTTTAAAGTTAAATTGTCATTCTGGTGTTTTCCAATTGAGGGCAGATCTATAGACTTTAGGAATGATTCTATGTTCTCTTTAGTTTCCAGTTTTGGTTGAGAGTACAGGATTTTGTAATATGTTTGGAATGCCGCGTCGATCTCATCCAAGTTATTACTTATTTGTCCTGATTCAGGGTCAAGTATTTTATATATTGAGTGCGAGATTTGTTTTTTACGTATTTTCTTAGCTAGTAATTTTGTAGCTTTCGGACCTATTTCGTAATATGTTTGTTTTAAGAACTCTTATTTTTTCTGTTTCTTCTTTATAAATGTCCAAGATCAGATTTTTAATTGCCTTAACTTTGGTCATCAATTGAGTGTCCTGAGTCTCGGCGTGTTGTTTTTCCAGTTCTTTTAGGTTCTTTTCCAGGTGTTTGAGTTTCTTTTCTTTTTCTTTTTTGAGAGCTGCGGTGAGCAATATTAATTTACCCCTAATAACTGCTTTTAAGGTGTCCCATAATATATTTGGGTTCACTTCCCCATTGTCATTTAGTTCAAGAAATGTTTTAATTTCCGATTTCACTTGCTGTATTGCCGTTTGTGGGGCTGTGGGCGTGGCTAGCGCGCCGGCGGCAGGAGAGAGGGAGAGAGAAACACTCAGAACAGCTGCGTCGGACGGGACGCAGCTGTGGCGAATGAGTGGGCCGGGCTATTTAAGCCGGCTGGGGCGGCACTTAGGGGAGGTAGTGACATGCAGAGAGCCGTAACTAGCGAAGTGTGAGCGTGATGTCTGCAAATAAAGCACCTTGGAACCCGGTACCTGTTGTGTCCGAGCCGTTTATGCGAGCCACGTATCCTCGGGTAGGGGGGAACCCTGCCACAGTGGCACCCAACGTGGGGCAGGGCGAACAGTCCTTCGAGGAGTGGCTAGCGTGGCAAGCGCAGCGGCCGGAGGATCGAGCGCCGGCATGGCCGGTCCAAAGCCAGCTGGTGGGCGCCGTAACGGCGCTCGGCCAGGGGGCGGGGCCGACGGGACGCCGGGAGAAGACCCGGAAGCGGCGCCGGGGCCGCGGCAGCGGCAGAACCGGCGACAGCGGAGCCGGACCCCAAAGGGGCCCGGCGTCCGGAGGAGACGGCGGAGGAAGCCCGGAAGGGGTTCCGCACGCTTCGGCTGGGGCCCGGTGGCCTACCCTACCTGTTCGCACGGGAGGTGCGGCGGGGGGCGGGACGGTGGCTGCGGCCGGAGGGCAGCGGGACCATCGAGGAGGCGCTGGAGCTGGTGGCCCTGGAGCAGTTCATGGAGGGACTGCCGACGCGGATGGCTGCGTGGGTCCAGGGACGCCAGCCGGCGTCGCTCCTGGCCGCAGTCACCCTCGCAGAGGACTACCAGAGGGAGGACCAGCCCGAGGCGCCGGCAGTTCCAGCCCAGGCCGGGCCCCCACCCCGGAAGGATGCGGCGATGGAGACAGACGCCGCGCCCCGGAAGGACGCGGCGAGCCAGACCCCCGACGCGTTCGAGGAGCCGGTCCCGAGGGTCCGGAGGAGGCCAGCACCGAGGGCCCGAAAGAGCCCGACGTCAACGCCTCGCGAGGCGCCGACCCGGACGGAACCGGGCCCGGCGGGGCGGAGGAGATCGGCCCCACCAACCGCCAAGGGGGGACCGCGACCGGGACCCGAGCGGTGGGAGGGGCCGTGGACACCGACTCCAGGGCCCGTGGACTGGGCCCGGCCGTGGCCAAACCTGGGACCGGCCTCGCCGGACCCGACGACGACCCACGGGGGTAACGGTCACGCCCGGCCGGACCCAAGGGGGCCCCCTCTGCCCGAGGGGCAGGGGTGCTGGACGTGCGGCCAGCCGGGGCATGTCCAGCGGGACTGCCCGGTGATGGAAGTCGACGCGGGAGTGCGAGTCGCCGGCCCGCCGGCCCCGGCCCGGAGGTGGTGGAGGAAGAGGCGGTGCCGGCAGCGGGCGCGAGCCGGACGGAGGGACGGGGCGGGCAAGCGGGACCAGCTGGTCGTCCTCGTCCAGAAGGAGCAGCATGGGCCGTGGAATTACCAGCGGCCCGCCTGGCGGGGGCCGACCAACGGTCGGCAAGCAGACGCGGGGCAGCTGAGGAGAGAGAACGAGCGGCTGCGGGGCAAACTCCGCTGGGCCGTTCAGGACCGGCGCCGGGACAAAGGCACCATCCGGCAGCTGGGCAGGCGGCTGAAGGCCGAACAGGCGGCGCGGGCCCGCGCCGAGGGCCAGCTGGCGGACGTGAGCCGAGAATTGCTGTCGCCGGCAGAGTTGATTGCTCCCTAACTGTCTCTCTCTCTCTTGTGTCGCAGGCTGCCGCGTCGGACGGCGGACGGGGCCATTTTTGCCCGGGAGAGGAGGCGAGCCGAGACCTCCCGGGGCGCCAGACCGCACGCCGTCCGGGCCACGGCCCGCCCCACGGACCCACCAGATGGGGGATGCCAACGCCCGGGCCGCCCGTTGGCATCGGGCAAAGTGGCCGTGATCCCCGCGGTGGTCCATAGGTCGGGGATGCGGATGGTCGGGACTGACTCCCTCGCCTTCCCTGAGCGGGGGGGGGGGGGAGTTGGTTAGACCGGTGGCTCCCCGGCCTAAGTCGGGCGGTGGGGGTATGTGGGGCTGTGGGCGTGGCTAGCGCGCCGGCGGCAGGAGAGAGGGAGAGAGAAACACTCAGAACAGCTGCGTCGGACGGGACGCAGCTGTGGCGAATGAGTGGGCCGGGCTATTTAAGCCGGCTGGGGCGGCACTTAGGGGAGGTAGTGACATGCAGAGAGCCGTAACTAGCGAAGTGTGAGCGTGATGTCTGCAAATAAAGCACCTTGGAACCCGGTACCTGTTGTGTCCGAGCCGTTCATGCGAGCCACGTATCCTCGGGTAGGGGGGAACCCTGCCACACCGTTTTATTGTTAAGCACACTTGTGTTAAGTCTCCAAATAGTTTTCTTTGGCCTACTATCCAAATGTAGTGTTAAATATATTGGTGAGTGGTCAGAGATATCTCTAGTTCCTATATCACAGCTCTGGATCCTATGTCTATCATTCTGAAACATAAAAATATAATCTATTCTTGAGAAAACTGCATGGGGCACCGAGTAAAAAGTATAATCTTTTTCAATTGGATGCAGGTCCCTCCAAACGTCAAGTAAGCCCTCATCTAAACCTCTTCTCAGCAGTTTAGACGGTGGGTACACTTTCCTCTTATTATTAGATGTGTCCCATTTATTACTTATTACTGTGTTAAAGTCTCCTGCACATATTAGTGTGCCTTGTGATTCTAAAGAAATCAATTCGAGTATTTTTTTCAGAGTACTTTGATCACTTTGTGGGGGGAAATAAACACAGATAAGTGTAGTCAATTTGTTTTCAATCTTGCCTTGCACAAGGACATATCGGCCTTCAGTGTCCCTGATCTCCCTAACCAAGTCAAAATTAATTGAATTGTGTAATAATATCGCGACTCCTCTTTTTCCGGTTTTCATTGAGCTATAAAATGTGTTCTTGTAGCCACATTTTTTTTATTTTTCGTGTTCGGTTTGGGATAAATGCGTTTCCTGTAAAAATATAATTTGGTGGTTTTCCCTTCTCATTTTTGATAATACTCTGTTTCTCTTAACAGGGTTATTTAAACCGTTCACGTTCCAAGATGCTACTCTAAAGTTGCTGTATCCCATGATAACAGTTTGATCTGTATGGCCGTTTCTCAATACCCAAGTACACAAGTACGGACTTGTGTACTTTTGGAGTCCGGACTTCGAGTCCAGACTTCAAGTCCAGACTTCAAGTCCAGACTCCAAAAGTACGGTGAATTGGAACGGCAGCGTACTTGATGACGTCATCACGTTGGTCCTCTTTCTTTACGCACGTATATTTAAAGAGCCAGTGGCGCGAGAAGTGTTGTGGGTTGTAGTAGATTGCTAGATACACCTGAGTTAGGAAGATTGCCAACCGAATTTGAGATAAAGCTGCTTCTGATTATTATATATATATATATATATAATAATAATAATGGATCGGACCCGAAGGATTGCGGCTGCAATCGCGGTCGGTCGTCTATACGAAGAAGCCGAAGAGGAGGCGGCCGAACTCGAGAGGCGAATGCTTCATAGAAGGGCGACGATGCAGCGAAGGACGGAGAGGAGGCGTGCTTTAATTGCATGTCTCTATTGCTTTGTAAGTCTGTTTTAACATTACGCTTTTGGTTAACCTGTCTACCCATTGCTCTTCTTTGTAACCTGTCTTACGTAGAAAATATATTTGCATTAGAACATTGCTGATGTTAACATTGATAGCATGGCTGTTGTAATGTAATATTAATATATGATCTATCTAGGCCTAATAAGCTGGCAGGTACAGAGGAGGTTTGATACAGTTACATAACAGTATTTAAATATGAAATCAATTAGCCTATAGTCCACATACACACCTACCATTTGTCTTCTTGATCCGCAAACATCAAGAGGTCGATCATCAGTACAATTAGATACACAAACATCACTACACATTAAACTAAAGCACCTGACCATGCAGGTCAGATATTAGGAACATGTAATACTGGTAGACTTCAACAATTCATATTTAGAATTTATTATTAAATAGTCAAAACACAAATAAATATACTACATACATTAATGTTACAACAATTAATAAACAAAGTTTCAAAAAATGATATCCTTTTTATTTTTTAAACAGGACCAGAGTCCAGTGCAGAGATATGTGCAAATGAAGGACCATGTCCCAATTCTTTCCCTGTTCTGGTCTGAAGCTGACCTGAGACCAGCCTTCAGGCTCTCCAGGACCAGCATCAACATGCTGGTCCAGATGCTACCCCAGCAAAAAAGCCATGGATGGAGCCATGAGGTTGAGGTTCTGGTGATGGTGTACTGGCTGGCCTGTGGAGCCTCCTACAGGGTCACCTCAGACATCTTCGCCATGCCACTGTCCACAGTGTGCAGGACCGTCCACAACGTCGTGAAGGAAATGATAACTATCCTCCACAGAGTTATTCATTTCCCCAAGGCGGAGGAGATGGAGGAGGTGGGGGCCGGCTTTGCTCGCCTTGCTGGCCATGAGGCGTTCCGCTGTGCTGCTGGCGCTATTGATGGGTGCCACGTCCGGATTGTTCCTCCTGCAGAGCACAAGAGGGCATATATGAACAGAAAACTTTTCCCTTCATTGCTGCTTCAGGGAATCTGTGACGCCAAGGGCACATTTCTAGATGTGTATATTGGCAACCCTGGTTCTGTGCACGATGCACTGATGCTGCGGAGGTCTCCTGTATACAAACAGGCCCTGTATCCACCAGCTGGGTACTTTCTGTTGGGAGATGGAGGGTACCCCTGTCTGCAGCGCCCAGTTACGATAATGACACCCTACCGCCAGCCTGTAGCAAGTAAGAACAAACAAACACACTAAATTGTTAGTTTGTTGACACCTTACATTTTCTATGTACATTTTAATTCACAGGCCCAGTGGAAGCCCGCTATAACAGGCACCATGCGAGGGCAAGGAACATCATAGAACGCACCTTTGGGATTTTAAAAACACGATGGCGCTCCATTTTCCTGAGGGCCTTGGAAATCAAACCTCTGTTTGCCCCCAAAGTGATTGGTGCCTGCTGCATGCTGCACAACATTTGTGTGGCGGCAGGTGACATCCTGGAGGAGGAGGAGGAGGAGGAAGGCCCAGGCCCAGGCCCAGAAGAAATTGAGGAAACCACTGCTGACAGGAATCTGTCCGGGAACAGGATCAGAGGAAGGCTTGCTGCCCAGATTTCAGCACCCGGAGGACTGCCTGCATGTCTGGGTCAACATGACTACATATAGATAGTAGATCGCCCCATTATGTAAAATAGTTCATTAAGTTGTTGTATATATGTCTTTTGCAATGTTCTTCTTCTTGTTCTGTCTGATTGAAATGTAAATGCCTGACTGTAAATAACTAGCTGTAAAAAATAGGACTTTGTAATTGTTTGTTGTTGTAAATATACACAATTGCTTTAAAAAAAATGAATATCCTGGGTTGAAATTCAAACATTACATTTATTTACAATTTATCAGCAAGCTTCTCAAACAGAGACAGGTATCTTTCTGCTCTATCTGTAGCCGCCCTCTGCCTCTCTTCCTCTCTTGCCACTGCCTCTCTCTGTCTTTCCTCATCTTTCTCTGCCTGCTCCTTCAGAAAGTCCAGGATACCCTCTCTGTCCCTGGTCCTTTTCCTGGACGGCTGAACTGCCCTTGCATCTTCAGTAGAAGAGGCAGAGGCCGGTGCACTGACACTGCCACCTGCAGTGGCAGTCAGGTTTGCTGCGACTATCAGAGGCGGACTGATGGAGTGCTGCCCCTGTAGTGCAGCATCCATCACGCTGTACCACTGCCAGGTGGCAGCGGTCACACTACCGGCCTCCACCCCTTTTCCTGTCGGAGGGTCCCTAAGCTCCTAAAAGTAGGGAAGTATTTACTACATTGTGAGGTTGACTGGTTGAATGTATTCACAGTCCCACAGAGCACCCACTGCATCCCTGTTGTCTTTGTTAGGTTTCACAATTGACCTGGCAAATTACTCTTTTCAGGGAATCATCATTCATCATTAAGTTGAAATAGAATACAAAGAAGAGATTACCTTGTACTTGTTCTTCAGGTTATTCCATTTTTTTCTGGCCTGTTTAGCTGTTACCCCGGCACCAGCTGTGGTGACAAAGTCCCTGGCAAAACAAAACCACAGTGACACGGGTCCAACCCTAACCCTCTTCAATAAGATGTTGAATATTTCAGATTGAGACTGCACACAGCTTCATCCCTTAAGCAAGAGAAAAGCACTCAAATCAATACTCACTCCCATCCAGTTTGGCACGAGTACCGACGGCCTGTAAAAAGGCTTTCATTGGCCACCCGCCAGTCAATGAGGGACCGGGTTTCCTCAGATGTCCCTTAATTTAAATTGTAGGTTATAATGAGCAATGATAGACAGCATAATCATAATAATATGTATAATATGGATAGAGAGGAGCTAACAAGTCGGTCAAAAGTTAAGACAGCGCTCTACGTCAACGTTAAAGTTAAATTAAAATGTAATTGTAATAATAAAACGGATTTAACGTTACCTGTAAACATATAATAGACTATTGGGGCCAAACTATTGTTCGTTAGATTCAACCAAACCGAATTATAGCTCATGTTTAACCGTACAACAGAGACGTTAATACCACCGGCAAATTTCAAAAAGCCTTGCCGAGATCAGGCTGTTCAAGCCGGGCACCGTGAGCGCTGAGCCCTCGGTGCTGGTTTACTGACGGTCCCGCTAGCAACACCGCCGAAATCGTCGGAGCAAATTTTTAAATCGGCTGAATCTCGACAAACTGAAGAACAATTTGATTCCTAAACAACTAACTTCTCGCCTAAAAACATCCTAAAATTACTTTTCGTGACTTAACAGCAGTAGTATTGAGAAAGTTTCAACTTACAGTTGTGCGTTCCTTCCTCCGACATTTTTTCCGTTTGCTGGAGTGAAATGCATTCTGGGATATTTGGCCGTCCAAAGTACACACAAGTCACCATCGATGCATACCCGGTAAAATGGGCGGAGCGAGCCACATCCGGGCATTTTCACCGTGCTTGGCTTGATGCGAACTTTGAATTGGAACAGTACTTGGGCTGAGACTGATGACGTTTCACAAGTACACGAGTACACAAGTACAGAGAAGTACGCATATTGAGAAACGGCCAATGTGTTGGCGACATATGTACGTGTGTAGTGACAATGACAACTAACAAAACAAAAAACAAAACTATTATTAACAAATATAAAATTGACTTCCATCCTCAGGGTCTTACACTGCCCTGTCATCTTCACGATCCTATTCTACTGGTGGAGAATTAACCCTACTTCAAGTAGGGGCTCCCTCTCTGCAAAAAACAAAGTCTCTTTTCACTCTTGCGTCAGACAGTCATTTGAACTTCTCCTAGTCATTTGTACTCCGTCCTTGTATCGCGGAGCTCGAGAACAAGCAAAAAAACAAAAAGTAAATAAATACATTAAATCGAGGGGAGGGGGCCTGAATAGTACATATATTAAGTTCATTAGTGCAGAGGGGGGGGAGGGCATATTCCGTATGTAAGTCTTTGGAGGTACTTCATATTTTAAACACCTCTTTAACGTGTGTGACATTATATTGTCCATACCTGTTGAGTCTCAGAAGTATATTGTTCATACATTTTTGCGTTGGTGATCCTTGGGCCTCTCTCTGTTCTGGGCAGTGCCGCTCCCGGTCTTCTTGCTCCAGTGAGTACCTTGCGTGAGTTGCTGGTCCCAGCTGATGTCGGGCGTCCGCGGCAGGTCCAGTGAGTAGCCTCTCCTCCTCATGTCCTCGGCGGCTTCTGTGGGGTTGTTGTAGATGCAGGGGCCGTCTTTCCAGTGGATCCTCATCTTAGCAGGGTATGGTGTCTGGAAGCGTATTTGTTCCTCCTTAAGGATCTTCTTTATATCTTTGTACTCCTTAAGCTTATTGTTTACGTCAGTGGGGTGATCCTGTGCAAACGCCACCGTTTTCCCTTCGTAGGTGATCTTTTTAGCCCACGCTGTTTTAAGTATTCTGTCTTTAATATCAAATCTCTGGAAGTTAACCAGGACAGACCTTGAGACGGTGTCATCCGGGGGTTTCGGGCCGAGTGACCGGTGGGCTCGCTGGATCTGTAGGTCCGTGTTGGTGTCGAGTGCAAGCTGCGTCTTCAGAAAATTGTCCATAAATGTTATCATTGAGCCTCCCTCCTTGCCTTCTTTAATCCCGTATATGCGAATATTGTTCCTGCGCGATCTTGCTTCCAGGTCCGTCACCTTGGCCTAGAGCCGTCCCTGCTGTTTTAGGCAGTAGAGCAGTGCGTCCTTTAACTCGGACTTCACGCTCTCTGATTCCTCGACCCGCTGCTCTGCTTCTGTTAACCGTTCGCCTAGGTTGTGGATCTCCGTGGCGTCATTTTGTAATTTTTGGTTTATCTCTATCTTAAAGTTGTTGAGTTCCTGTTTAATGTCATTTCTAAACTCATTTTTGAAGTCTTTTAGTTCCTGTTTGAGTTCCGTTTTCAGGTTTTGAATATCTTTTCCCAGGTTTTGGATGGCTTCAACCATAGGCATAACCTCCTCTGCACGAGGCTCCGTTTCCTCCGCCGCGCCTGTGTTGTCCTTCGCCGCGTTCTTTCCTCTTCCCTCGTTGCTCTTATTTTTGCTCATTGTCGTTTTCCTGCTTCTAGCCCCACTCATTCTGGATCATTTTTGTTTTGTTTCAATTGTTTTTGCGTTGGTGGGGCTTTTTTTCTTAATTTGACCAGGAGAGTCTAAGATCTACGTCGCCATCTTGAAACGCTCACCGGAAGTCCCCCGTTCTATCCGTTCTAATTGCAGCACTGTACCAAGAGAGTACATGGCAGTGGGTATATGCACTGGCAATATCAAAAGGTGCACTGTCATGTCATTCTTATCCAGTTACTTTTTAACCAATACCTAAACTGTTTTGAATATGCTGTAGTTGTATAACATTTATAAAATAATAACAATGTAATACAAATTATGACCCTGATGAAAATCTAAAGACCAATTTTGTTGAAAGAAATATAAATAAAACATGGATGTGAACCAAAGAGGAGCAACCCCCCCACCTAACTGTGAAGAAGCACATTTATGCAGTTTGCCTCAATTAAATTTCCGTGACATGGTTACTGAAAGAAGCCTTCTCTGCCTACAAGAGGAGGAAGATCAATACTTAGGAGTCAAATCCAGAATCCTCCCACAAAGCAGAAGGAAACATGGCTGATCCTCTTCCGCACCTCCACCCACGAAGTTATGACACTACAAAGAAGACAGTTGAGAGGACTCCACAGTTTATTTCACATGGGCTTGTGGTAGGGAAGCACCGATACCGGTATCGGGCCGATACTGTCAGGTAGGGGGGTCTGGACCCAAGAGCAAACACGGACTAGGGAAGTGAGGTGAGAACACAAGGGGTGTTTATTTACAGCACACTGGCACAGGGGAAAAATACAGGGAATACTCAGCCGCTAGCTCGGGGAGCGGCTCGGGACGTAGCTCGGCGTGCGGCTCGGGGCGTAGCTCGGCGTGCGGCTCGGGGCGTAGCTCGGCGTGCGGCTCGGGGCGTAGCTCGGCGTGCGGCTCGGGGCGTAGCTCGGCGTGCGGCTCGGGGCGTAGCTCGGCGTGCGGCTCGGCCTAGCAGTTCCTCGGCGCGGGGCAAACTCACCCCGCGATGTAGGCATGCTTAATAATCCTCCGACACTGGCGTCCGGGAGGAGGCCAGCTTTAAACAGCGACTTGACGAGGGAACGAGCTGCAGCTGCGAGGGTGGCTTGGCTGTTCTGCGTCTGCCTGATTAGGGGAGAAAGAGGAAGAGAGGGGGAGACTTCCTGGCTGTGGCCAGAGTTCAAGCGGCACCCCCTGGTGGTGCCTCCAGGATCCTCACAGATACTGCGTTAAAATACTCGTACTCGTATTTGTTTTCAATTGCCGATACCAAGAACCGATACCACTCAACAGTATTTCACTACAACAAACTGGTCGCGCTTTGTGGAGAAAAAGATTTGTTGTCCTACCTGACTTCAACGTCTAGGGCAGGGGTCGGCAACCCGTGATCCAGAGCCGCATACGGCTCTTTCGTCGCTCTCTTGCGGCTCTTGCAGCAAGGTGTGTAGAGTAATGGTGCGTTCACACCCAACGCGACGGAAATTACTGCCGTCCCGCCGGTTTGAATCAAACTGTTGCTGGTCCGCCAGAAGTAGCGCTGGCAGCGGCCTCATTCAGACGCTGTTGTGCGGCTACGGATGATATTATTGTAGCCGAGTGTCTGTTGTGTGTCTATATTTGTAATTCTAATAAAATGAAAACACGCTGCAGGGTAACTTGAACCACTTTTTTATCTCCTTCACACACGTATATCCCACAATTCCACTCCTCTTTTCCTTTCCGTTTCTCCCTCCACAATAAAAGCACCGGAAACATAACTTGGAACACAGCTTCCTATATAATTGCTCGATCCCTAATATTATCGCTTACATTATGAACCCGGACACGGGGGCGTTTTATGGTCCGACATTAGAGGGACTTCCACAAGAAGTTTAAAGCTTGGGATAGCCTTCTGTTAATTTTGTACTATAGGCTTGACATAATCTGCAGAGGATAAAATAAAATCTGCCTCCAAATTAATTGCACTTTCATGGAGACCAAATCTAAGAAGTATCGGTATCGGTACTCGGTATCGGTGAGTACACAAATAAAAATACTCGTATCGGTTTGTAAAAAATGGTATCGTTGCATCCCTAGCTTGTGGGCATTGGAATATATTTATTTAATTAAATATTGAGCGGTTTAGTGACAAAAGTGCATTTTTGCAGTGGCAAATCCAGCTCGGAGGTTACATGGATTCTGGACTTTTCTTTGTTAGTGAAAGCATTTGAACAATTTCTCTTTTGTTAATTTAGAAGCGATCCTCTCTGTCTCTGAAAACAAATCTCCTATACATGACACCACTGTTGTGGCCTTAAGAAATCTTACTTTTTACTTATTCTATTTGGCTCTACTGAACCATGCTTAACACTCTCAGACCATTACAGCTCATATCCCTGCAAAGAATATTTTTTTTGTTTTCACATTTATATCTATATTTTACCATTCCATTATCTGAACCACTCATCCTATTTAGTGTTGTATCTACAATATGTTTTTATTTATTTAATTACAATAATGTCAAAGAGACAAATTGCCATACAGAATTTAGAGCAGTGTCTGTCAAAAGCAAATTGTTGTATAGCCTATAGTACATGTGTCTTTGGTGAGCAGTCTGTGTTTGTACTCTGTACAAATTGAATGTCCGTCCTGCACAGCGCGATTGTTTAAAAAAAATCATACAGGCGAACAAATTAATTGCACAGAATTGATGTCCTTACAGAGCTAAAATAAACCAAAACAGAGCTAAAAAGAGAGTAAGTGTGTGTGTGTGTGTGTGTGTGTGTGTGTGTGTGTGTGTGTGTGTGTGTGTGTGTGTGTGTGTGTGTGTGTGTGTGTGTGTGGTAGGGGCGTGGCTCCAGCCTGATCTCCGCCTGGCTCACTGATTGAACTCACCTCACCTGCTCAATCCACCAAGCTGCCTTCAATCACTAATCACCCTGCAGTACATTTCATTTCCCCCGGTTCCTCACCCACTCGCCAGATCGTTGTCTTAACCTCGTAGTGACTGCTCTGTTGACAAGTACCTTCTGAGATTTAACCCAATTGTTTTTGCCTCGCCTCTGACCCTGTCTTTTCTTCTCGCAGTCATCCATCCTCCTGGTTCCCCAGTCTGTCTGCCGTTCCCCGCCTGTTCCTCCATAGCCGTTTCCCTGGAAATAAACTATTTCCTCCTTCTACTCCCTGTGCGTTTGGGTCCGCCACCACATACCGTAACAGAAAGTAAGGGATTTGCGTTTTCCAGGAGGTTAAAATAAATTAGCAAATGTTTTTTTTCTGTGTCTGCTGGATTTGTAAATATGCAACTTTTTGCTAACGCATCTGCCGTCAGGTCATACTATGTCCATGTTTGGTTTACAGATACAGTTCATTAAAGATGGTTCAACCAAGACCAATTGTTTCTTGATCTTAACCAATGTGCCAAAAATAACCATAAAAATAAACTTGTATCATGACACCAGCATATTTTTATACAGAAACTATTGTAATGTCAGTGAAAGTTTGAAACTCAGTTTCTCCACTTTGCATATGTTACTCTCCTCTGCATCACAACTCTGTTCTTGCAGATTTGGGAGTTTGACAAACGCCAGTGCTGCTCCTGTGAAATGCTCGTGGGGACACGCTATGCTTCCCTGTTAACTAACGGCTGCAGCTCCGCTGTCCTTTAAAACCCTGCTGTGGAAACGCATTGTTCACGAAGTCCTGCAAAATTCTCATGTTCCCTATGATTTTTCTAAAGGTGAACACCCCTAAGACAGAGAGGTTAAAAGGATTATGTATGCACAGAAGTATGTGAAGAAGTGTGTGTAATGACTTTAATTATATGCACAGTAATATGTAGTAAATATATCTAATGCTCCAATTCAGCTTATCCAGAATGTTATGGTCCAATGTGGAAGATGTAATGATACTAAAGTTTCATTAGTGCCCGATAATCTCAATAATGGGAGCTTTACTGCGTTACAAGGGCTAACTATTGAACCTTTACACCCTCTGTTCGGGCAAATATTGGAGTAGTCTTTACCGTTGTGAGGTATTCCAGCTGCACATGAGCATGGATACATGGCACACATCAGCTAAATCCACAGGGGTTTCATTAATTCTGTTCTGCAAAAAGAGGATCAAGCTAATTTGCCCCCAATGGTCAGACCTCGCTGTTCATTAAAAGTAGCATCAGGGAGACCAATTAATCAGTGCTCCTTTCATCTGTCAAACAAGCATGAAAAAATGAAGGTACACTCCCCTTTATTTATTTTTATATATGTGTGTGTCATTAGAGGACACTGCTTTTCTTCAAAATCCTTTTTTTTTTTATGCATGCATTACTTACTTCACCTTTTTATTGGCAAGATTTATTTGTCTAGGATAATATTTTTTTCCCTAAAAGTCTTTAGTTTGCTCAGTGAGTTGCTCTTTCTGAAAAAAAAGTGAGTGCTATAAACAATGTGGAGAGAATTATGTCGTCGGCATAGAACTCTGTTTCTGACTGTTATGTTGTCTGCTTGGAGAGATTTTTACTTTTTTTCCACAGTCCACTGTCAGGATCCCTGTCTGACCCGGTGTGTGTAACCTGTTTTTCCCAAATCTCCTCCCCTCTTGTGTCTGTCATGTGTCTGTTTGTTTTACCAGGTGTTCGTCGTTTGTTTTCTGTCCCGCCTCCACACACCTCCCACGGCCACATCCCTGATTGGCACGCAGCTGCGGCCAATCTTGATCAGGGGACTATATCTGCCCTGCATCTGCAGGCCTCAGTGTCGGTCTGTTGTTTGTCCTCTGCTGTTTGTCTTGTTTGTCTTCTGCTCCCCTTCTTCTGCGCCCCTTCTTCTGCGCCCCTTCTTCTGCGCCCCTTCCCAGCCTTCAGTGTCGGACCACGGGCTCCACACCGGTCTGCCATCCTGCCTCTCTGCCAGGCCAGCCTTCAGTGTCGGACCACGGGCTCAGCCTTCAGTGTCGGACCACGGGCTCCACACCAGTCAGCCATCCTGCCTCTCTGCCAGCCTTCAGTGTCGGACCACGGTCTCCACACCGGTCAGCCATCCTGCCTCTCTGCCAGCCTCCAGTGTTGGGCCACGGGACCCACACTCAGCTCAACCCACACGCTACTCCTGCAATAAATTTCCTTTGTTAATCCCTGTTAACTCGTTGTGGTCTGCATTTGGGTCCTAAAATCCTGTACTCCCGTGACATCCACAGATATGAAGCTTAGGTTGATTGGACTCTAAATTTACTGGGGGCGTGAATGGTTGTCTATCTATATGTGAGCCCTGCGATAGACTGGCGACTTGCCCAGGGTGTACCCTGCCTTCGCCCAATGACAGCTGGGATCGACTCCAGCGACCCTAAACAGGATAAATCTGTTGTGATAATGGAATGAATGGATGGATAGATTGAAGAGTCAGCAAGCAAAAATATCTGGGGAAAACCTATCTGCACTTTGTGTATTTTTCTTTTTCATTTTATTGTGTATTGGGAATCCTTAATAAATGGCATTCTGCAAGAAAACATTTTGGGTTTTTATTCTGGAAGTGCATTTTCATATAGATAGGTTTTGCTCTTCGGCCATCGATATTACAAATCTAAGTCACCACAACCATGAAAGGTTCTTGAACACGCGGCCAAAAGGGGCCACCCAAAAATATGACGCAGATTATCCACGGTCAGACACAAGTCCACACTATAGCATGCTCCTCTCTGAGGAGATAACAACAGAAGGAGTTCTAGAAAGAAAGAGTTGTGTTGTTGGCATGTTGTATAACACAAGCTGTGAGAACAGTTCTGGCTCATGCTCGTCGACTGCAGACAAACTACACGACAGAAAACAAGTTGTCGGGTCAAGGTCAGGCTCAGGAGTTGGTAGACAAAAGCATCCAGTGCTCGCATGTGGTACTCTGCTGCTGCTTCGATCATTTCCTCCATCCAGCCCAGCTTTGTCTTCTTTAAACAGTACAAAGGTGTGAGGAGTTCTTCTTTGACGTGGGAGAAAAGAGAACCCGTACTACATAGGGTTCCTTGTCCTCCCGGAAGGCGCTCATGCCCTCTGTTTGAAAGGATGCTTTACATTTACCGTCGGCTAATGCAGACGGTGACATGAATTGATTCCCACTATCGATCTGGGCCATGCTTACCAGACCTCAACATATTGCTGAGTTATGTTGGAAGTTTTTATAATGACTTTTTGGCTGAAGCCAAAAAGATCTTCAATAAACATCAGCGTTGATTTACACAAGACAGGAAGTGTGCTGCAGCCGCACCAACCCAAAAGAGACAGACATGCTAGCAACACCAGAATAACTAATACTATACCATATCAAAGAATTGTCCCAGAGGCTGGATATATTTCTTCTTTTTGTATCCTCTTTGGCTCAGTGTTACTGAGAAATAAGATACAGAAATGGGTTATCATTACTCAGATCTGCTGGAAATGGGATGTTGATTTTCAGTAGGATCAGCAGTACTAGCAACATGTAAACAACAAGCACTTAATTAGTTAAATTGAATAAACGTTTATTCACAACAGTGGTAGTCGTTGCTTGTTCATCTCTTCAATTACAAGTCCAGTGGACTGCATTATTTTAGAGCATGCATTACTCTCCATATCGTTACCCTGTCAAACCCACCGACCTCTTTGCAAAACCCAAGTGACTATCATCTTCGATTATCTTTCTAGAAAGGGAAATCCCACATGAAATTAAACTTGGGGACAACTGGAATTTGAAAAAGCATATTCCTCCTTAATCTGTTGAGGATGGCTGCCTCTCCTAACCCTGTGTGCCCGGCACCACGGTCAAACCTCTTGGTAACGCAGCAAATGGAACAATCCCCTAAAATATTGTCAGTAACTAAACAGTAGCGTATTTTTAAACCGTAATAACCTTTACTTCAACTATGAATAGTGCGGCACTGCACGAATCTGCCTGCATCTGCATTCTTTCTTGCCTCTGAATCATTGTATGCTCAACTTTGGGTGAAACAGCTGTGCCAAAGTCTCTGTTCACATCCATAGTCACCTTTGTACCCTCCGAGGTGTGCTGCTGCTGCTACTGCTGCTGCTACTGCTGCTGCTGCTGCTGCTGCTGCTGCTGCTGCTGCTGCTGCTGCTACTGCTGCTGCTTCTGCTGCTGCTGCTATTGCTGCTTCTGCTACTGCTGCTGCTGCTGCTGTTGGTTGCCATTGCTGTTCTGGCTGTAGAACACACAAATGCAAAGCTATACACTTTGGATTGACATCACTGTATCGTCACTGTTTGTTCTGAACTATCAACCTGACTGATCATCAAAGCTGTAATGGACTCACATCAGAGGCAATAAACATGAGCCAAAACACAGTGCAGCGCTCTGAAAGAAACCCACACTTCCTGAGATATAATATATCAACCCAGTTAATTTGTTCCTCTGTGCAATTTATAATATTCATCCATGCGGATGACTAACTTCACAGAACTCTTCCATTTTTCCAAAGAAGCAATTACCTGACGTCCTCGTATCTGTCATTTCCCAGGCAGTAACAGATTAAACTAATTTCTGAACTGACCTTGATTGTAGGAGCCTCATGCATTTAGGTGCTAAGCCAATCGCTTCTCTCTGCATTCCAGTTAATGAGATACCAACACTTAATTATGCAAAACAGGTGTCATAGCAGGAGACTGATACACACATTTGCTTGTAATTTCCTTCTCTTACTCTGATGTTCTAGAGAAGCCTTTTAAGGCAGCTGTATGCTCATCACATCACTGTGTTGGATTCCACTTTTCTTGCAACAGACATTGACCCCACAAAATACAATATGCAATATACAATACTTACAAAACCTTATGATGCTTCGAGAGGCAAAATGTGATACAGCATAAAGTAAAAATGAAGACATTGTGCTCTGTCCTAAAACAGCTGGTTTGAAATTCAGAATATAATACTGGGCATGGCCAATGCTGTGGCACCAGTTATAAGAAGAAGAAGAAAAAAAGCGAGCATGAAAGAGAAGATGAACCATGGAGCATCGATGGATCCAAGTCCACAGATGGGAAAATAGCTAACATTAATAAGAATAGCGCAGAGCCATTAAACGTTTAAAATTGCATAGCCAGTGTATAGGGACAAGCAAAGCATTTTACAGGAGGTAATAAAGCTATCAGCCAAACCATGCATTCCACTTTACTTAGGGCTGATACTTCTTTCTAAAGAACCTGAATATCCCACAATGGCTACTTGCAAAAATGAGTTTCACGTTCAATGCACAAGAACGGCATTTCACAAAGGAGAGCCATTGTACCTTTTAAACAAGATAGACCCCCTTGGGGGTCTAAGCCCATACAACTGAGCTCTAGTAATGTTTTCAGGTGGTCATATGAATAAAGAAACACAATTCCACCATAAACATTAACATACAATATAAATGTGACTAAAAGAGACCCCCAAAGTGGCTGAGAATGCACCCGAATCCGCGGTTTTCGAATCCTTGGAGCCTACAGAGTTCTCCAATACCGCCCATTCCGCTGTCAAACAAAGCCTCGCAAAGATACACACAAGAATGTCTTTGTCCAGGAAAAAAATGAAAATGTACTTACTTATGGCTGAAATATGAATATTCCGGCCTTTCCTGGTACCTGACGATATGCCTGGCTACGTGGATGTTGTTTAACGAGACGCATTGATGAAACCTCGGAGAAGTTATACTGCTTTCAGTGGCTGCCGAAATTTCTCGAAATGTCTGAACTAAATAATTATTAAAAGTACTTAACTTCACTCAATCCTTATACATATAGATGTTATACAATAAAGACAAGGCATATTGAATATCGTTAAATGTCTTTCTTTTGTCTTTTCTGTGTATTATCATAAACTAATATACCACTAATACATATATAAACATATTATCTATGTTCACAAGGGTTTTCTGTATATTATAGCTGTTGGAATTATTCAAATAGACCTTTTACTTGTGGAGATGATCACTATTTAGTGTCGGCTGCAAAACAGTCGCACTTTTCGCCAAAACGGGTGGTGATGATAAGGTTAAAATATATTCAAGTGCAAGGCCCCTTGGCACCAGTGTCATGGCTTTCAGAAGATGTCCAATTCCTTTTAACTATCAGCCAAATCAAAAGATATTAGATGTATGGTCTCATAAAAATTACATAAAATAAAGCAAGACTTTAATGAATGCTCCGCCTAATGGACAGTAGTTAATGAGGGGCTCCGGAGTCTGTCAGTCATTGATCTTTCTCAAAAGAGTCTTCACTTTAAACCAATATTCTGTCGCCACTGTGTACTTTGCTTTGCACGAAGGGTAGGACAAGCATATCTTTATGATCAAATGCTTTGGTCAGTTATTATTAGCTTTGGAGTATAAAGTCTGTACCTGAATTGTACAGGACCATGCCTTGGCTGTGATCATTTTTATAGCAACATCAACCAAAACAAGGTTTGGCTCCAGATTTTGTACAAAGCATTGCTCATAGATGATTAATCCTGACTACTTTCGTGATTGACAGATTTACATTTTTTGCTATTGAATAGATTGATATACATTTTAATACACACATTAATTTGCTCTTCGGTAAGAACTTTGCGGATCCCTTGAAACTTCCTTAATTTCCATCCAATTGGCCAATATCACAGTTTATGATCAAATTCACGCATAACAGTGTGTGTGTAGTTAGGGTGTGTTTAGTTAGCGAATTAAATCATGTCGACACGCTCAACTGAAACGGTAAACATAGCACACATTGTTAATGTAAAATGGCTTTTTTTTATTATACAATTGTACACAGCAAAGCACAATGGAGTTGAATTTCAACCCATTTAAACCCTCCTGGCATTGGGAGCAGTGTCCCGGGAGCTGTTTTAGGGGTTTGGTGCCTTGCTTAAGGACACCTCTGCAGTGCCCAGAAGGCAAGTCCCCGCCGACTGAGCTACTGCCACCCCATCAAACTTGCATATCACCAATATATTAATATTGTCATTGTGAGCATGATGATGCTGAGGCTGGCTGGGAAGAACTGGACTTTTCATTTGTACTAATATGTTAACGAAACATATTTAATTTAGTCCAGACTGTACTGTGAACGATAACAGCCATTAAAAAGCAAGTGGTGCTCAGATGATGGGTGCTTACCATTTCTAAAGGGTTACGCCCCCTCAACGTATTAAGAACTGGCTGAGCATAAAGCAAGAGGCAGTACAGCAGTTAACACAAATTACATGAATCATCAAACACTGAAAAATTACACTTTGTGCATTACAAATCCATATAAAGCGTTTCCTGCTAGGGTTATAATCATTGCACTGGATCCTTTATTACATCAGTATGTCAAAGCAGTCAAGTGCTCTTCAAATTCTCTATTTACACTGTTCGGAAGGCCCACACACTCTCTAAATGCAACTGAATAGGATCATGTCATGTCGGGACTGTTGTGATAACTTTTACATGTCACCTGTCTGGATTAATGTATGTACAACTGTTACTCCAGAAGCCTCACAGAAGCTATTGGCGTGGGGCCCAATAAAAGAGAAGGCACTCAAAACAAGAATCTCTTTTATTTATATATACATATATCTGTCAGTCAGTAACTAGTGTAAGCTATGACCAACCCTTAGAGGCTGGAACATTTTCTAAAAAATTTAAAATATATTTTCCCTTTTGAGTTTGTTGGTTTAGTCCTCGGGAATACAACAGGAGTCAGCCTGGAATTGAGTGCACTCTATGAAAGATCAGACAACAGATCAATAATCCGCATCCTTAAGGATGAGTCTACTAAGTCAAAGAGAACGTTGATGTACAAGGAAGGTAGGAATAGCAAATCTTGCCAAACGGCAAGACTAACAAGTCGACCCATCGGGTGCTGAGGAGACGATCAATGGGGAGAAGATAAATGCTGCAATATATTTTGTTACACAATTCAGTAACACCCGCATTGTTTTAAAAGATTTCCATTCTGCATGGATTGCAAAGAAAATATAAACGCTTGCCCTACCTCCACCACTACATACAAAGACATCCACACCCACAAACAAACTCAAAGAGTTTGACATGCATGTTATCACTGCTTTAAGATATAGAATCAAAATACAGCAATATGCAAACACCTTGTGGTTTTCATTGTACATTCTCATGTTAAATTAATTTGCTTTGTGACATGAAGGAACATAATTTAACCCATCAGTGTTGAAAAC
Source organism: Cottus gobio (assembly GCA_023566465.1). Classification (NCBI taxonomy): domain Eukaryota; kingdom Metazoa; phylum Chordata; class Actinopteri; order Perciformes; family Cottidae; genus Cottus; species Cottus gobio. The sequence continues at coordinate 23,146,681 of CM042217.1, read as the reverse complement.
AACCAGGTTAAGGATTACAGAATTACAAAGGTAATGATGCAGGTGATGGACTATTTGACTTTTTATTATCTGCTCATCACAGTTATTGTGAGATGTATCCTGCAAGTAACAGCAAGGCTGTTTGCCAATCTGGGAATACCGGATGACAACAATTGGTATGACTACGTTGTGTATCCCATTGACTGTTAATGGAATTCTTTTATTTTTTTCAATTGAATGGGGATGATGTGAGCCATTCAGCCCAAATGGTCTATGCAGGGTTATTAAGTAATCCTGTCTATTTCATAGACTGCCTTTATGACAGTCTAAATTGTATAGTGCCAGGCTGCACAGTGGAGTAGGAGGATGGCAAATCAGATTACCATTTATTTATTTATTTATTTTAGTTTCTGGCATGCATTTAGGAGATGGGAGTTTTTTATTTTATTTGTTACAGCTCCCACTACCTGGCTAACACTCAGGTGGTAAGAGTAACTCCGTAAAAGCCACTACTTCCACTCATTGATGTTTAAATCACTTCCTTACGAGCATGTCATTTTCCTAGTTGGTGATGGACTAAAGAGAAAAAAAGAAAGATTTAATGGGTGAATACTTTCAGGCATCATTGAGTTCTGGTCTGCTTTTTGGCTAAGTCGTTCACAACCTCGGGGGAAGAGTTTGTTTATCTCAACACCTCAGTAGAGTACATTTATATCAAACTACCGGCCCTATCTCAGTTCTCATTTACGAAGTAAGTGAGATGGATCAAGACAGTCTCCCAGACCTTTAATCTACGAAGGGATGTCTGTCAGTGAGTGATGCATTGATTTTAAAGTCAAACTGAAAAGCAATAACTACATTTTTCATGGTTGGGCTGGTAGTGGAAATGTTGGCTTCAATGAACTAATGTAGTCGTGTGGATGATGTACAATACAACCAGTGGTAGGAAATGTTTTCAACAATTTGTGTGAACTGTGTTGCATTTATACCTCATTGATATCATTTGTGTGTAGGATTTGCAATTTAAAACCAATGAGTGAATGGGGGCCCTGCCAATAAAGATGAATATGGACACTTCACTTGCCACTTTCACACAACACTTACAAACCATGCACATTCTATGCACTTTATCTTATTTTGATATTATACTGTTCAATTGTAAATATTCATTCATTCTCATTTATTGCACTGCGTTTACTGTTAAATGTGTATTGTTAAATGTATGCACCTTCCGCCAGGACAAATTCCTTGAATGTGAAAAAAAACACGGCAATAAATTGTTCTGATTCTGATATTGCTATATAGAGAGGTGACTACTCAATGCCAATACGTTGACTGACTAATAATGGCTTTTGATTCCATGTAAATCTTTATGAGTCCGCTTCAGACATTAAAATCCTGTAGGACGCCCAAGAACAGCTAACACAGCTCTGCAGCGCCAATAGCAGCCATTAAAGCTGGTTCATTAAGACTCAATATCGTGTTCACCTTGACTTTATCCTTCAAGTCTTCAGACTTGACATTTAACGTCATAAAGGTAAAAATGATGGATAACTTCATAGGGTATTAACATGTTCCTTCATGTTTAAAAGAGCCACAACTCTGAAGGATTAGTCCAAATAATGACACTTCCAAACTTGTCCTCAAAAACGTATCTTCGTACCCCCTGAAATGGCGTATTACTCAAGTTTTTTAAATTCCTTTTGTCCACAATTGTTATATTTTATAGTCAGAAAATTGCTTTTACATTAAACACAGAACTGTTCTGTAAAGTATCTGGGGAGTATGAGGCATTTAAATTCTAGAAATATCCATGGCTTTTAGCATTGGATACCAAATCTACCAAACGTCTTGGACATATGCACAGCGGGCAAGTTTGGTAGACTCTATGCAACAGAGAAGTACCACTACCCAATGTAGTACATTTATCAGAATACAGCACCTTTTGTCACGGTACGGGTTAGCGGGACCCAAGTGCAGACACGGAGAGGCAAGGTTGGGGAAAAGTAAAACGGTTTATTAATGGTAGCGAACGGTGCAGGCAGAGCGGTGAGGTGGCGTGGGCGGTGGCGGAGAAGCTGGATACCGGGACGGGAATCCTGGGCACAAAGAACAAAGATTAATAATACACAAGAAACACAAGCGAAGTAGATCTCGTAGACTGAGTTCTAGTGAGGCCGAGAATCAAAGTACCACATGACATGGAGCAATAATCTGGCAACTGGAGAGATGGAAGCCAGGGTGTTTTAACAGGGAGGAGGTGATGAGATGATTGAAGTCAGGTGCCGGAGATGAGTTGCAGGTGTGGAGACGGTTGCCAGTTGCCGGAAACCACGCCCACGAAACACACACACACGCACACACACACACCCACACAGGGAAGACAACCCGGGGACACCAGAGACACACAGAAAAAACCCAAAAGGAACATAAGTCACGGCCGAGCCGTGACACCTTTGTTGCTTTGATCTCCAGGAAACACTTCTTCAGGGACTCCTCGAGGCCCACTGTAAATGTCTGACACGCTATCAATTTAATCAGAGATTAAAATAGGCTTTAACAGTTCCAGTGAGATCTTCCCACACACCGTGTTCTAAAAGCCAAAGTGTGCACGTGGTTGTTCCTTTATGCAAAAATAAAGCCCATGATTAATGCACTCTATTTGCATGGACAGATGAACATACGGAGCAAATGACATTCAACAAATGACCTCACAGTGAACTTGTACCAGCAAACTTGCTTTTAAAATGCATATAAGTTAATATTGTTTTGATGATTGTTCTTAAACATGTGTGTATAATCCAGTTTAATTCCATTTACAGTCATATCGCGGGCGACTGTGACTCAGTGGTTAGCAGGTCTGACTTTCAATCAGAGGGTCGGTGGTTCAAACCCCAGCTCAGCCAGTCCATGTCGTTGTGTCCTTGAGCAAGACACTTAATCCTAATTGCTCACCGTTGCTGTGTCTACGGTCTACTGTATATCATGTAAGTCGCTTTGGATAAAAGCATCAGCTAAATGAAATGTAATGTAATATCAATAATTAATGTAATTTAACGAAAAAATACATACATTCCTGAATTGTTGTATCACTGCTGAATTACAATACTTAAATGAATTTGAATGCAGAGTTAATGGGACACCGTTTGACACAACTTCTTTGTATATTTGTTTATTTAATTGAATCCACTTGACTGGGCATTCAGTAAAACCTCTACACCAGTAAAGGTGAAATAGGTTATGAATTGCAGAAAGTTACACCCAGTTCATCCTGTTGGTTCCCTGTGGTTGTTTTCACTTCTGGCCTCTCGTGTTACTTTTATACAATCGTTGTACTTTACTTTAAAAAGGTTGGAATACTTAAACATGGGATTCAAACATTGGCAGTTGGTCATGGATCAGCACCACCCACATTATTTACTGCATGACCTATTTCCTGAAACAAGGTGACTCCTTGTCTTCCATTAGTTTCTTGCTGTGTGAGTGAATAAAAAAAAGAAATATTCATGTCAAATCATGTGTTACTTCCTGCAAAACTGTTCATAAGTTTCTTTTAGCAAACAGCACTGCAGTAAAATGGATAAGTCCAGAGGAAGAACCGCTAAGCCTCAGACCCTCCATCAGCTTCCCCATCTTTATACTGAAATCAGTTATCAGTCTTTTTTCCCAAAAATAATTTGAGTACATATGTAGGTATTTGTTGCAGTCGCATCAGTCGGCGTTAGCCTCATGAGAGAGATTGCACAGCTCTTTCCTCCTCCTCCTCTTCTGATCCTGCCAGCACAGGGGGCAAGCAATTAAACTCCTTGTTGGAGTGAGGTTATCTCTGTGTCCATGACACAAGTACAACAACAGAGTCCCACTGCAGGGCTACGTAAACAAGACGTGCCATGGGATGTTTGTTGCCTGTTAGGGAGCAGCTATCAGCAAATGGAGGGGATCAGAGGGGGACCCACCCCTCTTCTCACATCGTCAAGAACAACACAGATTAACCTCAACAACACCCCGTGGCTGATTAAGAGGCTCTGTAGGGCCCTGCTGCAGTTTTCGGGCGGGGGCGATCATTCCAGTAAGGGGCATGCAAAAGGACAACATTTTAAAGGACTAAATAATGAAGAGCGGACCTATGGCCCTCTCATTACTGCACCTGTGATTGTGTGGAGCCGAGCAGCAGAGCAAGAGAGCAGCAGTGGGGGTGCCTCCGCTGTTATCTAACGCCAAGATTGAGGCAATTTAGATCCAATCTCTCTCTCGGGGTTCTGACCTATTCGCTGCTCAGCTGGGAGGATATTTTTTCCTGCTGGAAACAATGACCAGATCATTTCCATTGGTTTCCTGGAGCTCGAGGGACATAATAACTTATGCATTATAATACAAATAGCTGGTCCTTGTTCAATGTCTGTTTACAAAAGGGTTGTCATTCTCTACTTGTTTTATTTGACGTTGATTGCTTTCATTTTCAATTTTGTTCACACATTCCAAACTCACACACACATTTACATTCTGACCCACAGTGGCAGATTGACATCCATCTGCCACTGCTGTGCTACCAATAGCACACACCAGGCTGTAAAACTATATGGCTTTAATCTTTGGCGTTTTGTTATTTCACTAGTAATAAAGCAACTATCTCTAAATAGCATTCATTTAGTTTATGAAATTGCCTGCCACAGTCTTAAAGCAATGTAAACTCACAGTTTTTTTGTTGCATCTTATTTTCTTTCATGAGCTAAACTGAGCACTTCTGCATAATTACATTTTTGCATCTTTTCATTTCTAAAATACCGATGATAAAATTGTCCGTTAAAGACAAGTAGTTACCCTAGATAACTAAACTGTATTGCTGAAGCATCCTGCATTAGGGACGTAATGAAAAGAAAAGAAAAAAAACATGTACAACACTGGAATTGCGCCCTCTGGCCTCAGTAACCCTTTATGAGCCATTACTGGCTCTGTACTGCCGCCTCCACACTGCATCCTCACCAAAAGCGTTTCTGCCGAATGTTTTTTTCAACTCAAATGGGTTTTTGAGTTTGCCTTTTTAAATAATCACCAGAATGTTTAGTTTCATTCGAACTTCGTTCGTTATTATTTGTAAATAACAATCAAAGTTATGGAGCAGCATTTTCCACAACACTGTCCTGCATATATATTAGAATAAAAGCCTTTTGTTTACAAATTAAGGGATTCTGTACACAGAAAGACACCCGGTTGCTTTTATTTTGAAACAGGAAGTGTTGAGTGTTGTGTTCACATTTTTGTTGCTAACCAGGCACGCTGCAAATGCACTGAAATGAAACGCAAGTAGATTACTACCAGTTGCTACTCATGCAAGCAGTGTGGCCCAGGTGTAAGGCTAGTTTCTGGCCAGCGCCCCCTGCTGGTCCACCGTGGTTTTGCCCATGTGTAGTTACCTACTATGGCCAAATCACACCACAGGGAACTTCACAGCTTCACTCGGCACAACTGCCATGTCTGGCCCATCAGTCAATCCCATTACTTGCACCATAACGCTCATTTGTTTGGTGTAATGATATTATTAAAAATAACTTAACTTAACACAAAGATGCATGATTAGATAGAGTCTGTATTTTGACATGAACCTGAGAAATTTGAAAACCACAATCGTTCCAATTGCTTTTTGCATGCCGTTTTGAGAAATTGTCTTTGAAAAAAAACAAACATCCGTTGGCATATGGTGCATGTCAGGTCTTGTCGTCATGGGTTTTTACTTTCCCTCACCTGTGCCAATTAGGTCCTTATTGTGAAATTGGTTGCACCTAAGAAGGGAGAAAGGTGAGGCACAGAGTATGTCGGTAACAAGCAGTGCAGCCAAGGATTGTGTGGAGGATTAGCGCAGTTTGTGCTCGTGTCGCCCACTTGCTCAAAGAAACGCTGCATAAAGTGCAGTCTGCTCTGTGGAATTCTGGCTTCACCGGCAACGCTCCTCAACGGATCCTGCTCAGGACTTCACCAGCATTTTGTCAGGTTATTGTATTGAACAGTTTTAATGAAACCGCTGTAGCTAGAAAATATCAAACTGTGACTGTGGTGTAAATGTAAGAAAATAAAACAAATGCATTTCACTGACTATCTGACAATTTGGATAAAATAATCCACCACTGCGTTCATGATTTTTTACAATTGCACTTCATGACTTAATTAGCTGCTTTCATGTTCAGTTCTTTATTAAGAAAGAGATCAAAGTCTAGGTTTTAATTGAGCAAACATGTTTTAATGGGAAATGTCAAAAGCAAAAGATTCCATCTCTTTGGAAACCTATTAATTGCAGAACATAATTAACTGGTATTTGTTATATTATTTGCACATTTGTCTAACTTGTGTTATAATAACAAATCATGTTGGGTTGTTCAGGCCTGTAAACCTGGTTCTACTGCTCAACAACAGACATAATAGAAGACTGAAATGTCAAAAGTGATTGGTTGCCACAAAGCGACTTTCCACCACCTCTGGATCAAAGTTCACTAATTTTTTGATTTATTGCCTGCCCCTCACTGCCGGCAATGCTCTCACGGTCTACCTAAGTGATTTGCCACAGCTTGTAGAAAAGGAATGAAAGGTGGTGGTGGCCTCATCTCATTTGCCACATCTAGGTTGTTTTCAGCCGGTAGCTTTAAAAGGCCGGCGAGAACCTGAACTGATTGGTGAGACAAACCTGTTGTTTGGTTCATTTGGTCCGCACAAAAAAAAGGTTGCATTTTAGGTTCAATTTTCCACGTGGAGAAATCTAATTCTGATGAATCTCCTTTGCAGGCTCCCAGATGACCCAGTCATGATTCAGTGTTTATTACTGTGGGATTCCTTTCACACACGTTTTAATGAACTGACAAAGTATACAGAGTCAGAAGCACAGCAGTTTGAACAGCTTTTCACCAATTTAGGGTGAAATACCCATTAGTGTTGATTTGCATATAGAGGTTATATACATGGTAGACCGATCGATTTTAAGGTTGCATCTTGAACAGATGTATTAGTCGTGCTTCTCAAATCATGCTAAAATCACATGCCCTCTATTATATACACCTGGTGTTGGTAATCTGCTGTCACACCTTTTTAACAACCAAACCGAGACAGCTTGAAAAACGTGTCTCAGCACGCTTCCTAGTGGACTCTCTGGTGGGGTTTGATTGTCTGCATCCGGGTTTGATTGACAGCTTTCACAACAGCAAGATCCTGACGATCCAACAAAAGGTTTGATTAAAACTGACCCAACAGGTTAGACACGACGGAAATCTAAAAATGTTACGAGATATATTGAGAAATTTAAATTTTGCTTACTTTTGCGCAGAATTTCAAATTTATACGGAAATTTAGTGGGTACATAACTACAGTCAGAACATTAGCTCCAAGTTTGACTAATGAAGTCTGGTACCATAGCAAATAACCAAAACCATGAAGAGACGGAGTAGAAATCCAAACGTGAGATGATTTTATGGCACATTTGAGTTTTCTAGCAGGGCACATACAGCACACTGAATCCCTGAACACCCACACAACCCATGTCGCTCCTACTTGTGAAATCTCCCACTCTGTTGCACACAAACACACACTAAACCCGCTGTCTTTTTTTCTGATGCGACAATTCATCAGGACCGAGGATGTACCACAGGGATCTTTTTCACAGCACAGTCGACAGATGGGCAGCTTTATTTGTACAACTGTACGGCAAACATCCCAAAGTAAAAATATAAATCAATGCTGAGAAAGTTTTTATTTTCTTATTTTTGTATATGCAACACTGCCTTACAGCAGTTCTAATACAGATGTTGTGCTCCAGTCTGATATTCACTTAGTCCACTTGACATTTGACCATCACCACATCTTGATAAACATTTTCATGTTTTTATCAACCACACAATATTCAGGTTTTAGGTTTTCGTATTAGTGTTTTCAGAAAAAGAATCACCCACTGCCATTTCTCAAGGAGATACATGTTGTGGTGAATGATTTATGAGAGTCAGAATGCATATCATCCCCCGATATATACAATCCACTCTGAAAAAAAAGAGGGCAATACTATACCCCGACCTCCAATGTATCTTTCTGTAACATTTTGGCATTTCACTTAAGACACGGTTATCCGAGGCTGTGCATTCTGGTGGGCAGGCTGCAGCGAGATGCTAGCCCTGTCACATTGTGTGATCAATGTGCGACAGCAGATCCCGCGGCTCTGGTCCCTCTCGTGGGTTTCTTTGGAGAAGAAAGTCAACACACCCACAACACCAGATGCCACAGAAATAGAAAACATGATTATTGATGCTTTTTCATTCTCAATACAAGGGCAGACACGTCGCCGTCACAGAAACCACACTTTTCTCTTAGACGCTGCTTGTGACTGGATACTTGCCGCACTGCTGCTCAGAGGAGAAATCAAATTTTGTTTTTTGGAGCTGCCAAAATGGAAAGGAGAAAATATACCCACCAGTTGAATAAGAGACGGGATATTTGTATTGTGTGTGTTCTCCTTCAGATTTGAGGACATGCTGGTTGATGCATGATGGGGTCAAGTTTTCACTGTCAAACCAAACAACTTAGTTTTCTTCAGATGTAGAATGTTTTCTACAGTTGTAGTAGCAATGCATGTAAGTATTTGGACTATAAGAGAGTACACTAAAGACATACACTAAATCGTATATTCATGCAATTGTTTAATAATAAATAAAATACAAGCTATTGAATTGGTTTTAAAAGTTGTCAGGGTTGTGTTCCGGACCCAAAAGCAAACCTCGGACAACCAGAGTGCAGAGGGAAAACAAAAGGTTTATTTAACAAAACACAAGCCAGGTAACCGGGGGAAAGCAAAAACCAAGGAAAGTGAAAACTCAGAATGTCCTCTAAAACACAACATGTACTCAGCCACTCGTCCTGGCGGTGCTCCGTGCTGACTCGTGACTCTTGGCGTGACTCGTGACGTAGCGTAGCTCCAGGCGTAGCTCGTGGCGTAGCGTAGCTCCAGGCGTAGCTCGTGGCGTAGCGTAGCTCCAGGCGTAGCGTAGCTCCAGGCGTAGCTCGTGGCGTAGCGTAGCTCCAGGCGTAGCTCGTGGCGTAGCGTGGCGTAGCGTGGCGTAGCGTGGCGTAGCGTGGCTCCAGGCGTAGCTCCAGGCGTGAAACCCTCTGGACAGGGGCACTTGCCGTAATAACCCGACACGGGAGTCCGGGAGGAAGCTGGCTTTATCCTGCCGCTGATGAGCCGGGATGAGTTGCAGCTGTGTCGCCGTCATGCGCTGCAGCTGCGGAGCGCTCTCCTCACAACTGCCCCTCCTCTACCTGCACAACACACACCCTGGCCGCACCCAGGGTTGCTTTGGCACCCCCTGGCGGTGGTGCCTTGCGGATCCTCACAAAAGTACTATGAAAACTGAATTTTTGTTGTTGTTGTACTGTACATAAGATCACAGATCTTGGGCATATAATATATATGACTTTTACAACAACAATACTACATTATTGTGTAATATTGAATGTATTTCAGTGTACTCTAGTTCCATGCATTTGCAAAAGAGGGTGGTTGGCGTTAGTGTTGCGCGACTCGCGTGTGCCGAGACACTGATAAGTCTTGGACTTAAAATGTCCAATTTTTACTAAAGTAATATTTGAAACCCCCAAATTTGTCCACTCTGTGTGAACTAAGTCAGTTCCTCAGAGCGTGTAATACGGACAACGCTGTGTTTTATATAGTTCTTCGCAATCCTGATGCACTGATCACACATTGGGAGTGAGAACGGGTTGACAATGATCAAACATCAATTCTAATTAATTCGAACACAATATTAGTTAGCTACTACCACTTTGCAGGCCAGCTAACATAACAATAATTTGGGGAAAATCCTAATTAAAAAAATGTATGGCCTGAGGATGCAAGCAATAATCGCAAAGTAACACAGTAGCGCACTACAATATATTGTACAATGAAGATTTCATGGAAGAGCCAAATATAGCAATGTGTGCAATGGTGTGCATGTATGCCAGTGTCTGGCTGAATCAGGAGCAATCCATTTTCAAATCCTGTGCTTTAGGCATTTCTTAATGTGTCCACTTATTCACGTCGCCTATTTAAATGTGCGTCTTTTCAGTTCATGACATGAGTCAATTGACACAAGCCCTGAGGTTATTGTCTTTCTGATTCCTTAAACTAAACTTTTTAATTGGTGCATCCGCTGAGTCTGACCAGGCTGTGATGCTTTTTTGGTTGACCTACTTCCCCGTCTTGCCTCAGCCACTTCAGAGGAGTCTTAATTAGAAGCTAATTGAGAAGTTTAACAACATCCTCAGATCATAAAGTGGGGAGTGCTGCAGATATTTAAAATGTGAGGGCTTTAAACATTTACATTCTGCTCACTTGGAGCAGAGTTGGAACAGTGGGACTGGATGGGGATGTGTCAAACATGTGGGCACTTTGGTGGGCTTGATTGATCTGGGCCTTTGAGAGTTTCAGATGTATTTTGGGACTTTTAGTGCAGAGAGGACTGTGGGATCAATGTCTCACAGCATCAACAGATGTTGTGTTAGTGTTTGGATTCTTCTATGTGGCAAGTTGATGGAAACATCATGCTTACTTTGAAGAGACGGCCCTCTTTTATCTACAAACAATGCTCAGTTTATGTTCTGGAGGACAGCCTGTGCTATTGAAGAGCAGAAGATGAATGTATTTTTTTCCAAAGGATGTATTAATATATAATGATAATGCATTTGACAAAGGAGTCTTTTGATTTCCATCAATGGATTGTTTGGAAGCTCTGTAACACCGTAGTCCATTAAGTCCTTAAGGCATATTCAACATTAGAGAGGCTAAATAAGTAATAAGCAAAAAGGAGGCATTGGGGCTCTATTGTTTTACGATAATTAAAAAGTAACTTTGAGTGCACTTTGGAGCTGTTTGAGAGGTTTTATCACAGCATCACCTAAGCAACTGCTTATTTAAAAGTAAAGGTCTGTTTTACAGCCGGGGTCTTTGCTATCATTTCTATGTCACAAAAACAATTTACTCACCAGATTTAGAAAGACTGCAGAGATGACGGGGAACCACTTAAAAGGCGACCCGGTGGCCAAAAGCTCTGGTTGACATGGTGATGTGGTTAACTAGCACTAAGAAGTGGCTCACAGCTTTTTGTTTTTAATGGAACGGAACAGCGTGAGATAAAAACATGATTGGTTGATGCTTCGCTGAGGGATTAGAGCGCTGAGAAAAAGTTGAGACCAGCTTCAAAGTGTATTTGTAGCTTGTCACTATTCAAGTGCTGGGGTTCACTTTGTAGCGCCATGTCACCGGCTTCTATTAAACATGATCTGCACCTGTTATATATATATATATATATGGAAAGATATATATATACACATATATATATACACACATATATATATATGTGTACACATATATATATATATATATATATATATATATATATATATACATATACATATATATGCCCGCCTTTGCCGACAAAGTCCAGTTTGAGCATTTTGCTCATCAGGTGACACGGTTGTCCTGTATTTTCCAACAAAAGAGAGAAGAGTTCTTTCAAACTCAGCTAGATTTTCTTTGGGCTTGTCACATCATCCATTGCAACATCAATTTCAACTTGGGGTTCGAAGAGGGGCAAGCAGGCCTGGGTATGTCCTGGCATGGTTTCAGTTTAACTTTCCACGTGAAGGGTCGGTTCTCTTCCTCTTCCTCCTTGGACAGCTTTTCCCTTTTTAGGAGCACATGGCGGCAGCACGGAGTCCAGATCAGGATCCACGCGACCATGAACCTCAGACAAAGAATGATACAGTTTAGCAGTGCATTCGGTTTTCCATCCATTTCCATTAATGTTTTTAATTTTTTAATTTAATATTATCCTTTCCCTATTTTCAGCTTCCTCTTCTCTCTCTGTTCCAAACAAGCTCTAAGTTGCTTTAGTTGTTGCAGGCTAAAACTGCTTTCTCAGGAAACCCCATTTTTATTCATTCTTCCAATTGTTGTACAGTTTGTCTGTCCTTCTCCCACATACCTCTTATCACAAATATACGACTTTGAAAACAGGCTACACAGACTTGGACTTGCACTGACTTTTACCCATACTCTTATGGGTATCACTACTCTTCTTTTTGTGAGTATTTTTCTCTTATAAAGGCTCATTTTATCCAGCTTCATACTTAAAAATGATGTCATAACTATGTGAGAGTGTCGTCAGTCCACTGACTTCTGTATTCACTGCAGCACACAAACCTGCCACACCTTAAAAAACTAAAAACCCCGGACCCACAACAATCTTATTTTAGTATTACCTTTTATCAGTGGAGGGCCAACAGCCATTAAATTCCCCGTATATGATCAATAATTTCCCCTTTATCTTCTTTTCCAAATATAATTTCTGTCTTACTTATAGTTTTTTTTATTCCAGGTTTAAGACAAAGAAAATGAAAATGGGCGCGTAAACCATTTAACCCTCCTATGGCTTATTCACACTGACAATGAGGAAACTCTATAAATCACTTTAACCGTGATACATCGGAGGAAAGGCTCTTCCCTCCAGCTCCACACAGCCCCGGATCAACAATCACAAAATGATTTTGTTCAGTGTTTAATGTAATCACTTCTTTATTACGTTATTATTTTATTATTATATGATTACTGAGTGTCGTGTCTGTCTTACGGTTTCAGGGCGTCCTTGGGAGGCCCACCGTCCCGCACGTCCTTCCCCCTCACAGACCTCCAATGCAGAAACTTTAGAAAAGGCTTTCTGCTAACCTTGGATATCGGTCAGTCTGTGAGACAGTGAAGGCCGAGGCGGCTCAGGTCTGGCCCCCCACAGAACACACAGAGTTTGGATCACTTCACGTAGATTTATTTGTAACACAGTTTACAAATAAAACTGAGTCGGTTCCGGTATACAGACACCATCCTCCTTGGACATCTGTCTTTCCCAACTCCCGAACGAACAAACAGACATTCCGTTCAGGTACAGACCCCCTCCACCCCCTAATTCATATTCCTTGTCACTCACTCTTCTCATGCATACCAGTTCAAGCCGGTAACGTATGGATTGTGGCTGAGTCGCTGAAGTCTTTAATACTTTAATACTGGAACCGAACAAGGTCATGCGGCTATCTACGCTCGATGTTCGCTTTTAATCAGTGAACTCTCACATTGAACATATCTTCTGCCGACGACTCACTTTGTATTACGGGCCTGCTCTCCTGTCCACATGAACGTGTCGCACAGCGACCTGTCCTGTTATGTCATTTCTTTGCAGTTGTTCACGCATAAAACAATCGAAACACAATACTTAATATCACGCATTATTATAAAACATTTTCCTTTCACACTTTCAAATTATTGTTGCACGTAAAGTCTGTTTTCCACAAAAGAATTGTAGCATTGATGTGCAACCTTGTAGAAATCAAGTGCATGAAAACCAACACGATGGATGGTAGGAGGAAATACAGAAACCTTCCAGTGTTGAATGAACGGCCCTCTGATTTCTCTGGTGTCCAGACTTGTGCAGGTTGGACAAACTGTAAAAGCATCTCTACATTTGCCTTAAACGGCTACTTATGACACAGAAGTGATTTCCAACTATCTGCTGCGCCAACATTAAGTGTTCACATTTACTCGTGATATCCATGACCGAACACTAAATGTACAAAATATCCTGGGTAGTTCAGTTCATGTGTTCTGCTGCTGCTTGTTGTTACTGCGGTGGTCTCTGTCTGCCTATACACACACAGCTCGGGTCCAATATCTGTGAAACATTTCCATATATATATTCAGTTCTATAAGGTGGCCATACACCAGAGAAATGAATTATCCGCTAACTCAAAAGGGCCGTGTGTGTGTTCAATGGTCTTTCATCATACGTATGTGATAAAGCTAAAGGAAGTGTGTTGTTTTTTTGTTAATGCAGAAAAAGTCTCTCTCGCTCTCTCTCTCTCTCTCTAGTGCACTATGGACTGGTACAAATCTAAAGAATTCAGCACTTAAGCAGCATATGCTTAAGTGCTTCCATCACGCTGACGTTAACCAGAGAATTTCATTAGGGTTTTTCGATTTTGTGTACTCCATCTATGTTAATGCTTTATCATCCAGTGGTTATTATGGGAAAGTGGTAAATTAACATCCACAAACCTTGTGTGGCTGAGATATTCAGTAATTCAAAACAAAAGTACAATCCAGGAACTTTGCCAGGGGATTTTTTTTAATCAGCTTCTTTTCTATTGCACCATCTGTTATACTCGACAATAATTTGCTCTACAATTACCTGTGAATGTATAAGACCCTCTTCATTCAACATAGGTATGATTACCACACTGAATTATTTTTCTTTACCATTACCGCTTCTGGAGAGAATGGCCAGGGAGAATGCAGGAGTACATCTTTTTTTTTACTGACACCTTATATATTATCTAAAAACCTTTGACTCCAAATGAGACTATTTTTCTTCAAACCTGCAGTTGTGCACATATTTAGCTTAAATAATTCCCTAAGTCTACAGACACTCATGCCCATATGCAATGGCAGATACTCACTTGAGGGCAATATTTGGCTGAAACGAATGCAGATTTATTCTGATTGCAAATATGAACACTGGTGTGTTTTCTGTTGCTCTGATTCGAGGAGCAGAGTTGAAATGGGGAAAAAGAAAAAAGGCTAAACACGAGTTATCAAACATTTAAGGTTGGAAGCAAAGCTCCAAGTTAGTCAGATGTAGTTGGAAGAGAATGCAAAGGTGAACTGTAAAAGTATTACCACAAATTACTGTCCCCTAATAACATCCACCAGAACAGCCTCTACTGTGACGCATCACATTTACAACCTTCCGGAAAAAAACAATAATAAAAAATTGAAAAGTTGCCTTGACATACCGAGTGTATTTTCCAGGTTGAGAAAGTACACTCCTGGGGAAACTTTCCACAAAGTTTATTAATATAGAAATAACTTTATCTCAAAATTAGGTAATATTTAATAAATGAGCAAACTTGCTGCTTAATGAGGTGATTATAATCTTTGTTTCCCTATCAGTTATCAGTAATAAAATGCAATCATAAGGCAGGCAATTTGGAAACAAATCATTTTTGAAAGACAAGTTTGACAGATTAAGTGTCTTCATGCCTCACTTGTTTATCATTTTATTCCATTACTAAGGGATGTATGAAATATTGCATGGAATTCATTCTGCTTAATGAAATCATTCAACTGTCAAGATTTCCTCAATCAAAGCACTTTTATCGGACCAGTGAGAGAAAAATATCCTCATATTTTAGATTTTCAATTTGTAATTTGATTGGATAAACGATAAAAAGGTTTATTGGGACACCGTGAAAGCCGGAAATGTCAATCAATCTCAGGAAATACTGTGACTTTTACTAATTCACTGTGGACTTCCAGATCCTTTCATATCTTCACAGAAATTATTTAATTGAATGAAACCCAACTAACATCCTTCCAATATCCTCTCACTGTACTGAAGCCCGTCCTGTAATCTCTCACTCCTGGATGTGCGGTGGATGCGGTCCTCTCTGGGAGTCTGCTGCTGTGCTGTGGCGCTGGGTCTTGGCAGATGCATGAGATGGTGGAGGGCTCTCACTTAGGTGATTAATCAAAGCTGACATTTTGGATGGAAATACGCTAAATTGGAGGGCTCGTCTCTGTAATAACAGAGCACTGCTGAGACATTGTCCAATATACAGATTTTAACTTCCATAAAGTATTGCAGCGAAGCAATAATTGCTTAATGTCAGACATAATCTAATTCAATCATTAGTCCAAACTTCTCATTGGCGATATGCAACAAATAATTCAACAGAGTCCAGATTTGGTTCAGAAATTAACATCCTTTATTATTAGATGTAAATAATCTGTCCTACTGAAACTGAAATGGAGTGAGCAGCAGGTTGCTTGATCAATAACTGTCCATCAACTAATAGCCAACAACAGATTGTAATGTTTTAATTTACAAAAAATAACTCAATTGATCCATAAGAAAAAGAAACAAAAAAAGCAAATTCCCAAAAATAGCAATAATGAAATGAATGCATAAATTAATTTGATGCGTTGCTCGAAGTCCAGAGAAGGAAAGCCAGAGATGTGACTGAAAGCACCAACAAAATACAATGTAAACCTAGTGCTAATCCTTTTTTTTCTTCTTTTTTTACTATTTCCTGTTATGTGGAGTGGTGTAGAGGACCCAAAGGCACGCTCACAAGCTGTTTAAATCCAACCAAGGACTTTATTTCCCTGGTGAATGCGGGAGGAGAAACGAAGAATTAAACAAACAAAACAACAACCAGAACCGTCCAGCGAAACAAGGTCTCTGCTTTCCTTCGCCGGAGTCGGGAGGGCAACTCAACCGAGCTCTCTTCCTGGGCACGTCAGGACCGCCACAGACCAGGTGTTCAGACTCACATGGAGGAACCAGACCGGTGACCGGAACCAACTGACAACGCGACGGGGGACGCCGTGGACCTTAAGTCAGCTGGCGGGATCACAGGAATGAACCAGCTGGGCCAAATGAGGGGGGCGTGGTAGTGGGCGGCAACCGGGGGTGAAAACTGTAGGCTGACACAAAACAAAACATCAGCACATGGCCCACAATAACACAACAGACAGGAGGGCAAAACACAGGGAAGCACACACTGGGAGCAGACGGGGATCCTAACATTTCCAATGTATCCCAGAGCTTAATATGAAGTAAACTGAATACATAAATGTGTTGAATACATGGTGTTCCTCTTTATTTGGACCTATTGAGGACACTACGTACGAGTTTGTTAATTCAGCTTTGGCTTTTACAAATGCACTGTGCTGATAAATCATTGTCCTGGGGACCTTTTTAATGCTGCACACAGCCTCCAACGGTCTCCGGTGGCCATGCAGAAGGATTAGAATCTAAAGCATGGACAAATGGCAATCCAAATGCTTAAAATGAGTTTAAGTGCATAGGTGCCATGCCATTCCACTGTTGGGGAGATTGAATTTGTTCCATAGGGCCAGGCTGAGGGATATGATTCATTTTCAACCAACGTCCAACCTTACATAATCACCACTTGCTGTGCTTTTTAGGGAGCCTATTCTGTGGAGTGACAGAGGAAGTGTCAGAGTCAGTATGGCTCCAGAGCAAGAGGGTTATGGGTTTGCTTTGCATGTCAAGCAGTGCTGGACTGAAAAGTGGTCCCACACAAAACCTCAGTTACAATGGGTGACGTGATTGCAGAAAACTATTTTCTATGTTTAAAATGACACCTGTGTGACATTCTTTTGTCTTGGACATCAGAATGCTGATAATGGATTTTGCTCAACCCTGGATTACTTTGTATGAGAGCGTGTTTGAACGTTTATATTTCAAGGATTTCTACTTTTACATACTCACATAGCATATAGCACATAGCAAGGTGTAGTTGACCTTAAGCAAAACCATAGACTTTATAAAAGAAGGGGATGAAGTCACCGCGCTGTCACCCAATGGTTTGTCGACGGCTGCTTTGAAGCTGCAAGTTCGGCTTTTTGGCTTACACATTGTTAGTGCACGTGAGCACGCTCACCCCTAATAGTTGAGTATTTGAGTATTTCAATCAAAGGCCTGATTTGAGTGGCAATCTCACAATCAGATCATCATAATGACGGCAAAATGTGGCTATGAAACAGAGCATCGTTCATAAATAATAACATGCCGATTTAAAAATCAAAGAATAGGCCAACGTTTATTAATCAGCTGTCAACTCGTGGGGCGACTGTAGCTTAGTGGTTGGCAGGTCCGTCCTTCAATCCCCGGCTCCTCTAGTCCAAGTCGATGTGTCCTAGAGCAAGACACTTAACCCTAATTGCTCACCGCCGCTGTGTCTACGGTGTACAAAATGTAAGTTGCTTTGGAAAAAAGTGTCAGATAAATACTCGTACAAGAATGAATCACTATCAGAGCTCATATATGTTTATTTCAATTCAGGAACAATTCTCTGAAATCAACTGGGGGAAGTGTGTGGAAACATCTGTTTGCTCGATGCTTCTCTCTCTCCATCCACAGTGCCTTCACTGCCCTGTCTCTCCCCTCTGTCTGTGGATTGCTACAATGTGGAAAAATATAATTATGGCTGAAAGTTTATTTACAACCACAGAAACCAAGCGGGCTAAGAACAGTGTCTCTATGTCAATCGATCTCTGCTACATGTCAGTCTTGCAGACAACGCACGCACGCACGCACACACACACACACACACACACACACACACACACACACACACACACACACACACACACACACACACACACACACACACACACACACACACACACACACACACACACCAATGCTGTCCATTATTCTGAGGAAAAAACAGCTAGGTGGTAGTAACAAGTCTAAAAGTTGTTCAGCGATGTGTGCTTTATAGTTCAAAAGTTTATATTATTATTATTATTTTTATTAACAGACTCTGTAAATGTAAAACATATATATGTATAACGACACCTTGCCACCACAACCAGTTCTGGGAAAAAGAAACCATTAAAAAAGTAAATGTGCATATTTCATTTTTTATTTTCTAGTTCACCCTCAACCATCAAAAAAATTGTTTTGCCTGGCTTTAACTTCACCTTGTGAAAAACGGGTATACATAGGGTAACTAGTTTATTGTTTGTCACATATTCATTTTTATGCAGGAGGAATGAGATGTTTACTGTATGTGTCCAATATTAATAATAATGAGCATTTTACAGTTCATGCTGACTTCAGTTCAAGTTTTAACTGTCACCATGTGATGCTCGATGGGCCGCGCAATCAACTTAGTGGCAACAAAACACCCTCACATTACTGTTTCAAAATTATGAAGAACTAAATACAAGACAGACCTTTGTTTTTCTTTTGATTGGGACACATTTTATCAGAGTAGAATCTTTTTGCCAGACACCAGACTACAGCTCTGTGCTGAGGCAAACATGTGGCTCCTTCCTGATTGATGGAATACAGCTTATGCACAACCATATTACTGTTGTGACGGCTGGCACAGTCTGAATAATTGCTTGCTTCTGTATCTTCTTTTATGCATAATTGGAGTATTTCTTTGTTGACAGGGTGCACTTTGTTCCCCTTTTGAGTGTGTGAGTGAGTGAGTGAGGGAGAGAAAGAGAGGGAGGGAGGGAGGGAGGGCTGGATGTGCCCAGATGTGTTATATTGCTCACATGAGCAGACTGTTTGGTCAATGCAGAATAAATTAAACCAACAGATTGTTGTGAGCTGTGACATCATTATTTAATGAAGATATCTGCTGGCTGTTCTGTGGTGTTTCACTAATGATGTAATTCCAAAAATAATTAAATATTAAAGCCGGGAAGACATCTGTTTTCGCCATGTGCATGCCGCTTTATCTTCAATTTATGCAATTCATATGAACATACATTATGGGCATGTTTATGAACAGAGGCTGATTACTTTATTAGAAGTTTGATTCCAGAAACTCCATTCAAATTAGGAAGAATTGCATTACCACAAATCTCTTGAATACTAATATAAACATATGACTATTGGCAAGCTGGGATATGGAAATACTTCAATTTTTACTCTCGCTGAACATGCGTCTGTTTGTCTTTATGTGGGAGTAGTTTGGGCACCGAAGGCGAGCGCTAACAGCAGCCGCTATAATGAAACTTCACCTGTTTTGATTTCCTATTTAAGCACCAATAGCTGCAGTGGCAGTGGAGGCTCCCTGTGCCTGATCGCCTCATTAAAGAGCCATAAAGCTGTTTGACACTCACAGGATGCCAATCCATCACAGCTAGGCCACTTCTGATGCGGGGGGGGGGGGGGGGGGAGAGAGAACACCTCTAGGGGAGGAAAGCTGCAATGGCTGGGAGGAAGAGAAGAAAAAATCCATGTCAAACTGAGCTGTCGTCTGGTGAGCCGAGATGCCAACACCCCTGAGGCGGCAGAGCTGGATCCAGATCCAGCAGCCGACTAACACGTCCCACAAACTCATGAGCGAGGCAATTAGCAGGAGCCCCTGTGGATAGCACATTCCTCTCTCCCAGTGATTATTTCGCTGAGCCCCCCCTGCCCCCTCCCCTTCTCTTTCGGTCCGTCTTTGCTTCCCTTAAAATTCCTCCAGTCCAGCGCTTTCAATTCAGCCATCAACACAGCAGTGGTTGGCACAGTGGTGTGGCCTGTACGTGTTGAACAGCAATGTTCCTCATTGCTATAATTACCTCCGCAGGAAATATAAAGAAATAAAATGTCACTTGGGGGTTAATTAACAACCCTGAAAGTGAATCTATATTGTTGTAAACTCAGGGCATTTAGTTAAAATGTCAACACCTCATCACTGTGTGCATTAGAGTTTTTCTTTGTGTTTATTAATAGTCTGTCTTTATATTTCCAGCTTAAAAAAAAGGGTCTGATTTTAAATATGACTGAAACTGTAATAGGATAAGATGAGACACTGCCTGATGGTCCAGATGGTTTGGACATAAACAATCAGATCATTATTTTTCCTGCTGCTATTTTTCCAAACTCTAACAATCCTCCTTGACAAACCCTCCAATGCAGATAAGTAGCATCAACACAATATGTTATATGATGCGAGAAGGAAATGTGACAGTGGAACATCAGCATTGACAGATTACATTAACGAGCAACTTGGGTCAGGCTGCTTGTTTACAGGCAGCCATCACCTGTTTTTTTTTTTTTTCTTACTCACATTAACTTTATACTATAGTGCTAACCACATATGGTTATTATATTGTTTACAAACCTGTATCTTCCAGCACCTGCAGCTGTAAAAAAAATGCTGACCTAAGCTGAGCTATATAAAGCATAAGCCTCATATTTGGTGCAGGCCAAACCAAAGCTGAAAGAGAGTCAGGAGACCAAAAACACAACTTAATATATAATGCGTATGCTGAATGTGAGGGTGTGGCAACTATGAGGTGGCTGTGTATCTGTAAATTTGTGTTAATGTTGTGCTGCCCCCTAGTGCCCCAAAAATATGCACCGTATAAGTATTTTCAAAATGAAAGAAAGCTAAACTATTTTCATAACGACAACAATCAAAGTTAATGTGGCTACTGAAACAATGGCCATATTACACTTCCAGTATCAACACTACATACTATGTTCTTCCCATCAAGATATGATTCATGAGCATGGATTCCACCCCATCAGAACAATGGAAAGAAAATACACAGAAACAAACACATGCATCCCCCGGGACAATATTCTCACATCATCTAATGATATTCTGTCATCAGTAACCCTCCAACCAAATAGCTTACATTGTATTGGTGCTGAACATCACCAATGGTATCACCCACCCTGCTCTGAAGGCCTCACATGTCTGTGAAAACTAAAACCTATCACGGTTGGAACAAATATGGTGGGATTTTAGTGACTCGTTATTGGATATAATTACTATCATTAATTCATGAATGTCAAATTGATGCATATGCTGTCCAAGGATATTTCCGCGTCAGACCAACAACAACAACTAAGGGACATAATTAAACTAGATGCTCCATGTCTCTGCTGCAGTTTGAATATAGTGGACGTTATGGATTGCAGCTAACCCAACATTTTTCCCTCAGACTACAGGAAAAAAAACAAGGGTTCATAAAAGCGAGAGATATAGAAAAGTTTGATACGAAATGTCACAGAACCTGAGGGACATGTGGTGAATAAGCCACCACACCGACACTGCAGGATGGCACACTGCCTGGAAAACCACACAGTGCTCTTTCTCCCCGGGCCTACACATGCTGTGATATTAATAAGTGTCCTTCATCATTTCCCACAGTGGGATCTTGTTAACCTATGCACCGCACTAAATAAATCCTGAGGAAAACAAACTGTCACCATCCAGGTGCTTTTACTTATCCTGTAAGGCTAATAAATAAGTGGGTATTGAATTAAATAAATGCAAACGGTAAAAACATCTCTCAGACAGAGAAAATGGTACCAGTGCACAAATGCATTTGCTGAAAGCATCCACAAAATGGGTGTAGTGAAAAGATTAGTTGGGATGGACATTTCTCATTAAATTCAGTCCATCCAATTGTGTTATTGATGTCAACCTTATTGTGTGTTTACTTGGGAGCAACGGGCCAGAAACAACTTCCACAACACAATATAAAATGCAGAATGTAGCAAGGAACTACGGCCATGCTCACAAGATTATTTGAGAGCCGTTTCACCTTGAACTAGAGGCAGAAAGTCTGCCCACCATGGTGTAGGAGAGGGAAGCTGTGTTTCTCCAGGCTGAAAGGCTTTTAATCCTAAGGCTGCAGCCATCATACCCATCAGTCATGCAGGTAGGACTTGCTTAGAACAGTCCTGCTGGAGGTGAGCACAACATGGGCAATGGCTCGGCTCCAGCACCATTCATTTCAAAGTGGAAAGGTGATTCAATCATTGATGACCGACAGAAATTCACTGGAGTAGAATGCACTGAAATGTTGAAATATACTTTGTCCTGACCTGTAAAAACATGCAATAAAATATTGAAAAAGCAATAATTAAATATACAATTAAATGAGTCCCAAAGGTGATTGAATAGACAATTTTTTCATTAGCAGGAAATAAGTAATAATTACTTGCTGCTATGAAAATCTAAATTATGGCTTTTCCTCATCTTGCTGTTGCAATGACCATTCAATGTATTGTGTTGGTGTAATTATACTGACACTGGGGCCCTCTGCCAAAGCAGCAATTTTGACAAGGTCTGGGATCAAATGTAGGTGTCAGTCTGAGGTCCTGAGACTAGACAAAGTCAGGTAATATTGTGCTTATCGGGAGAATTTGAAGAATGAAATAGACGTGATCTTTCTGCTTGCTGCACGACCCCTGTGACTTCAGCTCCTCAAAGGGGTTCAGTGTGGTCGAGTGGGTGGAGAAAATCGCCATTTTTGAGAGTGTCATAAGTATAGAAAGTATACTGTTTACTGTTAAATGTGTATTGTTAAATGTTAAATGTATGCACCTTCCGCCAGGACAAATTCCTTGAAAGGGAAAACAAACAAGGCAATAAATGGTTCTGGTTCTGATTCTGATAGATGATCCTCGTCACAATTCCCGCGTCAGCTCATGTCTGCGCGACTGTCCGTGAGGAAAGTGTAACCCTGCCACGCTCTTGGTCTTCATTTAGTGCGTTTCCTGTTTTTATTTAGAATCTCCCTGCCTCTGGTGTCCAGTGTTTACTTCACTACCTGCCTTTGTATGTTTTCCTGCCTCGCCCCTGATTGAATCGTTCTGTGTCCAATCACCTGCACCTCCCCAGTGTATTTAATTCCTGTGATCCCTTATCTCTGTGTTTTGGTTCATCTGTCACCTGCTGTGTTCCTGTTAAGATCCCTCGTGAAAATGTCCGATTTACCTGGTCCTGTTTCATTTCCTTCTGCCTGTTGGTTTCGTGACTCATTTTTTGTTTTGGGCATTTGTTACTTAAATCACTCCCTTTGATCTGCATTTGGGTCCATCCCTTGTTTTCTTTTTGCCGCATCGTGACTAACTCAGGCTTTATTACAGACACTGACTGTAATCTCAAAACTTCAACCTTTTATTTTATTCAACCTTCTTTAGAGTTCAAATTACAAACAGTGTAATTACCGTGTACAAAAAGGTCACAATTATTGTCACAGAAGTAACAAGGAGGAGGATTGGTTACCTTTGACTGAACACACTGTGATGTATTTATCAATACTGCTGAAACCATGCAAGCAAGAATGCAGATATTTAGCCGTTCTATTCTCGCCGAGGCAGATAGTGCCCCTCTTGTTAAATTCATCTGTCACTGCTGTTAGAGAAGGAGATAAAAAGCGCCTGCATGGAAGCAGTCAAAGTCATATTGATCACTCTTGCCTTCATTTCAGCAGGGTGGTTAAAAATGATTAGAGTTCTGGAACTTTAGGTTAATTATCAGAGATTGGCTCTCTATAACAAGAGTGTGACATAATCAATGCAAATGATCTCACACTCCTGTGCTATCAAATCCAGCGCCCCTCATAGGTGGAAGCTTAATCAAGGGCTATCTGTCATTGTTAAAGACTTGCATTATGGCTGTCTGCAAAGACCTTACCCTGAGTGTCCTGCCAGGCATTCTGTGCTTTTCAATGCATAACCGTTTCTAGAGGGACTAAAAACTAAGCCAATGGGCCAATGATGCATCCTCAACTCTGAAAACGTTTCCCTTTTTATATATCTAACAATTAACACCCCAGAGCCCCCGGAGCCTAACAATAAATATCAGCTCTGCTAAGAGCTGATATTTATTGTGATATAGCAAGTGTGATATAGCAACTAGAATGGCACATCCTGGGCTGACAAGTCAATATAAGTTGATTTGTCATGTTTATAACAATATTTGACTATAAATATAGAATATAAAACAAACCATAAATATGACTCAAAGTGACTCAAAAGTGTCTCAAGAATACACCTTGAGTTTTGAAAATATGCCATTAAAATCGCTAGCAAGAAGCTACACACGAAAACTCAGTTTTAGAATCCTTTAGAATCCTTAGAACCTACTGAGTTCACCAATACCAAATCCGTCAAACAAAGCCTCGCCAAGATACGCACAAAAATGCCATTTATGTCCAGCAATAAAAATGAAAACTTACTTACTTATGGCTGAAATAATCTGGGCCTTCCTGAACTCTATAGAAACAAGCATCGTTCAAAGACCACAGAGGACTGTGGGAACTTTCTAGCTTCAGCAGAGTTGACAATATTTCTCGAAATGCCTGAACTAAAATAATTATAAAAAAACTCCTACCATATAGAGCTAATTTATATATTTAAAATATATATATATATATATATTCGAAAAATATATATATTCTTTTCTGTGTACTATTGTAAACCAATGTTCCACTGACACATATATGAACTTATTATCTACTATCTATGTCTACAAGGGTTTTCTGTATACTATACATTTTGAAATTATTCAAATAGACCTTGTGAATCAGGATTTAGTATGATATGCAAACCATTCACAATTTTCGCCACAAAATGGCTAGGGTGCAAGCATGACTAGCTCTACAGAGGTTCGGTCCTATAGCTATTTTTAAAGGAACAGTATGTAACATTTAGGAGGGTGTATTGCCAAATGTTGAATGTAATATTCATAACTATCTTTTAATTTGTGTATAATCACCCAAAAATAAGAATTGTGGTGTTTTTGTTTCCATAGAACCAGCCATTTATATCTATATTGGATGCAGATCTTCCTCCACGGAGTCCGCCATCATGCTCCGCCATGTTTCTACAGCGCCATGTTACTCTGGCAAGAACCTTTCACATTTTTACGTTATCTGAAGATAGGGATGCTAAATAATTTAAGATCATAGTATTGACACTACAATATGCTTTTCACATCACATCTCTCGGTTACAGTCTAAGGTGCGGGCCAAACTCTGTTTCCTTTATCACCACGCTTTCACTTCCTCTTCCAAACTCACGCTTATAAAAATGACACACTTGATTTCGGTGACACTATCTATAGAACTGCATCGAAGGGCACTCTTGCCAAACTGGACACACTCTATCACTAATTATAAATAACTTTGTATAGTCTTTTTTATTAAAGAAATTATGTAGTCATATAGAATAACAGAATATTGATACAAATGGCCTTTAGTTGTACTAATATCCTTAAGATACCTATCCCAAGATATATTTGAATACTGCAAAGTCTTTGGCGATTGGACTCCATCCTGAATTAGGATAAGCCTGAATTAGGATAGTGATGCTGATATCTGCGTAGGCAGAATCCCCAGATTGGTTAATTTATACACACGCCCACAATCAGCGGATGGAGTAATCGCTGTGAGACTTAGAGATTGAGTTTATGAATTAACCGTAGCGTAAAGAATGTCTTTCTGACTGAACTTATGCTTGAGCTTCATTTTTTTCCAATGCACTTAGAAAGGATGGGGTAAGTAGAGAGTATTTAGTTGGTGGCAACATTCCAAAAACCACGAGATGCGACTATATTGTACACACTGTTCCTTTAAGGTTTTTTCAGACTAAAACTGTACAGTTTTGGTTAAGTGATCTCATAGCCTCCTTTTCAGGCACAGCATGCAGCTGTTTTCAGTGAAAATGGCAATTATAGAACATAGTGGAGCAAGCAGTAGTCAGATATTTCCCTCATGAATTAGTGAAGAGCAAAACAGAGCCAAAAGGACAGTCAATATTTGACAGAAACCCAACCCATAATGAAGGCTTATGATGTCCGACTGCTGGATGTTGTTAAGTTCAAAAACCTTTGAGCGATCACGTGAAGAGAAGTCCAGAATTCAATAAGTTATAATTAAAAAGTATTTAATAAAAAGATGATGAACATTCTATAGCTCCCGGCCGAGGGCGTCTCGCTTCAGGCTGTCCACAGTCCACTCACAGTCGTGCTGTAAACAGTTGCTGTCTATGTGGTCACAAGAAGGAATGTTACACCCTGAACAAATGTTGCACGGTTTAGTACTCTGTCGCTGAGCTTAAGGCCTCTCCATTGGTTAGTTCCCCAGCATGCAAAATAGCTACCAATAACACAGCATGCTAATGGATAACCGCTTCACAGTCCTCCTCAGGTAAACAGACCTACCCGCTAGTAGCTTTCCTACTTCCGGTGTTTGAAGTCCTACCTCCGCCCTCCTGTGCGACAACAAAATAGTTCCTTCTTCAAAGCATACTAGTTTGCAACCCCCCACCATGTGCAACCTCCCTTTGTCTGTGCCCTCCATCTTTAATTTATTCTATTCATATCTGAGCCATTTCACAAAACAAAAAAAACAGTGTCTTTCTACTATGCTAAAATACACATCTTCATAATGCTTCATTCATATTCCATATTAATTATTATTATCATCCTTCATAAGTATTGTAATTTAAACATAGACATTCTTTATATATATATATAACTTTATTCACAGACTCAAGGTCCAAAAACAAGAATCAAAAACAAAAACAGCACACACACAACAGATGAGGGGTACCAACAAACCCACAAACATAAATACATAAATGCAGACAACACTGACCACAAAATATACATGTGCACGTTAAAATAAACAGTAAATAGGCAACTGCATGCAAAGAAGTACACCGTATCAACTTAAGGTGAAATTGAAAACAAGCTGTAAACCCAACATTGACTTACTGTCCTTTATTTCATATCTTGTGTAGGACACTGGTCTGCTATACTGGATGCGATTTGTTGGTACTACTCCTTATGTTTATCGATCCACGCAGCATGTTCTCACTCCCAACTCATCAAATACTGAGTCTTGGTCAATGTGCTTTGACGTTAGACACTAACACATCGAAGCACCCTTATCATTAGACACTCACATCAACTGATGGGTGAATAATGGGTTTAACGAGGGTATACTGATACACAGTCCGTGCCACATCCAAAACTAATGCCAGAGGGTTACCTACACCATCATAGTTTGAAGCTTAGGGTCCTTGACCAAGTCTCAGTATTAGAACTGCTGCGATTGAGAATGTGTTGATCTGAGAAGTTGTTTATTGTCGGACATCCTCAAAAAAAGGCTTTAGTTGTGACTTCAGGACCTCTGACCAAAAGTGAAACCATTGTGCAAAGTTTTATCATATCATTGTAGAAGTTCATATCCCAAAATAATTATTAACATATGAAAACTCTGAGTTACTGAAACTAACTAGAAAGTGACATCTTATTCTACACGCCCCCGACAAATAATCAAGCATCTAAGAAGAACTATGATCAAAAAGTTTGATATTTGTGTAGTGTTCATAGTGTTTGCCATATGTGTTTATGCAGGGAATAGATGCTAGGCCCTTTTCACTGAAAACATTTTGATTAGTCACAGTAACTAAATTGCATTTTGCCTCTGGTTTTGTGGAGGCATCATTAATACTATTAGTAACAACCTGCACCAATGGCATGTCAAAATATTTGCCAAGAATAAGGTCTACTTTATACATTTTCACAGTTTTCATTATTAATATCAGTACAATTATGCAATGGTGTGCAAATTATACTTTCCATTAGTCACATCCACTGCTGGAATAACTTTTTACAAAACACAATGTACCAGCAATAGTGGCACTATGAGCCCGGTTTTCATGATAGATGGCATGAAGAGGGGAGGTGGCGTTGAGTCATTGAGAACAGGACTGCCAAAGTCAGAGGAAGGGCACCGTGAGGGGATATGTCAGTAACACGGCACAGTGCAATTTTGGTGTCTAGAGCTGTGAAACCACTTTACTCATTATCTGACCGATAGTGACTGACCGTGGTCGTTTTTTTTCCTCCATCGTATTTCTTCGTAGTTTTTCCCTGGGGAGTTGCCATAGCTACTACTCACCAACACCTGTTAGTCAACACAAAACATGATCAGTGACGATTCACCATCTCTTCCACTAAGGCTCTCTCTATAACCAGTGATAAGCACATGAGATACATTTGCTTTGAAACATGC
Source organism: Cottus gobio (assembly GCA_023566465.1). Lineage (NCBI taxonomy): Eukaryota > Metazoa > Chordata > Actinopteri > Perciformes > Cottidae > Cottus > Cottus gobio. The sequence goes on along the minus strand of CM042217.1, from coordinate 23,118,261 downwards.
CTCACAATGAATTGGCTTTCTCAGGAACACAGGCTTTGGTTTACGGCACAAGTTACTCTCTACGCATGTTGTCTCTGCAGTGATCCTCCACAACGTTCATAGTATTGATGGAAAGCAGGGATGGGTGAGCTGCTAAGCTGGTGAGCAGATGTGTGCTTCAGTAATCGTGTAACATGCTCTGCTTCACTTCCCTTGTCATTTGGTAATATGTGGTAGAAAGTAGCACTGAAGGTGAGCAGTCACATGCAGAGTGAGGGGGTGGCGTCCAAAGAGGATTTAAAAGTAAATCAGAAGGAAAAGAAAACTGAGGATTGGCCTCTAAACATGTTGTACACGTGTATATCACACTGGTGATGATGCAGAGAAAAGACATATCCAAATACATTGTTTGTATTATGCATATCGTTCACTCGCTCCATTGGACAGGTGAGATTTCATTAACGTCTACTTGAGTTTGCAGAGTAATTGTCACAGTTCTGGCAGTCTGTCACCAGCTGATGTCCATTGTCTCCACTCATCCGGTTAATCACACCCAGCTCGTCTGCTCACTACATTCACCTGGGCACCCAGCTGCCTCTCATCACCTGCAATCAGGCCAGTATAAAGTCACCAGTGTCACACTCACTCATTGCCAGATTGTTTCGTTGCTATGCCTCGTCTCTCCAGCACTCTCCTGCTTGTCTTCCCGGATCTGACCTTGCCTGTTCCTGACTCTCCGTCTCGCCTGCCGCCCGAGTCTCCGACCTGCCTGCTTGTCTTCCCGGATCCGACCTTGCCTGTTCCTGACTCTCCGTCTCGCCTGCCGCCCAAGTCTCCGACCTGCCTGCTTGTCTTCCCGGATCCGACCTCGCCTGTTCCTGACTCTCCACGCCGTCTGAGTTACAGTTCCTGATTGACAGCTCCTGTGTAATTCACCTGCTTACCAGTGCATGATTAAAGACTGTTGAACTTCAGATCTCTGTCTCCTGAGCCTTCAGTTCTGCAATTGGGTCCCTACACCAACCCGTTACAGAACAATCTGGCCAGCCATGGACCCAGCAGGACCACCCGCACCCCGGTTCGAAAGAATTGAGGCTGTGCTAGAGCAACAGCAACAGGCGATCCAGGAGGCTAACGCATACACCCGACGTACCGCGGAGGCCACTGCAGATGCATTGGCCACCCTGTCTGAACAGTTGCAGCAGTTGTTGAGGTCCAGGACGCCTGCTGTTCCAGAACCTCCACCAGAACCTCCAACGCCCGCGCCACCAGCACCCCAAATGATCTCCGAGCCCCTGGTGGGGCACCCCGAGCGGTATGCGGGAGATCCGGACCTCTGCAGCTCCTTCCTGACTTCCTGCTCCCTGTTGTTCAGCCTACAGCCGCAGACGTTCGCTACCGAGGAGGCCAGGGTGGCGTATGTCATCAGCCACCTGACGGGAAGAGCTCTCCTCTGGGGTACAGCGGAGTGGGATAGGCAGACTCCCGCCTGTGCGTCGTTCCGGGCCTTCTCCGAGGAATTAAGCCGGGTGTTTGGATGGGGCGCTACAGGACCCGAAGCCGCGCGGGACTTACTTTCCCTGCGCCAAGGGAATCAGTCAGTCGCTGATTTTTCCATAGACTTTCGGATCCGGGCCCGCAGAAGCGACTGGAATTCCGCCGCACTGCGCGATGCATTCCTGCATGGGTTGGCGGATTACATCAAGGACGAGCTGGTTTCATACCCTCCACCCGTCACGCTGGAGGAATTGATTGAACTGACGGTTCGTTTAGATCTTCGGATCCAGGCCCGGAGACGGGGAAGAGGGCAGAACACTCCGAGTCACCGTTTTGTAGCCCGAGGAGCAGCGGCGGCCCCAGTCTCCGCTTCCAGTACCACCGGGGCGGTTCGGGAGGGAGGACTGGAGCCCATGGAGGTGGGCCGCACCAGGATCAGCCCAGAAGAACGGGAGCGCCGCCGGAGGGAGAACCGGTGCCTGTACTGCGGCCAGGCAGGACATTTTGTTTCACGATGCCCGGGAAAAGACTGGGCTCAGCGGGGGGGGGGGGAGGCCCTGGTGAGCCACATAACAGCAACCACCTCCTCCGCCTGCCCGCGGCCCCAGTTCCAGGTGAGGATCCTGCTCCCGAGGGGAGCACACGCCGTGGCTACTCTCATTGACTCCGGGGCAGACGCCAACCTCATGTCCCAGGCCCTAGCAACCCAACTGGGCTTACAGAGAGTCCCGCTGGACACCCCAGTTCCCGCTCACGCCCTGGATGGACACCTTCTGGAGAGGATCACGCACCAGACAGCCCCGGTCCACATGCTTATCTCCGGCAACCACCAGGAAACCATCCAGTTTCACCTTCTGTCATCATCCAGCCATCCTCTGATCTTGGGCTACCCGTGGCTACGTCGGCACGTTCCCCACCTCGACTGGACCACGGGGGCAATCCTAGGATGGGGGAGGGCATGCCACCAGGTCTGTCTCAAGAGGGCTTTCGTGTCGCAGCAACCAACGTCCTCCGGTTCCAGAACCGAGATGTCCGGGGTTCCGGCCGAGTATCAGGACTTCCAGGAGGTGTTCAGCAAGGTCAAGGCGACCGCATTACCCCCGCACCGACCTTATGATTGTGCCATTGACCTGCTGCCGGGCACCTCACCACCCAAGGGCCGATTATATTCCCTGTCGGTCCCAGAACGAGAAGCCATGGAGAAGTACATCAACGAATCCCTGGCGGCAGGAATTATCCGACCGTCGTCATCTCCGGCAGGGGCAGGGTTCTTCTTTGTGGAGAAGAAAGACAAGACACTGCGGCCTTGTATTGATTACCGGGGACTAAATGACATCACCATCAAGAACCGTCACCCGCTTCCCCTGATCTCCTCGGCTTTCGAATTATTAGAAGGAGCCACCATCTTTTCCAAATTGGATCTCCGTAATGCCTATCACCTTGTTCGAATCAGAGAAGGGGACGAGTGGAAGACCGCGTTCAACACGTCCTCCGGCCATTACGAGTATTTGGTGATGCCGTTCGGGCTCACCAACGCCCCGGCAGTATTCCAGGCCCTAGTCAATGATGTGCTCCGGGACATGATCAACAAGTTCGTCTTTGTTTACCTGGATGACATCCTCATCTTCTCCAAGAACCGGGGGGAACACGTACACCACGTCCAGACCGTCCTCCAACGTCTACTGGAGAACTCTCTGTTTGTGAAGGCCGAGAAGTGCAAGTTCCACTCCCGAACCGTGGAGTTCTTGGGGTACATCGTGACACCGGGGCACTTGGAGATGAACCCAGACAAGGTAGACGCAGTAAGGGAATGGCCTGTTCCGGAGAACCGAAAGAAGCTGCAGCAGTTCCTGGGGTTTGCCAACTTCTACAGGCGGTTCATCCGCGGGTATAGCTCCGTCGCCGCCCCGCTCACCACCCTGACCTCCTCCAAGGTCCCTTTCCAGTGGTCCCCTGAGGCAGACTCGGCTTTTCGGACCCTGAGGGATCGTTTCAGTTCGGCACCCATCCTCCAAGTCCCCGACGCTGAGAGACAGTTTGTTGTGGAGGTGGACGCATCTGACACGGGGGTGGGGGCGGTGCTGTCCCAACGGGCTGCCACCGACCAAAAGCTCCATCCATGTGCATTCTTCTCCCGGCGTCTCTCCCCAGCAGAGAGGAACTACGACATCGGCAACCGAGAGCTCTTGGCGGTGAAACTCGCCCTGGAGGAGTGGCGACACTGGCTGGAGGGAGCCAAGCAACCGTTCCTGGTGTGGACGGATCACAAGAACCTGGAGTACATCCGCAACACCAAGAGACTCAACTCCCGCCAAGCACGATGGGCACTCTTCTTCACCAGATTCAATTTCACCCTCTCATACAGGCCCGGCTCCCGGAACATCAAGCCAGATGCCCTGTCCCGGCAGTTCCAGGACGAGGAAGAGGGCGCCAGCACTCCTGACACCATCATTCCGTCTCCCTGCATTGTGGCTTCCCTGACCTGGGAGATTGAGGAGAAGGTGGCAGCGGCCATCGAAGGACAGCCGGGTCCCAGCGCATGTCCTCCGGGGTGCCTATTCGTACCCAACACGCTGAGGTCGGAGGTCCTCCAGTGGGCCCACAACTCGAAGTTGACCTGTCACCCTGGAATCCGGAGAACGCGGGACGTGCTCTTGCAGAGATTCTGGTGGCCCACCATGCAGGAGGACACACAGGAGTACGTCCGAGCTTGCCGTACCTGCAGCCAGAGCAAGACGTCGCGCCGAGCCCCGGCGGGTCTCCTGCAGCCACTCCCGGTTCCACACCGCCCTTGGTCCCACATCTCGGTGGATTTCGTGACTGGTCTGCCGCCATCGGATGGGAAGACGGCCATCCTCACCATCGTGGACCGGTTCTCGAAGATGGTCCATCTAGTGGCCTTGCCCAAACTCCCATCTGCCAAGGAGACGGCACAGTTGCTCCTCCACCATAGTTTCCGCCTTCATGGGATTCCAGTGGATGTGGTTTCAGACAGAGGACCGCAGTTCGCATCTGTGTTTTGGCGGGAATTCTGCAGCCTCCTGGGAGCCACCGCCAGCCTATCATCAGGGTATCATCCCCAATCAAACGGACAGACCGAGAGGATGAACCAGGAGATGGAGACGGCCCTGCGGTGTATGGTGTCCCAAGACCCGTCCTCTTGGTCTCAGCATTTGTTATGGGTCGAATATGCCCACAACACCCTGACCAACTCCTCCATCGGGATGTCACCATTCCAGTGCGCCTATGGGTACCAGCCACCCCTGTTTCCAACCCAGGAGGGGGAGGCTTCATGCCCGTCCGTACAGGTCTTCCTCAGACGTTGTCGGCGTATCTGGACCCGTGCGAGAGCTTCCCTCCTGAAGGCTGCAGACCGGTACTCCGCCACCGCCAACCGTCGCCGTTCCTCAGCCCCGGTGTACCGGGTAGGCCAGAAGGTCTGGCTCTCCACCCGGGACCTACCGCTACAAGGGGAGTCAAAGAAACTAACAGCAAAGTTTGTCGGGCCATTCGTCATTGAAAGGGTCATCAACGCGGTGGCAGTCCGGCTCAGACTTCCCCGGACGATGCGGGCCCACCCGACATTCCATGTATCCAGGATCAAGCCGTTCTGCGAGAGCCCTCTGGTGCCTGCTTCTCCTCCGACGCCCCCACCGCGCCTCATTGAAGGGGGACTCAGCTACACCGTGCGCCGCATCATCCGCTCACGTCGACGAGGAAGGGGCTGCCAATACCTCGTGGATTGGGAAGGCTACGGTCCGGAGGAGAGATCCTGGGTTCCGGCGCGGCACATATTGGGCCGAAATCTCATCCGAGACTTCCACCGGCAACATCCGGACCAGCCCTCTACAAGCAACATCGCAAGGGGCCGTCGCCTCAGGACATCGGTTGCGGGGCCTTCCGCTGTCCCAACCCAGGACGAGGTCTCCGGGTCGGAGGTGGAGACAGGGGGTTCCTCGTCTAACTCGGTTCCTCCACAGGCCGAGGAGGGGAGAGTCTCGGGTTCTCCCGAGTTTTAGCCCGCCTTCCGGTTCCCCCGCCGCCCACCCTGGCTCGCTTGGGGGGGGGGGGGGGGGGGGGGGGCTGGGTTTTTGGCCGTCAGGGGCCGTCCCTTGGAGGGGGGGTTCTGTCACAGTTCTGGCAGTCTGTCACCAGCTGATGTCCATTGTCTCCACTCATCCGGTTAATCACACCCAGCTCGTCTGCTCACTACATTCACCTGGGCACCCAGCTGCCTCTCATCACCTGCAATCAGGCCAGTATAAAGTCACCAGTGTCACACTCACTCATTGCCAGATTGTTTCGTTGCTATGCCTCGTCTCTCCAGCACTCTCCTGCTTGTCTTCCCGGATCTGACCTTGCCTGTTCCTGACTCTCCGTCTCGCCTGCCGCCCGAGTCTCCGACCTGCCTGCTTGTCTTCCCGGATCCGACCTTGCCTGTTCCTGACTCTCCGTCTCGCCTGCCGCCCAAGTCTCCGACCTGCCTGCTTGTCTTCCCGGATCCGACCTCGCCTGTTCCTGACTCTCCACGCCGTCTGAGTTACAGTTCCTGATTGACAGCTCCTGTGTAATTCACCTGCTTACCAGTGCATGATTAAAGACTGTTGAACTTCAGATCTCTGTCTCCTGAGCCTTCAGTTCTGCAATTGGGTCCCTACACCAACCCGTTACAGTAATGGGAGACACTTGAAATTGCAGCAGGGATTGCGAATGAGGAAAACTCAACAAGGGTGAGTTAAACAATGGGGATGCATCACATATTCGTTGGACTAAGGGCACTCTGCAGCTAACAAAGGGAGAGCAGGAAATGCAGCTCCTGAGAGCGCACAAGACGTGAAAAAGGCTGGGCTGCAGGTGCTTCAGGATTCCGAACAATGGGAGAAAACATTCAGGAGAAAATGTCCTGAAGCAGACCTGACAACTGGACAGGAGCAGTTACAATGTGAGGCACGTGCTGAGATTCAAGTATCAACCTGATTGTGCACCTGTGTGGTCCTGACTGCGTCATTTGTTCTAGCAAGCAAATTATTTTCCATTTTTTGGGGGCTAAGGGTTTAAATCCTTCTTTTAAAATGACTACTGATTTGTTCAATGTTATTTATAGTTTCATTTGCTTTCTCGTAAGCATTCCATGCTACGTCTCATCGAAATGCACTAATTCAGCAAACATTTGAAGAATAACAAAATATTTGGTGAGCGTTTTCTTCGTGCTTTTTGGATTCATAATTACACCAGTCTGTCTTTATTCTCAGTAGAGACTGACTGAGACTGACACACAGCCTACATGCATTAGGGATAATAAGCTATGCCTTAATTAGAAGCATGAGCCAGGGGAGCGCGGGACTGCATGTGGGGACACAATGGGAGACTTAGTGACTTGTATTTGGCAGTTCTGCGGTGCTGCATCTCAATTCAAAGGGCTGCATCTATTATAGTCCATATTTTAAAAGCCAATATGTCAGTACAGGTTGACAGACATATCCTCTACCAAAGGTTTCTCCAAAAGCAGAGAAATAAATGCAGCCTTCATGGTTGAAATTGCAGAATACAAAGTGCTTTACCCTTTGCGGCCCATTATACAATGTCCAATTGTTTAATGGAGCGTTCAGAAGGTGCTTGTCAATATAGGTAAGTCAGGAAATAACATGTTACCAAGTCACCCTTAACCGGTGTTTGCCCCAATGTCAGTTGTAGACACATCACCTGCACTGCAGTAAATTAGTAACCGAGTCGAGACATAATCTCCACTGCTTGTAGCGAACACATGAAAGTTAATCGTGGTCTATCATTTGTGAAATTTCAAGTGAAATGTCACAGCTTATAATATATAATTGGATACTAGTGATTGTGTCCCTATTTCAAATTGGCATTTGTCAGGCTGCCAGAACCCATTTAAATATATATATATCTGTAGTAGTTATTCCATGTCATTCAACACACTGCTTCCTCTCGTAGAAGTTCACAACTGCAACATTCTGCACCCCTTTCAACAGAAATGTGCTTTCTATTTGTGAGAAGTTTTTGAACTGCTAGAGTTTTTTTTTGTATCATGGAAAACAGATCTGTTGCTAGCTTTTATAAAGTGGAAGACACAAAAGAGAAGAGCTTGTGTCTCAACTTGGAAATCAAGCTACCAACAGATCCTCCTTATCCACATGTCCAGCTGTGCCACAGGTCCCCGTTTTGCTTCTGGACACGAAATGATCAAAAATCTCCATCTGTGCCTCGAGCACCACTGGGCCACTGTGCCATGTCCCAATGGACAGTGTTCTACATATAACAGAGTACACTAGGGTCCAGAACTAGAACTGAAGCCACCATAGCAAGCAGGTAAAATAAGAAATAACCACAATTCTGAAATATAACTGAAAGTATAACCATGAGGCACTAGGTGGAAACAAATTATTGCTGTAAAATCTCCTGGTTTCAGCAAGATGGAACGTTTCTCTCAACATTCATGAAGATGAAAATGTAATCTAATACACACAACTGGTACAAACTCATCAAAGCAAGCCCAACATCTATTCAGATGGTTTCACTTTGGGTACTGATTTTCCACATAGATAATAAGTTCAGGAAGAGGTGATGTGAAAACTTCCATAATGTATCAGAGATTGTTGTTCGTTGTGCGCTGCCATCTAATTTACACACCTCCGTGATTTCTAATGGCTGTCGTTCTGAGCAAACAAGGTGACGGAGGAGGACATGCCTGCTGTGAAGCACCAGAGGCAAGAATTCAGCGCAGTGAGGAGGATGAAGTGATGAGTTGATATTCAGAGTGCGATGATGTAAAGGAAACGTCACCCCGCTATGCCACCACCACCACCCCCTCAGGCTCTTTCAGACTCCAACTGACTCTTGCTTGATAGCTGTGTCAGCCAATGATTGACATTTGCTAATTTCCCACTTTTGCATGTGCTGTTTAAGGACAGTTAAAAGGCTTGAGGCTCTGAGCTGGAGTCCATGTTAATGACAGCTCCTGCTGGGGCAAAACCAGCCTTAGAACAGTTAATGTGGGCTCCATCATAATAACCATGGATCCATGGCTCCACCGAGTATGTTTGAATGGAAATGACAGAAACACCTTTTTAGATTTCACATTTACAAATGAGGAGCGAGCTTTGTGTTAGATTGCCGTTGAAAAGACAGCAGGAGGCCACTTTATATTCTTATATTGCCACTAAACCGTATTAGAGGAGCAATATGCGTCTGGATTCACCTCTAATTTCACTGTTTGTGGTCATTTTCCATAATTGCTGTAATCACTTTGGCACCTGCATACCGGCTAATTGGGGAGTTATCTTAATCGTTAGCCCCACAGATGCAACAAACGTGACAACATTGGTGCAGCAAAGACATTTAACAGCAAATTGTGATGTTAAGTTAGGCAATTACTTAATGATTCCAATATGAAACATTAAACTAAGTCTTGTGGAATAAAAATGGAAACTTTTTTATAATTTCATGAAGGTTAATTTGAAACCTATAACTTATATATACATTGATTGATATATTCTGTATGTGTCATGATAACACATGTCATCATTCAACCTATCGTTACAAATATTACTCAACTCAACACTTGCCCTGGTTGAAAGTCCTGTGTTTGTTTGACCATCCACAAGAAGTCTTTCTCACTTGTTATACTAAGTCAGTTGCTCTGAGAGTAGCATATAGACGTGTGTCTACATTGTGGTTTGGTTACGCAGTCCGTCTCAAACACTTATTAAGTCTGTTCAAATTCATTTTAGAAACATACTAGAATCAAAACCAATTGATTATCGGGCAAAAATGAAGCAATTCTAAAAATAAACATTTGAAGAAAATGGGCTAAACCATAAGCATGGTCCTGAACTGAAAATGTCTAAAAATCCTCAACTTTAGAGTAGACTGTTGCTGCACTCACATATCCAATTTTGAGACCCAACCAAGCTTTTTTTTTCCCCATTACTCTCAAGCATTGTAAGCTATTAGGTTTTCTCTTCATAGCAAATAACAGCGGAAGACATGAATCATAAGGGCCGTAGCTCCTGTGCTGGTGACGTAATCATAATCTGTTTTTTTCCTTCCTGAGTGGGTCTTATCAGTCATGCTGGGTCCTCCTTGGATTCGTCAAGCCCGTCACGTACCGCTTTTCCCCGATGAAACGACCGACCTTAGCCGTAAATACCACACGACTAACATGTGTTTAATTAAACATGGATAACGTATTACAGGCGTGGCGGGTATCTATACTAGCATATGTTGTGTAGTTTAATCTGCCAAGATACACAGGAGACCAGCTGTTATTAACGCGTGAGTTAGAGCTGTATCCTGAACAATGTACTTGACCCATAATGAATGAAAGAGAGAGCACGATCAAGCGCACGAGAGAGAGAGATAGATCATATTTGCTGTAACTAAGCAACCAACAGCAGAGTACACGAACATGGTTCCTGTTTACACTGGCACGTGCTCATTGTACCTGAAAAACATGCCTTTCAGGTCTGTTAGTATGGTTGGAAATTATTTCATAAGTGGGTACTAAAATGTGTGTGCCTTTTTTCCTTTTTTTTGTGTCTCATACATAACTACCTGTTTTAGAATGACAATAAACGATCCCTAAATCATTGAACATGAGAACAAACAAATGGGATTTAGGCTTATAATGAGAACGCTGCGTAATTGGTGAGATAACAATTCAGTTCCCTTGAGCTCTGAGGGATGAATGAGAGCGTTCCAAAAAGACGATCCTCCTGTGCAACGTTCAAGATTACATTTTAAAGGCTGAAAGAAAGGTTGGTTTGTGACGGAGACTTTAATCAACAACAGGTGCTTATGTTGAAAACCTCTACACACACAGGAGTTTTCACTTGTTTAGGCTGATTGGAGCTCATAGATTGGTGTGCAGAGCACAGCCTGTAGTGGATGCTCCTTTTAGTTGAACATTTGCAGATGACACTGCTGTCTATTCAACTAGCACTCAAATGTCTGGGTGTCCTAAACATGTTCTGTAAAGTACCACCTCATTGAAGTGTGTTCAGTTTACAACAGGGTACATAAACTCGTCTGGAGTAGTTAAACTATTTTGTGGATACTTTTCTTATTGCTTTGTGTGAAGTCTTGAGGTCGGGATCGTGAGGCGAGGCATGGGTGCACAAATCAAGACGACAAGCAACGGTTTCCAACTCAAAGTTCTGTATTCAGATTCTGTTCCAACAAAATATCACTACAAAAAACAAACATAAGTATCCTCAGTTTACTCCTGGTTCCTGTCCCTTGTTCTCCCTCACAGCCCAGCTCCTCTCAGGGTAATCAGCCTCATCTCTTTCAGCTGGGCAGCAGCCTTGGGCCCTGCTGCCCCGCTGACTATGGGAGTTGTAGTTTATTCCCCAGATAACATGGTGGGTTGTAGTTCCTGCTGCAACCACTGGGAGGGGACTGGGTACCTCTCATTAATGACACTCCCTCTCATGACATCACATTTGATAATGCAGTATTACTTTCTAAATGTGTCCTCTTGTTTTATTCATACCAGACATGAACTTGAGAAGTGTTTTCAGTTCAGGCATAATCAGCCTGAACTGAAAACACCTGTGCAGACTTTGTAACATGACATGCAGAGACGTTACAAAAAAACATGCTGTAAGAGCCATTTATGGGTGTTTTGTTATATTGGACCTCCCACCACTGGGGGCGTAAGGACGAAGTCAAGTGAGACAAGGCCAATATAATGTGTTTGCTTCTTTAATTAAGCTGTTGCTTGAATACAGAAGCAAACAGTTTTCGACCATTGCACAGCAGACGTCAATGTGGTAACGTAGATAGGAAAATGTTTTTGGTTTGTTTTATGGTTTGACTATACGCAAATAGGTTTGTGCCAGGACATGGTTATCTTTTTGTTTTGTATCAAGAGATATGCAACTGTTAATAAACTACCTTTACGTATACACCTGGACATTGGTCATCAAATAAACGTGTCATAAAAGTTCGCAAAAGAGCAACCATGTAGTGACCTTAGTTTATGAATAGGCGACGGGGGCACTATACATGCGTTACAAGATTTGATACAGAAGTGGTGCAGTGCAACTCCTCTGCATCTCACTGAGTGTTATGGCTTTTCAAGACATGGCTTTACGCATATTTCTACGTCAGTCCCATGGGAAAGTTTTGACATCAGCAAAGCAATCAGCCACTTGTTTACTCACAGCTGGCTGCAAGAAGAGAAAGAACCGACCCTTTTGTATACCCGTCAAAACTATTTTTTTCAATAGATATTTCACCCCACTGCCTTTGAGCTGCCTTTGCTGCTGCGCATTTGCCGCTGCGCCTTTGCCGAAACGTGCAGCGAGTGCAAGTCTCATTTGCACAGCTTGCGAGTTAGGCCTGGGTCAAAGACTTGCTAATCAATCTCTGTGTTTTAATCGGTGTGCAGTACATGGTGGCAGGGATTTACTGCATAAGAACAATTAAGACTGTGTCAGCAAAGTTGTCAGCCAGACAGAAATACACTAAATTGACTTTCAACTACATTCCTGTTACTGTCAGAAAAAGTAATTATATAGATCTATGGCAAACCCAAGCAATATGGCTCTTAAAAACAAACAGAAAATTGGGAGCTGGATGACTAGATATTGATTTTCATACTTTAGGACTGAGGGTTTCCATTTGCCAACATTTGTGCTGATGTTCAATATGTCTGAATTTTAGCATTGTAAAAAAAGAAAATAGAGTGATCCTTGTTTTCCTGGAATTGTGGTTTGGTCCAGATGGATATCAATAGCTGTGTAAAAATAAATAACAAGTTATTGAAAGACACAAAAGGCCCTTAAGAAAACTCAGACTGATGACTCAGTGATTCTTTGCAGCAAAGTGAGCCATTCGTTTGAGGGAATCACTCGGAGGATAAACGCACATGATGACATAAATATGCTGTGCAAATTGCAATGAAAAAGCTAAGAAATAAAAATGTCAACTGTATGTTTCTGACTTCATCCAAAGGTATTGACCATCGCAAACGTTTATATTTATCTCACAAGGCCGTCTGAAATGCACATCAATTGGAATATATTCAAACCGGCATTTCCGCTCACACAGCCCTGACAAAATTATTACCGTATTATGGTAACTGTATTCGCAAATAGTTTATATTTATACATCTAACAGACACAGTCCAAAATTAACATACATTTGAAGTTCCGATGCGAGCGAAGCAGATGTATTCTCCTTTCAGATCTGCTGTGTCCTGAACAACGCCTGAATAAAAAGATCAAGCTCTCTCCGGCTACATGCTTCACTTTCTTCACTAGCTAGTCGCGAGTTTGTCAACATGGTCCAACCTGAAATGCGTGAAATGACCTCTTAACAGCACATTAAACGGTGGGGACAAGTTATGTGTCGGCACCAATGGAAAGTCTATTGTGATCCTTTTTTAACACAAATCAAATGCATCCATGAGAATATGCTCATAGCTAGAGACGTGTGTACACAATGGGAAAGACTGCTTATACTAGACAAGAGCTTTCAACCAGGAGAACCGTGTTGGAGGCCTGTGTTTTTCCCAAAGTGTTACATTGTTTTTGTGTTGATGCCACATCATTTGACACATTGCATGCCACCAACACAGAATCTGCTGTTAAGAGGTTATAAGCATCTCATGTATGTCTTATTATTTTTTTACATTTTGAGGTTACATGGTTGCAAGCTTTTTATATGTGATTGTCCAACAGGTTTGCACAAATAAATTTCAATTATAGTCCAAATTTGCTCTATCAGAAAGAAAACCATTGACAAAAAAATGACCACGATCGATTTATGAGCTTTCTTCCCCAGGATGAAAAGAACCATGACATGTTGCTTGAATCTGCTAAATTGCTCCACTTGTGTAGACAGGTGTGCATCTTCGCCTCCTTTTCTTTCTAAAATAAACTATCAATTTTATCTCTTAGTGGTCTGGTGGCCCGCCTGCGTCTGTGCGTGTACACTGTGCATTGTACACTTGAGACAATCGCTATTTATTGTTTTATATGAATGCGTCAGATCGCTGCGGTTCTCAGGATTCTAATTATTTTTTCCATTTCAAGATTGGACCACCACAGCAACTACAGTCAACTATTATGTCAAACAACAAACAAACAAACAATATCCAAATCTAGGCAACTCAACGATGATACCTCATATTGATTGATAACATTCCAATAACACCGGTCTTGTTACGTTTGTAAAAAGGTCCAGACGATCCAATCCCGTAAAATATTTAGTCCAAAACACATGATTACATCCATAAATATCCACAAAGTGGATCATTTCATATAATCATATTAGCTGGAAGATACGACAAAATATTTCTGTATTTTCACTGGCAAAACAACTTTTCATGTCCGCACAGAAGTAAACAGGATATCACAGTGGCGGGCCGTGCATTTTGTACCTGGGCCTTCTGTGCCATCTGATATTGTTTACATAAATAAGCGCATGAAGGGACGCTGCGTCATTAACACTTTCTTAACGAACAATGCATGCAGTTCACGTCAACAAGAACCTGTCACATTTAGTTATAGCAAAACATGACAAAACAATCCAACAAAACTGTAAAACACTGCACACTCAGAGCACGAGCCACAATATAAGTATGTTTGTTCGTGTCTGCACAACACTTTTAAAGCATCACGACATAAAAAAAGAAACAATAAAACATCAAATCTGGCGACGTGTTTGTGAAACAATGTGTTGAATCTGAGGTATTTAGTAGGGATGCACCGATACCACTTTTTTACAAACCGATACGAGTACGAGTATTTTTATTTGTGTACTTGCCGATACCGAGTACCGATACTTCTTAGATTTGATCTCCATGAAAGTGCAATTAATTTGGAGGCAGATTTTATTTTATCCTCTGCAGATTATGTCAAGCCTATAGTACAAAATTAACAGAAGGCTATCCCAAGCTTTAAACGTCTTGTGGAAGTCCCTCTAATGTCGGACCATAAAACGCCCCCGTGTCCGGGTTCATAATATCATCCGTAGCCGCACAACAGCGTCTGAATGAGGCCGCTGCCAGCGCTACTTCTGGCGGACCAGCAACAGTTTGATTCAAACCGGCAGGACGGCAGTAATTTGCGTCGCGTTCGGTGTGAACGCACCATTACTCTACACACCTTGCCGCAAGAGCCGCAAGAGAGTGACGAAAGAGCCGTATGCGGCTCTGGATCACGGGTTGCCGACCCCTGCCCTAGACGTTGAAGTCAGGTAGGACAACAAATCACATTTTTTCTCCACAAAGCGCGACCAGTTTGTTGTAGTGAAATACTGTTGAGTGGTATCGGTTCTTGGTATCGGCAATTGAAAACGAATACGAGTAAGAGTATTTTAACAAAGTATCGGCCCGATACCCGATACCGGTATATCCCTAGTATTTAGGATCAAACCTCCAGAACAAACGTTGGCAAGTGCAGAGAAGCAGCCAAACCTTTACTTTGAAATCCTTCACTGCACATACGTGCAGGGAAACTCCGCCCGCCTGGCACAGAGAGGGAGTTAAATCTAACCACACAAAGTTAGTTAGCAACTAATGTAGCTAGTTAGCTCCCCGACAACCACCGAACGTAGCGGACCAGTCCCCGACCCGACGCAGGCAGCAGCTTATAACCCGCTTTGGCTTGTTTATGATTAAATACACTGCAGATGTAAAAACACAAACGTACGGGCACGGCGGCTACCGGCACGGAGCTACAGCGCTGCAGCTAGCTACGGAGCTACCATGCAAAAAACGGTATGCAGGAGGAGGGGGTGGGGACAGACAGAACAGGGGCAGACTTCATTATGAGCAAACAGCTGTGAAAGATCCAGCTGTTTGTCATTGAATAAGCACTAAAATACATTTATACTTCATTTTCTCTGTCAGCAATACTGGTAGTACATATGAATACTACCTCTATAAGCTTGCAAGACTATACGCCTTTTTAAAAGGGAAAATATTATATATATAATGAATACTCTGGGTCCTTTACAGTCTCCATATCGCCTAAATACATTTTCTGTGGTATTGTTATCTGCTTTTTACTTGGACTAGATAAGGCCTCATTCTTTGGTCCTATAAGTCCAAGCTACACTCATCTGCATGCATCTATTTGCAAAAGAATGTTCAGGCCGAAATAAAAACCTTATACTTTAGTGTGTTCAAACTTATATAACTCAGCGTCAGCAGCCATTAAAGTTGGAGGGGACGCTTCAGCGTTACCTTTCAAAAGAGACCAAGACTATGCATGTACTCCAAATGGTTCAAGTACAGCTTGCAATTAACTTTGGGTATGCCTTGGATAGGCATTTTAGGCAAATTTTACAGGAACGCTTTTAATATAAATAACTAGCGAATGAAAATAATTGTCAGCAATGCAGCACAAGCAACAACTTTCACATTACACATGGCCATTTGATTAATCGTTAATTAAGTCTTGATTGTAATTGAGGTTTCAAATTAGCTTAGCCTTTTAAATCTGTTTTATTGTTCTCTGGGTAAAATGTTTTACCAGAATTGTTGCTCTTAAATAAGAATATTAATCACCAGTACACAAAGCAATATAGAACATATCGATTAGTGGAGCTGGCGGTGTGCTTCCACCACAGTGTTCCCTACTTTCCAAAGGACTAATAGAACATAAGGGTGCTTCACATAATCATATGCATCCCAAAGACCTGTGAGGTTACGAAAACCGATAAACAGGAGACAGTTCAATTTGCACAATTAGAAGGAAAGTGTCAGCTTATTAATTTGCTCTAATGACATCATACACTGACTGCTGGCAACAACACACCTGCAAGAATTTAACAACCGGGGAAAGATAAAAGGCCCATAGATTTCTGTCCCTTCCTGTCTTGTCCTCCCTCAGCCTCGGGCCTGAGCGATGGCTCTCAGTAACTATGTGACGGTGAAGTTATTGCAATGATTGATGGAGCCCTAAAGGAATCAATAGCATGCATGCCTCTGACAGGGAGAAAATGCCCATATATTTCAGGGCCATTAACTGACCACAGTTACAATACTCGGGGCAATGTTTCTCAATTTGACCAGCCTCTGCATACCGCAAGTTATATGAAAAATCAAAGAATCAGTTACGGAAAGCAAAGGTTCATGGGAACCGCTCCCGCTAAAAGGGTCCGGGCCGAGTGGGAGGGCAGCCGGACTGTTTCTAGGGTCAAAGGAGATTTGTTAACAGCGTCCGCTAATCTCTGCAATACCTTTTTTT
The DNA here is from genome assembly GCA_023566465.1 of Cottus gobio. Lineage (NCBI taxonomy): Eukaryota > Metazoa > Chordata > Actinopteri > Perciformes > Cottidae > Cottus > Cottus gobio. The sequence continues at coordinate 23,101,561 of CM042217.1, read as the reverse complement.
TCTTCTTTTTTTAAGTGATAGTGTTTACAGGCAGGCTAGATGATTTATGACCTTGCCTCCCACAGTCGTGTATCGCTCTCCATTTCTTAGATGTAAAGCAAAGTCAATTAAATGGTGTTTTATCAGAGGGGACACCATCACAAATGGAGGCACTGCCTTGGTCAGTCATTTGACCTTTAATTATCTTCCCTCAAAACTGGATTAGATAACACTTTGCACCCAATGGAAATGTGTTGTTATCTATCTTTTCAATTACCCCGGCCCCTTGATGAAGGGGAAGACGGATTACATTTGAAAAGGGGGAGGGAGGATTTAGAAGTACTTTATTTTAAATGCAGCGATTATCCCAATAGTGGCCTTCATTTATGGTCACTAATGTATTTCTTTTCTGTCTAAAATGTTCATGTCCATTCATGTCTGTTTAAGCATTCACTTTCTGGACGTTGGTATGCATATACAATTTTGCATTAAGTCAAAGATGCAAGTTTACTTCTTTTTTTTAATACATTTTCTAATTATTTTTCGCTCCTCATTTAAGCAGTAAATGGTGTAACGGCTTTACTATCTAAATGTCCCTTGAAATAATTTGAGAGACGAATACATGATTGTTGTTTTCACCATCCAGATGTTTCGAAGTTACTTTAAAATGTAAAATGGTTTAGATGTTGAAAATGTAGGCCCAACGTATGCGTTTGTGTTGTTAAATCAGAATCAGAACCGTTTATTGCCATGTTTCTTTACACATTCAAGGAATTTGTCCTGGCGGAAGGTGCATAACATTTAACAAGACAGTTGTAAATAAACAATATAACTTTAGAAACTATGATATCAGATCATGAGATTATTATTTGGAAAGGGAGCTTATCACAAACAGCAGGTAATCATTACCAAAACTGAACATTCCTGTCAAAAGAATGACAAATCGGATTCCATCGGATTAAATTCAGTCAGTGTGTTGAGTGAAAACTATTCACTTTTGTGGAAGCACTAACTTCTCTTCAGATCTGAGGCACATGGAAGCCCCGGGAGCCTCAATACTGAAATTAATCACAGCATTTGTTTGGAAAGCAATGGCTCTGTAAACAAAATTAACAAAGCAGATGAGAGGGCCAATAAGGGCACCTCCCCTTGACACCAAAGCATTATTGTCACAATAGACATGTACAGAGCAGAATATCTTCTCCTTGGCGTTGTATTTCATTATGAGGCCCAGGCAGCTGGGGTTCTATTAATTAACTTGGCAGTCAACATTTGGTTTTGTTCAGCACCGCCTGCACTAGGGTGTAGAGCTGTTAAATTAGGTCTCGGTGACATGGGAATGCCTGCACCAGATTCAGGGAAAATTACAGACTGTTAAACCAGAAGGGAAGAAGCCTCTTCTGGAAGCTCTGTGTAATTTAACATGGCTGTCAATCACTGTTTCTAAAGGGCGCCTAAATCCCTTGTCGTAGTGGGGATGAAACAACAACGCCAGAGATTGGCGACTGCTCCTGTTGCTCAGTAAACGTTCTCCAAAATCCTGGAAAAGCAGATGTCCAACATTTGAAAATCCAAATACTTGTCAATTGCTGAAAGTTTGTTTGGAAAGCAAGCCAAATGGCCATGTTTCAGTGTGTCAGTAAAATCTACTGTGTGTGTGGATTAGGAACATCCCAGGCAGGCTGTTATAAAAGGAAACTGACTTTGAGTTTGGACTTAACAGATCACTGGTGCAAAAAAAGGCTTCAAGCAGTAACCTTTCCTTATTTTCAGCTTTAGCATGTATTTTTGAAATATTGTATTTCAAGTTATATGTACTCTTAGGATTTAACTGATAGTCAGTTCATTACGCTTAACACATGTGAAGGTTACCAAGTCTTTCAGCAGCTGTGGTGTTTCTTTCCAGGGGAATATGAGAGTAGTGTGACAGGGGTCGCTAAATGAACCTGCAGAAAAGTCATACAATATTAACTTGAAATTAATATTTAGAAAACAATTATGATGTAATTTGCATAACACTGACACGCATGGAAAAGCAAGTTTGACCTTCTGTTGCTTTCACCTCATTTCACTCCACCATCACTTCATGTCCCCCAAACACTTATCATCATCAACTTAACTGGAAACAGCAGCAACACATTAGAGACTAAACGGCTAAAACCCCTCTCTTCAGTCAGTTATCCAGGAGTGTTTTCAAACATACTGAATAAGAATTATATGAATTATAAATAAGAAAAAAAAGACTTACCATTTTTTAAAACATTTTTCCAACACATTACACTGCAATACAATTTTTGTATTTTTCATTCAAAAACATTGCAGTCCATGTCCTTAATTACCATATAATTTCTACATGTGTAATGCACACATGTACTTCCAGATTGAGGTTGCAAGGCAATTATATGGTATAATTTAGACACAGTGTATTCATTTGGTGAGAGAAAACAGTGCAGCAAGAAATGTTTGAAAGATGATAGGATATTTATGAGCTCAATACTTGACTGTTATGTGAGCCTACAGTGCAAACATCATTACATGACAAGGCAATTAAGTAAAAGCAGGGGTTGATAAGGGCTGTTGTTTGAACAAACACATTTACCAAATTACAAGTACACTTTTGCAAAGACATTTAATGTGATAAAGAGACTCAAAATAAGCAGTAAACCCAAATGTTTTTTTTCTTTTTCCGTCTGGTATCCATGACTGAAGCATCGTCAAAATAGGAGTGACTGGCTTTTGCTCTGTGGCCAAAAAATACAAAAAACCCTTCTGCTAAGCTCCACTATAATTGAAGAAATTAATTTGGTCAGACAGATATAAGGGTATTATGGTAATGTTTAAAAAGAGAAATCAATTTTGCTGCATCATTTTAGAAGTGCTGGTTTTAGTAATACTTCAACGGGGAAAGCCAGGTTTTAGATATGCTTTTAATTTGTGTGTTTAATCGGGGCTCAGAGTCCACAGAAGGAATTCATCAGTTCTAGACATGGTTTTGTGCACTGCTGCTTTTGGATACTTAACAATTCCCTTTTCTAGAATAACAAATGCTCCTCATCGTATGAGTGAGTGAGTCTCTGCCGAGTGTCTCTCGGGCTATTCCGGAGAAAAATCATCTGGTACCTGCCTCCCTGTTTGACAAATGAAAACCACACCTTAACCATAACTGTTGGCGTTGTCACAACCTCACTGAGAAACAATAAGTACCTAAGCAGCAGTGGCACATTATGATATTGATTATTCAAATCGGTACCCATATAAATGTCTTCGTGAACATACTTTAGCAAGCACATTCATGGCATCCTGTCCTGGTAAAATAAAGGCTGGGGATTTTAATGACGGGGGGAGATTCAACGGCCGACTGGGCAGACGGGGCACCAGCCACCTCATCCCTGATAAATTAACTGTGGACAACACAGTGCCAAACCCATCACTGCTGCGACAGCTTAAGTAGAGGTAGGTGTAATAAATGATTCAGTAGTCGCGAGAAGTAGGGTGTCAATTTGTAATGTCCTCCAAATGCCCAACCACCGCTGCCTACTGCCACAGAGCTTACGGATTTGTCTGAAACCAGCTGTAAATTTAATTTTAATGGTGCGCCACCTTTCGCTGAGTCGTGCACTTTCCCCTCTTCTCTGCTTTTGCCGACTCCTCTCCGCTTTTCTAACGCTGTCACAAAACAGTCTTTCTCGCTTACTTCTATTATCTCTGTCAGCAGAGGGCCCATGGATCTATCGGGCCAAGCTGGGAAATACAGATAGTGACAGGGGTAATGTGGACCGGGTCACTTCACATGCCTTAACTTGTCCCGTCTTCTAACGCTCAATCCTCTGCAAACCACAGGTTGAGAATTTAGCTGCACAACTTCCACTCAGCTTTGTGTCATACACTATTCTCTTCTGGCAGAAGCAAAAGGTTGTACAAAAAAAACTACACTGGGAAGAAACCATTCCATTTTCCAACACTCAGTTGCAATAAGAATGTTTTTACATGTTTTTTCACATGCACCTCTGGAGCCTACATTAGAAAGTGATGCTGCTATTAGATACCATATATGTATTCTACTTGCCAAATACACTACTGACGTAAGTTAAGGTCACTGGGAGCAACACTCTACCCTCAGGAAATGACATATTGGAAACACAAGATCACATTTTTCTATAATTTCTAAGTCTGACCCAAGGCTTGGTTTGGTGACCTATGCATAATTACATCCCAACACCACGTTGTTGCTCATATTATTTGATTTGCATTGGCCTGGTGTTATGTCTTACAACAATACAAAAACAAAACATATGTTTGAGAAGAATATTGATGACTAAGCAGCTTGGTCATGTGTACCAACCAGAATAGTCAGCAGCCTTCAAGAGTGGGAAGCCAGTGATTGATCTGGTCTTTTTTGTTATGAAACATTAAGCTTAATTGTTGGTCAGGGCATGTAATTGCATAAAGGATGGGTCCAATTGGAGTGATGAATTCATCTCTGCATTACTAATGGTGGAGCTCCTGAGCTCATTAAAAATATAAGAACAAAGTGCTAATGGTTTTTTTGGAGCTGGCAGTGTATTGAAATTAACAAGTATATTCAGTATTGCTTTAGAGAACATATATTTGCTGTATTTCTACGAGACAGGGTTGTCATAATAATAACAATCATTATTATGTATTATTATGACAGTATTACTATTAGTAATATCATTATTATTTTTATGTTAGTATTATTATTTTGGAGATGTTTTACTTTGATCAATTTGAGAGCTTATCAAAATAGTTGTTTGCTAAAATTGGTCTTTGAACTTCACTATTTTGTTCATAGTTATAAACAACAAGGCTGTTCCTGTCTGTCCAAACCTGGAACAACAGACGTAAGAATGGGATTATTCTACGATTTATCAAATGCAATATGATATTTTAATCAATTTTATTGGGAAATGTTTATCGGAAACCTGTGAAATAACCTATATTGCTTTAGTGCAGGGGTATGAACAAAACATGTTAACATATATGAATTGGCTCATTTACTTTCATGTAGGAATTATGCTGTGGTGGAATTATTTTGTGACTCCTGTTCACAAGCTTGAGATGAGATGTTTGAAATAAAGAGATCCCACAGACAACATTTAAGCTTCTGAGTATGTATTCCTGCACCAGGGCTCCGTAAGATACCCTTCCACCCGAGGGGTCGGGTAGCACACGAACATGCACAGATAGTGTGTGAGGGAGGGGAAAGGTACACCAGAGGTCATATGGTTTACTTCCTTGTTTTATGACGATACGTCTGCGGAGCGATATGTACTCTTTTGAAACATAGCTTGTAGGAAGGAAGGAAACTTGCTCAGCCGCCTGTGTGCCGGGTGACTTACAGCTGTTTCCTTGAGGTCCTGCATCTGGTTTCCATAAATGCTCGATTTGCACCCTGTTGCAATGAAAATGTGTTATTGCCAGCATAAGCACAACATACCTGCAACAATTATAACCTGCAGTATTTTTCCATTCCAATGCAATGCATGAACTGTGCAACTTTGCTACAGTACAAAATAAAAGGTCATATTGAATATCTGCTGATAGAGGTCAACCCGGTATTTAAAGGACTATAATCAGGACTGTGCAAAAAACTTAATTGGAACATTGCTTCTTAAATGGGACAGTTATTGCAGGTATATTGTTACTGGAAGTCATCTTTTTTTCCCAAACGTTTTCAAAGTTAAGTCACAGACAAAAGGCTCCAGGAGTGTGATGACTTGGTACTTTCAATGTTGTTTAGGTTGCGTAGTTATTTTAAGCCCAACATTGTTGTTTTTCCTAAACCTAAATGTATGTGTTGCCTCATATAATAGCTTTTTGCTATTTGAAATACTCAACTCAAAACTAACTCTTCTGCCCTGCTGCCAACTCGTACACACACACACACACACACACACACACACACACACACACACACACACACACACACACACACACACACACACACACACACACACACACAGTAGTTCTACTGCACGCGACATACAGGAAACGTTTCGGTTGGTTTCAATCTGCAACCTCACCTCAGCCTCACAAGCATGATATTCTTCCTGAATCTAACTAAGTGCTGTTGTTTGAATTCCCAACAGTAATCACGTGTTTAGTGCGGCGGCGTGCTAAACAAGTCACCAAAGTGTTGGAGGTAAAGTGAAGACATCAGCCGCCCAGTGCCTTCTGACTTCAACTTGATGTTGAAGAGTGGGGACTTTCCATCTCAAGACAAATTGTGGGTTTGTTCTTTTCTGTCAACGCACACACACCACCCCCAACAAGTAAAAGTGGTGGTATGAGTTCCCTTGTACAGAGACAAGTTCAGAATCAGAATCAGAATCAGAACCATTTATTGCCATGTATGCTTACACATACAAGGAATTTGTCCTGGCGGGAAGGTGCATACATTTAACATTTAACAATACACATTTAACAGTTAACGCAGTGCAATAAATGAGGATGAATGGATGAATGAATATCTACATTGAGACAGCAGCATAACAAAATACCAAAAGTAAGATAAAGTGCATGGAATGTGCATGAGTGTAAGTGTTGCGTGAAAGTGGCAAGTGCAATGCCCAGGTGTCAAGTGTATTAAAGTCAAGTATAAGTATAAGGCTATGTGCAGGGGAGTGTCCGGTGGGAATTGTCTGGGGGTGACAGAGTCATTAGAGTCAGTGGGGGACCCGGGCTCTGTTGATGAGCCCGACGGCAGACGGGAAGAAACTGTTTTTGTGGCGTGAGGTCTTGGTCCTGATGGACCGCATCCTCCTGCCAGAGGGGAGGGACACGAACAGTTTGTGTCCAGGGTGAGAGGGATCAGCTACAATCTTCCTCTCCTTCAGGGTCCTTGAAGCAAACAAGTCCTGGAGGGACAGCAGATTGCAGCCAATCACCCTCTCGGCAGAGCGAATGATGCGCTGCAGCCTGGCCTTGTCCTTGGCAGTGGCTGCAGCGTACCAGACGGTGATGGAGGAGCAGAGGATGGACTCGATGATGGCAGTGTAGAAGTGCACCATCATTGTCTTTGGCAGGTTGAGTTTCCTCAGCTGCCTCAGGAAGAACATCCTCTGCTGCGCCTTCTTGGCGATGGAGCTGGTGTTTAGTTCCCACTTGAGGTCCTGGGTAATGATGGAGCCCAGGAAGCGGAAGGACTCCACAGCTTTGACGGGGGAGTCACACAGGGTGAGAGGGGCTGGTGGGGCTGAGATCTTTCTGAAGTCCACAACCATCTCCACTGTCTTCAGAGCGTTGAGCTCCAGGTTGTTTTGGCTGCACCAGGTCACCAGGTGGTCAGTCTCCCACCTGTAGGCGGACTCGTCCCCACCAGAGATGAGTCCAATGAGGGTGGTGTCATCCGCAAACTTCAGGAGCTTGACGGACTGGTGACTGGAGGTGCAGCTGTTGGTGTACAGGGAGAAGAGCAGAGGGGAAAGAACGCAGCCTTGGGGGGAACCGGTGCTGATGGACCGAGAGGCTGAGACGTGTTTCCCCAGCCTCACGTGCTGCTTCCTGTCAGACAGGAAGTCTGTGATCCACTTGCAGGTGGAGTCGGGCACGTGCAGCTGGGAGAGCTTGTCCTGCAGCAGAGACGGGACTGACTGTTGTATTGAAAAGAGGAGGCTGTGTACGCCGGGATGGCCATGAGGGAGTTTCTGCTTTCATCAACGAGGTCAGCTTCTCAGCAAGAGCTTGTTGCCGCCTAGTAGTTTATCTGCAATACATCATCAGTGATGGATGGGTAACGGAGAAGCCGTAGCCTTCTCATTCACAACACTACATAAATTCTTATAAATCATAAAGCTATCTCTGTTCATTGGGTTTCAACGATGGGCTTCCTCCATGGCAGCATACTCTCGGTATAAAACATGATTTATCCATATCTGGTTTCTCAATTCCCATTTTTTTTTTACCAGTCCGAGAACTGACTGATAACGTCTGCACTGCTGAAATGTGTAACTACAAAGAAGGCAATGAACGCTAGGCGACAGATCATAATTATAATTTAGCTTTTTCTGTTTTTTACATTTTAAACATTTATACTAAAGATGTAAAAAAAAGAACACATTACAGAAAAATTAAGAGAGTGGTTGCTTTGGGAATTATTTGATAAATGTGTATTACAGCTCTGTTTTGTTGGCCAATGATCAACTTAGAAGGGGTGGTTGTAAGTTCAGTGCCTAACCTAAGGGCACTTTGACTGTAGTTGATGTTCAACAACTTTTTTTTTTTTTTTTAGCCTGTCCAGGGATTTGTGCCAACAATTTCTTTCTTGGTCATGAGTTTACTTCTTTAGCTGCAACAAGAAAATACAGTTTGCAGTTATGACTCAAAACTTTACTGTAGCACTCAAAATCTGCAGTTCTCTAGCGTCATATGGACGGGAAGAATGGCTGTATGAGATTGCGAATGTGATCTGTGTTTACTCAAAGGTAGACAAAGCAGCTTACCTTTCTCATCCCCCTCCGCAGTTGTTTTATCAGTCCTGCAATCCCACTGAATTAGCAACCACACTGTTAAGCACTGGAGCTGTCATACAATGATAGATATCGTGAATGGAAACACTGATTACTATCACACTGTTACTGTTGTCCTTTCAGCCGAAAACAAGGTTATCTCACCTTTTACTAACTGCCTCTGGTATCAACTTAATTCCTCTTCTCATCAGGGTCATCATTAAGCCTCATATTGGCTATTACACAAAGTGTTGTTTATGGTATAATAAGTACAACAGTAGCGTGCATTTGGGAACTGTATATATTATGAGATGTTCGGTAGATGAAAGCATTAACCCTGAGTACCATTAAGCCTTTTTCAATCGGTTGTTTGTGAGATTTTGCTGTGTTCAACAAAGGGTAAATAATGATGATTGCTACTCGTTTTCTTAAAAAGTCAAGAGGGGAAGAAACCAAATTTGCTGTCTGATGAGACAAAAGTTAAATATTCCCCTCTGAGCAGTTTAAAAGTTTATCTTTCATGAACCTTTTGTCCTGGGCATGCAGTGATAAGCATACTCCATAATAAACAGGGTATGATACTGCTGGCTCTGGCTTATATTCTAATACTGAATCTGTAGTGCAGCAATAGATAGAAGGTAACACAAGATTGCTTGGGGTAATCTGTATGAAGTATGAGGTATATTCATCCCCTGCACCAAATAATCCTAGCTGTTTTAAATATAGAATAGATAACTGCTGGTCTGATGGTATTCTGGGGAAATGATAGACAGTAAAATGGAGGCAAAATGAATGGGCCCTTAGTTGAACAGACCTAAATTCATTTCACAGGCCTAGTGGAATGGAGTTATCTGAATCAACTGTCCTCCATGGCTGCCGGAAGGATATTGGAGACGGCTAAGGTCAAATTATGGGGGGGTTCAGCTTGTGTGCGACTGTGGAGGAATTGCCTTTGGAGTTTGCAGCAGCCTGACTGTCAGGCATTCTGCTACAGTGAGATCGACTAAGATGGGGCACGGAATGGGAAGACAACACAAATCCTCTTGTGCATTAAAGTTGCCATTGCAAACATGACAAATCAAAACAGGCATGCAAGCTTGTTGAGCTGGTGAACCACCAACCGCCACACAAAAAGAGTTATATCTCAGATTCAGGATTGACTGACTCATCTCTGACATGGATGTGAACTCCCTTTTGAACAGAACGCTTGCATTAGAAAATGAAAAAAAAAAAAAAAGAATTAGACTTACCCGTCTCCAAATTGGGGGAACACATTCTGCAGCTGTTCAGACAGTGACAGAGCTTTAAATGAATGTGATGCTCTCCAGACACACTCAGGTCCTCTAATGAGACTGTGCTTAAGGTGTAAATTAGTTACACAGCCTTGCTCATCACAGACACTGGAGTGACAAATCCACTGGGTTGCTCCAGTTCCACCAGACATGATGGAGATCCATTTCATGAACATCACTCATTAATATGCTAATGGTAGTCATTAATGGTTGATAGCAAAATTAATGGAATTACAGTACTAAGCGGTTCGTGGCCAAGAAGAAAGGGACACTGACAAGGAGTCATTTTGAGAGAAAAAAATATTTATATATATATTTCCGGTGAAATGTTGGTTCTGTTGAAGTGTTTTTGTCAAACAAACCACAATCACCTAAAGTGGTTAGTAATTAAGTTGTGTTTGCTGTTATGAAATGAGATCACTCTTGGTAGGGCTTTGCTAATATAAATAGTCTGAATCACTTATTTAAGTGTTTTTTTATCCGGAAAACGAAACTTCAGTGATCGCAGGGGCTTCAAACAGTGTGAGGCTGGTGATTCAGCACCATGGACAGCACCCTGTCCACCAGCTTAATATCGATAACAAAAACCACAGAGCTGGAAAGGTTTAATAGGATGGAAACAACGCTGTCTTCTTTTTTTTCCTAACAGCACACAGATGGGTGAATACACTTAAGGAAATTACTAAATTAATGACACTTTTCTTTCATGTTGTCACTTTTTGCAGCGGCGTCCTGATCAGAATTGACAGTAGGAATATAAAACAGAGTCTGTGACACAACGAATCTGGCAGAAATCTCTGCTGGGACGCGGCATAAATCAACTTCAGAAGCGTGGACAGCTACAGCACATTGCAGCATACTAAATGGACACTAAAATACATGGGGAACTGGGTTAATTTGCACCACACTGAGGCTGCTGCGCCTGTGGAATTCCAAGACCTGATTGCTTTAACAGAATCATTTCTGCTGTTTTGGGGTAGAATGAGTTTCTCTTCTGTCGCCCCAGCAGAATCATGAATTAACAAATTACCCACGGACACCACCCACATTGCACTGCGCATGATGCAGCACCTTCACGTTAGTTACATGCTTGTGTTCAGCAGTCTCCACAACATGCTTCGGTCACATACAGTCACTAATTGCAACAAATGCAGCATTTTTGCATTTCACTATTTTATATGAAATGTCCTCACGGGCGATTCCTTTTGAGATGAACAGATGAAGAGTGTCCGTATCACTGTGGGATTTCAATTGTATAAATCAGACAAAATAATCTGCCTTCCTAACCAAAATCCCACATCATGCTCTGGCGCTGGTTTTGATTACAGCAATCTGAAATGGAATCAGGTACCTTTTGCATGCAGTTTAACAGCGCTGATCCTTGTTACTGTAATGTGTGCTGTCATAGTCATTATGAAAATGCCAGCATCCATTCCTTCAATCAGTGGCCATAGTCTCTCCTACATGGTGAATTTAGCAGAGCTGCCTTTGCGGTGTCACTTAATGACTCATGGTGCATGCATAGGCATGCTCCACAAACCAAAGAGGATTAGGGCATTATGCTCAACACCTTCTCTCTCCTCTTACTAATGTGACAGCTCAGACAGATAAGGACTTAAATGTTGACTTCCTCTCCGGAGGCGCTTTTTGGACTCGACCACCCCAGCAATTATGGGGATATACATTTACTCAATTCCCTCATACATAACTGCGACATTAAAATAACTATATTAGGGCTTGGACTTATTGACAAGGCTGTCACTCCGTTTAGTGCAAATCAGTGCTTTTCATGACGAGAGAGGGACACTGTTAACAAAAACGCGTGTTATCATTCCCGCCACGTCGCCTACCTTAGTCCAGTGTGCAGTCATTACAGAGGGTTACTTGTGTCTTAAACATGTGACTTGGTGAGAGAGGGGCACAGGGGAGAGCTCAAGCGCCCATACCCGCTATTTGCTGCTGGGCGCCTACCAACAGTTTCTCCAGGATCCGGCTCCTGCGCTCCTCCACACAGCGATGCGGAGTAGGCGGGTCAAGTAAGGGGGGAAAACCGGCGCTGGGGTGGAATTCATAACGGGATATTTGGAGCGGCATGTGCGCGTCCCTGTAGCCGCATTCCGTCGCATCTGTCCGACGCTGGACCCCGCCGCTTTCTGGCCGAAACCAATGCGCAAACGCGTCTTTTTAATCTCCTAATCGACAGCCCCTTTGCGCTCCTTGAGACTCTCTCCCCCTCCTCCTCCTCCTCCTCCACTCGTGTCTCCTCTTGACTACATCTCCTGCTGGATGATTTCATTTTGTTAAGTCATTATCCACAGAAAGGTCAGAGCCTCTGCTTCTAGGAACTGCATTACACTGGGATAAACCGACTTTTAACCCCGAGCGAAAGTCAAAGTTTCTCACTGGTGCGACGGATTGGTCCGGAGCATCCATCCTCGCCCATCACTTGTCCCTCTTTTTGGATCCCCGAGTGTGCGCGAGAGCTTTTTGGAGTGCTGTTTCTTATTTATTTGATCTCCGCGGAGTTGCTTCTCAGCCCTGACAAACTGTGACATGAGTTTACGATATCGGGAGTTGAGAGCCACCGAGATTCATCCGGAGAATGGGAAATACTGAGTTAAACTTTGTCTGCTGTTCCAAACCGCGGTGAGTTCTTTAAATTATTTACGCATTTCTTGTTTTGTGTGTGTCGAATTTGGCTGTGTGGCTATAAAGTATAATTCCTCAACATCTAAGCAGCTTACCTGTGGATATTTTCTGCTAATGTTTTTTTTCTTTCTTCTTCTTGAAAATAACAACATACAGCATTGCATTTGACCTGGATAGTACTCATATTAAATCTGCTGTGCTGTGACTTGTTTGAAATGCTTTCTGAGGCCTGATCACAATGCAAGCACAAACTCTCACAAAAACACACCTATCATGACTACAGACTCACACCTGCACATGTATGCACACACACACACACATGCACAAACAATCTTCCATAGCTTTCAGGAACATAATATATTTTTTCACGCCTTGTCACTATATACATGAGCACAATCATACCCCCCCCCCCCCACTCCCCCCCCCCCCACACACACACCACCCTTCATCTGCTTCTCCAGCAAACATCTCTAATCTATATTCCTTTGAGTGTATTGGCATTCTCGGCTGTAGAGGATCAGATCTCTAACACTGATGTGTGCACGGAGCAGGGTTTGCCAAGCACCAGTGATGCAGAAAACCCAGCTCACTCTCGGGCTGGACCCCAAAAAAAGAAAAGAAAGAGCAGTCTTACTGATTTCATAATTATACATTTCACCCTCAAGCATCACCCTCAAAGAAGGCACATGAGTCAGGCAGCCTCATGGGATCGTCAGTGGAGGCTCTGATAATGAGCCAAATGCCCTCGAACAAAACACATAACATTTTAAATGCAGTCCTACCGGTCCAAGGGCAGGCTTGCATAGGTGTTTATTTGTAGTATTTTAAATTCAACTCTCTACTAAACCCATATTTTAGAGGGACTATCCCACTACAGTGGTGGGTTTTGTGGCTGAGGTTAATGGTGGAAAGAAAAGAAAAAAACAGTGCATCACGGCTGTAATTCTCATTGCCACTTGCCAGTGTTAGGCAGGAGTGCCAAAGCCTGTGACTTTTTATTGGGCCACAACAGGGCCACTGTTCAGCAGTGTCCTCATCTATCCTCGGAGACTGGTGAACCCGACCGTGTCTAGGCCTGAAAGGCACACTGTCTCCTTCTATGAAAAGAGAGATTTCTCTCCTTGTATGGCTCACCTCCCCCACAAAAAGTGACCAGCTCAACAAATACAACATGTTTTCTCATTGTTAAGTTGTCCAAGCAGGCAGGGCGTCTGTGTGTCTGCTTGTGTGATTGTTTGTCAAGGTGTTGATGATCAGACCAGTAGCCTGTGATGGGCATATAATTGAGAGGACGGGCAAATTGAGCTTGAAAAACACTTTAACATGGCAACTGTGACAAATCAGAGAACCACATATGGGCTTTTAGACTAATGCCAACAGGAGGAATTATAAGCCTGAGAGGGCTCCTTGTTCCTACAGTTTAGTGTCGGGTGCCTGATAGGACCGGCTGAGGCATCATCCGTAGGTGTGATGGCTGGGCAGAGAATAGGAGAGGAGGGAGGGAATAAAAATAAATCCCCCCCCTCACCCTCTGCCCCCCTTCAGCCACCGTAAACACATCACAAGGGAATGAAAAGAATCTGCACAGTATCAATTTGATGCAAAATGGTTCTCCATTGCTTAGTGATGGGTAGTGGGTGGGTGGAAAGCTAACAAGTGTTGGACTTAATGGATGAAGAGCCTTGCTGTGTAAAAGACCACAGCAGTATATTTGATCATCCCATATGTGTGCTCGGAAATGGGAATTGGAAGAGGCCGGTAAAAATGAAGTCTGACATGTGAAGCTAAGGGGTTGAAGGGAAAGAGGGAAGAAAGGAATACGTATTAAAAGAAGAGAATGAGAGACTATGCAGATTTTGGTGGTATTTTGGGATCAAGTTTTGCCAGGATCTCCTCAATATCCACAGCCCATTATTTTATGATAATGAGCGAAACCGACGAGTTTGACTTCAATCTAAATTTATGGAGAAGAGCGTTTGGAGGGAGAGAATAAAATCGTAGGCGAGATGAGACGATGAGAATACATCAAAAGAGGATAAAATCTTAAAAAGTGGGGGGGGGAAATGTCTCATTGAGGGATTTGAGACTGACAAGATCGTTAAAATATAATCTCTCAGAATAAGAACAACTGTACTAAAGTCTTCATCCTGGTAATTGAATGTTGAGTCCGAACATATTCTGTAAAAGCACACACACAGAAGCTAATGAGCACAACACTGCTCCTCCAGCAAACATGCACAAAGCCACAAAAATATACTCATAAATAATACTCCATTTAATAATGTTTTACAAATCAAGTGCAGACTTCACACAAAAGCAGGCTAGCGTCGAGCATTCAGCCAGGGACCAAACCATACACGAGACTTGTCAAAATGACTCACCATGTAAACATGCCTGAAATAACTCATCCCTGATATGGAGCAAATTATTGTCACGACAAATCATAGTTATGGCTGCCGTCAAAAGGAACATGTGTGGTTGTATTCTAAACAAGTCATGCATCAGTCGGTTTAAGTAGTGAGAACAGTAGACAACAGGAAAAAAAAAAAGCTTCATTTTGTATTTCCTATACATTTTGTGGCCCAGTATAGGGTTCGACGATATGGGGAAAAATATTATCATATGTTTGTTTTTTTTAGCAATATAGATAATTAATACTATATATTTAACAATAATAAATATGCTCAATATACAGTTTTAAGATTATTCTCCTTTGGACAGTGTATTAAATATACCAGCGAGTTAATTATGATATATAATATACGTATGTACAGTGTGTGTATATATATACAGTACTGTGCAAAAGTTTTAGGCAGGTGTGAAAAAATGCTGTAAACTAAGAATGCTTTCAAAAATAGAAGTGCTAACAGTTTATTTTCATCAATTAACAAAATGCAAAGTGAGCGAACAAAAGAAAAATCTTGTTAATTAATGAAAATAAACTGTTAGCACTTCTATTTTTGAAAGCATTCTTAGTTTACAGCATTATTCACACCTGCCTAAAACCTTTGCACAGTACTGTGTGTATATATATATATATATATATATATATATATATATATATATATGACACAATTTGTGTTGCCCATCTCACCGCTGCACACTCCATTTGAGCAACCATTGAGCTCCGCACACTTCCGCCATAACTGGACTAAAACAAAGAAACAAATCAAATATCTGCACAGTATTTGACTTCATCGTCTAGTCGGCCAAATCCAAAAAGAAGAAGACTTCTCAGTCGAGACTGTCTACTCCTGTTTTAGCCGGATGCTAACTTGAATGGGGATCAAACAATTAAATATTGTGGTTCATCTAGACTTTTCAAATGCTATCAGACCATAATGATTAAATTCTGATTATGAAACAAGCCACTTGTGTGACGCTCAAAACAATATATCCGCCGTTTTAATACTGCAACAATAGCGACAGAGAGGGCTATGCCACTACAGTGGAGCCAACGACTTTGCTGTTTGTGTGATGTTCATTTCATAAATGTAGTGTTATCGTGGAAGAGTATTACATGAAAATGGCACTTCCCAGCAATATCACAAAGTGCAAGATGACATGAAAACTTCAGTTTGAATACATTTCATGTATGCTACCTTTTCTGCAGCAAAAAGAAGTGACACAGGAATAGAATAAAGGTATCTCTGAAGCCAGAGTAGCAGAAGAAGACACAAGAAAAATAAAGATGGCCATTTTTATATGGGAAACCGTCCCTTTTAATTGAAGAGCAACCTTTGTCCCTGTTTGCACATCAGCAGAAGAGGTTTATGTCCTTTTTACTGTTTATAGAAGCCTCACTCTGTATGTTCTTGCCCACTCCGTGCTACGCAGCCATATAAAAAGGGGCAAGTGAGGCGTTTACAGTCTCAGTAGCCATTACGATGACTTTTCCTCGGTTAACTTTTTGTTTTTATTTTGATGTACAATATCTCAAAATGATTTACTACAACAGCCTTTCAGATTAGAACTTAATTTCAACTTGTTAAAAGCTACACATGTGCACACAGTGTGTGAGGTCACTGGGCTCATTGCTACCCGTCTTCCCAAATGAATTGTCACTGGATTAATAACGTAGGGTTTTGCCCTGTTTGTTACCAGTTTATTGCTTCTTCCTCCAGCCAGATGAAGGATGTGTTGGCCTGATCGGTTTCCCTGCTGGCCGCGAAGATGTCTGCTGTATTTCCTTGCCTTAATAAGCTTCTGTCTTATTTTGTAAATAACCTTAGAAAGAGGAACTGGGACTTGCCTTTGCTTCCTAAATATAACGACACACATTGTGACTAACTGCACCACTGTAAAGTCCCACAGCACATGTGTGGCACCAACACTGGCTGGTTTATCTGATGTGATATCCGTTGATCAGCTGCTCATTTGGAGCAAACTAAGACATTTTGGACTGGATGACTGATGACATGTTTCAAAAGCAAGCTACATAAAATGACTTGTCTTTGGGGTCTCAGACACTCCAGCTGTAAAACACAGGTTGTACAATGGATTTTTATATGCTCTATAATGGTGATTGATGTTGGCACTATTTTCATACGCAGCACTATCCCTCCCAAGTCCCCAATTAGTCCATTTTGATTTCTTTTATCTACGTTTTTATTTTATATTTCTTTTTAAAATGTGTTCATAAGAGTTGTAATGTAAAGTTAGAGCTTTCTGCAGCCTATAACATCAGACAAGAAACTATAGAGGATAGCAGTTTTTTTGTGGATGACATTTGGCACACAAACTGCTGATGAATAGACCGTATAACGCGAGACACATGATTTGTCATCTTATTCGCTGTAATAACTTTATGGTAAATTCTGTGTTTCTCGTTTTCATACCAGACGTGTCTTTCATCATCTGCTTTCCAAAATCAATATGAATCACTGATGAAAACATACTCTGTGTTGTGATGTGACAACGCTATGGTTAGGGTTAGATGTTAGGGGGAGATCATGGTTTAGGTTACAGTTACTTCATAGCCAGGTTGACCACCTCCCTACGCAGACTCTGACACTGTAACAATATCACCTTACTTCCTCCTTTCCTCCTGTCCTAAGTACTACGGCTGCTAGAGGGCTTTTAGCTACTTAAATGTAAACACATGTCTTTCTGGGTCACTTGATGAAACGATGGCGTCATTCGTCTTGGAGGACAGTCTCTCTAAGAAAGTGCAAGCCCAGCTTCTGGCAACGAGAATGATTACCCCTTCAATGAATTACTACCTACTGGGTTTTCATAAGGTCAGATTAAAGAAATATTTAAAAATGAAAATGTAGTTCATTTTGCAATTATTGAATACTTATTCTAAGCATGCTGCAGTGGTCCATGGTACCCAGCCCGCTCTCACCAGTTGGCGTACGAATGACCATTTGACGCAACGATTTGGAAGTCATAACGTCTTTTCTGCTTTTTGCATGCCATGTGTCGTGTGAACTAACTGCCACGTAAACTTATCCGTGTGAATGTGCCACGCTCTGAACTAGTGACGTAGTATAAAGTGTGAGAGAGACTACTTCTGCTTTGTGGGAGGCGAAGTCAAACAAACACAGGACTTGCAAACAGAAAACGGGTGTTGTTTGTGTTCCCAGAGTTGTTTTTCCTCACATATTTTACTTAGCTTGTGTTATTTTAACACCAATGCCTAGAATGCTTTTTTAATGTAACTAAGGGGTGTTGGTGCTTGAACCTAACAGTGCCCGTAGCTGTAGTTTCTTTGCCCAAACATTACTGCGACGCCATGTTGTTAAATTAAACTCGAAAAGCCAAATATGCATCAAATGACATGTGGAAATGATGTGCTATTTATTCCCATGAGGATGTTTCCAGAAAGCTACAGTTTGCGTTTTCTTGCCATTGAAAATATGTTACAGTACAGTAATATATATATATATATATATATATAGTACAGTATATCCACATACAATAGTCTACATCCATATAGCAGATGGCAATGTAAATATGAAATGCAAATAAGTTTGTATTTTCTGTCGCTTCAATAAAACTAATTTACATACAAAGAGGATTACAAGAGATAAGGAATATTGCAGCCATAATGTAAATCATCAAAGTTTAAATCATACTTTACAGTGATAAAAGGAGGAATTATTAAATAGACTGAGTTAATGTGCATGAAATTATGGTTCAGTGTCCACTTACTAAATCTCAATTTAGACTTGAAGACCATCGTTAAGAAATAGATCCAGGGTTTTTTCCTTATCTTTTCAAAACCTTCCACCATTATATTATATCCATAAGATCTCCAGGAGGCTGATAAGTACATTTAACCCAACACAAAAGAAAAGGATAAAACCGCATACCCTGAAACACCAGCACTGTAATCACTCTTCCACTTGATTCCAACAGCAACCTTCTATTGTTGTTCATGTCCTCTTGGTGTGAGTCTTTATGTCTGACGCTGATATATTCACGTTTACAGATCTGTACATCTGTGTGTTCGTGATTGTGCATGTAAGTGCTTACAAAGTGACTTTTCATTTTGGTCTTTGATGTCATCTTCCTAGGACACCACGGGAGCTCATCCTCTGCATTTGTATGACAGCCGGATGAGTGCAACTGGCAGTCATATTCTAATTTCACAAAGGCTGTGTTTTACCCGTGGCGCTGGTATGAGAGGTATTGTTGACAGTTGTAGAAGGGGAGATAACTGGGTTAATTAGGGCCAAAAAACTCATTAGTCAGCACTGAGGGGGAGATGTAAAGTTTATCAGTTCCTGTTTCCCTACTTTGAAGATGGTTTTGGGGTTGGCTCGCAGACAAGTTACAAAGTGGATCCTAATTCTAATGAATTGTTTTAATCAGAGCCCCCCACACCTTGCAAGGCATGCATCTCCCTCCATCTCTTTTTCCACCCTTGTGTTCCTTCAAACGTGTTCAAAGTGTGAGACATCACCCCCCCAAAAAGACGATTTGATTGATTCAATTTGCATACTTGGAGTGCCAACAAAGAGGATCTGCTGTGGTGAGTGTTCCAATCACGGATATGGACTCACACTGCAAGAAAACTACACACTCATAAATACACACACACACCTGCTGAGGTAGGTGACCGTTACAGCTCTGGCATCCTACAATAAGCGAGCAGATGTTTAGGGCCTGAATGCTCTGTTTTGTCCCGGTCTCCAACGAAATCAGCTGCTGAAATCCTCAAGAAAGATTAGGCTTGGGAGTTCCCACATCTCATCAAGCTGACTGTAACCTCCAAAAGACAGGGTGAGAGTCGAGATCCAACACTGCAGTGAGTGGCCAGTATAACTCTGGAGGGAACGTGTAATTGTGGCAGTCACATAAAGTTAACAGGAAGTGCTGCAGAACAGCGTGAACGACGTGCGCCGAAAACTCTCGTGAAGACAGATTAATCTATTCATCACAAATGCCACAGATTGGTAGGGACGGCCAATAAATGAGCTTGAATCTAATTATTTGTTATTTGTTTTCTTTCGCAAAATCAATTGAGATATTAACTTAAAGTGGCAAGACTGGCAATTTAGTTGATTCAGCTCAAGAAGTCTGTGAATCAATCCCGTCATTATTTAAATAATATCAAGAATATCAACAGTCAGGGTTTCTATCAAAGTATCTCTTTCACTGAATGGCACATTTGCAAACATTTTATTTATTTCTCCTGAGGCTGATCATTCACAAGATTTAAAATCCACAGGTGTATGTATCTATATATTTTCCTGCACAAAGAAAACAAAGAAAGTAATTTCACTCAGACGTTCTTAAAGCCGCAGGCCATGCCGGGCCCACACTGTGTACGTCATACCTTAATGTAACCACCACTAGCGCTTGTAATGAAAAATGCCTTTGACTCACTATCTCCTCATGCCTCCAGGAAGAACATTTCCAGATATGAGTAAATTGTGAGCATGTTTTCCTTTTTGCTTGACTGGTGGTCTTCCAACACTGTTTTTCAATCTGCCGTGGCTTCGGTTCCTTGGATGAATTTATTGTGTAACGTTGGCCAAATCTCTTTTGTAGACATTATGGAGTTATCTTTGTTTTTGGTTTATAGAGAATGTCTGAACAGCTTTATTTTATTTTGACAATTATGTACTATATGTTTTAGTTGAGCAGCAAAAATAGCAGGGACACATGGATCTCTTTTCTCTGCCATTGAACCGCTGCACTTCTTAGTCATGTAATGACTAGACATTAAACCTTTGCAGATGACAGGATTCATCCCAGCCGACTTGTTAAGTATTTTTGCTGCTGAAGTATTTTATATTCAGTGGTGCTTACTGAATATGGCCAGTCATTATGACGTTCAGTGGGCGTACAAATGTAGAGTTTGATCCAGTGTTGGCTGTGGCTCACTCGGATGGCCATTTGTTTAACACCCTCCTTTCTCTTTCCAACTGGCAGAACATAAATGACTCCAAACGGATATTTCTTCCCTGCAGAAATAAACAGGACCTTGTCGGTGTCATTTAAAAGAGAAATCGGAACGTCTGCACTGTCTTTTACTCAAACAAAGGTGGTACTATACAGTATTTCCTGTGCAAATGTGTGGGACATTTTTAAAAACATATGAAAGAGAAATTGTCCGTCACATATGGCGATTGTGCGGGCGGGGACCAATGCAGAGATCCATTTCTTAACCTTGCGCGCCCCGTAACGGATGTTTCCAAAAGCAGGATAAATACTCCTGGCAGGTTCGTTTCTTTTTTTTTATTGAATTTGAAATTAAGATTACCTCGGTGCTGCGGGATAATCAGAATCACTCAATAACTAAAATCCTTAAGGATAATTAAAGTGCTGCATTCGCTGTATGAGACCACGTCATGCCTTTCACCGATAATATTCATTTGGCTGTTCAGGGAATGAAGGTCCTCATTACATTCATGTGTGGGAAAATCTATTCCCCAATCATTTGCACTCTGCTCACAATTCCATTGAGAGGACCTCACAGGAACAAACAGAGCTTTCATTTCATACAGAGGTTCCAAACAGCCCCGGGTTATTGGTGGCCCACGTTGTGCAAAATCATATTTGAGTGGATCCACTGCAGCATGGCTGCTTGCCTCCCGCTCAAATTGAAAATACCTTGTTGTATCACCCGACATTTGATTTGTTGTTTCTAGATTATGTGAGGGCTTCCTGCCTCAAGGAGTAGCATTTTTGAACATCGTTTGATGAAAAGCTGTGTTTGCATGAGTTTGGAAATGTGACATAATGCCCTTGTAAGTGGAAATGACATGCATCTGATATCTCGCAGGCAGCTGATAACAAAGGCTTAGTGGATTGCTTTGTTTGGGGGCAATAATGTGATTATAAGACCTGTCTGAAAACAATGAATGTTTACAGACAGAACTTGTCATAGCAAGTGTGTGACCCCCCCCCCCCCAATAAAAACATTGTGAATGTGAGTCAAAAGTAGGTTTTAGAGGTATTTGAGAGTGCAGAGGAGGACGACAGTGGGTTGTTTGAGAAAGGAGAGACAACGGCAAAAGACAAAGGAGTGTGAGAGGAAGGAAGAGAGCAACAGGGAACAGAGAGCGTTCTCCCGCATCAGCTTTTTGGACAGCTGCCTGTAGGGTGATAGGATTAAAGAGTCCTTTAATATGACCTCTGAGCTCTATTTTGCTATTAACACACCCTCCGAGATAGGTCACTCGATACACAACATGCACCATGTAAAGCAAGGCCGTGCTTCTCCTATAACGTGGAGTCAAATTGGAGGCAAAGGGTTCTTCTGGTATCGGCTCACAAAAGATGCACTTGTAGCGTTTTTGAGGCCAATTCCATTGCAGCGGAGACACAGCGCCATACATCACCATACTGCAAGGTATTCCCAACCCTGATGCTCGACGATAACAAGCCACAACTTTAGGGGAAGATTTTTTCACCCCCCATCCCCACAAAGCAGGCCTCGGCTCACTGTGGCCCTGTAGGAATACAGAGAATACTGCAATGCTTGAGTTTGAACATTGAGCATGGCAGAAGATAACAGAAAACCCGGGAAGACGTGTCTGTGTCTGCGTGACTATCCAACACTGCTGGAATGCAGAAGTTGCTAAAGGATTCGTTCGCAATTTAACTGCATTGGAGAATTTGCTCAGTTTCAGTGTTTACTATATTGCTGACTCTATTTACTGTTAGCAGTGCTCTGCAGGTCTATACCTGCACTCCAAGCTATGCATACATCAGTGTATGAAAGACTTGAAAGTGGAAACTTTGACCTGAGTCAGACTTAAGACAGGGACACACATTGGATGATTTTAATGATCACCTGAGGCCAATGGCAGGCTTACAGCCACAGTCTAGTTCAGCTGGCTCTCTTTGTATGCATTCAGCAATATCTATTTCACAAGGCCCCGACACTGTGCTTAGTATTACCACCTAAAACAATTGTGGTGGTTTAAAGAAGTTTTCCCCCATACAAGAGTGACAATGTGTGAGGCCAGACCTTTTTTATATGCAAAACTGGTGTCGATGGTGATTTGGCATCATAAACATGTTGGACCATCACAGTCTGGACCCGTTGGTGTTGACAGTGTGTGATCCAGATTTGATATGATAATCTTTGGCCTTCTGGTCGAGTCTCTGCCCGTTCGTCCTAATAACATTATTTAAATTGAGTCATTTTTAGAACTGGAATCAGGACCCAGGTAAACAATGCAGGCAAAGCAAATGAGGAACTACTGGGGTAATATGAATTATTATGAGGATTCATTTATGCTGCATTTCTGTACTGATAAAGCACAGAAACAAACACATTTAATGAACATCCAATTCTGTTTTGGCGTCAGGTTTGTGAGATTGTGGGGCGTTCCCAGCATCCTCATAATCCTTAAATACCGGTTGTCCATTGTATTTTTCTGCCTGTCAAGGACAAAAAAATCTGTGTGTAAGTGTTTTTGGAGAAAGATATGTGAGTGGTCTTTGTTGGCTTCAGTAAAGTTAACACCTATGCAGGCTGAAATCCCGCAGTCGACAATTTAAGCTCTATTTGGACCATGTCTTCAGTTTTTTTCTGTGAAAGAAATTTGCACAAAGATTTGTGCGAATGCTGTAACAGACCTGAAACCCTTGGATTGTGACTCCACCGGTCTGTTTACAGATCTTGGGCAGTACGACTGCTTTTGTGGTGAAAAAGTTGTCTGAAGCCTTTTGTGGCTCCAGAGGGAGCTGCGATCTGCTAAACTGGCTGCAAGTAAAATCACTTGAGGCAATTTATAGTTTTTAGTGTGTGGCCAACTCCTTATATCTGCTTGAGGCTCGAGGTTTGAGTCAGCTGCCACTAGCATACCACACCCAAACACTGGGTTGTTGTAGCAATGTTACTCTGTGGGTAATGTGATGTAATACATATATATATATATATAGTTCTCCTGCTTTTATTTAGATGTTTAGTTATTCATTGTTTAACATTTCCAACTAGGTTAAAACTAAACTAGAAAGAAAATAAAAAAGCTGCACACAGTTGCATCATGATAGCACATTAAGACTAATGGATTGTGTATGTTCACACACATATGCACGCACTCTCCCTCTCCAACACACATGCATGCCAAGTTTGGTGCACAATGACAGCGACGTCGGGCTGAAATCTATTTCCAAAAATTATTAAAACTGCTGGGTTAAAATCACCCACAGGAAGAGATAAGGGTTGATTATTGAGCATGGAAGCATGCAGGAGGAACGCACAATACTATTCAATATTACATTTCCAATCTGTTTCTGCTCTTCCTATCCACCTCCAGCTGTTGTGCACTCTTCCCATGCTGTCTGCTGTGTTGTCTGAGAGTGATGATTTTTGAAACCCACGCATATGTGCACACACCCACACACGGTCATGTGGCTGATTTAGCTTGACAGATTGTCATCAGAATACTGTAATGGGACTCAAACTCCCCCTACACCCGAGACACACACACACACACAGCAAAGGAGTGTGTCACTGTGGGGGAGATGATTGACAGGTCTCAAGGTGGTGATGGAGACTAGTGTGAGCCCTGGACAACAGTCTGAACAGCAGGTAGAGTTTTTAAACACAACAAGCAACACGTTATATTTAGCGACAAACGAACGTGCGAGTGTGGGTGCACCTCTTCCTTTGTTTGCATGTGAGCACAACTCTTAATAGTTGCCGCGTTACGACAAAGTGACTGTTGAAGTATGATGAGGCAATTTTGAAAACAGCAGCACAGCAATTATACGCTCTATTCACAATTAGAATCATAACTGCCAGTTTAGAAGCAGTTGTATTTGCAATACTTTTATGTCAGCAAACCGCATAGGGAGGCTGCAACAGAGCTGTGTTACATTACTGATCAAGTAAAACTTGTACCTTTTTTACCCGAGTATAGCTATTGTCCCACAAAGGAAAATCCCAACTCACAGAGAGCAATGACTCATAAAATACTATAAAAAAAAGGTGCTACATTGTTCTCTCCCCAAAGGAAGGTTGATTCATAGCACATCACAATGCATTTCACTATGTAATATTACAACTTGTTACTAGTCAACCAACTATTTCTAGTTGATATTGATTATCATTCCAGCATCCAGAGACACGAAAACCCCCAGCATGCACCGGGGCATCAAACTGATTGATTTCTTGCATTTTTACAGTTTTTCACATCATGCTCTTTTGTACAATATTTCTACTGTTTAGATTTAGAGAAGTGGCCTTCATTTCAGCAAACTCAAGCCCAGCCAGAATGTGTACACGTCCTACCCGTTCCTAATTAAAGCACTCTAGTGAAAGTTATATTGCTTGCAATGAAATGCACTGCAGTTAAATCAGGTGCAGTCAAATTAAAAGATGCAAGTTCATTCCCTTCCTTCCTTCCTTCCTTCCCTCCTGCCTTCCTGCCTTGTCTCTATCAGTCTTGGTTGAATTTAGTTGCAAATATTCATCTGTTATAATATGTTGACAAGGTCATTCCAAGGGCATTTTATCACCAAATGCGATGCAGTTATCTGAGCATTATTGTCGTAAGACAATATGTTACAATACAACTGCATTTCTGATGGTGAACAGTAATAATTGGTAGCAGAGAAAATTAAGGAATTATTATTACATGGAGTCTGATTTATTTAATTGCCCTAGGTGTTATTCTGTTCTTTCCACACATTCACAATTGTCATAATTAGATTTTTCCAGTTAATGTGGTCAGATTGTGAGTGACGGTTGTTTTCACAATTGGTGACGCTCTCCCCAATGTGTGCCCTTCAGGGCACGGCCACACAGGCACAGCATTTGCATCTTCAAATGGCGGGGTTCAACGACCTGCGAAGTCGCAGCGTCGAGTAATTGCAAAGAAATCTGTGTGGTTGACGCCACCTGCCACTTCCCAATTTGGCCACAAATATTGCATCATTCACTGCATGTGTGACTCAGTGGTGTGGGTCAAAACAAGTGTGAGGCTGTCCATGAATCCAAGGCTTTGTGGCTTGAGCCTTGACCTTTCCTATCCACAGGAGGAAGCGTCTTTGATCAACACACTAAACTCCAATTTGCTCTCAATTAGTAGACCGGAGCATTCATGGCATGGTACCATGGCAAAAAAGAAGATTACATATTTCAGAAGGTGTGAGTTGTTTAAGAAGAGTCAAGGTTAACTTGTAAGCTTCAAGCTCAGTATTTGGTTCCAACAATGTAAAAAAAAAGGACGGTTTTCAAATAAAATGGTGAAAAGCAGAAAAAAACTAACATTTTAGAAGCTTCTGCTCATAAATGCTTGCCATTTTTCCTTGATAAATTACTTAAATAATCAATTAATTGTCAACAGTTTTGACAATCATCTGTGTAACAACACAATGTTCATTCAAGCTTTTAGCTGCCACAAAGGAGCTGTTAGCTTTGAAACATTGTCAGGCTTCTGTTTCTCTGTGTCTTTTATGTTGGACGTGTTTATTTTTAACCCTATCTGTGTGTTTCTGTAGGTGTTCGGGGGGCGTTGAGGTGATGCATGTCCCCCGGTCATCCCAGTGGAGGAGCCAGCTAACGACGAGTGGCTTTGGCTGCTGAACGCACCGCATCCCTCCGTCACCACCCTCATCCCTTCCTCGCTCCCTCCATCTCTGATGGCTCTATGGGGCGTCGTCAGCCTCAGCCTTCACTGCTGGGTGTGTTTACATTCTGCGGTAACAGCAGCAGCGGTAGCAACTGCTAGCCTTCCCAATGACAAGGCTGGGGGCCCCCTGGACTGGCTCCTGTCTGATAAAGGGCCCTTCCACCACTCCCCAGAGTACATTGACTTTCTGGAGAAGAACCGGCAAGGCTTCTCCACCAGATACAAGATATACAGGTGAGTCAGGGCGGCAGGAGGAAGAGGCACTTTACACTGTTTACTCCTGCTATCACTACTCCTATAACACGCATGGCAAATCTCCCAGCAGCCGAATCGAATGGCCCCCATGGTTGTCCTTTGAAGGACCAGCTCTGTGTAAATATAGGCCATATACGTAATATGATTAAATGATGTGTTTACATATTAAGATTAGTATAACTCACAAAGTCACAAGCAGCAGCCTGTACTTTCAAAGCACTTTGAGCTGTACGATTTGGCTCATTTACCATGAACAAACAGATCACTGTTGATTTAATGCATTAGCAAAAACATCAGTGGTCATATGAAGATGCCGGCAGTCTGTGATAAAATTGGAATAGTCACTGTAGTTTTGTGAGTTAGCGTGCAGACGTCAGAAGAAGACAGTAATGCTTGCTGACCAGATCCTACTTTTTGCTAGCACGCTGACATCGCACTGATCACATGATCAAACAAATGAGCCATATCCATTAAATTAATAGTTTAACATTATTAATTAGCTTGTCTGTCTAGAGTGAAATAAGAAGGTGGATACCACTTTTGTGCCTGCACGGTAAATATGATTCTAGCTATTTAGCTTAAAAAAAAGTGGGATACTAGCCTGACCTGAAGCTAATGCCTATTTTTTTATGAATTACACAACTTTCTATTTAGCATACATGAAAGTGGCATATTTCCCAAAAGGCCAATCTATTCCTTTTCAATGCAGTTTGTGTTGCCATGACTCAGCTGTCCAAATGCTGAGGTATCATTATGTATATGCCCATATGTTGGTTTGGGCAAAGTTTTCTGTTTAGGTTTTTTACAGTATCAACCAAACAGCGTCATTCTTGGCTGTTGGAAGAGTGAACTGCATGTTTTCATTAACGCTGAATATATCATGTAAGTAGCAAAAACATATTCACCGTCAGGTGTTGCATATTTTGAGATGTGAAGTAAGAGGAACGTATAGATTTAGAGAGGCGTCTTTCATAATTAATGTGAACCATGAACTTCAGCAACCTCAAGCCCACATGTCCTTACCTGACCCGGCTTTATTAAAGCACTCTACTAGAAATGATAGTGCTTACAATGAAATGCACTGCAGTTAAATCAGTGGAAGTTGAGTTGAATGATAGAGACAAGGAAGGGAGGGAACCTCCATCTGTCTTGGTTGAATTAACTTGCAAATGTTAATCTGCTGGAATATGTTGGTGTGAAGGATCAGATTCAAGTTGAGGACAAGGTCATTCCAAGGGTGTTTTATCCGAACAACATATGTGATGCGGTTATCTCAACCCTATTGTAGTGTGACAGTAGTGCTCCCAGCTGCAGCTGTAGAGGGTCTTTATTAGCAGTACATTTCCTTTTCCCTACTAACTTTTTTATTATAAAATCAAAATAATAAAAAGGAAGAATATAATACAACTGCATTTTGGGATATTAGTTCACACAATGGACAGTATGCTTTATGAAAACCCAATTCGTGGTCATTCAGGCAGACATTACTTGGCCTGCTTGTCATGCAGAGAAGGTTTCTCACACATCCGGTGTTCACAAGATATCTGTCACATCCCTAGACGGAATCATCATGATGTATTTAATGCGGGCACGCTGCTATCTGCTGGCTGTGCATCACGTTCGGCTGTCTTCCAAACCCTCAGGCGGTCACCTGATCAGCTGGTCAACTGAAATATGTTGATTAGCTCCAGGAAAAAATTATGATTTGTCATGACAGCAACACAGTCTGAGGTATCGGCGTGCGGACCGAATTAGCGGAGATTGTGTCATGAATCATATCCGTCGTCATTTAGGAGGCTGTTGTCCAGGCTTCTGGAAATAGACGAACAAGGTCCCTGACATCTATGGATCGGTACAAGGATGCTTTATAGCTCTGGTGATCGTTTGCAGCTTTGGAGCTTTTTAATATTTCCTCCTCTGGCAAAAGGAAGCCTTTCGTTGGAGCTGAGCTGCATGGGCGGCAAGATTAATAGTCTTATCATGTGGCCAAGTGATTAGTGAGCTCTTAGTACTTATTACTCTGCATTATCACAGAATCCCCTGAGATGCTTCTGTCAGCTGCAAGGTTGTGTTTGAGGCTCTCTAGATTACCACAATATGGCATTGATTAATAGTGGTGATATTAAAAGGAAAAACTAACCTAAAAAGTAAATAGCTTGTAAATCTTTTTAAATTGAATTCACTTGGATTCAGTTCCATTCGATTTCAGAAGGAAATCTAAAGAAAACAGGAGGGATACAGCTGTGGGTAAAAGCCTGTGTTTCTTTCAGTTTCGACAAATTATAGCTCTCTTTCGATGCCCGCCATGGTGGGGTGAAATATGGTGATGGGTTTGGGGGCTCACACCTGGAACCGGCTCATAAAAAAGTAGTAGGGTTGTTTTATTAAAGAAAGTGGGCCCACTGCAATTGTCTCCCAAGAGGCCCACACTTCATAGCTATGCTCCTGCTGTCGAACCAAAGTCCTCAAATTCCCAAATCAAGCTATAACCCTTAACACAAGTAGGAAGTTAATCTCTGTGGCAGCGATTCCCAACCTCTGTGTCTTTTAAAAGGTGAATGCATGCTTGTCACTTCTCACCACAGGTTGAAACTGGGTCTGATGGGGAAACATCAGTCTTTGTTTGAACGGCTCACAGCTCAGGCTGTTTCATTTGAATAAGAGCAGTAATACGTTTGTTCTTGCTACTAATTTAGAAATGTTTGAACAAAGAATACATAAAAACATCACACAAAATGACCAAACAAGCGATGCATACCTTTTAGTATTACGTTTTTGATACAAATATTGACAAAAAAAGAAATGTTACATTGGTTAACAATTCAACCAAATCTCGGACATGTTCTATCTTTTGTCAAGACATTTCAATTTCTAAGGTACTATACAAGTGGACATATTGATGGGATAAAATAATCAAAGTGATACACTTAAACTAGCTTCACAAAATTAATGAATTTTTCCCTGCAACTTTCAAAGGTTTCTATGGACCTTTTTCCATGAAAACAGCATGAAAACTTCAAATTAATTTTGATTGCATTTAATAGTGTCTCATATCCAGATCGTATCTACTGTAGATCAAATGTAACATTTAACACTTGGTATTAATATGAATCTCCTGTGTCCCCATTAAAATCTGATTAAGATTTGACCGCTATGTCCAACTCGGAACGTCTCTCGGAATGAAAAAGTTTAACGTGGTTACATATTTTCATCCACGTAGCTGTTGTATGTTAATTATAAATGCAACTGCCTTTACACTTGTGTTCCACACGGTCACGTCCCTGACCTCCTCCAAAGGTGGTTCAGCTGATTGGATATCTATCTGACCACAATGCAATGTTTTGGGTACATTTTACTTATTGCGCTATACGACTGCAATCCGATCACCCAAAAGGTCCTTTGAGACGAGGTGTAAAGGGAGTAAGAGTTCCTAAAGCTGCTGTCAAGTAGTTGCTTCATACTCAAAAAGAAGGAAACTCACTTAAAACTATGCAGAAAATAAGCCCGGGGGGTTTAGAAGTAAATGAGTAAATTACAGCACAGATAGTGTCATCCTGTCAATAGGCATTACTGTGCATCAACACGTAATTATTTCCAACAAGGAGACTAATAAGTATTTGCAATTCATTTATTCCACAAACCAGAGCATGTAGGACACGCCCACCCGTTGCGATTAACTTGATCAAAAGAAAGCGTCTTCCTGTTGGATGTAGGAGCCACTTCAAGCACACTGAACAGCAGCAGATTCCCAATCCACAGGGGAGTCTGCAGGTGCTCTGAAGGGGGTTGAGGTGAGTGTTTTAGAGCAGACTCCCTCAGCGCTGCTTCTCAGCATCCCACTACTACATTCTTACTGATGTTCTTTGCCTTGTCTCCTCGCCTCCCTCAGAGATTTTTGCAAGTATTTCCTCGTAGTAAATAAGCTGGTAAATAAATTGTAGTTTTTCATCCTCCAGACACTTTTCCTTATCTGCTATTTAATACATCAGAGAATAAAAAACTATTGCGCTTTTCACGATTCATAAGACACAACATTAGACACTTTCCCTTGAATCAGCCTCATTAATTGCTCAACTTTTACTTGTATTTAATATGTTAATATAGCAGGCAGATGAAGGCAATTTCTCTCTAATTAAGCTGTCTTTCGAAAGTTATATTCAATAAAGAGAGTAAAAGTGTAAAACGAGGGAGAGGGAAGCCTCATTATAGTTTGCCTTTTTATCCTCGCTTCAGGTTTTTAGACACTAGTGGTATGGACTGAGGGCAGTGTCAGCCTGTGTGTTGGTATATTACTTTGGTCCAGACTGAGATATTTAAACAAATATAGCATAGCTTGCCATTACGTTTTGTTCAGACGTTCATTGTACCCGCACGCTTAATCCTACTTCCTTTAATGACCCGCTGACTTTTCTCCTAGCACCACCATGAGGTTGTGATTCGTGGTTTTGAGTGAAATGCTTCCACGTAGAGTATATTAGATGGATTGCCATGAAATGTCATGCAAATATTGATATCACTTCGATAAATTCTTAACCTACTCTAAAACGGCATCATCGTTTGACATTGTCCAATATGTTGGTTTATGACCAAATTCATGGCCTTCCCATCCGTCTGATGTACTTGTTGGAATACTAATACACCAAACTAAGACGGTGAACATGGTTAACATCATACCTGCTAAACATAAGCTAAGCATGTTAGCATAGCTTTGTGATCACAGCGGGCCAATTTTAGCATTTAGCACAGAGCTGCTAGCATGGCACTTTTAATATTGCTGACTTAATGACAAAAATCTAAAAACAACCCTTTTGAACTAGATGATGTTTGCTTATTCTGACAGCTAAGAATATTTACACAGACATTTACACAGTTTAGATTTGTACGCAACTTGTATGAATGGTCATGGGATTGCTAATTTAGATTAAGATTAATTAAAATACAAAATTGTTCTAGCCCAGGTTATGTTATATACTACAGTCATGGAGCAAACAAAAGATATGGAGCCAACAATATAGCACATGTTACTACAACTGGTTTCTATGCATGTACTAGATATTGATTTAAATTCCTCAGATTATCAGAAATACAACACGTGTCAGTGTCCATTGCTCAGATCCAACAAAAGTAAGGTGGACAGATTCATCTTAAGCTTGTTTTTGTTATGATCATTTTTGACTCCGTTTTTGGTTAAGAGGCACTTTGTGGGAAAAAAGAGGGCAGAAGTGATATAAAGCGACAATGTCATTTTCTGGCCCGGTCTTCCTCGTGTGTATTGTCCATAGCTCAGCTTAATCCTAATAAACGCTCAATGACAGGAGAAGATGGATCACCAGAATTGATGCTTCGAGTTACAGTGTTACCTCAGGATTGATGGATTAATGAAACACCATGTTAGCTCCCCTACTTAATACCCTGGCTCTCTTACTGATTGAATTTGAAAAAATAAAATAATTTCTGTAATGGAAGAGGGTTTTTGTTTCTGTGTGTGTTTTGGCGATTCACTGTGCAGCATACCCATTGCTTCCAGTGCAAACACAATGTGGGCTTTCCGCCTTCGCCACCTGTCCACAGGAAACATTGCCAAGGGAGTGCAGCCATATTCACCAGGGTGAAGCCAGTGTGTTGAGGTGTTTTTGGCCCCGCTTTGAACATATTGCATTGGTTAATTCATGTGATGATATTTTATGGCACAAGAATTATAAACACCATTTAACTGTAGAGAATTCACTCTGATCATTAAATATTATTAAACTGCTTAAAGATTAGGCTGCAAGCCAGCGGATACATGTGGATACAACAAATAACAGAAGCAGGTTGGTGAAAGAAATATTTTTATCCTTGAGTAAGAGTACCAATACATCTAAAAATACTCCAATCTAAAAAAAAAACAAGCACAAGTTCTCCATTAAAAAGTGTTACTTAAGAATTATCAGCTTTAGTTTAAAAGTGCTTTTTTTTCTGCAGAAGAATGGCCCTTGTAACATAACATTACGAGATGGGTACTAATGCATCAATGTATAAGCTTCCCATTTCGACATTTCAGGTTTAGCTCAATTTAACTACTCAATGTCGAATTGCATCCACGTGGCTCTCAACATGGCGACGGCTGTGCCAGCGGCTTGAAGCTAACGCTGCTATCAGCACGAACAGTGCAAACAGCAGCAACAGAGATGACAGAGCAAACGGTGTTAACCAGGTGGGGGCTGGGGGGTGGGCACTAGCCAAAGCGCCGGCCATTTGCTAGACAGGGGTGCACAACTGAAAGACTCTCATGCACAGAAATGCATGCACCCACGTACAAAAACAGTGTTCAGAGAAGCTCAGATTTACAACACACAGAGGAAGTGTGTTTGCGGCCATATTAATGGTCTGAATCCTGTATATAGAGCCGTCAGCAGGTATTTAAATCAAACCATCCCAGAAGGGGAAATTATTTCATCCGCTAAGAACTCAATGACATTTGACATGGTACAAATTATCCCACTGCTTTTTTTAAAGGGGTCACAATGTCACGGGATGTACAGGTTTTAGGACCCAAATGCAGACCACAAACAGTTAAAAAGGGATTAACGGAGGTTTATTGTGACAGTAGCGTGTGAGCTGAACTGTGTGTGGGTCCCGTGGCCCGACACTGAAGGCTGGCAGAGAGGCAGGATGCTGACCGGTGTGGAGCCCGTGGTCCGACACTGAAGGCTGGGAAGGGGAGCAGAAGAAGGGGAGCAGAAGAAGGGGAGCAGAAGAAGGGGAGCAGAAGAAGGGGAGCAGAAGAAGGGGAGCAGAAGACAAACAACAGACCGACACTGAGGCCTGCAGATGCAGGGCAGATATAGTCCCCTGATCAAGATTGGCCGCAGCTGCGTGCCAATCAGGGATGTGGCCGTGGGAGGTGTGTGGAGGCGGGACAGAAAACAAACGACGAACACCTGGTAAAACAAACAGACACATGACAGACACAAGAGGGGAGGAGATTTGGGAAAAACAGGTTACACACACCGGGTCAGACAGGGATCCTGACACACAAGCCAAATACTGTAGGTTGGCAACCAGGGGCCTGTTGCACAAAACTAGGATAAGGGATTAAGCCAGGATATCTTGGTGATCCTGGCTCAATTGATCCGTAATCCGGTTGCACTAAAGATGGATAGGGGGCAGGAGGATATGTTATGGTATAAATTACCATGGAGATTTATTCTGTGGAGCTAGCCTGCTCCAGACCAGGCTAAATTCCAGGATCTATTTAATCTCATCCCTAATCAGTCAGCAGTCACCACAAATGGAAACCAATAGTTATTTCACTGCTCACTATACATTGTTATCACATATAACTAGACCCACTGTCATTATTTAAACGTTTGTGATCATTAATTTCAATGATTTTGGATAAAAAATGATTTTTAGATGATGTTGCTATCATTAGATAATTTACAGTTTCCCATAGACTATAAGGCTATATATAAAATGATAGAATATTAGGGCCACAGAGGGAAAAAAAAGACAAGTCATAATATTGTAACCAGTTGTTTTAAAGGACAGTTGTTAAAATGACAGATGTGGGGCATTTTGTGAAATTGTACTTCAGTATGGTTTCATAAACAAAGACATGCTGATGTGCCAGAATATTAAGTATCACATTGTCATAAGTATCAAAACTGTAAAAACAATGTAGCTTTTCTGCAGAAAGAACCAGCCTCATAAATTTATGACTTTATCTTCAGTGTGGCCCTGGTACTCTGTCATATAAACAAATACACATTCCATATGAATATAAAAACACAATGTGTAACATTATGTTCCTTTATTGAATAAGGACAAAACAAAGCAGGTAAACCATCAGCTCCTTTCGAAACTGAAGTCACAGTGACTCTACAAGATGGAAAGCACAGAATCCAAGCATATTATACAAAATGATACATACACATTCAAAGGTCTGTATATAACACACCCTGCATGTCTGCACACTAAAATAAATGCAGGACAAATCCATACACATCAACTGAACAGACAAATGAATGGATGCAGTAGCCTCCCTGCAGCCTTGTATTACACACAGTATACCGCACAAACATCATAAGAGGCCAAATTCGTAAAAAAACGAACCCAAAAAAACCCACATTCCTCTGCCACCGCAGGACATATTTAACCAAAATTGAAAGCACACATACTAACTAAAATAATTCAACACATATTGGTCCCTCAGCAGCCGACCACTGTCGTCATCAGGGAAGATTGCCGGATTGTCCCAGTCCATGGCTGGTGGCACTCTGGGGGCCCTCTCCTTCCTCAGGCAGGCCACATTGTGGAGGACAGCACAAGCCACAGTAATATCACATGCCCTAACAGGGCTGACCCTTAATTTGTGAAGGCAGTGAAAGCGTGCCTTCAGGAGGCCAAAGGTCATTTCAACTCTGGCCCTGGTCCTGGCATGGGCATGGTTGTAGGCCTGCTGTGCTTCCTGGGGGTCAGTGAAAGGTGTCAGGAGAAAAGGCTGGCAGCCATACCCCCTGTCTCCCAGCAACACACCAGAGAATTCACCTGTCAACACAAAATATCATCATTACTACCTCATAAACACAGTGATATTCTTGACACAGCCATGATGGTTATAAATAGGGGTTGTGTGGCTTACCTTGTTATAGGCACTGATAGATTTCAGAGGCCCGAAAGATTCTGGAGTCATGGACTGAGCCAGGCCATTTTGCCACAACATTGCTGATCACACAGTCAGCATTGCAGACCATCTGAAATCATAAGATGAGGAATATTACACCAATCAATGCACATCACTGGCAATGCAGAGTGTTCGTCAATGGACAATATCAAAAAGTTATGTTCACCTGAACATTAATGCTGTGAAAGGATTTCCTATTCACAAAATGGGCCTCATGGGCACCTGAGGGGGCTTTTATCCTTATGTGTGTGCAGTCCACTGCACCAATGACATTGGGGAAACCTGTCACACAAAGTAATGAGTATCCTACTATGTGTTAACAGTTGTCCTGTAATTTGTAGATCCTCTTACCTGCAATCCTATAGAACTCCTCTTTGATGTCACAGAGTCTTCTGTGGCCAGGGAAGGAGATGAAGACATCTGCTAATGCTTTGATAGCCAGACACACACTCCTTATTGTGCGGCAAATTGTGGCCTTGTTCAGCTGTTCTGCATCCCCCACTGAGTACAGGAAGGCTCCACTAGCAAAAAAGCGCAAGGCCACACAAACCATTTGCTCCACACTCAGTGCATGGCTCCGTGCAGTGCGGTGCTTAATCCTGGGACCCAGTAGTCTGCATAGATACCTGATGCCATCTGCAGAAAACCTGTATCTTTCATATAGATGGTCATCAGGGAAGGCCAGTGGGTCCAACCGGTCCCTGAAGACCCTTTCTCGCCTGAAGGCTCTCCTCAGCACAAGTGCTTCTTCATCCACCACATCTCGCACGAATGGGCATGCCATTGTCAGAGCAGAAAGGAACACACAATTTTGGGCCTTCATATAGGCTAGTGGCCACACCTGGTGCTGGGGGGGGTGGGCAAAAGAGGGCGATGCCTTATAACGATGACTTTGTTGTACTGATTGCTGGGAAAATAAAAAAAAAACCTTAGAAAGATGCCACCGTCCTGTGTGCTCACAATAAGAGCTCATATGTCATGGCTCACTTGACTTTACGAGAATATACCTAATTTTTATTTTGAGCTGTGTCATCTTCTTGGAGCTGGGGAGGAAAGAAAAATAATGATTAATACATTTGTGTTACAGTTAGCATACAGTGTACATTGAAGGCATATCTCACCTCCCTCTCAAGTTTTTTTATTTCAAGGTCCAGTTTCCTAATTGTCCTCTTTTTTATTTCGGACTCCAGTGCAAGATTTTCCATCTTTTTCTTCTTGTACTGAATGTCTATGTCTGCCAGTTCTATTTGGCGCCGGAGGTGGTTGCCATACAACTTTCTGATAGCTTGTGAGCTCTGTGAACACAATACAATTAGCACAGCTGGAATTTGGCAGGATGTGGTGTCCTTTTATTAATACGCACTATGTTGCCAGGCTGGTTTTCCCACTGTATAGCATCTGGGTCCTGTAAAATAAATTAGATTTTTTGATTTTGATGAGGACTCCTCACCATTGTAGAGTAAATAGTACTTTCACAGTCTTAACATGATACCTCATGCCTTCTGGAATCCAGAGAGATGGTCTCCTCCTCATCATCGTCTCCATCATGTGCTGTTGCTGCTGCACTGGGGCCTTCACCCTATCACATTTAATCGGATTCATATTGAAGCTAGTAGACAAGACATGCCAGGCCTACAGTATGCCTTTGATGGAGTACTCACTGGATCAGCATCGTCTGGTGCTTGTGCTGGTGGCTCTAACAGGAACACAGTGCTGCCAGACACTGCAAGGCAATAGGTAAACCAAAGTCAGACAGTCCAAATTGATTCAATATGAATGAATGAATGAATGTATGAATGTGGTTGTATCCCATGTAGAGATGGAAGGACATACCTTGAATGAAGCGGGTGGCATCTTGGGAGGAACCTATGCTCGTCTCTTTCCCCCCAGGGATCCCCTCTAAGACGGGCCTGCCTTTATTTAGCTCCAAGGCCATGTCCTCTGCTGGGGTAAGGTCAGCCTTTGGTGACCCACCACCCGTGCCTTGTCTGTGGGTATTCTTTTTCACTGCTAAAACAGTACAGACAATGTGTGAGCAGGCACCTTCTGGGTACAATATATGCTTGTGCTTTGTTAAATATTAGTCAGGGACCATACCATTCTGCAGAATGTTCTTGTATTTGATTTTGACCTGCTGCCATGTCCGTTTTGGCCCGTTCATGTTTAACACACACACACACACACACACACACACACACACACACACACACACACACACACACACACACACACACACACACACACACACACACACACACACACACACACACACACACACACACACACACACACACACACACACACACACACACACACACACACACACACACACACACACACACACACACACACACACACACACACACACACACACACACACACACACACACACACACACACACACACACACACACACACACACACACACACACACACACACACACACACACACACAAATTACTTGGTATTTTTGTCTTGTTTTCAGTAAAAATATCAAAAAAAAACTTAAAGATGTATTTTCTTGATTTGCTAAATGACCTAGCAAAATAAGTATAGTTTAGACAAAAAATATAAACTTTAAGTAAATGTGTGCTTAAAACAAGCAAACAAATAAAAAATCTGTCAATATAATAAAAATTCTCTTGAAATAAGTTTACTTTTTCCATAAACACTTAATTTTAGAAAAGTTCTCGTTTCACTGGCAGATTTTTTTGCTTATTTTCCTAGGTAATTTTGCTCAAGAAAATATTTAAGATTTTCTAAGTAAGAAAGACATTTTTGCAGTGCAGTGAGCAACCGACCTTGGGTCCTTTGAAAGGCGCTATATAAATTAAAGTGATTATTATTATAGCTCATCTATTTATTCAATTAAATTTTATTTATATAGCACTTTTCACAATTGTTTCATTCTGTCAAAGCAGCTTTACATTAATGTAAATAATTAAAAAAAACGGTGGACAACATAAGAAGCAGAGTACAACGGCTAAGATTAAACCGTACTGAGCGTAGTAACGTTAAATAATAATGTAAGGCTTTAATAATAATTTATCATAGCTTTATACAGTGTGATGGAGTTACTTTACACAATTTCACTCATATCTGCAGTGCATTTCAATTAAAAATTTAACCGTTTCATAATTACAGTACAACTGCATTTTTGGAGATGTGAATTAAATATTTGAATTGTAATTGTGATGTTTCAGCGGAGCGGTAAGTGTGTAATTGTGCACTACTTACGCATTCAGGCGGTCTGCAATACTTTGCCACGCTTTTTCTCTTTGCTTTATCACTGTGGCGGTGATGCCTTTCTTCTTAATTATATCTTTTACCTCCTCGTATGCCTCCATGAGGATTTGTGCTTCCGACGGGGAAAAGTACGCGGCTCTAGTTGCCATGGTTAATCTGTGATCTGTGGCGGGGTCTATTTGAGTGAGCCGTGAGCGCACACCTATCCAGGATTGGTTTCACCTGGCTTAATGAATCCGTGTCTGCTCATCCTGGCTTGGTCTTTGTGCAACCAATTAAGCCTGGACGCACATGTTTTGGCTTCATTGAGCTCAGCTGAGTCATTTATCCCGGATGTCTTAATTCTACTTTTGTGCAACAGGCCCCTGGGGTGCTCTGGCCATCTGGCAGACCGGCCACTTTCAAGGTGGGCCGACAAGCACAACTTTCTTTTTTTGTATATTTATAGGGGTAGCATAAAACTGGCTCATTTTTTTACAGTGATGTTCGAGAAACGTGCCTTTCTGTCTCTATCATTCTAATCCCAACATGCTCTGTGTGTGTGTGTGTGTGTGTGTGTCAAGTTCTCAAGGGTTTTCCTTTACTTCTGCCCAAACTTGAAAGAGGCCTTAGCCATAAACAGGGTTAGATGGAATCAACTCAAACAACTTCTTCTTTTATCTTCTTTCTTTGATTTATTTAGGCAAATTATAAGAAGTTTTCCATTTAGTCAGCCATTTAGTTAGGTTGAAAACCTTTACAAGAAAAGAGAAACAATATACAAAAAACACAACAATTACTTTAAACTGTTAACAAATATACAAACAAATATAAAGTTCTCCTTGACCTTACATTAACTTCAGCAAGCAACATTCAGTGTTAGATGAACTAACATGAGTGCAAGGCATTTAGAAATTAACTACATTAACTCTAGCAATTTCCCCATCAACATTTGCATTGAACATTAAACAGTTGACAAATATCGACATCAAATCATTATCTTACCAGTAGCATCCCTGGAAATGCCCAGCAAGTAAAGTCCTTCCCCAATTCATCAATTTTCAACAGCAACTCACAACAAGTGCTTCACCGCCTCTCACTGCATGTGCTTCAAACAAAACCCTTCACTTCCTGATTTCTGGTCTGAAGACTGGAAAGTCTCAACTCCCTTTTCCAAAATAAAAGTCTCTTTTTCAAAACAAGTCTCTGTCCATTTGCAATCTGACAGCACAGTGTGTGTGTGTGTGTGTGTGTGTGTGTGTGTGTGTGTGTGTGTGTGTGTGTGTGTGTGTGTGTGTGTGTGTGTGTGTGTGTGTGTGTGTGTGTGTGTGCACGCTCAGCTAAGATGTTGTGTTCTGCCGAGATGGAGAGAAGAGAGTTGTCTGTTTGACAAATATTAGGAAATTATTATATTTGATGACACAACATTTTAAGAATTGCATAGAATAAATAGAAAGGAGACAAAACACTGGAACTGGTGACAGCCACTTGACGATCGTGCAGTAAGCTTTGAAAAGCCACTGAATGCTCTGGATTTTCCATATCCACCACACAGACGTTTATAGGCTTAGAGAATGAATGAATTATTAAGCATCGTAGGCCATGTCAACCCCACAGTGACGGTGACTTAATTACAAAAAAAATGTATCAGTTCAGAATAAGTGTATTTTAATTAATTACATAACTATTTACAGACTGTTTGAGCTAAACTACACAAGAAGCTTAATTCTCCTTTTCAATAATTCTTTAAAAGTTTACAAATGGGTAGGCAAACTAAATTAAAATATGCAATAATTAAGATTAGTGTACAGGGTGAAATAACTGCTTTAAAATATGCCAGAGGCATGTTTAATTGTAGCCTATTTTATAAACTTATACAATTGTATTAATTAACTTGCCGTGACATGTCTAAAGTGAGGCAAAATGTAGAATATTTCCTTCTGATGAAGTGGACTGGAAATGTAAACAGGAAATACATACATACTCAAGTTTAAGTCCATCGACTTAATTACTGTCCACCATTGCAGACGCAGACATGATGAACCTGCCAAGAAAAAAGCCGAGGGGGGGAAATTCAACAACTCCAACAGCTTGGCTTTGATAGCGTCCAAAGCGCTAAACCGATAAAACTGATGTAGCTCGGCGAAAAGGAGCAACAGACTTGATAATAGTAATGACTTAGCTGCTTGTAAAGGGGATTGCAGCCCCTAAAGTTGACTCTGTGTGAAACCCATTTAATTTCCTCTTCTCCCTGCAGGACGAACTATTTGGCCCATCGGGGATTTAAGATAAGACGAGGCTAGCTTATCACAGCCAACGATAACTGAGGAAACGAACGACAGCGGGGATTTGCGAATTCTCTTTCTGTACCTGCCCCCCCCCCCCCCCCCCTCTCTCCTGCGCTGTATTGTGTTATTCCTCTTTTTACAGAGAACGTGCTGTGGCTTTGAACTAGTGCTTCCAAGAACTCAAGAGACACTGTGTCCCATTTGAAGAGGTCATTTTTTTTTTATATGGCGTGAAGTAAGGTGAAGATTAATAGCTACACTAGATGTATCTGAGCAAGAGATTCGTCAAAAGCTTTGTCTGAATACTACAGTGTCAGCGAAAAGGTCACCGCGTACCACGTATCCATTTACCATCATTATGTTTACTTCCCACACTCTGCCTACACTTTCTGCCTAATATCAGTGTCTTGTTTGGTGATTATATAACAGACATTGAAATTGATGTTTGTTGCAAAAAAAAAAACCTCCGTGGGCAGCAGTTTGAATTCTCAGGGATTTAAACTGAATCATTCAAACATCTGGGTGTTTGAGCTTTCCTCATTACTCCTGGTTTAATGTGATGTATACCCTTTCAAAAGGCCACACTCCCTCCATCCATCAGCAGCAGCCAAGGTTGTTCAATCCGTTCTGATTACAGCAGACAGACTTTTATTTTGAAGAGAGAGAGAGAAGTGCAACATTTGACTGATAATGCTGCTATACCAATTCACGGACTGTTTATTTTCTTCTCTCACAATGTAATCCAACAAAAATAATCCCTCGGTCAAGACAATTAATCATGTTCATGTCATTTTTTTTTTTTTTTAAGCATCAGGATGGAGGACCTCGAAACGAAAAAGGGTGCTCTCTAAGAAGTGTTAAATTCAAAAAACCTTTGGGCGAAGTCCAGGATTCAATGAGTTATAATAAATGGATTTAATCAAAAAGTTGATGAACACAATCTCAAATTGAATCACACTAATAGCTGCACTAAATATACAAAAGATATCCCATGGGATAGAGATCCCCCCGGACCGGCAGTAGGCACACAGAGATCTGCCGATCTTCTAGAATGCCTCAGCCTTGCCAGTTTAGGGTCAGCCCCCCTTCCTCTGGTTAGCACCTCTTCCTGTCCATCGATTGGACGAGACCTCGTCCTGTTAGGTGTTGGTTAAGCTAAACCCCCGTTTGCGTAAACAACAGCACT
This sequence comes from Cottus gobio, assembly GCA_023566465.1. Lineage (NCBI taxonomy): Eukaryota > Metazoa > Chordata > Actinopteri > Perciformes > Cottidae > Cottus > Cottus gobio. Next base: position 23,059,506 of record CM042217.1, on the reverse strand, counting down.
CAGGCCTTCAAGCAACCCCCTCACGGGCCCGTTCCCGAACTTCAGGCTGTATAACTGTTTTGTGGTGGCCAGATGTTTTCTGGATTCCTTCCACAATCATCTAATACATTCCATAATTCTAATTGATACCTGTGTATAATACATACAGTGTCATGCATTTGATATTGCATAATCCATGCAGAGTTATTTATTCGTCTTGTAAACTCATTATAATACACACTAGCTCTCACTAGGAGCGCTATTAAACCCACTTTTATCACAGAAGGCAGAACTTTTGTTTCCTTCTCATATAAGCGTGATTACGTGAGTTATTTTGGGGCAGTGCCAGTCGGTGAGTGAGAATTGGCACCGCTCTCCTGAAGACTCTCCTGAAGACTCTCCTGTTATAATTACAGCTGTGATGGTTGATACATGTATTGCTCCGCAGATTTGTGATGGAGGGAAAGTGCTTTCAAAAACAAATACAATGTTGCATCAACCCAGTCTGTGGCCTCATATCAAAGTTGTACTCTTTTTAAACATCAAAGATGGTTATGGTCTTCAAACAGGGTCTTTGTTTTTGCAAGTACATATTTAATTAGTTCTTGTCACAGATGCTGAAACAGGTTATTTCTCTCTAGGTGGTTTTCTTATATGTTCTTTCATTTTCCCACTGCTTCATAAATTAACATTAAAACCAACCCACACATAAATTAACTGCCTTTCACATTTAAGTTGATCAAGCCTGCTATTCTTCTAAACTGGATATTTAGGTTAATATGCAACCACTTCCTTTGCTCACAAACTTTCTTTTTAATTTCCTTTAGTCAATTGAACTCAAAACCTTTTTGTAACAAAACACCTCTCTGGTTTCTATGTTCGTCAGTACAACCATGTTTTTCATAACTTAAATATGTCTAGTTTTTTAAATGGAGGGTTGTTGCTAACATTATAATTTTTGGTTTACCGAAATTAGTGAAAATGTGTCCTCCTCCGGAAGGGACAGTGTCTGCCTTATCTACAAGTTATTAAAATAGGATCTGGTCCTATTATTTTCATAACTGGTCATTTTCTACTCAGATCCTGTCCTATAATATTAATAACTGGTCATTTTCTACTCAGATCTGATCCTATTGTACTCATAACTAGTCATTTTCTACTCAGGTTTTGTCATACTCTACTGTGTGTTTTTTGGTATCTCAACTCAACACTTTAATGTCCAGAGCTCACAGCTCAGCCTTCAAAATAAAAGTTGAAGACTTAGTTTTATCTTGGATTTTTCATTTGGTCATTAACTTCCCACTCACGAGACTTCTTCAAAGCATACTGTCATTAGTTTCTCGGATCAAAACTAAAGCAATAAAACATGGTTTTATTTCAGCACAGTAAACTGCATTATATGGAGATTATGAAACAGTGGTTCAGCTTACTTTCTCTCACAAGACGTATTTTACTTCAGATGAAGAATACTATGCAGACCTTTGTTCTCAAAACACAATATTGTAAGCCTAAAATGTGCCAAATGTCAGACAAACAAAACACATGTAAGTCTTGAATTTTCAATTCATGGGATGCTCTCTCTGTTAAGCTGAGGGTGGACCTGCAAGTCAAGCAATATCCGAAAGGACACTTTGCATGGACTTTTCAATAACTTTGTATATGAGTCAAGGCACAGCCAAATGCAGCATCCCTTCAAAGAGCCCACCCCTGGGCAGATGTTCTACAAAAGAATAATAGAGGGAATGCATGCAGGGTGCCAGGATGGTCTTTGACTTCTTTGAGTTTTGCTCCAATTCAGCTTTTTCTTTTGCTTCCATTCTTACTATGCTGCCTTATCTATATCTATTTTGTATCCTTCTTTTAATGGATACATGTTAGGTTTGTACGTGGAAGAGGGAAGTTGCTTAAAAGCTGTGCGAGGAAGAAAGTCCTGCCTTTTTAGAGGACACGGCTTTATTCAAATGCAGGTCCCACCTCGCTGCCAGGCATCGTTGTATCCAACTCATCAAATACTGCCAATTGGTCAGTGGCCCTCTGTGTCTGAGGCACCGAGGAAGTCTTTAGAGGCTATGTGAGATGCACCAGGCTTTCAACTAATTCTAATTATTAACCTTCGCAGCAACTTACAAGGTATAAAGAGCGAGACAGTCCACGTTAGAGGACTGACGCTTCTCTAGTCTTCCGACCACGCAAAGCGCTTTATGTCATCCTTCATCCACTCATCCACTGATGGGAGGGGCTACCGGCCCATCAGGACTAACTGAACATTCATACCCATTCGTACAGCCTGCGGGAGCAATTTGGGGTTAAGTGTCTTGCCCAAGGCCACGTCAACAAGGACTAGCGGAATAGGGAATCGTACCGCCGATTAGCCCAGCTCTACCACTGAGCCACAGTCAGGGTGGCGGTTGGCTGGGTCAAACCAACACAGGAGTCACCAAGGACAGCTGTCCTTGTCCTCGTCGTTGTTGTCTTATAAAATAAGATGAGACATCAGAAAAACAAAACAAGTATAATAGATTGTGTAATCAAGACAGTGAGGGTATAATATACAGTAGATTGTAGAAATCAGCAGAAACTAAAATATGATAAAATCTGACTCACTATACAAAATTAGCACAAATAAAGTAGGAAATATGAAGTGTTGATACTAAACAACGACAGATATTTTACCTTTGTTTTGTTACTGGCTTACTAACGACATGCAGTTACATAACAAACAGACAGAACAAACGCACCTTTTCTAACCTAAACCACGATTTAGTCATAACCAAACGAAACAAAGACATTACCTGACCAAGTCCTTGTGTTGCGTAAGTAAACCCAATAACTCAGTCAATCTATGTTGGACGTTTATTTTGAAAGGAAACTGTAATGAGCGGAAACTGACACGCACACACAAAAGGTCTGTTGCAATGTCAAGCATAGACTGTAAAGCACAGCGACATGAACATGGCCAGATGTATAAGTATTATAAGTTAAATATGTGGTTGAGGTCAGACATGGTTTTCAGAGGCTAAGAGAATAACTTGAAAAGGTAACAAAGGCTGACAAGTCTTTTGTTCACACTGCTTTCATTTGTATGACAGTTTTTCTCCCACTTTGTCTCTCCCTCTCTTTCTCTCTCTCTCTCTCTCTCTCTGCAGAAGACATTCTCTCTTTAAGCAAATGGGGCTATCTCTTGTTCCACCTTGTGCTTCATTCATTTTGATGTGTATCTCTGCTATGATGGGCTATTAAAGGAAAACATATGTCAGCTGTGTAGTTGGAGCACTTTTCCGTCCCAGGTGACAATCATAGTTTCAAAAGATACCCGGTTTTAGTCTTCATGTTTTTCCCCCGTTTTTTTCCTGTCTTCTCACTAGATTTATCTCTTTTTCTCATTCTCTCTTTCTTTCTCCATCAATTCCCTTTTGCTTCAGTTTAGGCTGTGTCGGCACAGTCGCGGGATTCCTTACATTGCAAAAGCACAGAGCAACATAATGAATTATATTAGCTACTCTCCCTATCTCTTTTTCTCTGCCTCTCTCTCTCTTCACGCGATTTATTCTGCTTACGTACTCAGCTTTAGGCGAATGATGTACCCTATATGATGTCGCTGTATCAGAAGCAGAGAAGCCACAGAAGGCGAATCTGCGGCCATCGTGATTATGTTCATTATGAACACATCTGTTGGTTAGTTTTTGACTAATTATCAAATGGTTTAGTTTATGCAATGTACAATTATGTTTTTAAGTTGTTTGTTTAATTTAAACAGCCCAAACCCAAAGATATCTTTTTTATGATTAAAGTAAGAGAAAGCGGCACATCTTCCATCACTCTGAACCAAACTGCACTATTAATGCAGGTACATGTATTGTTGTTTTGTTCTGATTTTTCCAGGGAGTTTGGGAGATGGAAGGTGAACAACATGGCCGTGGAAAGGAGAGATTTCTTAGAGTCTTCGTTACCTCTGACTCCTGAGTTCATCAGGAACATCCGGATGCTAGGCCGCCGGCCCACCACCCAGATGATAACTGACAATCTGATCAGGAAGTATGGGACTCACTTCCTGCTGTCAGCTACACTAGGAGGTAAACAGAAAACTGTTTTTATTTTTTTTCTCAACATTCTGAAATCATAGAAATCCATGAAGCAATGGCTCCTTGAGATTCAGACTCTCAATTTTAGTGAACAGCCATCAATATTGATAAACTGGTTACCATTGCTGAATATTAAGTTATAGAATCTAGGTAACGTTAGCTGATGGCTCATGCAGAAGGCACAGAAATTAAGGAGAAGTATTGTTATAGTGTTCCAGTATTAAGATATTTATTGCAGGGACACATTATGGGGAAATGTGTTTTTAGGAATAACTTTTCTCCCATATAATATAGGGGAAAAAAAAGTATTTCTCTCTCAGAGGATGTGGGCTTTAGTACAGTATTTGTGTTGATAAAAGCTTTTAGACTTTGCTCCCCCAGGCACTTCATATGGAAAACAGATGGACATGGCACAATAACTCAGTCACAGTAAGCAACTGAATAACACATCACTGCAAAGTAGTACGCCACTGGCAGCAAAGAAACGGCTCTTCAGAGATGTACCGTATGAATACATGTAAAAGCCTGAATACTTTAAACACGCCACTGCCTGTCAGTTACCCCACTTTTGGTTTTCTGAAGTTTGATGAGAAGCATTAATGGTCCTCTGAGTGAAGAAAAAAATATGATGCCAGAGAGGTCCCGGCAAGTCTTGCGAAACCAATTTGCTTTTACAGACCAACACTTGTCAATTATTTTAGACCTGATTCCCGGCTTAGAAAAGGTCACTGTTGTGAGTGGCTGCATTCAATGCAACGCAACCAGCTGCCTGAGCTGATGCGGCCCGTGAATCTGGCTCCCAGCCAGCACTTAATGGTATGAAGAGAGGAGAATGAGGAGTTTTCCTTGGACTGTTGCCAGAGATATGCCTCCGTGGTTCTGAATGGATTGCCTCTGTGTTCGGAAACATATGGACTTAATGAAATTAATAAATAGATTGTGATATCAAGGGGGTGCCCTTCAGCAGCTGAGCAAGAAAAGCAGTGGGCAGAAAATGGCCCCGAGACATTAACACTGCATTATGATGAGCAATATGAGGACTCTCGAGGAAAGAGTGCACTACACCGTGGCCCCTACAGACTTCTGAAGGGTTGATTGCTATCAGCCCGGCTATAGGGTGACATAGTGTGTCCTCATCGTGGTCAAGTGTCTTTGTACTTCAGAGGCGTGCGTGTGTGTGGCAGGTTTTTAAAAGTTGGTGTAAAATGATTAATTGGAATGAAATCCAAACAAAAAAATCATCATGAGCTGTCATGCCTACTACTCTCATTATATGAATAATTTCATATTCTGTGCTGTAACTCTGTTACGTTCTGTCCATCCGGAGAGAGGGATCCTCCTCTGTTGCTCTCTCTCTTTGTGTGTGTGTGTGTGTGTGTGTGTGGGGGGGGGGGGTCCTGATCCGATGTGAGGACGTCGTATGTCTACAAATTGTAAAGCCCTCTGAGGCAAATTTGTCATTTGTGATTTTGGGCCGTACAAAATAAATTGAATTAATTGAAAAGAATCTCATTAACAGAAAGTCAAAGTGAAAAAGTCCAATACAGTCGGCACACTTTTTGATTGACAAGTGATTTGCAGCAGATGCAGCACATCGACCATGAGCGCTTGTCACCAAAGATAAGACGATAACACCAAAAATCGCTCAACTCCTAGACGTGTCCCTCAGCCTCTATCCTTTCTAAATAAAACAAATGATTTCCTTCCTTCAATGTGATGTGTCCTTGCAGGAGAAGAGGCCTTAACGATATTTGTGGACAAGAGGAAACTGAGTAAGAAGGCCGAGGTGAGCGATTACTCGAGTAACTCCTCCACCGTGACTCTGGAAGCTCTGCACCAGCTGGCCGCCTCCTACTTCATCGACAGGGAGAGCACTCTGCGCAAGCTGCACCACATCCAGATCGCCTCCACTGCCATCAAGGTAATGCCTCCGTATCTCTATAGTCGAGTTCCTGGGGAACACTCACACACTCGTCTTTGATCTTCCATCAGCCCAATATCAATATCAAATCTAGAAGACTGGCCCTCTTGGGAGATTACCTTCTTCTACTTCTCCAAAAGTATTTTTATCTCATATTTGTACAAAACCACATTTCTAAACGGTTTCCTTGTGTTTACATACTCATTTTGCAAATTGTGTGATGTTGCTATATCATGCCAAAGCAAAATAATGTACCTTTTCTTAAAATCGGGTAAATTCAAACGTGTGGCAAACACCCTTTCAAAGTAGCCTTCAAATAGATTTTGAAGTCACTAATTTAGGCAACATTGGGGTGTAATAAAGCCAAATATCTATGTTTTTTATTATACTGGAGTTGGTGAGAGCAATTTAACCACCAGAATAGATGTTCTTTGTTCTTAAAAAGCAGAGAGCAAGCGCTCTATTCTAAGAAGCCAGATATCACAGACGTAAGACCTTGTGTTCCTGTCTCTTTTTCATCCGTTGTTATAAAGCCGCCGACCGGCTATGATTGTCAACATGAGCCTGCATAAAATCACGGTACATGATTTCTGGGTTTAAGGATTTAAGATTTACCTCTGACTGCCAACTGGAGCTGCTAACATGGGAATCTGCCCAGAGACGCTGCATATGAAACCCATCTTTGTTTTTCACCGCAGTCCACCAGAAATCATATGCAAAAAATGCCAATACCGAAGGATAGATCCTTTCTGTTTTATACTCTGATAACAAAAACTTAAACCAAATTCCTTGTTGGTAATAATACAGATATTAAATATACTCAAAATATACCAATCAAATAACTTGTTTTTTCCTTGTCACATAATTGCATACTTTCAATAATGGCACTTCCTTGATTAATTATGTTAACCCAGACGAGGATCTTATTTTAAAAGTAATTATTTTATTTCACAATCTTTTCTTAAACATAACTAAGTTGTTTTTTGTGACCTAAGAAGTTTATTTTGAAACTGATACCGAGTCAATTTCCGTCATCTATCATACAAATAGGTATGTTTAAAACGACGTCGACCCTCTGACTGATTGATCTCTACAATATGCACAGTGCACACACCGTTCATATAAAATAAAAGGTCACAAATCTTTACTTCAATATCTATATGAAATGTGTTTGTTGCTTCCAGGTGTCTTTCGCAAAGCAGACAACTTCATCCCTGAAAGCAATGTGTGAAGGATTCCCTTGTTTTGATACAATGGGAATGCCAATAAAACGGGGAGATGATGTTTTTTATCATCTTGCTCGTGATGAGATATGATCTTTAGCTGTGAGCGCGGCACGTCTGTAGGAAGCTGGGTGATGAGTGCATATGGTGAGCGGAAGATAAATGGATCTTGTGAGGAACAGCTCGTGACAGGTTTATTCCTCCGGTTGTCACCTTCAGGCAGCATGGGGTTAATAGGGCCACGGAGCGGAGGATGACCAGCCTTTTCTCTCCTCCGAACACAGCGGTGGTCGGCTTGTGAAGTGTGGCTCTCTCTGCTGTAGCAGAGCATGAATCACACTCCCTGTACTTGTATCAAAGCTCCGTCCTCTCCCTACATTGTGTTCAGGGAGGTTAGGTGTTTCTCTTGCCGCTAAGGTGGGCGCATCAGAGGTGCAGAGGCAGATACTTTTGTCTCTTTCATTTCTTGGGATTTTTTTTGTTCTGTAGCTACAGAGAGGAAGAGAAGAAGAGAGAGTGCGTTCATGCTCCAAAGGCAGTCATCTGGCGTGACTGACAGGTAGGAAGTAGAAAGAGGTGTGATCCACCTCCATCACTGGTAGTGAGTCAGAGGAGCGATATGTTCCTCCACGCTTGTGCATCGCTTCCGCAGGGCGATGACCCACGCGGCATCGGAACAGATACAACTCAGCGCTCCTTTGCATGGATCCTAAATCAAACAAGTTGAGGAATGAATGAGAGGGGGCTGGCGAGGCAAAGAGCCCCCTGCTGTCTCCATGCAGACGGGAAATTGAAGCTCATCTTGGAGGAAAAGCCTGTTACTCGTGTGGGGCGCTGGGGATTGGCTCCGGAAATTTGGACTCTTTTAAGAAGTCCCGGCCCGGAGCAAACTGTGATCACGGAGGCTTGTTTGTACAATGAGTACAGACAAGTTTTCCCACAGCGTCAGGGATCATTTTTACCATGATTTTTTGAATTTCATAGACTGAATCGATGGCGATGTCCCCACCTGACTGACGCTGGCCATATCTATTTGCACACAGCGACGATTGTATTGTGTTCTCATTATGGTAGAGAAATACATTTTTGTCCCCCCCGGCTGACTAGATCAATTGTTTTCTGGAAACTAAACTTTAGTTTTACTGGCTCAGCAATACATGTATTGAAGCACAATTTTAAAATAGAAAACATGGTTGGATATTAGTTTGTTACTTTAAAGTTACCGCTTTCATGTGTTTTCAGTCACTTCTTTGAACAGCATGTTTTTTGCCCTCGTATTCAAATATTCAAGACCCTCAGCTCAAAACAAAACCTGTCCTTTTTCTACAAGTGGAAGTATATATATATATATATAGAGAGAGAGAGAGAGAGAGAGAGCTGTGCTTCTGTGGACACATTTGAGATGTCTGCTGTAACTGATGGAACATAAGTCCTATATTATTGGGGATTATATGTTAATATTCCTGAGTGAGCAGGATCGTGGAGCAGCTGCCAAATGGAGTTTGAAAGTTTTTTAAATCGGCTGCATGTTGATCTGGACATGTTTTAACAGCGTTGCTGTCACCGTGTTTAAACACATTACGTTAGTTGAAGAAGATTAAATAAAACCATTGAATTATGTTTATATATTATAAAAATAGATCTGCTAGATTTGACATCAACACCCCTTTTAAGTGCAAATCATATTTCTGGATCATTGAGCTTGCAATCAAGCCTCTGTCTTTAATCTATGTATTTGAATCTTCAACTATATGTTTCATCTTTAGTTGCTGGGCTCTGTCTTTTGTCCCCATCAAATTAAAGATGAACAAATATATTTAAATCGTAATGTAACCCACAGCCCAGTGCACCACTGAATTATTCATTAAGGAAATGTACATAATGTCTCATAAAAGATTGATTAATGGACACCACTGGATACAACTTTATGTTAACTTTTTACCCGCTCTGTTTTAGACTCTTTTTTAAAAATAAATGTGCTCAGTCCATAAATAGTTTACATAGAGGCTCTGTCTTTTATTCAGCTGTTACCATCTTGAATCCATTGTAATTCACCACACAAACTCAACAAACTCAGATCTCCTGTTTTTGATCAGTTAACTCAGAGTTTATCTGGTTTAGTCAACTCAGAGTTAAGCTCAGAGTTTGTTAAACATGATTTCTTGAAACAGGGCCCTGCGACTGGGTCTAGAGAGCTAAAAGCAGATTATTAAAATGGACACAAATAATGCAATTATTGTTATATAACTGCTGGATGTGTACACAGTCCATCAATGTGGATGTTGAAGTAGCTTCAGGTTTTCATGGTGTTATTTTGTGTTTTTTCGAATTCCTATTTCCAAATGTTATTTTAGTGATATCAATGTTTCTTAAGATAGGAATATTGCATTTTCCCAGATAAGACAACAGGTGAGTCGTAGTTATGAATCAAAACCCCAAAGCCTTTGACCTTTAAAGTCATGAAAAAAAATAATCTTATAGTGATTTTACTAACGATTTATGTCAAAGAGCTCCAAATGGTAGCCCATTGCGAATGCAGCAAATCAACTTGAAAATAACTCCTCCCACTTTGCCAATCTTTTCTTTGCTAAGGAGATGGCTGTAGCTTATGGGGAGAGTGGTCGTCTTGAAACTATAAGGTAGCCGGTTCGATCCCCAGTCGAAGGGTCCTTGAGCAAGACACTGGACCCCCAGTTGCTCTCCGGATGCTTCCCAGCATCCCACTGCTCCTTGATTACTAAGGATGGGTTAAATGCAGAGACCAATTTCCCCATGGGGATTAATAAAGGATAAATTATTTTATTTAATCTGTCAACTATAATTATTTTAAACGTAATCTCATCCCTCCTCCCATTTTGCGTAGCATCTTGATGTTGAAGGATTGGAATGTGGTTAACATGAAATTACACGGTGGCAGTTAGTTTAACTTCTTTTTGGGCGAGAAAAACAAACTGTTTAAAATAAGTAAGCTATAACGTCATTCGACTCTGGCTTAACGTCACATGACATCTCTTTTATTATCATTAAAAGTCTTGTTTGTTTAATATATGTCTGTCGACTGCCCTCTAGTGGGACTAATGCTCTGCATAAAGTTGGAGCTCATCTCAACTCCCACTGAAAGCTTTTGTGTTGTTGTTTTCCAGGACGTGCGAAAGCTTTGTGGTAATTCAGAATATTCCAGCCTTTATATTGTCTCATCGGCTGTATGTGGCAATGATCAAAACTTTCTTCTTCCTCTGCTTCTCTTGCTCCCACTCTGCCTGTAGACTGAGTCAGTGACATACTTTTAACACTGCAGTACCTGGACCAGCAGCCCACATAATGAAATAAAAATGAAAACAGACCAAAGAAAGGCAGCAATCTTCCACAAAGCTCAAGCTTCTGCTTCATTCCCTTACACAGCCATGTGCCAAGATACAGGTGGCCAATAATGTCCTATTAAGTATTTTTAATATACCAGAATGTATCTACAGTGAATAGCAGCTGCTATGCAAAGCGGAAATTGAATGCTCTGCTCATCATTCAATGTTTTGCCGTATGGCATATCATATGGCATATCAAATAATTCCTCAAAAAGATTCACTATTCATGTGGTCTGAAACTGTGTCTCATTTCCTCACATTCATATCGGCATTAAAATCCCTCATGAGGGAAACAAGGGATTTATAATGCGATACGAATATCATTGTCAAGGAATTGCACTCAAATTATCTTCATTTTCCTTTTCTCATTCACAGAGGATATTTGTTCTTCCTCTCACAAACCCCTTTCCTCTGGATTAGGCTTCTGATTAAAAAGCCCCATACTGAGTTTCCTCCCCCTGCAGCACCGGCCTCATACGAGTTCTCAAGCCCTTCCACCCTCTGATTGTGTTACTGATCGACTGACCCTCATTGTCTCGCCTCATCCATCTGTCACTTTGCACCAACTGTCCCCTGACGAGCCTGACCAGGACAAATCGCTGAACAAAATATGGTGCCGCAGAACCACAAAGAGAGAAAAATGAGGATCGGTCAGATGCTCGCCACCGCGTCTCGGCGAGAGAAAAGGGAGAGCGCTGGAATAAGACCTCGTTCTTGCAAATGAAGTAAAAGAGGATGCTTTGCTGGAGCTGCTTTGTGGCAAAGGTCAATCCAAATGTCTTCAATCAGTGCCAAAGACGGAAAAGGAAAGTGCAGCATTCCTGCAGATTAATGCGTTCAGGGAAGCACTCCTACACCAATTTAGAGGAATCTAAATGAGCGTAGCCCAGTTTCCTGTTTCTGTCACATTCACAAGTTCAATCCATTCTGTAGAAACAACTTTATTTAAACGGAACAGAGGACGCCAATTATGTTACACAAGGCACATTTTTGCCACCCTCGAACTAACCAGATTATAAAAATCGTCTTTTTATTTGTTGTTGCCCAGGTGACAGAGACCCGCACTGGTCCTCTTGGATGCAGTAACTATGACAACCTTGACTCCGTCAGCTCAGTGCTGGTTCAGAGCCCTGAAAATAAAGTCCAACTGCAAGGTTTGGCCGATTTTTAACACTTTTTTTGTGCTTTACATATTGTTTTTAAAAATGTAACTGAATAGTACATGCACATGGGATGAACATCATGCTTATATATTGTATTAAGGCAGTTATAAGCTCAGCCGTACTTAATTACTACTCCACTTTCTTGCAGGCTTGCAGGTGATCCTTCCAGATTACTTGAGAGAAAGCTTTGTGCAGGCGGCTCTGAGCTACATCGCCTGCAATGGAGAGGGAGAGTTTGTCTGCAAGGACAACGACTGCTGGTGCCATTGTGACCCCAAGTTCCCAGAGTGCAACTGCCCATATATGGACATCCAAGCCATGGAGGAGAGCCTGGAGAGGATCACAGAGACATGGGGGATGCTTTATAAAGAGTTTGAGGAATCCGGTAAGAAAGACAATGATGGGTTTTGCACTTTGCTCACGTTGCATGCCTCATACTAAATGCGGGGAAATCAAACCTTTTCGAATATAAATCATTAAAATCATTCATTCATGAGAGGGAGGGAGGATGAATTCAACTGCTTTATCTGCACCGTTAAATCTGAGTGAGGTTCCGATATACATGTTCCTCCCTATCCTATGATTTATAGGCGGCCTGTAATAGCTGGTTGTGAATCCTGTCCTGGAACACTATCTGCATAAAGGAAATTAACAGTGCAACCGGACCGGATTAAAAAGAAAAATCATCAGAGTATGATAGTTTACAACGTCTAGAGCAGATTAATCAGCTATGAAAGGCATTTATTGCTGGACCAGCTTTTCATATCACTGGGGGAAACAGGGTTTCAGCGAAAGCTCTTAGCATAATGTTTGGTTATTATTGCTGTGCTCGGTCACCCTGTCTTGGTAATTATAACAGGTGAAATCAAAATGGCTGTCTTTTTTTTTTCTTCTCCACTCCTCAGATTTGGCTGGAATATCCCTAAGTGCAATTACTTTTAAAGTTTATGTTTTAATAGCCGGGTGTGAAGTATGGGCAGGAGCGTGCCCAGAATACAGAAACCTGCAAGTGTCATAAACGTGACCTTCAGCGAGGGCTATCGCCCATTTCTAACGGGCTGCTTCATCAGTAGAGGAAGACTCCTCCCCAATACCAATGCTATTGTTGACCTTCAACCAAATGGTGCCAAGACAGGACATGACGTAATCAGAAATTATCTATTGTTTTAGGCAGGACTTACTTTAGATAATTGTTGCAATATGTGACTTTCACACTAATCCACTTATTTTATGTCATTTAGGAATGCGATGAAGTAAAGATAAGGAATTTTAGATTCAAATATAAAACTATATTTAAATATATATATATATATATATATATATATATATATATATATATAATATATAGTGCATACAAAACATAATAGTGCAATGTAAAAGGAGATAAATCACAATGTTTACGATAATGATACATTTACGAGTTAGTACTATTGCAGTAGTAGTAGGGAGGGTAAATTTAGCATGTTAAGCCATAATATGTTATGGTTGAATTAATTATGATACATTTGCAAATCTCACTCCGTATCATAAAACCAAAGGTCCCATTAAACCCCTTGCTCTCTGCTTTAAAGTGGCCCTATTATGTATTTTATTATCTTTAGTCTCTGTCTGGAGGTTTCTTTTTTGCTTTATTGAACACAATCAAAATGTTGTGTGTGAGCTTAATTTCAAAGCACCACTTGGCAGATGCTCTGTCCAAAATATATATACGCCATATGTTTGACCCAAATAGAACGGGCTGCCAAGGTATGTCCCTTCAAAGGCCACTGACAAATACATTCATCTTTTAACTCAAGCAGGAGGAAGCAAGGGTTATCTGAAATGCATTGTGTGACCACATTGTATTCATGAGCTATTATATCATTGGCTAATAAATATGTAATATGAAATACATTAATAATTGAGGCTAAGCATAAACTTGAAATGTGGTCCAAGACGCAGTAAACGCAGGACAGAAAAAAATGAAAGTAAGGCCACTATTCGTCCACTACATAGAAGGAACATGTCATTCCTCATACTGTATCATCTGGCATCAACGTGGCAACATTTATCATTATAATACTTAATGTTGCAAACCAGTTTGTCCCTAACTTTTTTTAAATGACAAACCTTCACAACCAAAATTCTCAATAGGCCTTAATTTGTTCATTTATTAACATTCCTGACGGTTTCTACATCACCTTATATTATTGTGAATAGGTTAGAAGAGATCTATACATTGGATAATAACTACTTAAATGTATCCATGTGTTTATGAAAACATGTGTCTGCTAGACTTACCTACCTATTAGATTCAATGCTACAATATTTATCAGAACAATACGAACATTTAGGCTCCCTAATGGGGCACAAAGGTGTACTTCAGATAGAAATGTTTTTCCAAAAGACTATGAAAGAAATTCTGCAAATCTATTTGGCAACCCTAATAAAATCTCCCGCGACCCACCTGTGTGTCCGGACCCAGTCTTTGGAAACAACTGTTATAGGCAATAGTGAATGCTAACAATCTCTTGGAAATGAACATGGCAGCGCTGTATTAAAAATTAAACCTGAAGAAGTCCCCATCTCTCGTCTGTGGTTTCAGATGAATTCAAGGCGTTCCACGCAAGGCTCCCCCAGAACTATTTCCTGAACGTGTCAGGCATCCAACACTTGTGGTCAATGGACAACTCCTTCCAGTGGCGATATGAGCAGCTGGAGAGCAGCATGCGGGTCCTCGCCAGCCGAGCCCAGAGAGTCATCTTCAAGCTCTTCAGTCTCAGTAAAAGATGTCATCGACAGCCCCAAGTGCGCCTACCAAGAGAACGGTGAGCCCGGCCGCTAGAACACACATCGCATGTGTATGTCCCCTAAGACGGGGACCCTAGTATTTCACTTTTAATGTGTGCTGTGTGCCATCTTCTTTACTCTTAACCAGTAACATATACAGTGTCATTAACACATCTGAACAATATCTCACAAGTGTTACTGTTTATTTTGAGACCAACAATGTTAAAATAGACATTGTGGTTGCAGATATACACCTTTTTTAGTTTGGGTATGCAACTTTTCCCAATTAAAGAAAAATGTGCTCTGTTTTTAAAGGGTTAAGTCCTGTGTAACCCTATCACACCATAAGCTGTGCTTTTTTGTAATGTAGCTCTTTCTTCATCCTTCCCTTTTGGTTTAAAGTAAACCTCCATGAGGTTCTGGGATTTGTTTTGCCCAAAGCTACTGTACATGGAGCCCCAGCATGCAGTTCTCTCCACAGATGAATCCAATGACACACAGTGCATCTCGTTTGTATAACTTCCTGCTAAAATGCAGTGAAATACTAACATAACCTGCCAGACATCTTCTGCAAGAGAACTGTAGCCCAGTTTGTATACACGCACATTTGTTTTCATTTTGCAGCTCCACACAAGTGAACTCAAACTACCTGGCATACTTTGCTTGTACCGGCTACTCAGAAAACTTCAACTTTAAAAATCCACAAGTCTCTTCTCTATCAAATATGCATTGGGCTTCATGAAATCTTCATGAAATCATGAAATCCTTATTTCCTTTCATTGGACTTCATCCCTGTGAAATCCCTCATGAAACCTGCGCTGGTTTCATGGGCACAAAGAGAAAAAAATCTTCTTTCCTCAGCCTTTGCCGCTGAGAGGGAACACTCATTTTTCACATTCCAGCAAGAGGTCACTTGTCAATAGAAAAACACACACACATAGGTCATCTTAAGTGTTTGACCACTGCTGGTGAGGACAGTTTCCGAATTTCAAGTCAGTGTTTTAAGACCCGCTCAGGCCGCCAGCCTCCATCAGAAGGCTGATTGTCGACGGTGATGAATCCAACCATTACTGTCAGTCACGCTGCTCTCAGGTGGACTGAGCTTCCACAGTAATGGCGGCGATGCTCGAGAGCACAACACATAAATCAACCGGCAGATTAATCTATAGAGTGCACTCTGCTCAATGTCCAGTCTTTCTCTCTGCCTCTCTTGCTTGAATTCTCTTCTTCTTCTTTCTCTCCTCTGTCTCCGCACTAATCTGTGTCGTTGTCTCCACAACATTGCCAACAGACACATTAATCACTGATCTGAGCAGCTGATATTCCCACCCACTTGCCAGGAAAAGGAGTGGGAGCATCATCGCCCTCATCCTGGCAGTGTTTATCTGTGTTATTACCGCCGCATCAAGGATGAAGCCTTCCCTTTCTTTTCTCTCCTCGCAGAAATCTCCATACCCAGTGGAAGGAGATTGAGAATGGGATGTTTGTCAGTT
Source organism: Cottus gobio (assembly GCA_023566465.1). NCBI lineage: Eukaryota > Metazoa > Chordata > Actinopteri > Perciformes > Cottidae > Cottus > Cottus gobio. The sequence continues at coordinate 23,043,514 of CM042217.1, read as the reverse complement.
TTGCCGAGGAGAGAAAACGGAAGCTCTCAAAAAACTCCTCACTCTGCCTTCGACATCCTGTTTGAGGCACTTGAGATATGTGTGATTGATTTTGCGTCCTGGGGCCTACTTTTTCTCTGCGCTGACAATTATGAGCAAATAAGCCAGTCAAAGCAGCAGTCGGCTTGGCTTTTATTAGGCGCGTAATGATAAGATTGCACAGCACACTTGCTGAAACTTTTGCCATTAGGCATAATGATGCACATTGTCATTCAAGTGTTTCTTTCCGTTCTTCTGCTTTATTCTGCAGAGAAAATGCCTTTCTTGTGCGTAAGCCTCAACCAGGAAAGGTGCCGGATTTTTGCACGGCGAGTCCCCTCATCTTTGTTTGACGACTAAGAGAGTGCAATTAAGATTTCAGTCGAGAAATGTTGAATAGCTTTTTAATTAACTTGTCACGGGATTCAGTAGATCAGACCAATTTAATATGTGCAGCCTCACACTGTTTCAATTACAGTGCAGTACATGAATTCACAGAGAGGAAAAATGGCCAGAAGGCATGGAAATGATGACATTGGCCTTTTCTTAATTTACGTTGTCCACATTGATAAGTTTTGATTTACAAATTGACTGGTTGGGCACATTTATGGCACCTCTGAAAGAAGATGAATATGAGTCTGACAAGAAAATGATGAGTAGTAAAAACAGTGTAATGCATCAAATGCTGATGATGTGGATTTTTTTTACAATCCATTCATTGTTATTTTCACCATCTAATGCACAAAACATAACACTGGAGGAAGGAACGCAAGGCAGAAGCAAACAAATGTGAAAACATTTCATGAAAGAACATAAAAAGACAGAAAAGGTAAATTACAATATAATAATAATTACAACAGTGAGTTAAGTTGCAGCCCAACATGTTCATACCTAATATGGCCAAAGGTTTACCTGCTCCTTTGAAAAGCAGCGCAAAAGTTCAAACACATTGCGATCCGGGCGGGAGAAAGCGTTGCAGGGAGCAGAAAGGCTGTACATAATCACACCAGGGGACTAACGGCACACTGCAGTCTGCTTTACTCTGCTGAGGCTGCCGGAGGTGAACTGCCTTGCCCGCAGGTAGCGCATGATGGAAAGGAAGAGCCCTTTCAGCTCATTTCCCACCACCGCTTTTTCCATTAGGGGGTTTTGATATTCAAATCAGTGATTTTCTGAACTGAGACTTGCTTCCAACTGCCGAACACACAATGAGATTGAGATACAGAGGAAGGATGCCCCAAATGTAATCTGGCAAACATTTCCAGATTAGCATAAAGTTTACCACAATACACCCTCATCAAAGAAAAGGCTTCTTTTTTTTCTGAGAGGAAAGCCGGCGGTATGTACCGTGCATCCCTTCTCTTCAGCGAGAGGATGAGAGGCATAAAGGGATCACAGTCAAGAAAGTGCTACAGACGGGAATCAAACTCGGGCCCACATGGGGGAATTATATGTATGTCTGAGAGTCGAGTTACCCTAAGGCTGCAGCGCACTTCTAATATTTATGTCACAAACTGATCAAAGATAACTTTCTCTCTTCTGTCTCTGGCTGGCTTTTCCTTTTCAAACACCAATGAGTCTTTGTATATGCAACCTACACTCAATGGGCACTTTATGATAACAAAAAAAGGTATGCTCCACAGGGACGGCAGGCCACCCTGACTTTATGACATGGACAGCATTCTGCAAACATTTCCATAACATCTTGAGATCATTATCCTGCTGGAAATATCCAACTGGAAAAGGGTAGACTGAGAGCTAGGCACACTTTTTAATGCTCATGAATCCTAGAAGGACTGGAGGGGTGACCCAAGTAATTGGATTGAAAATTCTTTTGGACATCAATGTAATAAGAAATATTGTATTGTGTAGTGCAAAGTATGCAATGCAATATAATGAATGCAATGGTTGAAAAGCTGCTGAAATAATGCTTTATGTAAATTGTATATATCTGACCTCACCTCAACCATGCTTATTTGAATCCTCTCAGACCGGTCTGCACACCTTATATCATACTGATTATGCTTTCTATTTTTTAATGAGTAAGCTGTGTGAACACCCAGGCAGGTGTCCCAGTCCCAATAAAGCAGCTACCTATTAAACCTGCTCATCCTATAAGCCCTGTTCATCTCTCTCTCTCTCTCTCTCTCTCTCTCTCTCCCTCCCTCTCTCCCTCTCTCTCTCTCCCTCTCCCTCTCCCTCTCCCTCTCCCTCTCCCTCTCCCTCTCCCTCTCTCTCTCTCTCTCTCCCCCCCTCTCCCTCTCTCTCTCTCTCTCCCTCCCTCTCCCTCTCTCCCCCCCTCTCCCCACCCCCGCAGGCCTCAGTCCTACTGGCTGAGTCACTTGCAGTCCCTCCTGTATTGCTCAGAGAACAACCAGCTTGGTACGTTCTCCGAGGAGCTCCACAGCTGCAGCTGCCGATACGACCACAGCCCTTGTCAGCTGCCTCCGCCCTGCTCCGTTGGGGAGGGCTCGGCTTGCACGGCATGTGCACCGGAAAACCACACCCGCTGTGGGAGCTGCAACCCAGGCTTTGCCCTGACGCAGGGGGCCTGCAGGTCCATGGTGGCGGACTCTACGGAGAACTACTTGGGATTCGAGATGGACCTCCAGGATTTGGAGCTGGGCTACCTGCTACAGAGAAGTGACCGCAGGCTCGAGGTATGTTTCTCTTTTGCCTTTCGTCTGATGTCTTTCAAAGCAGTACCCTAGGGAGGATATTCAGACTCATGGGAGCCAATCAGAGTTACAAAGTCTTGCCCCTCTGGCTACTATGTAACTTTCTAATTTCCTCGTATTTGTTTTTCCATGTATTTGTTGAAACAAGTTTTGGATGTTGTGATCATCGAAGGGAACATTGGGCACATTGGGTACATTGATTGTAATAAGCAAAACCAATTGGATTTAGATGTGATTTGATCTGTAGACAGTGATATATGGGGAGACAGTTAATGTCAAAAGTAGAATTAGTTTTGTTATATGTAATTACACAAGCAAACACCTGGTCCAGCAGTGTTTCATACAATAAAAACAGATGTAACCTATTTTTACCTCAATATAATCCTACTTTCTATAAATTAGAAAAATAAGGCCTCAGTATATGGAGTTTCACTGAACAAACACCCGGAAGGCCACTAGATGTGGTGGAATGCTTTGAAAAATACATGTTGGACTGTGTGTTGTATGTTTTCAAGTCAAAGTTGATCAAATGTAGTGATGAGGAAGATGCAGAACAAAGAAGTAAACAATAATCATGCCTCTTTTTACTCTTTTCCCTTGAAGATAGGATTGAGAAGCAAGAGTTTAAGAGTAGCTCAACATTAGTTACCCCCTACCTCCAAAGTTGTCAACACTTACCGTACATCATAACTCCAATGTGACTGTTTCGACTTGAGGCAGGCATCTTAGTAACATGTTATCTCTTTCTGTGAAAATGCCCAAATATATGAGTATTCCTTAGCCAATTGTTATAACTCAAACAATTGATTGTTATCTTGTTTTTAGGTTAATATAATATATTTTTTTACAGCATGTATGTACTTAGTGTCACAAGTGCGCTCCATCTATACTGTTTTAATCTCTGTGTCCGATAGGTCCACGCAATCTTCATCAGCAATGACATGCGCCTCAACAGCTGGTTTGACCCCTCGTGGAGAAAGAGGATGCTGCTGACGCTGAAGAGCAACAAGTACAAGTCCAACATGGTCCACATGTTGCTGGGAGTATCCCTCCAGATCTGCCTTACCAAGAACAGCACCCTGGAGCCTGTCCTTACGCTCTACATCAACCCCTTTGGAGGGAGCCACTCAGAGAGCTGGCTTATCCCTGTCAATGAGAACACTTTTCCAGACTGGCAGGCCACCAAGCTGGACCTGCCCTTCGAGTGCTACAACTGGACTCTGACGCTGGGCAACAAGTGGAAAACCTTCTTTGAAACCATCCACATCTACCTTCGGAGCAGGATAAAGACTCAAGACGGAGTGAATGACAGCATCTATTACGAGCCTTTAGAAGTAACGGATCCTGCTCGGAACCTGGGCTACATGAAGATCAACAGCATCCAGGTGTTTGGCTACAGCATGCACTTTGACCCAGAGGCGATTCGCGACTTGATTCTGCAGCTGGACTACCCGTACACCCAAGGGTCCCAGGACACTGCCATGCTTCAGCTCTTGGAAATACGAGACCGGGTGAACCGGCTGTCCCCTCCGGGGCAGCAGAGCTTGGATCTGTTTGCTTGTCTTCTGCGACACCGTCTGAAACTTACTGCCAGCGAGGTGGTTCGCATTCACGCCTCCTTACAGGCCTTCAGCTCACGTCTGCCCAATTCGTTGGATTACGAGACCACCAAGTTGTGCAGTTAACAGCTGCTTGAAGGGAGATCTGGACTGACCTGTACTGAACTCACATCAGAATGGTGCCCGTTGTGGTGCAGATGCTTGTAGTTGTGCTCTGTCTCTATGGATTACCATATTGTATGGTAAAACAGGAGAGAACCAGCTGTGGACAGCTGAAGAATGTACTCATCTGGCTGTTTTGGTTTCTGTTTTGTGGCAACTACCTTCAGTGCTAGATCATAAAGATGAGGTGGACCAGCGAGAAAACGCACAACTGTTTCACAAACTATTCGACAAAGAATCCTACAGTACAAATTAAAATACATTAAAGTTGAACCATCCTGTTTCAATATGACTCTGCTCATTTATACTGTAAGTACCAATGCCAAATGAATGGACATTTTATGGTAAAAAGTATGTTTGTTTGTAACTTTTATATGTTCCTTTGCTTCAGTGACAGTGCACTTTCCATGAAGACCAGAATACAGTGGTGTCAGTCAATATTTTGTAGATAAATTGATATTAAAACATCATGTTATAACATATTACAGCTGTTGGAATGTTTTTTTCACGATATTTTTTCACTAGCGTTCTTCTCATTCTCAAATTCACTTACGACAAATTAGAATTGAGGTAATTTATTGGATGAAATGATTGTTACGTCCATGCAGTCATCTTTGGATAATTTATTTCTGCAATTACTTTGATGTGTCACAACATTTTCTGCTTACTTCACTGAACATAAATTCCCCATAAATCCAACAACAAATGTATATCAATAAACTGCCCTCATCTTGGTAGGGTTACTATGAAAAATTATTGAAACAATGGCGAGCCTTAATTGTCCTAAACTTTTTTGTATTAGTATTGACTTATATAATGGAGTAATGTCGACCTGAGAAGATAATTAAGTAACTCATCCTCTGTGTTAGTCTCAGTTGTGTATTGAGCGCCTTTAAGACTCAATTCCTATGCACACTATTAGGTTTCTATTTCCCTCTCTTGAAGAGAAAACAGAAAGGTGAAATCCAATGAGGCAGAATAGTGTTAATTGAAACTTTGCACTTTGAGTTGTAAAAAGGAGTTGTGCGTTATTAACAGTTTTACTTCCTGATTTTTTTAAAGACATCAAGTTAATTCTGTGAGCTCTGTCAAACCTATCTGGAGTGCACAGCAGTACTTGGGCTGAACAGGTCCAGCGTAGACTGACAGGACAGCAGCTGCTGCTATTGTGCTGCTGACGTGCTGCTACAGACAAGCTAATGGGTCCAAATACCAATTAAGTCCAGGCATCACACAGCACTTGCTATCAAACCCAAGTGCACAGCAGCTCAACACACTGTTGTTAAACTGTGGCTGCAAGACAGTGTGTGTGGTTGTGTCAGTGTGTGGGAGGCACTCTGTTAAGAAGAAGGAAACAAGAGTCTTACTTTTAACATCAGAGGCCATTTTGTACCAACAGTTTGTTTGTCTCTAATAATTAAACATGTTAACAATATGTTCCCTGGTGGGAGGCCCCGGGGAAGACCCAGGACACGCTGGAGGGATTATATCTCCCAGCTGGCCTGGGAACGCCTCGGGATCCCCCAGAATGAGCTGGTAGATGTTGCGGGTGAGAGAGAAGTCTGGGTCAGCCTGCTTGACCTGCTGCCACCGCGACCCGACCCCGGATAAGCGGTGGAAAATGGATGGATGGATGGAACAATATGTTCCCCAATACCCTCAATAACACACTGACTATAGGTTATCATAGCAAACAGAATACCAGTTTTTTTGCCATGTCCACAACATTTGATGAAGTGGAAGTGAATACTGTAGTTGCCATGCACCGATATGTTGTGGATAATCAATGGCTAAGACAGGTTGAAATCACCCTCATTTCGGTATGTGTCATCACACACTCCTGTCAATTCAAAAAGAATGGTGGTATACAGCACCAGTGTTGAGACACAATGGTTACATTCCTGAACCGCTGAGAGATGAAGAGGTTGATGTGTTTTAAAGGACACCACTATTGTTACCAGAAGAGAACTTTTCAAAAATGAAATTGAATGTACAATTCCACTAGTAATCAAGAAAACTAGCTCGGTGCTCAAGTCAGGCTTTCAGAATCAGTATCAGAATCAGCGTTATTGGCCATGAGTGTTTACACACACATGGAATTTAACTCCGGTTACACATAGCTGTCGTTGTACATTATATACACATTTACAATAAACAAGATAAACATAAAAAGACTTTAAAGACAACAGTAGTCCAAGTAGTGCAGATGGAGGAGTCTGATAATTGGTTGATCATCTGACGGCCAGTGGAAAGAAGCTGTTCCTGTGTCTGGTAGTTTTTGCGTACAGTGCTCTCTAGCGCCCCCAGAGGGGAGGAGGTGGATCAGCTTGTGTCCAGGGTGTGAGGGGTCTGCAGGGGTCTTTCCAGCCCGCTTCCTGACTCTGGAGGTGTACAAGTCCAGGATGGAGGGCAGGCTGGAACCAATAGTTCTCTCTGCAGACCTGACTATCCTCTGTAGTCTGTCTCTATCCTGTTTAGTGGCCGATCCGAACCACACAGTGATGGAGGAACAGAGGACAGACTGGATGATGGCGGAGTAAAACAGGATCAGCAGTTCCTGAGGCAGGTTATACTTCCTGAGCTGACGCAAAAAGTACAACCTCTGCTGGGCCTTTTTCCGGATGGTGTTGATGTTGGAGGCCCACTTCAGGTCCTGTGAGATTGTGGTTCCCAGAAACCGGAAGGACTCCACCGCAGAAACAGTGCTGTTGTGGATGGTGAGGGGGGGGGGGGGGTAGTGTTGGGGGGCTCTTCCTGAAGTCCACTGTCATCTCCACAGTTTTGGACTTGTTCAGCTCCAGGTGGTTCTGACCACACCAGAGGACCAGCTGTTCAACCTCCCGTCTGTACGCAGACTCATCACCGTTCCTGATGAGGCCGATGACCGTTGTGTGGTCTGAACTTCAGGAGTTTAACAGACGGGTCCCCTGAAGTGCAGTCGTTGGTGTAGAGGGAGAAGAGCAGTGGGGAGAGCACACATCCCTGGGGGGCGCCGGTGCTTATAGTCCGGGTGCTGGAGGTGATTTTTCCCACCCTCCCCTTTTGCGTCCTGTCTGTCAGGAAGTTTGTAATCCAGTGACAGGTGGGGGCCGGCATGGTGAGCTGGGAGAGTTTGGGTTGGAGTACCGCCGGGATGATGGTGTTGAATGCCGAGCTGAAGTCCACAAACAAAACCCTTGCATATGTCCCTGGGGAGTCGAGGTGTTGCAGCATATGGTGCAGTCTCATGTTGACTGTATCCTCCACTGACCTGTTTGCGCGGTAGGCAAACTGCAGGGGGTCCAGCAGGGGCCCTGTGATGTCCTTCAGGTGGGTCAACACCAGTCTCTCAAAGGATTTCATGACCACAGACGTCAGGGCGAGGGGTCTGTAGTCATTTATCCTGTGATGGAGGATTTCTTGGGGACCGGGATGATCATGGAGCGCTTGAAGCAGGAGGGGACTTCACATAGCTTCAGTGATCGGTTGAAGATCTGCGTGAAGACGGGGGCCAGCTGGTCAGCACAGACTTTCAGGCAGGAGGGGGACACACCGTCTGGGCCCAGCTTTATGGCTTATGTCTGTAAATGGTGCAGATGGAAGCTATACCCTTGAATCACTTTGGGAGGCTTAGAGGTTTGAAAGTAAACAAGAGAAAGTAAAACTATTGTTCTGACATATTTGACTTAAAAAAAATTTAAAATGTAAATCCAAAATGTTGGTTGAATGTTAACTGTTGTTTGGGAAGCGATTGACGCTCCAAAATAGTCAAACAACACTGTCAGTGCCCCTCCTCGTCTGATACCGGACTTCCACCTATCTCCAGTGTAAACCCACTCCCATCCTTATTCAATACTCCGACTGACATAAAGAGAGAGATAGTCCACACAGGGCTGCCGGGAGGGGAGATGAATGGGTCTATCCAAGGGACCGCTGTGTTTGGGTCCTGTGAGACACTAACATTTTACGTTAACATTTTGTTTTTTCAGTTGATATTCATTCGACTCAAGTTAACATCAATTAACGTCTATTTTCTCAAAACTTAATTTGTAATTTTGTCGCCTAAACCTCTCTTTATTATTTAGAAAAGGTACTATCCATGTAAGAAGTGTAAACTGATACTCTGCCGCTGACACGTTCAAAACTAATGGCATCTAGGTACACAGAGTGCCATAGTTGGATGAGCTGGCCGTGAGAATGTGTCAGTAAATTGAATACGGGTTTAGCAGTCAGGCCGACTCAGCTGTGTAGGTTGAGTTTCACTCATGGACAGGCTCAGGCTATGTCTAATGTCCCCAGATTATTAACGTTTTATTGATGTCAAAGGGATACACACATGGATTCATTTTTGATCAGTCACTGATCAAATATGTGTCTCTGTACTGAAGGTCAAAGAGTATGTCTGCATTTATAATTTCAGATACACGATCCCACCTCCGATCTGTTATCGTGCACATGTCTTCCTGCCACTGCAGACCAAAGGGAAGTCAAGCATTTGTGAAGGTTAACAGTCATCACCTCAATTTGTCTGTTCCCCCCATCAATGCCAACACATGTCAAAAGCTACGTTGGCGATGGGCTGTACATGGATGAGTAGTGCTTGAGGAGAGGAGTGAGCGCTGGAATGTATTAACAAATGGCAGCACGTCTTTTCCTGGTTGCAGCCGTGTCAGTTACAAGAAGGGAAAGAAGGGCTTCACCAAAGCATGAAAAGAGCAGGTCAGAGAGTATGAGCGACAGGTTATGTTCGGGAGTTTTTGGTGACTTTGTTTCGACTTTGAGGTCACTGAATTTCCAAAATTGGTCTCTCAAGGCTGGTTAGCAAAGCCTTTAATAACCCTGTGCATAAAAGGGGAACGGATCACAAAACAGGAAAACTATCGACGACGAACTACGACTTTTCATCTGAAAATTATGACTTTCTATCTCCTATTTGTTTTTCTTTTACTGAAATGGGCTTCCATAATTTAGGGATATGGAAGGTGTTTTTCAAAGAAAAATTGAAATGGAAGACTGAAAAACAATTCTTCCCTTCCTACATTATGTTCCTCCTTCAGCACAATCAAATAAATCCCAAGATAGCATACTCATAACTATGACGTCAAACAGCACTCTGCTCACCAATTACTGGACTCATTTAAAAAAAACTCGTCACACAAACACAGCTTGCCATAATTCATTACTGTGAACTTGTAAATAGCTGTTTCATTCCACCTGTGTGTCAATGCAGCCTCCCTCGTGACAGTGTAAGTGGTGGCGAGAGGCGAGCTCTGATTAGAGAAGCTCTGACCTTTAGTAGTCTGTCATGCCCATTCCTATCACTGTAAACCTGTTTGATTCAAATCTCTGTTTGTGATTTCTGTTACTTGGTTGTTGATGTTGTTTTCATTCAGCTTTGAGTGAGTCTGAAAGGAAATGTTAACCAAAAGCAGAATCTGTATCCTGGCCATCTTAAATCAATGTTTATGGAAATGAACAACTCTCATTCAAAGTTAAATTGTAGAACACCGTAGAACATTTCATATGACTGACTAAAAGAAGTGAAAAAAATAAGCTAGAATTAGAAGCAATTTCAAACATATTGACACAAACTTTAAGTGTGGCCACGATGTGCAGCACTGTAGCTCAGAGCATCATTACCATGCTAGTATCAAATTCGATGAACAACCGAGAGGCCGTGGCCTCTGACCTCAGAGGTTTGCTGAGGTCATATTCCTGCAGAAGATATGAGATGTAGTTTAGCTATTTGAAAAATGAATAGCTACATTTTAAAATATATTCCTTGACAGACTGGAATCCAGAGCTCATCTGAGAAAGGCTCACTATAAGAGTTGCATTAGTTGTTCTGTTGTTTGGGCATGGACTTGTCTGGATCTAGTTCTATATTAAAGGTATAATAGGCTGTCATTGTCTTGATGTCATTTTAGGTTTAAGACAATTGCAATCGGACTAATTTGTGTTTCACTTCATTTTAACAAAGATCAAATACACTCATAGGTATTTAACAATTCCTGAAGTCTTTCCCTGACCTTTACCAAGTCAGAGTGCCTGCATGCCACACTTGCTAGAAGAGAAAATTAAAGGAAAGTACTACTAATTTGCAATATGAAGCTAAATAAGAAATCAGATTACATTTTTTATAAACAAAAAGTTGTATATGTTGCAGCCAATATTTGCTGATGACATATTTCTATTGTTTTCCTTTAACTTTCCCTTCTAGCAACTGTGGCATGATACAACGCTTTATGGTTGTGTTTTGGCACTCGTAGAAGTTGGTAAAGGTTAGAGAAATACTTCTGAAGTGGTTAAATACTTCTAACATACAAATGCTCTTGAAGACATGTTAGTACATCCATGCATTGAGTTGGTCAATGCATTTTCACGGGTCCTTGGAACCTTTATAAACATTTAGCACATTCCATCAATTATTTGGTCAATGTGCTTCCATTGAACCTCCAGGGCTCCATTTAACCACACAGTCATTTCTCACACTGTATTTGAATGAAGGATATTAACTACTATGGTGACACAGATATTTGAAGGATTATTCTAAATGGCATCTTAGAAAATGAAGAAGCTGAGCTGTATTTTCGGTGTATACTCAGTAATTACAGTTCATGTAGAAACACAGGGTTGTGAGATGTGTCCTCTTGGTGCTGCATCTCACGTCTGTCCCTTTGTTTTCCTGCTCACATTTGCCCAATTACGGATGCTCACAATTATTATGACAACTCAAAGAGATCATTAACCCCTGAGTGGATATTAGAACTAAGCCATATCTTGACAAGTAACACCCACTGTAGAAAAATAAATCGACTTTTATATGTCAATGTCAGTGTCGATGTTCATTGTACGGTATAGCAAAGTGTAAGGCTGCAGTTTCTAGACAGACTAAACTTTTCCTCCCTGGGGACCCGACAGTGGAACAAAACAAAGAACAGGAGGAGGAGGAGGAAGAGGAGGAAGAGGAATAGGAAGAGGCAAAAGGTAACTGTCGCCTGCCAATAAATCAATAGGGTGCTTTATTACTTCAGAGAACAAAAGGCTCTGTACTAAGATCGATTGCAGCACCGAGGAGCCTCTGCTCACAAAACATGTATATAAATATAATTTTCCTGGCATTTGGCTGCTCCGGTGCCACGACCAGATCAGCATCAATGTATTATTGATGTGATGGTTTCCACCTGATGTGTTTTTGTATAAGCACAAATCAATCCTGACTTTATTAGCCACTATGATACATTGGAAAATGACATTACTGAGGGTGCCGATGAATGCCATCAATTAGGAAGTAGAGCTGCATTGACTGTGCATGTGCATGTGCAGAGAGAGAGAGAGAGAGAGAGAGAGAGAGAGAGAGAGAGAGAGAGAGAGAGAGAGAGAGAGAGAGAGAGAGAGAGAGAGAGAGAGAGAGAGAGAGAGAGAGAGAGAGAGAGAGAGAGAGAGAGAGAGAGAGAGAGAGCATCAATAGTTAGATCAATTACTATCATATCAACTATGGTTTGACTATAATTTCTAAGAGGTAAATCACCAAAAACATCCTCATTTGAATATTCAAGATACAATATGTTCTGTCAGTATATAAAGTATCAAATAGTATTGGATTCCTCCAGCATTTCAATGTTGCAGCTGGTCGTGTCGAAGCTAATTACACTTATTTTCACTACTAGATAAACCTGGATATGCATATTGCAAACATGGTAGAACAGCACAGACCAACAACACCAATTTGAAAATAATGGATGTATTATTATTCAAGTATTGTTAAACCGCAATCACACACCCTGATTTCACGAGTTCAGAATCTAGTGCACCGCTAGCTTTTGTTGGGCTCAGTTCAATTCATTCATTCCTGTTTCTAAAGCAAACAGAAGATGTGTCTTAGTAAACACCAGAAGAGAGTGCCCTTGTAAGTCAAGCACACAGAGTGGAGGAAACAGCATGTTATCAACAGCACGGGGGACGAGAGACTGGCTTGGACTCTGCTTCCACTTTCATTATGGAAATATTCTTTCAAACATCCCACACAACATCATAACCCCGCGCAGACAGTCCATCCAAAACACAACCGCACCACGCCTGACTTTCCAATGCCGCTCACAAGTCATCAAAGGCACATGTTCTAATTTGATAACATTATCATTAATGATTACAACACCATGACATGCTACACGCAGTTCCGCATGCAAGGGTCGGTGGGTGTAATGGGAAGTTGCATGGCAAACTAATGCGACGCTGTATTTGAAATGCACCATACAGGCTTCATCGTGATGTGTAATACTGCATAGCACTCTAATATTAGGCTCTCAATGCACATAAAGCTCATGCACTGCAGAGAAATGATGAGGTTGCATACACAAAGCAATATATTGCTGTTGTTTTCTGTGCGTCTGTTACGAGGAAGGGGAATCAGAGCACACATCTGATTAGATTTGATGAACTTTGTTGGATCGAGGAGTGAGTGGAACACCAGGACATTTGCATTGCGTCCCCAGAGAACACATGGCAGTGAATACAGAACATAAAATGAGGAGGGGCAGAGGGAGAGTAAAAGGGAGTATTTCCGTTATTTTCATCCCGATAAATTATTGATTGCATCCAATACTCCGGAATAACTCCAGCAGTTTGTCTGTGTTTATTTGCACCAGTGAGCATCAATGCAACTGATGGTCAATAGTCCAACTTTAATATTAATACACAGACTGCTCTGGTCTGTAAACACACATTTAGAGATGAGATGAAAGACAAACAACAAGACACACAAGAATGCGGCCGGGCTTAATGGGATAATTGGATGAGAAACTGTCATTCCACCTGGTGAGTGACTGTTGGTGAGGGGCGAGCGGCTAGACAGCAACAAAAAAACAACCTAATCAGCCTGGCCCACTGAGAGCCATTTTATGCTGCAACATCAATTACAAAAGAATTGCTTTAGGGATCCTCTGGCCAGGCTTTCCAATGCATCACTTATTAGACAATCCTTTGCTGTGACATGTAGTCATCAGAGGACCGAGGCAACGGTGCTAGACAAGGTCATTTATGAATTATTTGGATTTGTGTCACACTTTTACAAATGTGCAGCTCCACAGTCAATGTCTGCTTTGTCTGTGTGTGAAGAGCCTGAAATCAGCACTATTTCCTCTCTGGTTGTCTGAGGTCATGCGGTGCTGTGACGCTTTACTACAATATTACTTATCTACTTAATGCTCATCAAGCTTTATACTTAATGATGCTAGTTCTGTTCAAATGCAATTATTTAAATTGGGCTCATCCAGTAATAACTCATAAAGGTGATAAAGTTAGCAAGAGCCAAATTGTACAAAAGGGAAAATCAGCTAGAAAAAGAAAGGTCTATTAATTTGCCTTTTATTTATCATCATTAAATACTTGTTGATGTCACAGCTGTTATGTGTGATGAGTCATTTTCATACTGCAGCAGGAGGAGCTTTCACATATTTTACTCATGGGTTCTCCATACGGAAGTCAGAGCAAAGGAGGAGGACGCTGTCAGCTGTAGCCGTTGTACGAGCACAGAGCGTAGTGGCCGTTATTAGCTAGCCTGCAGGACAAACAAACAGGGACTCACGTGCACTAATATACAGGTGCGGCCACACTAGGTTTGTCAAACAAAGCACAAAGAAGCTGGATGACATCATACACAATCATCTGTTAAACAGAATGTGGAAGGACTGACCCAATTTCACCCAAATGCTAATATATATCTATATATATATATAGATATATAGATATATAAAGCTTTGCTCACATATCCTCTTGTGTTGTGTTGAAAACTACGCTATCAATAGTCTGTTACTTCAAGCTTCATGCCACATGTTGATTGCACAAGATAACAGGTTTGTTTTATCTCTCCTGGGGCTCCGCTGCTCCTCATTTGACACCAGTTTAATTGAAAAAGCCCAGAAATCAATAACATATTCCAAGATCAAATGAGATGATTATATGAATGCATCGAGTTGTTCTGGTCCATTATCACAAATCTTGACTTCATGTGATGATATGAGCCTCCATTTGTGTTGATTTGTTTGCATTATTCCCCTCATAAAAGCCGTGGGGTGTAGGAGGACCCAATCACAGGGTGGAAGATGAAGTTGAACGGGTTCATCGTGATGTTGCTGTCGACACACAGGAGTTGGCAGACCGGCCAGCAGGGAACAAACAAGAATGAACTTCTTGTAAACGAGCACACAAGCAACACTATCACACAGGTCTGAGGATTCTTGTTTTATTTTGATACAATATTTGAATTGTAAATCTCATAATTAAATACAACATGTATGACAAGTTGAAGTGCACCAAATCTTAATTTATGGATGCTTGTGAATGATCATAGATCGTTTTTTTTATGGTGATCAAAGAAAGAAAAGAACAAAATCCAATTAGAGGCAAATAGGTACTTAAGAATGATGATTCAAGAATAGGCAACTTCATGAAAATGTGATACTTGTGTGTGTGTGTGTGTGTGTGTTTGTTGAAAAAGCTCCTCATCCAATGACACACATCCGGAGCAGCCTGGAGGGCTGAGAAATGATCCTTAGGAGCCTCAGTGACACTTGAAATGGCTGTTGACACGCTCAGGATGCTGTTCCTCGCAAGCTCGTGGTGATATGCGTCAGCAATCAGAGAGACGAGATGCACACCAAACAGCCGGGATAATTAAGGTTGAACCAACAAACATAATCAACGCACAATCAGGCTGTATTGTGGCAAACAACTCTGCCTGAAAAAGCCTGTGTTAATTTTCTGTATCCAAGTGGTTGTTGGTGGATAACATACGTTGCCTGCATTCAAATGAGTGTTTTGCACAAAAGAAAGCTCAAACATTAAATGTTTAGAGGTTTAGGAGTATACTTGGTCAGGGGTGTCTTTATCCCAGACTCCGAAGGCTATATATTACTTTGATTTTACTTGAATAAATTATCAAATGAAGTACATTTATGAAAAAGGTTAAACGTTTGACTATGCACTAATCAAATGGAGGACCTGCTATTCAACTTGCAATCACCTACTTGGGACCATGGAACAACAACCACCTGCTCTCAGTAGGGAGTCACCCCTCTTTAGGATCAAGTACAAGGATTTAATATTGGAACATGCATAAATCGAGTACCAATATGATTACTTTATGAGAGCATTACAATGACTTCTAAAACAAATTTTACTCTCATCAGGCATTCCTCACTTTCTGACTAACACATTAAATATACAACATGATGCTAACATTTTACCATTCAACTGTCTTCTCCTGATACAAACAGAGCATAGTTTGCAGTAGAGATGTTAAATATTTAATGTTTCAAAGAAACATTAAAAATAAAAATATTACAAAAATAAAAAGCTGAGCAAAACCCAGGGGTGTAAACAGATAAAATATATAGCTGTGTGCCAATTTCGTAATACATTCTAAAAAGGTTTAAAGTATGTGGTTTGCTCAAACTGAAAAGTGACAACATTAATTAAGTGCACTCAAAGATGCCAATACGGAGACATTCTGCTTGATTTGTGTGTTCCCTTGACAGACTCTATTATCTCACAATACAATGCACAAAAGACATGCAGGAGTTATCCGTAGATGTTAAAAAGAAACAAACAAAAAAAGTAATTGTGACAAATTGTGGATTGTGTAGAGACAAAGATCTTGGAACAACAACAAAAGTAAAAGGCCAACAAAGGTAATAGGCCTTAAATAAGAAAATAAAAAAACATGCTTTCTCTTTGCAAAGCTTAAAGTCGCAGTTTGATTGACATCCATTGCAAATGCTGCATCATTTCCCGTAAGTACAAAATAGTGAAATCGATTGATTTCATACAGTTTGCAAACACGGCAAACTATAACAAAAAGTACAATGGGTACTGTACTCATTTTATATTGCATGGCCTACGTGTGGGTCCAGTACAACCAACTGTAACAGACAATATGTATTTAGGGCAAACCAAATACTACTGGTAAGGAGAAATGAATTGGGACACAATGTGTCTGGTGTCATCGTGGAGGTCCGAAGGAGAAATGGATGTGTGTATAATCTAAAAATAACAAAAAGTACTAAAAGCAGAGCTAACCTGAATCATATGGTGGTAAGTCTGGAGGTCACAAAGTCTGATGAAGCTTGCCGTCCAAACCTCCACATGGTTGCCAAAGGGTGTGTAAAATTACCTGACAGCCTTCTATATATCATGCGTTGTGTTATCCCCTCCCAATGCTGCACTGATGGAAAAAAGTCATTAATACTATGAGAAAAGTACAGCGCCCATACAGTAGATCAGACAGCACATTTGTCACTGACATTAAAATGAATCAAACTGGTGAAGCAGCGTTTTAGAAAGTGCAAACATTTTGATGTAAAACAGTGAGTTCAAATAAGGAGTTTTACTTTCTTTATTAGTTTTTCTCCTGCAGATGCATGCAAGTCTATCAAATAAGGATGAGGCGAGGAAGCCTCGGGTTTAATTAAGGAACGCTATCATTGTAATCATTTTTATTCATAAACAAGAGTTAAAAGCTGTACAAGACGCTTTGGAGAGAGGGATATATTATTGATTGAAGGGAAAGATAAGAAATTAATGACCCATGTGTCCCAGATTGAATAATCAATTTCAATTAATATCAATTTCACAGTGCAGCTGCTCGGTAACAGTGGCTCAGATCTGCTTTTGCCGCTCATTTTTCAACCTCTCGGGGAGAACACCCAATGTGGGAGTGCAGAGACTGTGCATGGGGGGATCAGCACCATGGGGCAGAAGGCACGGTTATATAGGTCTTTGATCCTGTTCTGCCAAAGGTTGTTAATGTGAGCTACACTGACCCCCAACTCAAACCACCTATTGTCTTATCTTCAGATCAGGGAAATATCAACAGCACACCCATTGTGCTCCTCCTCCTCCTCCTCCTCCTGGCAGAGCAGAGAGCAAGAAATTGGAAGAGCTGCGTGAGAGACCTCAGTGTTTTCATTTGGCCTTCAATGAACACATCGAAAAACCATCCATCATTCAAGTCTTATTTGGAATGACAATGATGAGGTGCTCGAATACGTGCGTACGCGTGCATCTGTGCATGCACCCACACGCTGAGAGGTAACAATCCCCCTTGTGTAGTGCGAGTGATATTTTCAATCCAAATTGAATGGATGGGGTGATTGCGCCGCAAGAACAGTATAGTGACATCTCAATAGGCATGCCCTTATCAGAAAAATAATGAGGAAAGAATTAGACGCGCAGACTGTCAGATGAGAGGGAAAAAAAGCATGAACCAATTGAACCAAAGAAGATGCTTATTAGAGAGGTTCAATTTGCATATATTGCGTGTCAGAGATATTGGCAAAAATGTCAAAAACTAAATAAAAAAAGCCCTTCTATGTATCTGCTGAAATTGCTCCTTGATCAGAGTGAATGAATTTGACAGAACGGTGACGTTATTGGTATCTGGCGGAAATAAATCGTTTCTGAGACATTTATCAGACATAGCAGCAGTGCAAGTTTCTCTCCCAGATTGGTTTGACCAGGGGAGGAGTGAGGGGGAAAGGCCATACTTCAATGCAATTCAATGCAATGCACCAATTTCTAGTTTCTTAAAACCTGTCCTGACGTAGAGATTAGGTGCTACTGAGAGAATGCAGAGTTAGGTCGTTTTAGATCTATAAACGCGTATGAAAGGGAGTTTTACGCGGGATCAATTAAAGTGCTTCTCTTTCTCCTGCAGTCGTCCATCCCCACCACTTAACTGGCTTTGGACGAATTGCTAAATTGGCCGAAGCCCATCATGCTGCAGTACTAATCTGCTCATCTTCTCGATCCAGCATTATGCAGCCTGGCAACTATCTGCATAATGCTCTACCTCTGTAAAGTTGACGATAGGCCTCAGCTCAAGTTTCCCAAAAGTCATCTTATTGGTAACTTAAGAAGGGGAAGAAAAAGAGACTTCTGAAGGATCAGCCCTGTCTCAAATGGCTCCGAATCGCCTGACAGATCCCTGTCAACCTCTCGTTGAGAATCGAGCCAGAGGGGCCTTAATGTCAAGTGCCTTTGACACTTAAGACAAATGATGCACTCAACCAACGTTCCAGAAAATTACAACGTCCCAGATGGATGTGTGGCGGACTGGTGCCTGCACAGACACAGAGGAATTTAAATACATCATCACCGTCATCATCACCATCACCACGTTCACGTCCACTGACTCCAAAAAAGGCAGCGTGGGTTGGCCAGAAAAACCTTATCATTTGCTCAGGCACCGCCGCCTTTCAAAGCGTACAAGCATTAATTAAGAACCCATTATGAGCCCAAAGTCCATCCAAAATGTGGACATTATGCAGAGTGACACCCCATTACACGAGCCTTCGTTGTGTTTTGTATGCAAGAGTTATAACAATTTCTTGTGGGTTTATGTAAAAAGAGCAGCAAAGCCATCTGTTTGGTAGCGGTTCAGGATGCGGAGCGAATATTAATAAGAACACGAGTGTTCTCGGTAATGTGTCAACTCGCAGCTCCATCAGATAAGCCCGAGCAGCAGGATATCATGTAAAGTTAAGTCATAACTATCAATCTGACACAAACAGGTACATCATTTTGTCTTCCTGCTGGGAATCCTACCTATCCTTCCATGACAAATCCAGCTAAATTGCAGTCCATTTGCTCCACAGAGTCACTTTCACAACTATTTACTGCTTTCAAGCGCTGGAATTTCAACGGAAGGTTTCTGCAGACGTCACAATGCAATGTTTACTGATAATTGTGATTGTCCAATACCTGTGTGGATGCCCCATTCACAGTGTTTTTTTTACAGTTTTTTTTACAGGGTTTTTGTCCAGCTTTAACTCTTTATACAATACAGTCTGGTCTTCTCAAAAAAGCAAGGTTGTTTTGAATGTGTACAACCAGACCGGGTCTCAAATTTGGAATTTGTTCAGGGTCTAATGTGAAGCTTTCATTTCAAGGTGACACCATTGCAAAGGAGGCCGTGCTGGATCATGTTGAATAAGGAGCCATCAAAACGTAAGGCCTCGGGATCAGATGTTTACGACCTCAGGACAAGTTCATCTGGCCTGATTATAGACACATCACTTCTGAATCTAAATAGGAACAGAGTGAGTCATAAATAAATCAGCGGTGAGGTCAAATGAAAGGCACGCGGTTCCCAACACTTCCTTGTGAGGTTGCACAGCTCTTTCTAATCTTCATCTTCAGCCTTCATGCCAAAATCAAACCGGGAACAGAAAACGACAGAGAAACAAGATTCATCTCAAATCCCTCTAAGCCTTTATCGAATAAATGCTCACTCACAATGAACCCGGCGCACTGGAACAGAAAAACAACAACTTCACACACATATGCACGCACACACACACACACAAACGGGTGGAAAAACACTGCAGATGTTCATGAATACATACTGAGCTAAATTTCACTATAGGGCTGCAACTAATTATTATTCTTATCATCAAGTAGTCTATTGGTCCACCTATTTGTTATCCTTTGATCTATAAAATGTAAAAAAGAAAATGACGGTTTGTCAGACCAAAAGTCCAAACCCTGAAAATTGAGAAGCTGATGCTCCAAATGTTGTCATTTTAGCTTCAAAGTGCAGCTTACAGAAATAGTTGTATAAGGTGGTCTCCGGCTTTACAATTTGTAACGGAAAGACCGAACTGAAGACACGGAGCTTCGAGGCCCAGAGAGTCGAACATCCTCTCCTGACCGAACAGCGGCAGGTGGCGTGCTCGTCGCGAGGTGGAGCGCAGAGTACGGGGCAGAGGCGAAATGGAGCTGGATGGAGCCCAAGTGTGCCGAGAAGCGTCCGAAAAAACGATGAGCTGAGTAAATAATGTTGGGGAAATTGTTTATTTTTGTTTCACACAACAGATGGCACGAGCAGTTCACACTCAAGTTCTTTATTGTTGTTCGGTGAGAAGATGGTGAGGAAACTGATAAAACAACGAATCTGCTTTTTATCCATTACCTGCCACTTCTAGGTTAAGTCACAGACAGCAAGGTGGAAACTGATTTAACTTTCATGTGGGGAGCAACATAACCTGCTTGTCTGCGTCTGCTTTTAAGCTTTCGGAGCCCTTCCGCCAAAGAAGAGATGCTCTCAAGCATTATGGGAAGTGTAGGAACTGACACATGCATACTCTCCATCCCTCCAGCCACATCCCACCTACTCAAACCCATCCATTGCCGTTTCCTCTCCAGGCCACCAGATAGCCTCTGACTTTCTCTCCTGTCCCCCATCACCTAACTCCCACATCCAGCCGCTTCCATCTATCTTGCATTAACCCCTTCCCACCGGTTCCAGTCACCTCACCTCGCCCACCTGCTCACCTGCTCTTACTTACCTCATCAGCCCTGCAGATATGTAATCAGCCCTTTTTTGCTCATAGTTTGCCGAAGTTGTGATATTAATGTTACTTTCTTTTCTTGACTTGTGTTTTTTCTTGTGACCTTAACCTTTATCAGCCTATATGCCTATGCATATATATAGATATAGATATCTATATATCTATATACATCGATATATATACACACCTTCACTTTGGCATTAAAGCATTAAACTGATCCTGTCTGCCTGCTTTGTCTGCGTTAAGTCCAATCCTATATTTCCTAAATTGTGACATGAAACAGGATTTTGGAGCTTGGACCATAGTTAAATAGGAAATGGTGAAAAGGAACAAGGTCGGTGAATCAATCAGATGGTTAATAAAACCGTTAATAAAAGCTTAGCTGTGTCTTTCCACATTTCTGTCAATTTTCCTCAGCTCCCGGTTGAGCCGTAGAAAATTCCCTGCCTCCCATCCATAACTTCATATTAAAAAAATAGAGTTAAACGGGACATCTATTGGTCCTGAGTCATCAGCAGACAAATTATTTTTGAAATAACCACAGCCTTATCCTCTTTTCATAAAGGACGGACAACTTCCTGAACTGAGCATAGGCTTTGAGATACTGGAACATTGGACATTCGGTTCTAGAATTACACCCCCGTCTTTATCAATTGCCAAAACTGTTGGTAATATGTGTTGATCTGATGATCAATTAATCTACCAACCATTTCAGAGCTTGTTATATCTGTATTGAACTAATATATTATTTAAAAGTCAAATGAAAAATGACTAAACGTTTACTTCCAGTCACGCTTATCATGGAAAACAAACATGAATCAGTTACCCAGGAAATGAGTCTACATTTAATGTCAAAATGTCTGGAGTATTGTGATTGCTTTTGAAATTACTGACCCCATCGAAACCTGTTAAAAGCTAATTGCTCCCCAGCGTGCTATGACCAAGCATGACAGATTGCATGCTTACGTGCACTCATATTTACGCCCATATATGCGAGAGTGAATGAATACTTTTGTGGGTGCTGCCAAGAAGGATTGCAGGTGAGGGCTAATGTGAAAGCTATCCATCCTATTTCGATCACTATATTCTTGAGCTACTCAGTGGGCGCTGGTGATAAACTGCTGAAAACCCACATAATCTCTCCTTGAGCCTGGAAGCATTACAGCCTTTTTCTTGATAGGAGAGAATATTTAATGTTTAAAAGTAATTACCTAAAAACACACAGTACAGGTTGGAGTCAAAATTATATATCTATAGATATCTATATCTATATATATATATATATATATCTTGTTTTCACCCGTGTGTCTCATGATCCATTGGGTTTTAGTTCACTGGAAACATTCCCAGCTCATCTCTGAGGATTTATGTAAATTTACAGTGGATCCCCTCACTTGCCTGGAAGAAGTGCATTATGCATAAACCGTGTGAATAAAAACAAGTGCAAATCTGATCATTTGATTAGGCTGGGGTATTGTGACAGTCATTAAATATTCAGACACTGTGTCCTCTATTCTCAGCTCTGAATTCATGTGAACATGCTCACCACAGTGCTATGTCTCTTACAATAATATCCACTCAATTTAATCCCACTGTGTAAGATGATGGCTGTTACATTTCATTTATTTTTGTCTTGTAGAAACTAGTCTGCATGATTTGTAATGAAAACTACACTGCTCATACGCGCATAACACAGATGAGATCAGTTTATTGGAGGACTGTGACCCAGTAGTGGGCCGTCAGGGCCAGCTAAGCCTTCTCTACTGGCCTCACAAAGAATCACAAAGTTATAGCTATTTTATAATTTAATTGTTTTTCACAAATACACTACATGTACAGTATTATTATTATGTTTCCCTATTCGCTTATTTTCTCATTGTACAGCTCCTGTCTTCGTCTGTTGCTCTGCTTCCAGTGCAACTTGTTTTAAGGAGAGCTCTCCTCCAATCAGATTTCACCTCTATGTCTCTATGAAAGAGCAGCCAGAGGCCGTCTAGGTAACCTTTGCAGATTAAAGTACATGGGGAAGTTATCCTTGATTGTCATAGACTTCAACAAATCAGATCTTTAGTTTGACATGCTGGGCGTATTCTTTGACGTGCCAGAGACACCGAGGTGGCGTAGAAGTACGTCAGCACTAACATGTGCTGTGATTGGTCAGTGAACCAGCGTGACTTTAGTCCACAGAAAGCTACCTAGCTGCTAGCAGGACTCAGTAGGAGTAAGAACAGTTCAGGCTGAAATTTAAGAGAAGTTATGGCATTTTTAGGGTTTTATTTGGTGTAGTTTTCTTTTAACGCTCAGTGGCTGAAGGAGGAGGAGAAACAGACTTGGTGGTGGATTTACTGACATCGCGGACAATTTCAGCCCCTAAAACGCATGGAGACTTGGGCTGTCACTGGCGTTCATGAAGCGTACCGATAAACTGTACTACCGAGACAAAGTTAACAAAGAGAGGCGGGTGGACTTTTTCTTTATCAAGTGAACAGTATCTGGTGAGTGAACTGCTGTTTATGTTTTTAAATCTGCAGTCATATTTAATCATAAACAAGCGACGGCGGTTTAGCCACTGTTGCTCCTACTGCTGCTGCTACCCACGTTGAACCGGGGACTGGTCCTGCTACCTTCGGTGGTTGTCGGGGAGCTAACTAGCTGGCGCTAACTATCTGGCGCTAACTAGCTTTTTGTGGTTAGATTTATCTCCCTCTACGTGCCAGGCGGGCGGAGTTTCCCCACACTTGCAGCGAAGGATTTCAAAGTAAAGTTTTCAATGCATCCTTCACTTGGCAGCGTTTGTTCTGAGGACAGTTTGATCCTAAATACCTCAGATTCAACACATTGAGTCACAAACACGTCGGTAGATTTGATGTTTTATTGTTTTTTACTGAGGTTACTACTTTACAAGTATCTCTCTCCCTCGCTGTCTGGCTAGTGTTTGTGTAGTACATTATTTTCTTTTTCTTTTTTTACGTTGTGATGCTTTAAAAGTGTTGTGCAGATACGAACAACACATACTTATATTGTGGCTCGTGCTTTTGAGTGTGCGGTGTTTTACAGTTTTGTTGGATGGT
Organism: Cottus gobio; assembly: GCA_023566465.1. NCBI lineage: Eukaryota > Metazoa > Chordata > Actinopteri > Perciformes > Cottidae > Cottus > Cottus gobio. The sequence goes on along the minus strand of CM042217.1, from coordinate 23,019,698 downwards.
TTTGTCATGTTTTGCTATAACTAAATGTGACTGGTTCGTGTTGATGGACTACATGTATTGTGAGTTAATGACGCAGTATCCCGTCATGCACGTATTTATGTAAATGATTTCAGACAGAAGGACCAGGGAGAAAATGCATGGCCTCCACTGCTGTGACCTCATCAAAAATGTATTCAAATATTTGCACAGTCAAAAGACAAGGTGAGACCGTGCCTTGTGTATTTGCATTTTGTATTATTTTATTACATTTGTAATTATTTTCTTGGAGGTGAATTGTGTTGCATTTGCAAATTAAACACCTCCCTCTGATGTCGCATTCAGAACAACAAAGACAACATATTCTCCAACTTGCAAAGAATTAGGGAAAACAAATAAATGCAGTCGGAGGTAAATAGTCCCTCAAGGGGAACAAAACCAAGCTACACTGACGCCTTTCCTGGCTTTAAAAGATAATGAAGAAGAATACTACCCATGTGCTCCTCAGAGATTGTTTTAATTATTCTTTCCTCATATCCTTCATTGTCCCTATAAAGCACAATATACACTTTTCATACAAATCTTTCCCTGCATGGCATGTTTTAATCAAGGGCTGACTGCTGTGTCAGAATGGCAGCAACAAGGAAGCCAAAAGGAACAATTCTTAGTTAAAAAATGTAAGAGCTTCCATATCCCTTACCTCGAAACTAACTGGTTAAACCAGATTTTCATGTGAAAGTTTAATTTCAAGTCGGTAGTAGTTTTCAAAGAGAGTCTCAAAGTGAATGTGACGCTGCACTAAGAGCAGGTTAAGGTAATATCATTTTGATTTAGCAATGTTCTGACAGACTTTATAGGATGAACAATGCTCAGTTCAGAGCTATTATTGCATGGTCAGACCTGACTAAACACTTAATGTTGCAACAGCACAAGAAATAATGGCCACAATTGGTATTTATGAGGATGAAACAAACAAAAGAAATTAGACCTCTCATGATTAACTGCAGATATACTACTACTCATCATGTACTAATAAAATCTGTTGCAGGTCGCATGATTAGAACTACAGTGGTTATAAGTAGCCTATATGCCAGACTTAGAAAGAATAAAACAATAATTATTGTAACCAAGTAACACTGCTGTTTTGTGTTGCTGGAAATTTGTAGGGAAATGCAAAAAAATACAGAAACAACTTTTATCATACAAACGGTTGTAATATTATTTATTAGATTGCAATTATTAGTGTATTAATGTTGCCTTTGCCCCAGCAATAGGCCCTATTTAGAACAATGACGGAGAGAAAAAATACAAATACATTAAAGGCCGCAAGCTACACGCTAAGCCCAATGAAGTTCAGAGGCATTCCTCAAAACTTCGGGCAAGGAATTCAAACATGGCAGAGAGAAACCATATTTGGGATTTGCCCATCCAGTCTGTCGGTATAAATATGCTTAAGGTACCACCAACTTTCTGAAGAGGCAAATGTCCCTGTAACTGTGTTTGGTTGTGTATGTGTGAATTGGACAGTTTTTGCAATACATTTATCTCCAATTTTCTCAAGAAACGTTGATCCAATCGCCTTCACACTTGCCAGGTGTAAGGAAAAGGCAGCGTTGAATGTTAAGTTGTTTGGATGAGCTGTTCTCAAGAAAGCTGCAAGCAGCAATACCGGTGCCTAAGCAACCGGCCCTTACCAAACAGATACTTCACTAACGAAGACCACGCTAATAGCAAGATGGATTTCGAATGGTTTATTGGAAGGGTATAGGAAGATTAAGGTTTGGAAGAGGAAAAGGGGTGAAGGGATGTAGGGGAGAACAAACGAGAAGAGTAGAGGGGGTTGTGGAAAGAAGATTGAAGGAGCGAGAGAGAGAGAGAGAGAGATTTAGCGGCCATAAAAAATGCGCAATCCTTTTGTGAATTTGCCCCTCAGTTAGATGAGTGCTACTGTAGAGAATAAGCAAAATATGTCTTCAAAATGAACTCTTCAGGAATTTGGTTTCACAGACCAATGTCATTGCACTTTGAATATTAATGGAACAATTTCCTATATTTTATTCTCTCTGACCTTTTTAGAGTCTGTGTTCATCACAACTGGGGGCATTGCATTATCATAGTGAGCGGCATTGTCTTTCAACAATTCAGCACCTTGAAGTGTCCTCATTGCTGAGGTGTTTCTGAACCTTCGACGAGTTCAATCATTGCGCACAATTCTGTTATTTCTTCTCAGTTAATATACAGCAGGTGGTTCAGCAATAGTCACAAAACACTGAGTCTTCAACAGTAGCGATCATTATACTGCTGCAAAGCGACTTACATGATATACAGTAGACGCAACGGTGAGCTATTGGGGTTAAGTGTCTTGCTCAAGGACACAACAACATGGACTAGCAGAGCCGGGGATCAAACCACCGATTCTCTGCTAACCACTGAGACACAGTTGCACCACACGGTGTGGTAAAATATAACCAATGTAAGTGATAGAGGGTAGATTATACCCGACGTTAGTGATGGTGTCACTATTTGTAACGTCAGTGTTCTAGGTTTAAATATGACCAGTTTTGCCTTGATGTGACGTATTTTCCTATTGATCACCAGATAAGCAAAACACCAACATTGTTCCTTTTGTATAGAGCCCAGCAGGTACCAGGAGCTGGATTTTTCACAATTAGTAAATGCTAACCTCAAACTACTACTTTGTGTGTATACGTTATTCATTTGTATGCATGAGTAACTCTTTTGGGCATGCAATTTAGTAAAACATACCCTCTAATATGCAATTTGTGCACACAAATTAATCAATTTGTTTTCTCAAATGAATATTAGGCCTGTCGGGTTATTGTAGCAGGAGGAACTGAAGCAACGGGCTATTGTGTCATTGGCTTTGTTGTCAATAGGTTTCAGAACCACTTGGATGTCATTCACCAGACAAACTGTGTGGATAACTCCTTCATACCTGAGACCATTTATCACAACGTATACAAGTTACACAAGCGCATCTGTTTGTTACTAATCAGACTATTTCACATAAAACTCACTCATGCAGCATACTTCTGAAAGCTTAATACAAATGTTGGCAACATCGATCAGAAGGGGAGCCTGTTATTATCGTACCCGACATGAGTTCAGCTGTTCCTTATGGGAGTACAGGAGCCTTTAGGCTGCAGGTTCTCCCAGAAAGCTTTGCTGCGTTCAGCACTAACTCGGAAGAAATATAGGTGGCATTTCTCAGATATCCTGGTACAGTGAAAATAGCATTCCATTATACAGTATGAATCATAACCACACCTGCAAAAAAAAAAGAAATATAGGGAGAGCTTTATTTATATGTTCCACTTTGAACTCAGTGCTCTTTATTGGGCTGTTACTGAAATAAATGCTCACCATCAAAGCTCCGCTCAACATATTAATTGCTGAATTTGATGAGACCTACATTCAAGCTCTGCACCTGCTTAATAAAATAATGCACATCCTGCCAGGGTGCATTTTTTTAACGCTGTGACACAGCCGAGCGGATTGCCAATTTTCAACAGTGGGGTCAACAAGGAACGGAGATAATGTAGCTATTCTCAGATAATGGTATGACCACACTGTATGCTTTTTGTGTTTTTTTTCTTTCACCTCTTTATCGTCTACTCTTTGTGCAGAAAAGCTGTGCCTTTTCATTATGTTTCAACTTCGAGGATTAATCTAATTATCAGCATTTTAATGATTGATGTATATTTGTGTTTTACCATTGTACAGAGAACTTTTGGTTAATTCCTTGGTCTGTCTTGGAGATATGCATATAATATTGTTTTCTATTTCATGTAGAAAAGAAACCCGTCATTATTTGCTGACTGCTTACAGCAAGTCTTTATTTATACATGGGAACATTGTTGCACAATAACATTGGCGTAGTGCAGTTAATGCCTGCCTGCCAACAGTGTTTTCCCTAATCACAGACTGAGACCTTTCTAATAATGGAATATTATCAAGCTGAAACCCAACATGCTAATGATGGAGGATTGGATTGGATTGTGCAAGTGTAGGCCTCATGGAGCCTCTGGTGATTTTCAGCCACGGTAGGAGCGGACCCCTAGGGACGGCAATGTCAGCTAGGTCTGTCCAACACTTTGGGGCGGAGTAAAAGATCCCAACTATTGAGTCAACTGGCAAGAACTTCTGCATTTGTGGTTCTCAGAGGATGACTTCTAATGACTTTTGTAATCCTTGACTTTTCTAGTCTACCACAAATGTCAAACACATTTGTGGTTTTGAAGGAAATGCCGCCACAACTAATGGCCATGACATTTGGTTAAGACATACATTTTCCCCTCAGGATGAATTGTATGAAGAGTATAGCCTCATAAACTACGCTACTCAAAAATATTTTATTCGTCTAATTCCTTGTTTTATGACCAAGAAGAAGAATAACGACATTGCCATCAGCCTCAGCTGTACCTTGTGTTTCATGTTTAATGGCATTTGTTTTAAGCTAGCATGCTAAACTAAGATAGCGAGCATGACAACCATTATTACCTGCTAAACATCAGCATGAGATTTGTACCTAAGTACCTCCTCACGGAGTCTCTTACTTGGCTGTAATTCCTTTTAATCGAAGAAATGTGACTTTTGCTAATTTAGATTTGTTAACCAATTACTGCAAATGTAAGGATATTGTATTCCCGTCTACAATCGTATATAATAGCATTATCTTTGTGTATTTGAGAATTTGCTTTAGTTTATAGCAACAGTAATGTTAATTGCTTAAGTAAACGTGCTACATGCTCATGATGGAGAACATCTGGAAAATATGTACAGGCTGTGTACATTTGTTCTGTGTTTTATTTATTAGACATTACAGTTTCAACAGTTCACTTAAAGGGATCCATTTATGTTGACGAATACATATGACAAGCTACTTTGTCATCTGCGGTGAGCTCATGAAGAAACACACACACACACACACACACACAGATATAGCCCATCAAAATGCGAAAGTTGTCACTCTCCAGCCACATAGTCATTTCTCCACCCACATTGTCATTTCCATCCATCCACCAGATGCCCTCTGACTCTCCCTCCTTTCCCCACCACCTGACTGCCACGCCCATCTCCACATCTGTTCCCACTTCCCAACTGGGCTCTGCAGTTGGCAGCCTCTCCCCACCCCCTCACCTGCATCTCGTTCCCTCATTAGCCTCTCCGTTCACACTTTATACCGGCCCAGTTCTATTCATTCCCTGCCAGTTTGTCCAGGTTGCTATACATTATTTGTCCATGCGTCTGTTTTCTGGCCACCTGTACCTACATCTGCACCTGCTTGTCTGTTTACTTGATTGCCAGTACCTGCCTCTAAGCTAATTTATTCAATAAATCACTGAAAAGCTTCAATGTTGCCTGTACTGTGTGCATTTTGGGTCCTTCTCCTGTTACCTCAAACACACCAGCTGTGACAAAAGTGTTGGTAATTTCCCCAAAAGACCCACAATAACATTTGCCCGTGGCATATTTTTGTAAGAGCACCAGCACAGTTTAGGCCGGCTCTTGACAATTCTGAGCTCAACTCCTCTCAACCCTGAGTGTTTTCTCACCTTTTGCAGAACGTTAATGGCTTTGGCAGGAGCTTTCTCCGGTGCTGGCACAGACCTCCAGCCTAGTGGAGGTTAATCTGACAATGTGAGACTCTGTTCACCCAAATAGAAAGGGATGAAGGAAACTTGAAAATCTCTGCTCATTGACTTTTGAAAACTTGTTTTACCCAACGAGATCCGAAAGTCTTATACGTTTTTTTTTTCCCATGTAAAACTAATTCACATATATACTCTGCAGTTAATGATGTTTTTTTTTTTATTACACAGTAAAAAGTTATGCTGATATCTGCAGGCATGAAAACTGTGACCCAATTATACCGTACGCTTTGCCATTAATGAGGCCTGAATGAGGGCTGGGGGTTTACACTGAACAGGCTTTTCCTATTTTGGGACTAATGTCTGGCATGGAAGAGTGCTGGACACTGGTGAGATCAGCTCTCGTTCCCTCTGGTCTGAGATATTGCATTGACCTCTGCAACCTGCATCCCAAGATTACCTTGACATCTGCTGGGTGGGTTTCAAAAAGCTAATTAATCCCTGCTGACCTGAAGTTTGGCTGCCTGTTCTAAAAGCATCTCAGGGTAAAGACCCACTATAGGTCAGCACATAGCTCCCATATGACTTATTCTTGGAAAACGATGTGATGCTTTTCTTGGACAGGTCTTTGGAAAGTCCGAAAAAAGAAAAGATGTTAAATATTTGACTGGGAATCGCCATTTTTGGCTGGATTGGTTTTTATTTTCCCTGAACCTATCCACTTATATTTAATTTGTTAGTGAGTAATTATTTCGGCGGCTGGTCCACAGCATGAAAAGCCCAAAACTCCTTTAAATTATCGGCTATGATATTTCCCATCTTTTGTTGTAGCCCATTGGGTACTACAAACAGTTTCCACATGAGGCAACATTAATATGCGTGAATCATGTTATGCAAAAAAAGACTAAATTAATAAATAAACAGCCAACACATTTGGCAATGTCGCCCCCTAAAATGTGCTATGGGGCCCCTGATGGAGCTTGTGATTTTTCTTCCATGACATTTGTAATTGTTACAGTAGGAGGGAAAAAGTTGACGGCCTCAACAATGTTTCCCAAAGTCCTCAAGGGAAAGTGATATTCCCCCTGTGGAGGTTGCTGCAGGTTCAGAGACGAGGGGATTCTTAAAGATATTTGCAAATGTATTGCTCTAGTTTTCAGGCAGGTGAAGAGTGCCTTGGGCAAAATTAGGTTTATCTGAGCGATGTTTGTGAGGTATTCTGAGGGGACCGGATAGCCCTTTCCGTTTGTCATTGCACAGACGAGTGTGCTCAGCTGCTGCACCGAGGGAAATTACTGGGTTGTTGTCTACATACAAAATCCACTTTTGAAATCAGATGCTCCTCAGGCAAACATGTCAGAATGTTTTGAGATGGATAAAAATGTCTTCTTGCCATTGAAGGTCAGACAAAAAGCAAATATGAATATCATTTTCAAATCCTTCACTCTATTGTGAACAGCCTTGTTTACAAGCTAGCTTTTTTAGACTTGTTATTGTACATGTATAAATGATGCATGTTTGGTGTTCTGCTTTTCCTACAAACACATTATTTGTTTAACCAACGATTAGGATTGCTTGGCCAGCTTAAACAAAAATGTAATTAAAAAGTAGGACAAAAATGAAAAAAGTTTTCAGAATTTCTTTCTGACATTATTTTTGCCTGGGCTGAAATGGTATTAACTAAAAATAGGCATTTGCAATCATTTGTGTTTGTTTTTTAATTAATAAATGGTTGATTATATTCTCTCTCTCTCTCTCTCTCTCTCTCTATATATATATATATATATATATATATATATATATATATATATATATATATATATATATATATATATATACATATGAGAGAGAGAGTTTTGCTTTTTCTACAAAACTCATAAAAAAAGGTACTATTTGCTTGGTTGGCCAAAAGTAACCAAATTTAAAAAGAAAATGTAAAAGATCAGACAGATGTATCTCCAAAGCGGCAACATGATCTCACAGATATACATGAAATGATCATGACCTCTTAAGAGCGCATTAAGATATAAACTTGGATCTGACCTGCAGAGGTTATTTTATGTTATGACAAATGATGATGAAGACACTTGGGTGCACCACGGAAGCAATGTAGAGTTAGGTTCAGGCAAAAAGAAATCTGGGTTTAGGCAACAAAACCACTCAAGATTAGAGAACGTATCCTTTATTCATCCCCTTGGGGAAATTGGACACTTCGACAAGCGAACTATGGGGACACCAGGAATCGAACCGGCTAACTTGTGGTTTCAGAACGACCACTCTCCCCATGAGGTACAGCCATTAGGAATTAAATCATGGGATGAATATAAGCATGTATTGGTTAGGGCAACAAAAGCTACATTAAGGCAACAAACCACAAGGCTAGGTTTTGTGGAAGGTCATTTCACAAAACGCAACACTTTGGGAGTTGAACTCAAATACCTTGTAGTTGAATGTCCAATGTAAAAAAATCCTCATACCCGCCTTGCGAGTAGTTTTCCTGTTTAACATCAACTAAACTGCCTAATACTGCCCTTAAATATATAGCTGATGACAGAAGGGGAGGAGAGAGACACAGAAATAGGCAGCAAATTGCAGCTAATAGTGCTCAGTGAGTCCGACTGTTTTCAACAATGTTCATACGGTCGTACCAAGATGAAATATTGGATACGAAGGACACGATCCCTAATCACAGAGCAGAGTACACAGTCTATGCATTTGAGCAGCCTTGTCTACACGAATACTTTCCATGGTTTAAAATATGAATATTTGGGCTGTTCAAAAATCCAATCTGACACTTTACACACACCTGTGCGATGACAGTGAGAATGACTGCAGCAGTAGCTACAGCTGACGTTAAGAGGAAATACAACCCAGTTGGCTTGGATAAACGTTGTTACCCGGCAGCAGTACGGCAAACGATGCACTTTTACACATTCACGAGCTCGGCTGCTCCGTCTCCTCAGACAGAGACTCTCTGCCGCTCCGACAGCGAGGAGCTCTGAATAACCAAACGGTTTATTCCTACAGCGCTCCGAATTTATGAACGGCCCAGTTTGTGCCAGAGACCGTGAGGTACGCTTGTTTAGGAACTCACCAGAAGTCTTTTCTATTGAATTTGATGTGATTCGAGTTGTTTGGCCAAAAGTTTAGCAAAGCAAAAATAAAAAAGAGATCTCTTTCCACAATCATATTGCCATAAAAGAACAGTTGAGTTTAACACATCTTAAAAACTCCAGATTACATTTATTATACAAAATTGTTTAAATTAAAGCCATTTAAAAGTTCTCCTTTCACAATGCCTGACTACTGTGTTGTTGGTTGTGATTATGTCACCAGCAGCTGATTTAATTTGCAGTTTAACTGATATGTCAGATATGTGACCAAATATTAACAGGCATGTTTATGTTTTATGGAGCCTTCTCTCGGGTTAACTGTTGTAATTTCAAAGGTTAATGTTGATATTTTACTCGTGATACTGTGTTCCTTGACATTGGCCTATCATTAGCATTGTTTCTCGTTACTGGACCATTACATTTTTAGTTTTTAATCTTTGTTCTAACCTTTGCTTGTTATTTATTTTCTTGTAATTAGTGTGGTCAAATTTAGCAAGACACTTTTCCGCTCATTTATGCCTTTATTTGTGTTTGATATGGAATTTGAGCCAAATCAAGTCTTCAATCTTTATTAGAGCTGTGTTTCACTGGCTTTATGCTGGAGCTGTGCACGCACATAAGCCACGTCTGGATATTACCTCCAATCTTTCTATGTGGGCACACTACTGTTTGCATTGGCACTGCACATAGCACTAGATGTAAATAATCAGCAGTAAATGTAGTCCCTCGTGATATAAGGCTGTGGTGTCTTTTGGATGTGGCCCTTGTGAGTTGAAATATCATTTTGTTACAAAAGAGTGATCCAACCACGAGTTCAAAAATACAACAAACCTGACTCGGCCATGTTGCCATGATTTTAGGAAGCTTTACATTATGCGAACACACAAATGACAAATGTGTTCCTCTTTCGCAGCTGCCCTAGAAAAAATAAGAGCTCCTCAGTAATCTCCCACATCTATATCTCACTGGCATCTTCCCACAGCTGGAGGAAAGGTGAGCCTGACTGCCCCAAACACACATGTACTGCAACACACGTGCAAGTACTTTTTTTTCCAAATTCCTCCTCCATCCACTACACTCGCCTCCCCATCTCCCTGGGCTCCCGGCCTCGCGTCCTCCCTCACCCTCCTCCCACCTATTCCTCCCTCTGACCATTCTTCTGCCTGGACCTCTGTGGCCCTCTGCTTCTGATCTGCAGCCCCCCGAGACCTGACCAAACACTTGCTCATTCCCCATCTCGTTCTCTCCACCTTGTAGTAAGTCACAGCCGAGAACAGCTGTCCTCCTGGTCGCGGATCTATTTTTGGGTCTCCAAAGGAAGATAGCTGGGGAGAAGTAGCCTTTTAAAAAGAATATGAAACAGCAATGTGAAGATGAGCGTCCGCTGGGCAATCCCGGGGCTTCTTAGTAAAGACATGGAAATACGGTGCATGTCATCTGTGATAGCGCTCGCATGGCAGCTACACTGTGCCCTGGAGAACCGAGAGGAGCAGAAGCCTCCGTGATGAGAGCGGCGGGAGTATTGTAAAGGTGTCAGGCAGTTAACACGAGGCCTGAACCCATCATGCTGCTCCCATGGACGGGGTCGTAATGTCTGCTGTGTCTCACAAGAATACAAGTCTGATGGCCTTCGGAGTAATTGCATATCCTCAACCGGAATAAAACATCGCCGGTGACTGATTTGACAATTGTGAAAAATCTTCAAAGTCAAAGTGCCTTTTCCCATCAGCAGCAGACGCTCATTGTTGTTCCTTCTATTGTTTTGCTCCGGCGTGGTCATTGCGTGACTACAAAATAAATTCTGGAGGGCTTGAAATTACAGAAAGAGTAAAGTCTAGTCTCTCCCCTGTGGTGTTGTTTGTTTTCACTGTGCTGATGACACAAATGCCATTTGCAATAAGTATACATGAGGTTAATGTGTCGTGAAAAGCATTAGATTCAGCGTTTCTCATAATCCTTGATCTGATTTTATGGATGAACAGATTAATATACATTGTGAAAAAAGGGGAAGGGTTTTCCTCTTGTTCATGAATTAATCTAATAACTATAAATGTACCATGGTGACTTTTTGGATGTTTGCTAAACTGAACGCATTGGGCCGCCTAATAATGTCGGGGAATTCATTAAGAGGAACTACCGATTGTTTGGTAGCGAATGCTTGACAGAAAATAAGATTCTGACTCGCACGCGTAATAAACAGTTTTATACAAAAGAATGGAGGGAGTTCATGTGTAAAAGCCATCAATTAGAGCACAATAATGCACAAACACTCATTTATCTGATTTAATCAACCTCTGGATTAAGTAAAACGTTTCTGAAATATGGAAGATATGACCACAGACGAAAAATATTTTATTATGGTTGCGTACTGTGCTTTATTTATTCAGAATTTTGACCTGATAAACTTAATATAATATTTATATAAAATATAATGTATCTATAGTATTTAATGAAAACAAGAGTTCCCACACAAAGTATGACATTTGTATTGAGCAAACATAAACATGTAGAGCACGATTGTACAAGTAAAATACATAATGATGAATTATTTAGTTTAAAGATCATATTGTCTTGGATGTAACCACGTTAGTTAAATTAAAACCTCTATGGAACTGTCAAATGTGGTTGCTGCAATTTTTTTCTTTTTGAGTTTGCATGTAAAAGATACTATCAATATATTCACTCATACTTTGTAGACTCATGTTTTGCATAATATTATATATGCAGGATTTGAATATTCCAAATTAAGATGCCAAAGCAGTTACAGTCCGAAAAAGACTGCTTGCATTTTACTGCATCATAATCCATAAAGAGGTTACGATATAATATGGGCCAAAGGGCAAGCCTGCATAATAAGTAGGCTATTCTCACTTTTGGTACCTTGGTCTTCACTTTTCTTTTTTATTTGGAATCTCATTAACTTCCACAAATTGGTTGCCTGTCTGAAAACAAAACAATTGACAGCACTTTTAAATAACACACTGAGACATTACCAAACATTACGTTTTCATCATACATAAGAATGTATGATGAAAACTAAAAAAATGACTGAACAGAAATTAGAAACATAAGAGATTCAGCAGTTTCAGGGGTCGTCTTCCAAGCAGAGGAGGCCATCTCCATCTGCTCGCTCACCATTTAAATGTGATGGCGAGCCGTTTTAGACGAACGCTTCAAGCCGAGGGAACACAATGTAAAGGAAGTGACATTTGGATTAGAGCGTTGATAAACTCCGTTCACAGATTGCCTCTCTGCAGGTTACCTTGACGAGGCTACAGTGTCGCGACACACAGCGAGGGTAATGACCCTGGCCTTGCTTGTACACCGCACGGTCTGATGCACAAATAGACCACCGCGGCACACCTCTTAAAAGGCAGCGGGCATCCAAGTGTGTAATGATGCCAGAGGTGTGAGGCACTTTACAACCAACCCATTCCTTCACCCACAACTGAGATTAATTGCACTTGATTGACTTTATCAGATGTGCCTCTGTTTCCTGCTCTCCCATTTGGAACACCCTAGAATTTATTGGAAGGCCACCGCGTGCTCAATATATATCGAGCTTAGCCTTATCAGGGAAAAGTCTAATTAAGCTCCATTTCCTTGTATTTATTTCTCCCATTTTTTTTTTTACCATACTCCAGAGATAGAGAGCTAAAAAAAGAAATCTATACGTATCTCTGATGTCAGTGCATTGCAAAAGCAAACAGATTCATTCAAGATTTGCTTCCGTTGTACATAACACTACACGTCTGCGGACCAGTCGGTGTGAAAGCTAAGGTTGTAACAATGTCACCTTTCACATCCAATTTGGACAAGAACTCGTCAGCCGTACGGTAAATTAAAAATCTAATGACCAAGTGGAGTGCAATAAATATCTAATATTTCAAATCATGTCTCTTACACCTGCTGACCTTGCTCAAGATGTAAGGAAAACATGTTTTATTCTCACCCTGTTTAGGTTGCATATGATTTGAATGAAGGAGCAGGTGCTGGCAATAGTTCACAAAGAAAATATGTTGCGTAACCTTTTCAACAAGCCCACAGCAGAGGCACACCTGTGGCAGAGTGGTACGATGGGATTGAATTAGGAGGGGGGGGGAAGTGATAAATAGTAGGCAGGGGCTGCTACTCACTGGCATCAATCAATGCACAACTTTCACATCTGTGAGCCGATTGTCCTGAGGCCTCGGATGGAACCGCGTTGGCCGGTGGCACAGCCGCTGTTCTTTTCAAAGGGGTCCAGGTCCCTACCTGTTTGCCAGCACCAAGCTGACAACTGACATTGTGGTTTTTTTTTGGTGGACTCGAATGCCTCGAGAAAGTCTCAGTTCTTTAGTGCTCCTCTCTTATTCTAATATTACTCGCCCGGAGCATTTTGTGTAAAATGTGCTTGCTGCTGCAAAGTAACAAACATGTTTTGCACCCCTGTGAAAGGTAACTTTTAGGTCATGTATACAGTTCAACAAACAACCAATGCTGTTTATCTTGAGCAAGGACAGTCTCAGTCTTACTGCGTTAACTGTTAAATGTGTATTGTTAAATGTTAAATGTATGCACCTTCCCGCCAGGACAAATTCCTTGTATGTGTAAACATACATGGCAATAAATGGTTCTGATTCTGATTCTGATTCAACAATATGGCCGCATCAGAGAAACATAATGTCTACAAGATATCAAGATTTGAATCTAAAGTGGATCTAAAGTGAATCACAAACGTATTGTTTGTGTGTTTATGTGTGGGGAGCTGGGGTTAAGGATCACCGATGCATCGTGACAGATCGTTCTGTTCATTATTTCATTTTCTTTTCTTCAACACCCACAGAAATGTCATGGCGCACACTCATCCCCTATGAGTACTCTTCCTCCGGTCTTCCCCTCCTCCGCACTGCTCTCAGGTCTGATTGACACCCTGCTGTGTTTTCTCGCCTCCCCACAGGTGGCCGAGGAGACAGGTGACCCGTCTGGTGTGAACCCCATAGCCCCGTGATTTCATAAAGGACACCTCACAGTGACAATTGGTGGGGGAGAAAAGTAATGATGGGAAAGGAAAAGAGAGTAATAGAAGAAAATACAAGATAAAAATCGCCCAAGCTCAGAGCAATCTGAGATTGTCAGCAGTCAGATAAACCTTAAGTGATGTAAGCGAGGGGCCTCCAGAGCAAACTAATGAAGTCCCACCTTTGGCCTCAGAGCCCAAAAATGATCAATGAATGTGTCCAAGTTCAAAATAGAAAAGAAAAAAAATCTATTGGCTGACAAGGGGAACAAAACACGCTGCTACTCACGAGTCATTTGTAAATAATGAAATCAACTTCGATTTCAAGTCTAATTTGGCCCTGCAGGGATTCAATTGCTGCAGCTTGAATGTATTTTTCTGTATTGACAAGGTGAGAAAGAAACTGTAATTATTTAGCGATCACACATGAACATTTGCACAGCAGCCCATCTGAGATTAACCTGATTAATCTGAGGTTAATCCATTAACTGTGTTCCACTGACAGGCATTTGAATTTGATCACATTTGGCATTAATTAATAAGGCATGAAAGATTCTAATCAAGATTTAATCTTATTGTCAATAAGCTCAGCGTATTGCAATGATGAGTTATGAGACTTCCATAAAATTGTGTTTTCTGCCACTGTATGTAATTTGAATCAATAACTGTCACGGGAGTACTGGTTTTAGGACCCAAATGCAGACCACAAACAGTTAAAAAGGGATTAACGGAGGTTTATTGTGACAGTAGCGTGTGTTGAACTGTGTGTGGGTCCCGTGGACCGACACTGAAGGCTGGCCTGGCAGAGAGGCAGGATGGCTGACCGGTGTGGAGCCCGTGGTCCGACACTGAAGGCTGGCCTGGCAGAGAGGCAGGATGGCTGACCGGTGTGGAGCCCGTGGTCCGACACTGAAGGCTGGGAAGGGGCGCAGAAGACAAACAACGAAGACAAACAACAGACCGACACTGAGGCCTGCAGATGCAGGGCAGATATAGTCCCTTGATCAAGATTGGCCGCAGCTGCGTGCCAATCAGGGATGTGGCCGTGGGAGGTGTGTGGAGGCGGGACAGAAAACAAACGACGAACACCTGGTAACACAACAAACAGACACAAGAGGGGAGGAGATTTGGGAAAAACAGGTTACACACACCGGGTCAGACAGGGATCCTGACAATAAAACCATGCCAATTTGACCGACTTACGCACATACATCAGATGAAGCTTGTTGCAGTCTTTTGTTAGTCGTATTGAACAGCGCTCGCTGCTCCTGTCCTCGCGTGTGACGGGTGGAGGCTGGAGCGATGCTTTTCCCACACGGCTACATGCGCAACAGCATCGCCCCCGTAGACATGAGAACTGATGATGAAGTAGCATTTTGAAAGAAAAAAAAGGTGATTCTCAGTCCTCATTCTGGCCCACACACAAACCAGTATGATGAAACACATGTGCCTGTGGTTGGGAGTGGCTTGATGAAGGGAGTGCTGGAAGGTGAGAGATGGAAGGGGAGAGGGGGGCCGGGGGGGAGGAGGATGTGCTTTCTCTGTCTCGTATTCCTTTGTTAATCTTCAAAGCACATATTCAAGGAAGCTGCACAATTGCTGGCAGGTGGATATGTATTTTCTTTTTTTTTTTTTTTTTTATCATCACTGGTGATGCTGGAAAGTTCAGTGACTGATGGGAGAAGAGCTTTAAAGAAACTGTGGACACACACTAATAAGGCTCACATTCACCCAGTATGTCCTCAAACCATGCCGGCTAGCAAAGAAGAAAATGTGGCAATTTTAGCGTCTAAGCAGTTTCTGGTTTAGAGCTTACAACTCTGAATACAAGGTGAGTCCATGATCCTCACCCTCACATAGCCGAGGACAAAGCCTAACAGCATCACATACAAGGGGAAACACAAAAAACACAAAAATCAATACTGTGAAAGCAGCTCATCTCCACAGCGTGACTTGCAATTTTGATTTTGAATGTCCTTATATGTTTGTTTTGCTTAATTGCTTTAAACTTTTTTTTCCCTAATAGAGGTCATGTGACGTGGCATGCAAAATGTTATGATCAGCTGATCCTCGGTAAGCCAAAACATGAGGGAAGATCGCTAATATAAATGTTTAGGTTGTGACTGTTAATACAGGTTTAATTTCCTTTACACAATCTGACTTTGCTAGTAAATGCAGTGATTAAATCAATCTGCTAAAGAAAGACCATTTTCACCTTTACCATTGTTGTTTTAATCTACCTTGAAGCTGATACCAAGAAGTATTTATGATCAACGTTTGGACAAAGAAAGAGTTTTGACAGTGGGCTGAACACTCGAGCTTCTGGTTTGTGTTTTTCTAAATTACTGGCATTTTTTACTTTTGTATATAATACGCATGGATGCTTGTCAAGTGACCTAAAATCTATATCAAGTATCACAATAAATGCAATGTCAAGCATTGTTCAATACGTCAATGCTTGATATTACATTTCATGAGCTCACTTATGGTTTTATGATGCCAGCTATTTCCATGTTTATCTTTGATTGGTAAATGTAATAAGAATAAACTTGGTTAAGATATGCATAATGCCGAGTTGTTCCATACAACTTACTGTATCGTATTGGCAAGACCTAATACAGATCTTAAATGTAAGTAAACAACAGTCAGCAACAGTCATCTACCCCCTGGTTTAAACATACAGATTGTGACGGGGAAAAAAGCATGCTTGGTGAATCTTTAAAAAACAGTTGACTCTTAAATATATGTATTACATTTTTTTCTTTTTTTGCGGGGGGTCAAAACCACAAGTGTGGTAACAAATATAGTGCGTCATGAATGGTATGCTGCTGTTGTAATTAATAAGTATTTGAATGCCCATCCACCACACTGCGACTTATCTTTGGTTGAGTCACTGGATGAAAAAAAAAAAGAATAAAAAAAATCTCTGCACTGTTTGACTTTCCAAGACGCATCTTGTTGAGGATTGTCTGCGTGCTGCAGTGTGTGGCAAGTTCAGCCAGATGAAATCCCTGTCAGCCGTGTCACCTTATTCCCAGCCAACCTCAGAATCCCTCTGAATTGTAGGAACACAAAGCCGTTATGAATTTGTCACCTCCCGTCATTTTATCTTGGGCTGCAGGCAGTCTTTCCTCACAAAGCAACACGGTGACTGCAAGCTGTGCTCAGCCAGGTTTTCCTTGCCGAAGCCTTTCTCCAGAAAACTAAGAGAGTGGTCTCAATGTTATCAGACAATTATTCAGTATAGGACGTAAGCCTTTCATATCTTCCAATGTTGAAAGCTACTTTTCTTCTTAAGGCTGCACCATTTGGGTAAGCCCCCTCGCCCAATTAGCCACCCTTAAGCCTTTGTACATGTTAGACAAAAGGAGAGACGAATGTTAAATGGACTGATTATTCCGCGGTAATTATATGACGTTCAAAAGCATATTCCATCTCCTCGTTTCTTGACCAAAGCGGGCCGAGAAAGCCAGAGCGTAGATATGGAGTGGTCATTTAAATGGGCAGCACTGCAGGGTGAGCTTGTGACAGCGACAGCTTTATAGCTTTCAGAGATCAAGACATAATGAGCTGAGACCTTGGAGAACACCTCTAGATGCTCTTCTTTCATACACCCCATTACCATGTCCTTGTTTTTCACAGATTCAATTAAGGCCGCTGCATTTGCTGCACATTTTGAGTGTAATGTTTCCTCCATGGTGTCACAAACTGTTAGAGGGTGATGAGCGGTGAACATAACATGGAATCACAAGTGCGGGGGAGGGGGGGATTTATAAATGAAGTGAAAAATAAAGACTATCATTGCAGTAAATTATGAAGTTAGAGAGCACCGAGGCAAAATAAAGCCTGATCCCACAATATGTTTTTCTATGCGTGAAATAGTTTTTTTACATTTTGTGTGATAATAAATCCTAAAACTGAGAAAAATCTTAAATCAGATTTGGCCACTTTGGGCAGCAACAACAAGCTGTAAGAAAAATGACATATTGTCTTGAATTGATGTGGCGAACTCGTTAGCAAACATCACCAAATGTAGACATCCAGCTGAAACAGAGCAGCGTTAGAGATCAGTCGTGTTTCTGGCCAACTAAAGTCCAGTATCCACTCTCCTTTTAGCTTTATTTTTGGTGAAAAACTGAATGATTTTATTCATCTTTTCTAAAACCTGCAGAGCTTCAGTTGCTGTACATCTGAGGCTGGAATAGCACTCAACATGAGCAGCCCAGATGCAGGGATGTTAGAGTCCCTGTCAAAGGCTTAGCTGAACACCTGAGTGGGAGTTTTTGACTCAGCCAAATGTCACTACATGTGATACATTTAATACCAGCTGTAGGAAGTCACACTTAAAGGGTAAGTGTCTAAGTGACTAATGGGGACAACATTTTTTTGAATTTGGTCCAGTATTGAGCGAGGAAAAAGGTTGCAATATAATCTGTCCGAGCAATTCTGTGCCGGCACTGTACGTCCACTGAATCGAGAAATTTCAAAACCAGGGTAAGACACAATAACAAACAAGTCTGGGTCAAGCAAAAAGCTAACAAAAATACCGCCTTAATTCTCTGTAGGGTCCTTTCTATAAGGTTGTCAGACACTTACACTCTTAAATATGGTGCAGGTTGAAAAATAAATGAGTTAGCCTTTAATACAAACCACTGCTCTGCTAAACTGTTTCATAATGTGTATGACGTGCAATATACTGCATATTTGGTATTTTCAATTGAAAAGCACAGAAGACATATGTGAAAACTTAAAATCATGAATACTTCTCACTTCTATAATAGATTCGGTACAAACTGGAAGACTTTATTAATTGAAAACAACTGCACCGTCAGACTGAAAATGACAACTTCTAACCACTAAAATCACTTGCCATAGCAGCAAAACATAAAGTATCGTTTAAATAATTTCTCAACATGCTCTACCAGTGAACCATGAATCAGACATCGATGGACATGTTAGGAGCTTCGGAGACAGGTTTCTCCTTTTCCTTTTGATTGGTCCCAGTTGCTTCAGTATTACAGATCTACATCTGACAGCTGGAACTCTTCTTGGCTTCTGAATGTCACTTGTGATGTCCTCACCTTCAGAGCGGTATCAGCAGAAGGTAATGTGTGCAGAGGAGACCATCTGGCCCGGCTGTCTGGGAGCCGTCAACTGCAGCTCAGGCCAAGTGACCTTGGCAGGGTCTGGACCTGGAAGTGCCGAGATGGCACTGATATAAAACTCGGACCCTGGAGATCGGGGAAATGGGCAAGCATACATTTTAACCAGAAGGAAAAATAGGGTTCCAACAGTGCAGGTGCAATTATAAAAATCTCTAGAAAGACAAAAAATAAAAACATTGATAGGAATTAGGACACACTGGAATGTTTTTGAGGCCTTTTTACAACATATTGTGTATCTAATTATCCAAAAGGAAATGGTTATTGTACTGTAGATTTACATAATATATATATATATATATATATATATATATATATATAATATTGCTTTGATGGAGTACGATATTTATTATAATTTTAATTAAATAGCCTTTGGTGTGTTGTACTGTTTAGAATACGGACCTTTTTGTCCTTCTCAAAAAACTTCACAAAATGGGATTTCATAACTTTTTGATATCCAGAGGGCTCCTCAAGTAAATGTATTTGTGCCAAGCAATGAGTCAAGGACAGGCTGACTATGGAAATTAGATTATTTTAAAAACTTAAACATCGGATTATTTTTTCTTCAAAGACGATCACTTTTAAATTTAATGTCTTCGAGGCTTTCATCTGGCCTTCCATGTGCTGCATCGTTTTTTGTGAGCAAACAGTCCATGTCTTCGACCTACTGACTATGAATTTGGAAACTCAGCCTTCAGCAGACATGCATATCTGTGAATCTGTCCAATTCCACCTTCCAAAACAGAGGATGCAGAGTTTCTGTGACATTTTTCTCACAGTCTGAAGCCTAAAGAACATTCCTGCCACGCTGATTCATTTCTCAGAGCGAACAATTTACTGTTGGCGGCTGGATCCAGTCAACTTGAACGATCCCTGTAATTCCCTGAAGGAAACACTCAAGCTGAAATGGAGCATTGTGTTTCATGGACTGTGTCCTAATGACTGATGACATTTTCTCATACACCTCCAAAGACAACCTCTAGCTTATCTGGAACGCGGCTTCAATGCTAAGATCGTGTCTCGTCATGTTTTAATGTTTGACATTAGCATGTGTCTGCATGTTGGAGGATAGATAAGTCTTTATTATTGCTTTGCATTGTCCACTAACTAATTAACATCTGCTCTTTTGTTTTATCATAACCTCAAGTTGACAAAGTGCAGAACAGCTGTAGAAGATCAGTAGCTAAGCTAAAGGGATTTTTTTCTAAATTTGCAATATAAATATACATTCACAATACTGTAATTAATAACACATGAAAAATAACATGAAACAAAACAGACTGTTGTAGATTTTTACTTAAAGCTGCTAGAATACTAATCTTCTGTTGGTTACAATGGACTTAATGAGAATATCAGAAAGAATATCTATCCTATTTCAAAGAAAACAACTAAACAATCATCCATTTAAAAAAAAAAAAAAATCTTCTAAACAGAAAAGCTGCGTTTAGGCAATAGCGAGGGTGTTCGTGGTTTGAAAGCAACGCCATGACTCTTTGCATAAATGTACCCTGACCCAGATTCAAAATAGGTTTTGTATGACTACCACTTGCCTTTTAAAGTCTGACTCATATTATCTGCTTGAGATCATATGACGCATGAGTCAAACTAATAGTACCAGGAAAATGTGTCTGCGTCACTCCAAAATAATACTCAAGTCAAACTAATTAATTCGTAGTGTACTTTGAACTCTTGTGGGAGCACTGATACTTTTTGAAATTAACTTTTTGATAATTCTCCCTTTGACATCTTTTAGCTAAATGGTGTGCTTTTAAAAGCCAGGATTTGCTCCCTCTCCCTCATGCCAGATAAACGTACAATTCATGAAAGAAACATTGATAGGAATATATAGAACGCGCCGTTGACAGCCTTTGATTGAGGAAAACTGGATATTTCCCTGCTGACTTTGTGTTTACAGGAAATTAATTAACTTCCTGTTCCAATGATGACCACGCTACATTAGGAATGAAGTGCTGCCATATAGAGCAGCTTAGTTTTATGTATCAGCATAACTGATATGGGCATACATATAGCACGTTTTTATTCATGTTTATCAGGGCTGTCACAGTGTGTAAATCATTGTGTTATTTCAAGTGCTGCACTCTTTTTCTCAGTGGTGACCAATGAATGCAAATGTTTACTATCCATAAAGTTTTTATATTAAAACATGGCAATCAACATAAATACATCAAATATAAATAGGTGTGTACAAACCATATAAGTGAAATCCAATCACAGTGCAAGGGGCCAAACAACGGTTCAATTCACCTCTATGAAATCACCCTGAACCTTTATTTAAGGACATTTAAGGAGGACCAGCTCATCCATAAAGACAGCTGTCTCATACCCCAATTTGCACATGTGCGTGTCAAGGTCATTAACATATCTCTGTCAGAATACGAAACAACGTTGGCCACTTTGCCTTAAAAAGTCATTAACTCCATGCTGGATGCAATTGCAATGGATCCATGTTGCTCTGGCCTCTGACTGCAAGTGTCTGCTGGTTCCTTGATGGCCGGAGATGGATCTGACTGGGAGGCTAATGGCTCCAGCAGGAATCAACGGGCATCCCAGATGGCCCACGAGCATTTGTTCAACTGGTTTATCGTGATCAAATGGTGAATGTGCTGATATTTAAGCAACAAACGGGACCAAACGGCACACACGTCAAGTGTATAAACACTGAAGCGCCACAACGAGGCACGCATTCATCTTCCTGCAACACAACTGATTAATTAACTCAAATGTAATACTACAGTGCGATTTTTCTTGATGTGTCACGCTGAGGGTGAAAGGAGACATAGGCTCTCTTAACATGTTTTGTGTGGACATTTTACATTTCTTAAATCCTACGAGAATAGTGACAATGGATGAAGGACACAGGGTAGCACATTACAAGATGCACGGTTTCTCAGCAAACATACTCGTAAAAAGGGATTTTTGGTTCAAGGATGAAGCGTGTGTCTTTTTCTCTCCTGACAGACAATAGCTCACACCATTTTGGTAGTTTTAGAGATGGGATTTAAAGCAAGGACTGGAGAGAGGAAAATAAAGGGAGTTAGACCCAATGTAATGTGGTCTTCATTTCACTGTGGTTCACCTACGACATAAGGAAATAGACTTCTGCTAAAAGCTTGAGTAACACCAAAGTGTAGCGGCAATGCTAACATGACACTACACAGATAATTGCTGGTCAAGTGGCACAATACAAATGCAACTGATGACATTATTATTAATATTATCATCTTCGGTTTTAGAAATCCAAGATGACATCAAATAGCACACATTGCAGTGCAGAGCATCAACAGTTTTCAATACTATCTCTTAATATTGTGCATGTATCAGCCAGTATTGTTTTCCATGTTCATATAGTTATGTGCAAAAGTACATGCAGCTATGGGATATGTAGACCTTTTTTTCATGCAAGGTGAATAATGTTGAGACATCTTTGCCTCTGTTTGTGCCATAAAGAGTGAATCAGTGTCCATTAGCATCCACTTCAAGTTAATTTCATCTAAATAGTCTAAAATTGCAAATCCCAAGCGTTGTAGATGCTTGTTGTGATGAGCATTAGGGATCCCTCCTCCACACAGATATGCAGTACAAACTTTTTTTTTATAAAGACAACAAAGTCTTTCCGTTGACCTTGTGCAATTGCGTAGTCATTGTGGATGGCACTGCCAACGTACACACCAAATGTTTCATCTAGAAGGACTTGTTGCACAGCAGGGTAGCACTAAAGCTTTTATTGATTAATCTTGACAGCTTGTCACACATCTGTCCAAATTATTACAAGACAAACATAGTGTTGTTAACCGAGGCTCTGCTTCCATCGAGACAGGGAGAGAGTTGTTTGTAGGTGGATAAGACTCGGACGGCCTTTTTCAACCGTCACCTCCAGGCCCTGACTTCAGCAGCTTTACTGTGTGGATGACATTCCTGATGCCACTTGTGCAGTGTCACAAACAAGCCTATCTCTACCTCTTGTCCTGTACTGCCTCTTCATGGATTTGTTATCTATTGTGTTGACACTGTAAGGATTTCTGGCATACAGAATGATGGATTCATGTAATCCCTTTACAATAGCTTATTTGCAGTTGCTGTTTCGCCCGGCAATATGAACTATTATGCGTACAGCTTTGTGGATGAATGTCTCCTATTGTTGCCTAATTCCAATAAAGAGACATATCTTAGGTTGTGCTATTAGAACCGTACTGCTTAAATTATCATCACATGGTCCTTCAGGTGAGTCCATTACAACTGGAAAACTGAGCATGAACATGCACACACACACACATATATATATTTATATATCTCATGGTATAATTCAGAGACTTGTTTTTCGAGAGGAACCATTTAATTAGAATTTCAATTCCCTCACAGCCAAATTGCTCCCCGGGCGCTTCACGAGGCTGCCCACTGCTCCTTAAAGGATGGGTCAAATGCAGAGGGTAAATTTCCCCACTGTGGGACTAAGTGTGGGACTAATAAAGGGGTTTCTTCTTCTTCTTCTTCTTCTTCTAAATGAACTGCGTTCTCATATATTTAATTAATTGCTAGACTGGCAATGGGCTGCTGTGCAGGGCGAGCTCTGCTGTCACAGTGAAAATTAAATTTATTCAGTGCAAATGAAGAGGAATTACCATGCCATGATTCTAACACCCAACATTGAAAAGAACGGAAAAGAACATGTTGCGCTCACAGCAACCCCACTTTCTGTGTAATTCCAAGCAGCTTATTGCAACATATTTCTTATTTAATTTTTAATCTAAATTTCTATCCAGATCTTTGATTTCCTATTCAGTTGCAGGGTTCTCTGGGATGAAATTAAAATATGATGTTGAATGAGGATATATATTGGGAAGACATCACAGATCAAATTAATATATTACCATGTGTTATCATGTATTTAGTGCCGATATAATTTTTTCAAAATTGTTTTTCCTTTTTAGTAGGCTTCGTTTAGCTCCCACTCATTGCTTGACAACAAATTACTGAAAACAAGACAGCATTGGTACATTTCTCAGAAAGTAATATAATAAGACCCAATGTAAGTCTGTAATATGCTTCTCTATGTCAACAAATCAAAAGCAACAATGCATTGATTATTGTCTGTGTAGCCAAATCCTGATAGACCTTATTCCGATTTGCATTAAACCTCCAATACATGTCCACTATATATACACTGTATTCAGTAGGCACACAAATATATTTCGGGTTGACAGCTACAGACAGGTTAGAGAAGCTGGATAGTATTATTCACATTGTTGGGTTTGGTCTTTTCAGAGCATTTGTTGACAGTAAAGCAAAAAAAGAATCTATTGCCTATTGCCAACCGTATCCTTGAATTAACTGGTGCCTCCATTTTCCATGTTCAAGTGTCGTTCTGTATCAGTTGCAAAATGTAAGTGTCGGTGGCCTCCTGCTTGTGAACCAGATAGAGGGGCACACACCCACATCTTAGCTGCCAACTTGATCAACACCACCTGCCATCTGCCCTCACAAGAAGCAACTCTTCATGACGAATTGCGTCAATACACACACAAGCAAACACCGCCGACTTCTTATAATGGAAGCATTTGGGCTGCTGTAAAAGTCCTGCCTTGCTGCCGGTTTGCATCCATGCATCTCTTTGGAGAGAAAAATGAGTCCCTGGGGGGCCGCGAGGGACACAAGTGTCAAACTACACACTCAGAATGAGTAATGGAGGACCAGGCCTATAAATGCCTCCACTGACCTTTTGGGTATTCATACACAACGTGCATAGCATCGGAGGGGAACAACATGCCAGCATTAATTGCTCCAAAGCAGACATTATCTTTTGTGTGTGTCAGTGAAAATATGAAAGATGAACCGGATGATAAATACAACTGAGGAGTGGGTGTTTTGGAGGGAGCTGAGAGACGGTGGGTGAAAAAAATAAAATAAAAGGAGGAGAATTTTAATCTTTGTAAAGCTGTCAGTGGGTGACACCTCCCGGCTTGGTTGCTGGCTCGCTATCAATGTGACAAGGTCAGATTTTGTTCCCTGGCACTCCTGAAGACATATAAATATATGTTTTTTTCTTTTCTCAGGCAATGCCGTGCAGATGAAGCAGCTTATATAAATCCTGTGTTCAGACCTTTGTTTCTGCTCAAATGCAGCTTTCTTCCAGCTGTCACGGGGGAGCGGATTGATTGCCCATTATCTTGTATTCTCTTGCGCTCGTCATTTTGAAGTCAGAGATCAGAAGCACGGTGGTGCACAACAATGACAGTGATGTTTCGACCTATCAAAAGCTTCAAAAGCCATCTCAAAAGAGGCCTAGTGCCACACACACTCTGTCATCCAGTTGACCCAGTTCTCCTGCACTCTGGTGGCAAACACAATGACGGCGTAATTCATTCTGAGACTAAAATCCCTTCTTGATCGATGGAGCCATCAACGGTCAAGTTCACTGCCGCAACCTCTGCTCCCGCCGTCTATAATGTTGCCAGTTTGTCCTGTGCTAATTGGCACTTTTCAGTTCATAAATCACTTTTTCAAAAATCTCCAAGCATCCCCATTCTCTGAGGTTTAGCTAGCTGGGTACAGAATGACCCCAACCTTCTCATTAGAGATGACATACAGTACGGTATTCTCCTCCAGTTATCTGCGCTGAGTAAACTCCTGACTTAAGTCATCGGGAAAGGAAGCCTTATGCTGCGTTCACACCAAACGCGCCGCGTTACTCGCGTGAGTTTACTCACTCGACTTTATGTGGTTAATTTTCGTAATTTGCTTAATTCGTGCCTGAATGGGGGAGGGGCTTATCTCTGTGGCTTATATCCATAAAAACAGTACCGTTTCCGCCATTAAACTAACCACTAGTTCTGCTTTATACTTGTTGTGGAAGTCCCTCAAACATCGGACCATCAGATGCCCCCGTGTCTGGGTTCATAATATCATCCGTAGCCGCACAACTGCGTCTGAATGGCGGCCTCTTCCAGCGCTACTTCAGGCGGACCAGCAGCAGTTGATGACGCGCGGAGCATCTCAACGCTGATAGGCTTTCGGCACGCAAAGTTGGCCAATTTCAACTTGCGCGAATGAGGCAAATTATTTGCGTCATTCATGTTGCGTCATTCGCGCAGAAATTTGCGTAATTCGCAACTATTCCCATCTCTGCATTGACTTTACATGTAATCTACTCGCGTTTTGTGTGAACGCAGCATAAGGATCTGGGCCATCAAATGTTTCATTGTGAGTTGCCATGTGGTCAGGTGTAGGCTCACAAAGAGAAAATGGATGAGATTACTTGACACGCAGCAATGAAAACAAATCACGGCTCAAGAAGAGGAGGAAATAAAGAGGTTAATTTATTGCTATACTGCCGCGGCCCACGGACATAATTAATTAAATCAACATCATTGACATGCTCTCAGCCTGTGAATGTAAATGAAGAGTGCCTCAGAACTGAACGGCTACAGAGAGCCTTTAGAACCAATAAGCCAATGCATGAGTGACCCCATTTTTAACACTGACACTGGCCCATCATTTCAAACTCCTAATGGAAAAGAAACCCATCAATGCCATATGAAAAGCCTGACACTATCATAAAACTGTAATAACTTACTTGTTTTAAATTAATTTGCATTCTGCAGAGGACCACAGCTCTGCAAATGATCATTTTATTCAAGCTGTAGTTTGTCTTTTAATTATCATCTTCCTAGAATGGCTTGAGACAATTTGCGCGTAGGGACCTCTGAGTTTTAGAGTGGGCTAAGCATCATTTCATTAGTTGTGATAATATTTCTTTAGTCATTGCAATTAATGGATGCCAACTCTCAACACAGCAGGAAGGAATTAGAGTGGGTGGCAGCTCTTGCTGGCGGTGGAGGTGGGGTGATGGTGACACGTTCCTTTTCATAGTAAATAATAAGCTCATTAAATGGCTGAAATGTTTTTAAAAGCTATTATCTGCCCCATTTCACTTTAATTAGCCTACTGTCTCCGAGACCTGCATGCACAGCTTACACATGATTTACTTTTTTGTCAGACGACAACAGAAAGTTGAGTGAAAGTAATCCAACATAATGGCAACGCCGGTGGTTTGACAAGTGAAATAAACGAGGGAATTAGTCATCCTGGAGAAAACTCTCACGTACGAGATGGTTTGTGTCTGTGATAAACATGTTCCCGATGAGGTGTGATGCAAATCAGTTTGACATTACAACAGAATTCCGAGAGAGATTTAACTGGGCCAACATCACGATGTATTAGCATTCAACATTGATTTTCTGAGAGAAAATTAAAAGAAATGAAAGACATTTAAATATATAATAATACTTGATTAGTGGAGAAAGAGAGGATTTGTCACACAGAAACTGCAGGAGGTGGTGTACCAATATTTCAAACAAATGATTCAATAGCTGGGGCCCGAAGAAACACCATGGTGCAGCCACCCTGTGGACCCACCACCCGCAGGGACAGACATCGGGGTCGGGTGCTATGTAGACCGGGCGGCGGGCCGGGCAGGGGGCCTGGGCGAGCCGATCGCCGGCGACATAGACTAGCTCTAGGGACGTGGAACGTCACCTCGCTAGCGGGGAAGGAGCCGGAGCTGGTGAGGGAGGTGGAGCGGTACCAGCTAGATATAGTTGGGCTCACCTCCACGCACAGCGCTGGCTCTGGAACCAAACTCCTGGAGAAGGGTTGGACTTTGTTCTTTTCTGGAGTCGCCCAGGGTGAGAGGCGCCGGGCGGGAGTGGGGATACTCACGAGTCCCCGGCTGAGCGCCGCCGTGTTGGAGTTTTCCCCGGAGAACGAGAGGGTCGCCTCCCTGCGCCTACAAGTTGCGGGGAGTAAGGCTCTGACTGTTGTTTGTGCTTATGCACCAAACAGCATTTCGGAGTATCCGGCCTTCTTGGAGTTGGTGGGAGGGGTCCTGGAAAGGGCGCCGCCTGCCGACTCCATAGTTCTCCTGGGAGACTTCAACGCTCACGTGGGCGACGACAGAGAAACCTGGCGGGGAGTGATTGGGAGGAACGGCTTGCCTGATCTGAACCCGAGCGGTGTTTCGTTGGACGCCTCCCTTTAGAGGTTTTCCAGGCACGTCCAACTGGTAGGAGGCCCCGGGGAAGACCCAGGACACGCTGGAGGGATTATATCTCCCAGCTGGCCTGGGAACGCCTCGGGATCCCCCAGAATGAGCTGGTAGATGTTGAGGGTGAGAGAGAAGTCTGGGTCAGCCTGCTTGACCTGCTGCCTCCGCGACCCGACCCCGGATAAGCGGTGGAAAATGGATGGATGGATGGATTCAATAGCAAACAAAGAATACATTTAAACATTCTGTACTATAATGCAGTTGAAGTATGAGAGAAAAAAGACCTCCCGGTCATTACTTTCATGAATGTCTAAGAAATAGCCTTACAGCTGTGAGCTGAATGTAATTAAGTTGGACCTAATACTTTTCATGTGGTAATTCGCCCAGTTGGAGAAAAGAGTGGGCAATACTGATTGGTCATTCTGCTTCTCACTGGGGTTTGGGAACAGTCCTCCTAATGAGAGCACTGCAGGGCCATAAAGTTTCAATGATAAAATATTAAATTCATATTAACAATTGGAGGAGTTGAGGCAGGTAGTGAACAGACCAGTGAGCCTCAGGGAAAATGTGTAGAATAGTGTAACTCAGGACATTGCATCATTGAATATCAGTCAATAACAAATTATTATAAGAAAGCAATTACAGTGTATAAAGAAACCTCCTCAAACTGCAATTGTGGACAATGAAAAGGTCTTTATTGCGGCTCTTTAAGTGGCATCTACCGCTTGTCAAAATTGGGACGATAATTCCAACCCGAACGCTTCTGATCACAAATAGGATGTTGCGTCCTTTCTGCTGTTTGTTTTGAAGAGCAAGAACAATCAGAGGAGATAACAGCTCTTGATAACAGCTGACGGCAGACTAAATGCATTCAGACAACGTTCACTGAAATTATACAGTCTGAAAAGTTGAACCGGAAAATGCTGTCAATACTGGTAAAGTTAACTGTTCTTTCTGTCGTGCTGGAAAACAATCCCTTTCTGACTTGCTGTGGTAAACCATGTTGACGTGCAGGTGCCACAGCAGAATTATTATCTCTATGCATACCTTTGTTCTGTGCACGCTACGTGGAGAGGTCACAACCATGCTATTATGCCGCCACTTTGGCAGTGAAGTGGATTAAATGTTTTTGTTCTCAAGTTTAACTACAATCTCTAGTTTCAACTACAGACAATTCTGTTACTCTAATGGATGCCAGAACATTAATGGTGTTGACAAGTGATGTTGCCATATGTGGACCAGACGTGACAGCTAGCAATATATGCTTATTTGTCCTCAATGTCTTTTATTCTTTTATATTTCTCCTGCTTTTCAATAACAATCAGTTTTCCATAGCTTTACAGTGTACACAGTTAATACACTACATGTATTACGTTATTTCAAGAGAATAGCCGCGTCCTTGAAGTCCCTTTTCCACTAAATAGGTGAGGTTGGTCAACCTTATTTGGGGAATGTGAATGTGTACCGTAAAATTCGGATTACGATGCGCACCCGTTTATAAGCTGCATCTACTAAATAAATCAAATGTTGTATTTAATCATAAACAAGCCGCAGCGGTTTATTAGCCGCTGTGGCTGCTGCTACCGCTAAGGCTACTGCTACCGCTGTGGCTACTGTCGAGTCGGGCATCGAGCCAGGGCTGGTCTCGCTACCTTCGGTGGTTGTCAGGGAGCTAGCTGCTGCAGCTAGTGCTGACAACCAGTGCTAGCTGGTTTTACTAGCGCTTTTATTTTGTGCTGAATTTTCAGTGTTGTTTACTTGAGCTCAAACACTGCAGCCACAAATGATTGTGGGAGCAGCTGCAGCTGCTAGCGCTTGCTGCTGCTAGCGCTTGCTGCTGCTAGCTAGCGCTTGCTGCTGCTAGCTAGCGCTTGCTGCTGCTAGCTACCGCCTCCTCGGGTGAGTGTGGTGGCATCGTCGGTGGGTGCCTGCAGAGAGCCAAGCGGTGTGGTGGGGTGAGAGGCACCGCGGGGCGGAAAGGACAGTAGGGAGTTTGGCTGCTGCTGCTGAGGACCCTTTTACAGTGAGATCGCTCGTGGAGGGGATTTGTTGTTTTGCTGTTCTCCATCCGGACCTCCTTGAACAAAGCCAACTCCTCTTGTGCAAAACCGTATACGAATTTGTTTTACAGTATGTCTCTGCAACTGCTGCTAAATTTAGAATTGGAAAAATCCACAAAACAGATTTAAGCCGCACGGGTCAAAGTTGAGAAAAAAAGGAGAGGCTTATAACCCAAATTGTATGGTATATAGAATTCCATGGCAATCTAATACTTTAAACCACAAATGTCAACCACATGGTGGTGATGCTAGAGGAAATGTCAGGGGATCGCCAAAGAATTGTGGGGCTTATATGATGTTACAGCATGTTCAAATATATCACAGAATGAGTGAAAACGCTGACCTGTTAGTGGCGCTGGAGGAAAGGTCATGAGCCATGATCATGCGGCAGAACGACATTGCGAACCCAAGAGCAATTCCGCAAGCATGGCTAAAAATAGGAGGGCACATGTTTCCATGTAATTAACGATTTCTGAAAAAGCAGCAAGGCTTCATTTGTTTTCATTGTCAGTCAAATCAACAGTATCCTCACAATTCTTGACCACTTGTGTAGTGTGTCCCCACATTCCAGTTAATTTAAATTCAAAAACATAAATGCAAGCAGATAAAAAAAAACATTACAACGTTGAATATAATCCCAGCTGCTGTAGTCCATATTATGAAGACATTCAATTACACAGGGCCAACCGGAGGAAATGATTAAAAATGGTTACCTGGGAGTACAGACAGGGGAATTAACTAAAAGTCTTTAATTACACTTGGTGGACATTAATCACATGGAGAGATGAGGTTCATTTCCCGCTCATCTTAATCTTCATCATGTGGGGGGTAGTGAAAAAGGACTCCTGACTAGGCACAGATGCATGCTGTGCAGCACGTTATGCACAACACTGTCCTCTCACTACAATGCTGTCCTCTCACTACAATGCTGTCCTCTCACTACAACACTGTCCTCTCACTACAACACTGTCCTCTCACTACAATGCTGTCCTCTCACTACAACACTGTCCTCTCACCACAATGCTGTCCTCTCACTACAATGCTGTCCTCTCATCACAACACTGTCCTCTCACTACAACACTGTCCTCTCACTACAATGCTGTCCTCTCATCACAATGCTGTCCTCTCACTACAACACTGTCCTCTCACTACAACGCTGTCCTCTCATCACAATGCTGTCCTCTCAACACAACACTGTCCTCTCACTACAATGCTGTCCTCTCACTACAATGCTGTCCTCTCACTACAATGCTGTCCTCTCACTACAATGCTGTCCTCTCACTACAATGCTGTCCTCTCACTACAATGCTGTCCTCTCATCACAATGCTGTCCTCTCATCACAATGCTGTCCTCTCATCACAATGCTGTCCTCTCACTACAACAATGCTGTCCTCTCATCACAATGCTGTCCTCTCATCACAATGCTGTCCTCTCACTACAACAATGCTGTCCTCTCATCACAACACTGTCCTCTCACTACAATGCTGTCCTCTCATCACAATGCTGTCCTCTCATCACAATGCTGTCCTCTCATCACAATGCTGTCCTCTCATCACAATGATGTCCTCTCATCACAATGCTGTCCTCTCATCACAATGCTGTCCTCTCACTACAACAATGCTGTCCTCTCATCACAATGCTGTCCTCTCAACACAATGCTGTCCTCTCAACACAACACTGTCCTCTCATCACAATGCTGTCCTCTCATCACAATGCTGTCCTCTCATCACAATGCTGTCCTCTCATCACAATGCTGTCCTCTCAACACAACACTGTCCTCTCACTACAATGCTGTCCTCTCATCACAATGCTGTCCTCTCAACACAACACTGTCCTCTCACTACAATGCTGTCCTCTCACTACAATGCTGTCCTCTCACTACAATGCTGTCCTCTCACTACAATGCTGTCCTCTCACTACAATGCTGTCCTCTCATCACAATGCTGTCCTCTCATCACAATGCTGTACTCTCATCACAATGCTGTCCTCTCACTACAACAATGCTGTCCTCTCATCACAATGCTGTCCTCTCATCACAATGCTGTCCTCTCACTACAACAATGCTGTCCTCTCATCACAATGCTGTCCTCTCATCACAATGCTGTCCTCTCACTACAACAATGCTGTCCTCTCATCACAACACTGTCCTCTCACTACAATGCTGTCCTCTCATCACAATGCTGTCCTCTCATCACAATGCTGTCCTCTCATCACAATGCTGTCCTCTCATCACAATGCTGTCCTCTCATCACAATGCTGTCCTCTCATCACAATGATGTCCTCTCATCACAATGCTGTCCTCTCATCACAATGCTGTCCTCTCACTACAACAATGCTGTCCTCTCATCACAATGCTGTCCTCTCAACACAATGCTGTCCTCTCAACACAACACTGTCCTCTCATCACAATGCTGTCCTCTCATCACAATGCTGTCCTCTCATCACAATGCTGTCCTCTCATCACAATGCTGTCCTCTCAACACAACACTGTCCTCTCATCACAATGCTGTCCTCTCATCACAATGCTGTCCTCTCATCACAATGCTGTCCTCTCATCACAATGCTGTCCTCTCAACACAATGCTGTCCTCTCATCACAATGCTGTCCTCTCATCACAATGATGTCCTCTCATCACAATGCTGTCCTCTCATCACAATGATGTCCTCTCATCACAATGCTGTCCTCTCATCACAATGATGTCCTCTCATCACAATGCTGTCCTCTCATCACAATGCTGTCCTCTCATCACAATGCTGTACTCTCACTGCAGTACTGTAATCTAACCACATTTTTTCTTGGTTTCATCTTTTTAGAATTATGAACTACCCCAAATAAAAACACAAAACAGTGCTGACTTGCCTCCTCTCTCTGCCCCACTATTTTCTGTTTCATATTTATTTTGAAGCAATGTTTCACCTTATTATTGCAAACTCATTACTAATATTATAAATATATGTTTATTTTTAGAAAACATCTATCTTTTATGGGGGTCAGGTCTATGTCAGGTTAGTAACTCCAACATGTGTATTTCCTAATGACATGAAAATGGAAATCCTTTGCACTTAAATATGTTTTAATAATCACTATTATTCAGAAATAATAAAGGAGAAATCTATTATGTCTTGGTTTGGAATGTATTTAAAGAACTAAAAACCCTTCACAATAAAAATAAAAGAATAAATCATAGTAAATAAATTACAAATGCTCCATTATTATCTTATGAATAGCAATTTTCAGTTGAATCTTCTGAGGTCAGACTAAGACAAATCAAGACTTGTCAATATCTGTATTAGTTATGCATATTTATGGAAAAAAAAACATGCCCAGACATGTCAGAAAAGATTAGTATAGTTGAAAGAAACAGATTTTCTCACCAAATAGCTCTCGTTTTTTTTTTTTTTTAATGCTGTGTAACATTTCAACTCTGCTAGATATTTATTTGATCCAGAACCCATCCTAAAGCGCTCTGGGATTTTTTATAATTTCTTATGAGACAAGATTAATACCAACCATAATTCATGTTGTACACCTCTGTCTTTCAAATATGTTGACTATGGCTCAGGCCTGACTTCAGACACAGCTGTAAACTAATGAGCAAGACACTTAACCCTAAGTGCTCACTGTTGCTGTGTCTGCAGTCTACTGTATAGCATGTAAGTCGCTTTGGAGAAAAGCGTCAGCTAAATGAAATGTAATGTAATGTACAAGTTGGTGTGAGATATGTTTTCTAAGAGGATGATGATGATGATCCCTTCCCAGAAGGTTTGGGAATAATATAAGCAAATCATTACAAAATGATACAATACAATTTTGTTGTAAAAGTATGATGCTTAATTTGAGACTGTGTGGGAGAGGTAATGATTCCATAATTATTTCATTTCCATAAGGTCTAGTTCTGGAGTACAAAATACCAACTTTCATTCCCGGCGAAAAGTGAAAATTCAGAGTTTTGTAAGGATATTTATTGCAGGACAATTATATCAAGTTGTAGCAGAGTTTCTTGATAGTTTGCTGGGATGTGTTGTGGTATGTTAACAATGCAGTTTAATTTATGGGAATGTAATATTTTAGGAGACAAGGCTATCTCGGTTCGATGTTCTTACTTTATACAAATAAATATATGATTTAAGAAATGCATGCATATTAGGATGCATTGAACTCAAGTTAAAACCTTCCCCCATTCAGAAAGTGTTGCCTTCCTAAACAGAAGTGACACTGAGTTATATGTCGAGGTCTTCTCTGTGGTCTAAGCTTCTCATTGAGTTACTTGGCATGGCACAACTTCTTTGGTGAGAGTGAACAGTACCTAGTTTGTTTTTTTACAACAGCGAGCACTGCATTACAACAGGAAGTGTGCTGTGAATTGAAGTTGCAGTCCCTCAAAAGTTCTCACATATCATTTGCGTGCTGGGAAACATAAACCTCTAAATGCACCATGAGATATAGTTGATTATCTGGATGAGTTCAGTGTGAGTGATGTGAGCGCAAAGCCGAGACAGAGAGAACACGCCAGATGTGCACGAAGCACAGGGACCCATCTTAGATTGCATTCTTCTTTTTCTTCTCCAGCCAGTCACATTTACTTTGTGCCTTTGTGCCTTAAGTCTAAATGAAGCTCAAAAGCGAGAGGATGAGATTGAATTGCAGATTGAATTGCATCCCAAGGTCATTTGAGCATCGAAGAGATACACAACTGCAATATAACTGCTGCCTTTGGCCACTGTCGGTGCTAAATCTCCTCTCCAAAGCAATTATACAATCCACTAACTCAATGTTTGTTATTTCCCAGTGTATTTCACTGTTTATTGACCATGTGTTATTTAAATTGTGAGCTTGAATGATATTTATCTGCTGTATTCTCTGTCACAGTGCATGGTAAAGTATGATATGACTTCCTGTAATGTATGATATAAATATATGTTTTTACTCCTCAAAGACCATCACACATGGATTAACAGCTCGTTATTGTTTATCAAATAAAAGCAATATCTTCACTCTCTTTTGATATCATGAGGTCCTCTACAGAGGAAATTACCAGGGCAGTGTTGCTGATCTATATTTGTTCTCGGTACCACGGAGACTGCAAGATGTAATTAAAGACCTCCCAGTAAGGCAATAGACTGCTGTTTCATTTCTGGGTTCAAAATAAAACAGCTAATAGCACACTCTTAACGAAGAGGTTATTATGGTAATATTCAATTAGGTCAGAACTACTACTTGTATTGTCAAGAATTAAATAATACTAATTCTACTAATTCAAAATTACTTTTTGACAAATCAAAAAACTGATAATGAATATATCTCCACAGTTTCACTTTCCACTCTTGAAATACAGCATTCCCTTGTAGCAATTAAAGTGTGATTCAATTTGTTAAAAGGCCTTTTAAAATCTATTCTGAGAATCAGCTTCATACTAGGAGTGACGGGGTCTTACATGAACACAATATCTTCTGCCAAAGTTAGAACACTCTTCTGATTATTTCACATCAGAAATTTAGTTTTAAGTAATGACTAATTTATGTATGTATGTATATATATATATATATATGCAAGCTCTATACGTTTTTGTTGTTAGTGCTCATTCTTTTGTATTATAGCATGGACCAACTACAGGCATAATTGTGAGTCAGATTGTCTGGGCTATTTCTTGCACAAATGCCAAATAGGCTGAAGTGCTTTGAGGAAAAGGCAGGCATTTAATTTATGGTAGTCAGAGAGGTCAGCTGAGTTGTGTGAGTCATGGAAACATTCATGACTTTATTTATGAATAAAACCCAAAGAATTATGAAACACACAGGAAAATTGGGGGATAAGAACATATTTGTTCCAATTTCCTTGCATCTATCAGAAAGAAAAAGCTCTCCCCACCCATTTCTTCCATCCATCCATCCATTTTCCACCGCTTATCCGGGGTCGGGTCGCGGAGGCAGCAGGTCAAGCAGGCTGACCCAGACTTCTCTCTCACCCGCAACATCTACCAGCTCATTCTGGGGGATCCCGAGGCGTTCCCAGGCCAGCTGGGAGATATAATCCCTCCAGCGTGTCCTGGGTCTTCCCCGGGGCCTCCTACCAGTTGGGCGTGCCTGGAAAACCTCTAAAGGGAGGCGTCCTGGAGGCATCCTAATTAGATGCCCGAACCACCTCAGCTGACTCCTTTCGACACGAAGGAGTAGCGGCTCAAACTCCAAGCTCCTTCCTGAACTTGGAGTTACCCTTACCCTATCTTTAAGGCTGAGCCCAGCCACCCTACGGTAGAAACTAATTTTGGAAACTTGTATCCAAGACCTCGTTCTTTCGTGTCCAACATGTCTGACTTACTACCGTGAATACGAACACAGCTCCTACTGCAGGCGTGCAGAGACCGAATGGCAGAGGTGTGGACTCGAGTCATGTGACTTGGAATCGAGTCAGACTCGAGTCATGAATTTGATGACTTCAGACTCGACTCGACAAAATGTACAAAGACTTGCAACTCGACTTGGACTTTAACATCAATGACTCGTGACTTCACTTGGACTTGCGCCTTTTGACTCGAGAAGACTTGCTACTTCCCATGAAAACTGGGGAAGAAAATGTTCACACGGCCACGCCGCTCTCAGTTTATCTGCATCTGTGAAAAAAATGTGCACCACCTGTATGCATGCAGAGAGCACGCGCGCTGCCTGCACGACATCCAATCACTGTAGTCCCACGTTGTTTTGATGTGACAGTATCTAAGCAGGCACGTTGCAAGACAACCAATGAAGCACAAGCAACAACGCGCCAGTTGGCAAAATGATACCGAAGATAGTTTCGTTTGGCTAAAAAAATTACGAGCTAATCGACAAAAAAAGAGTTGCAATTTGCAAAACATGCGGGTCGAAGATTACAGACGGAGCTGCCACAACGTCCAACTTTGTTCGACACCTGAAGTTGCACAAAGAAAGGTAAGTTTTGAACGAATGCTAAGCACCTTATCGGATGTACCGTAACTTACTAGCTAGCTGCTGCATATTTACTGTATCAACGAGAGAGTAAACGCACGTCTCCCTTGCTGGTTCATGCTTACAAAAATAGGGATTTTTTTAACCCTGATTATATGAGGTACATGAGTGTAGCACACTCAGATGGAAAACCTCGCCAACATCATGTCAACGTCCGTTTTAAAGTACCATAACACAGTCACAGTAGATCCACCATTAGCCTTCCCTTTTCATATCAGGGGTTGTATTCGCTATAACTACCGCCTCGCTATACGGGCGCAGGGTCTGTTATCAAGAAATAACAGACCGCATTCTACATTGGAATTCAACCAAGCCATGTAATAAAATAAAATAATAACGATTATAGTAGTAATGTTCAGAGATGCAATAGATTATTATAGTGCAGTTCTTAACTAATGGGAATATTGTTTAGCTTGTTTTTGGTTTACTTTAGTTATTTAATTTATTCAATTATTTTGTTTTGCTATACTTTTCATGCCAACTTGCCATGGCCCCCCTAGCACCTCCTCGCGGCACCCAGGGGTCCCTGTCCCCACTTTGAAAACCACTGCTATAAAGCATATGACTTCAGTTGCTTGAGAGAAAGGGCTTTCTTATGACTTTTGAAGCAGTGAAAATTTTCTTAATATTGCATACACTGAAACTGAAATGTATTATCGTATACCGTAGTGTACAATAGACAATGAATCTTAACACAACAACATTGATATGAGTAAAGAGTATTTTCTCTGTTACAGGTATGAAGAATCAGCCATGGTGGCATCATTCTGCGTCCCCATCGTGCACAAATGACTGACAGACTTTTGGCCAATTTGATCTTTTGCAAATGCAATGCAGTATAGGGGCCTCCCTCCACCTGTCCACAGCAAGCATGCGCTCACACACTCACTCTCTGCTCATCACCTGTCCACACAGCTCACTCACTCACTCTCTGCTCATCACCTGTCCACACAGCTCACTCACTCTCTGCTCATCACCTGTCCACACAGCTCACTCACTCTCTGCTCATCACCTGTCCACACAGCTCACTCACTCTCTGCTCATCACCTGTCCACACAGCTCACTCACTCTCTGCTCATCACCTGTCCACACAGCTCACTCACTCACTCTCTGCTCATCACCTGTCCACACAGCTCACTCACTCTCTGCTCATCACCTGTCCACACAGCTCACACACTCACTCTCTGCTCATCACCTGTCCACACAGCTCACTCACTCACTCTCTGCTCATCACCTGTCCACACAGCTCACTCACTCTCTGCTCATCACCTGTCCACACAGCTCACTCACTCACTCTCTGCTCATCACCTGTCCACACAGCTCACTCACTCTCTGCTCATCACCTGTCCACACAGCTCACTCACTCTCTGCTCATCACCTGTCCACACAGCTCACTCACTCACTCTCTGCTCATCACCTGTCCACACAGCTCACTCTCTCACTCTCTGCTCATCACCTGTCCACACAGCTCACTCACTCACTCTCTGCTCATCACCTGTCCACACAGCTCACTCACTCACTCTCTGCTCATCACCTGTCCACACAGCTCACTCACTCTCTGCTCATCACCTGTCCACACAGCTCACTCACTCTCTGCTCATCACCTGTCCACACAGCTCACTCACTCACTCTCTGCTCATCACCTGTCCACACAGCTCACTCACTCTCTGCTCATCACCTGTCCACACAGCTCACTCACTCTCTGCTCATCACCTGTCCACACAGCTCACTCACTCACTCTCTGCTCATCACCTGTCCACACAGCTCACTCACTCTCTGCTCATCACCTGTCCACACAGCTCACTCACTCACTCTCTGCTCATCACCTGTCCACACAGCTCACTCACTCTCTGCTCATCACCTGTCCACACAGCTCACTCACTCTCTGCTCATCACCTGTCCACACAGCTCACTCACTCTCTGCTCATCACCTGTCCACACAGCTCACTCACTCTCTGCTCATCACCTGTCCACACAGCTCACTCACTCTCTGCTCATCACCTGTCCACACAGCTCACTCAAGTCTCTATGGAGTCATTCCAGTTATATTATCAGGTTGGTCCAGTTTTTCAGAAGTGATCATTTTGAGGAGTGAGGATTTTATTGATGACATGTTTAAAAAAGTTCAGGCTAAAAGGACCCATGTCTATTTGAAAGTTAAACTGTTTTGCAATATGAGGTCAATACAATACAGGACTGAAGTTGCTGTGCATTGTTCTAGTGCAATATGCTGTTGAAATACAAGCATTTTTTGTGAAAATGTTTACTGTATTTGATTGTCATTGTATAAAAAGAGGTTTAAATAAATACAAATCTTACAGACATACATGATTTGTATACATTTTATTTCTGTGGTAAGAGGACTTGAAATGACTCGAAACTAAAATGGTAGGACTTTGGACTCGACTTGAGACTTGTTGGCTTTGACTTGTGACTCGACTCGGGACTTGCCTCATCTTTGACTCGACTTGACTTGGGACTCGAGGGCAAAGACTTGAGACTTACTTGTGACTTGCATAACAATGACTTTGTCCCACCTCTGCCGAATGGCCCGTTGCAACGGGTCCGGCACACCCTACTCCCGCAGCACCCCCCACAAAAAGCCCCGAGGGACCCGGTCGAAAGCCTTCTCCAAGTCTACAAAGCACATGTAGACTGGTTGAGCAAACTCCCAGGACCCCTCCAGTAGTCTTGCGAGGGTAAAGAGCTGGTCCACTGTTCCACGGCCGGGACCAAATTCGCACTGTGAATCTGAGGTTTGACAAACAGTAAAAAAAAAAAATCCCGAAAATTACCTCAGAAGGCTAAGCTTTCCCCGGGAGGCTGAGTAATGCCTCCAGTCCCCGTTCTTGAAGATGGGAACCACCACCCCGGTCTACCAGTCCATGGGCACTGTTCCCGACCCCCACGCGACATTGAAGACATATAGGCTACAAACTGACTGCCCTTGTTCTAACATTAGTGGAAACATGTTTTATTAGGTAGGATATATTTATATATACGAAAAGATTTTTAGAAAAGTGCTGACAAAAGAGTGAAAATTATCTGTTGAAGCATTGAAGATATTAAAACGGATTTCTTTAGATTACTTTGAGATGTGAACCTTAAACACATTAGCCCTCATTATGAAGGTAATTTAACTTGACTAATATTGTGTTAAGGATAACAAAGTATGATCACAGTCACCGACAGGGCTATTAGTCCTTACTGCACTGACAAACGTAATCTCAGCTCTATGCCATGTAGACATTTAATCTACATGCATAGGTGTGTGTCCTCTACTGTTCTCTAATTTCCTCTCATCTTTCTTCTGTCTTCTTTTGTCCTCTACCGTCATCTTCTCTTCTTCTGTTCTCTCGTCTCTTCTTCTGTCCTCTGGTATCTTCTGCCTTCTACTGTCCTCTGTACCCGTTGGCAAGGGGGATGTTGACATGTGGCTTGGCTGACTCAACACACTATGTGCACAAAATGCCCCCATATGGGGGGCAGAACCCCTACAACTGAGCTTTAGTCATGTTTTCAGTTGATCATATGAACCCATAATCAACATCAGACCCATTTGATGTCAATATACAAAAGATTCAGAAAAGTCTAAACTTCATAGTCAAAATCATATAAAATGTGAATAAAGAAACACAATTCATCCATAAACATTAACATAAACCATAAATATGACTCAAAGTGACTCCCAAAGTGGCTGAGAATGCACCCTGAGTTTTGAAAAAATGTCGATTAAAATCGCATGCTACATGCTACCACGCTAAGCTCAGCGGTTTTGGAATCATCAGAGCCTCAGACAAAGCATCGCAAAAATAATAAACACAGGAATGTCCTTTTTTGTCCAGGAAAACAATGAAAATTGACTTACTTATGGCTGAAAAAGGAATATCCTTGGACTGCTTGACGTAGGTATGGGTGGCCTGAAACAGGATGTGGTGTTTCCAGATGCATTCGAAGACAGTCTGACAAGTTATGGTGCTTTCAAAATAATGTGCGGTGTTGCCGCAATTGAAATAATTATAAAAAAAAACGTATCTTCACTCAATCAAAGCCAAACATCCCACATATATTCCTTATATATAGAGCTATGTTATACAAAAAAGCCTTTGGAATATTGATAAGATAATTGAAATTAACGTTGACATTTTTTGAAATTTTTTTCCCTTCTTTTTTTCTTATTTTCTGTGTATTTTCATAAACTAATATACCAATAACACACATATGAACGTATTATCTATGTTCACAAGGGGTTTCTGTATGTTATAGCTGTGAATATTATTCAAATAGACCTTGTACTTGTGGAGATAATCACTATTTAGTGTCGGCTGCAACACTGTCGCAATTTTAGCCAATACAGGGGTCGTAAGCATATTAATACTGATGATTCACGTAAACACACTTTTGTACTTTGATGATTGTAGATAACCTTCATGCATATGTGTGTGCACGTTTCTGCACTCAAAATCATGCTGCTTTTGACATAATCCAAGTGAAATAGTGTCCAAACATGACGTGTTTTTTTTGTGTCAGTTGGCTCTAGTGATTTGGAAGGCCGAAGCGCAGACTGAACTGAAACCCCATGTGTGCTAACAAAAATGAGGATACAGTTTTACATGAAAACATCGAACCCACTCTAGAAATATATTTCAGCAAGGTTGAGTGTTTCATTTAGCAATATAGCATGGTACAATTCCCCCACGATCGCTAATGAGCAATCACAGCAGCTCCTCTCATCCCCTTTAAAAGCAGCAGACAGTTGCTAATGAGCCAGGGGGAGGATGCTGCTGCTGCTGAATAGGAAAACGTTCCTGGGAGGCACAAATATGCAGCACCTCAAACGTAAATATACAGCTCCCCAGATTTGCTTCGAAGGGGAGATGA
Source organism: Cottus gobio (assembly GCA_023566465.1). NCBI lineage: Eukaryota > Metazoa > Chordata > Actinopteri > Perciformes > Cottidae > Cottus > Cottus gobio. The sequence continues at coordinate 22,977,850 of CM042217.1, read as the reverse complement.
TGCCAATTCCGTTACCAAGTTTACTGTTTAATAAAGTTACTACAACAAAGTTTTAACTGGTTGTGAAACAGTCTGGTGCCTCTATGACCTACATACGTAAGCAAAGACATCAAGACCATCGGCTGTATCTATTCTTCTTCTTAATGCGTGTTAATCCTGGTTATGTCAGAGTCCTATTCTGACAAAAAAATGCAAGTTTACCAGAAACTCTTTTTAGCTCAGACTGCGTTCTCCGGCGCGCACAGCAATGCCTTCATTGCAATTGTTATGATAAATATATTTTTTGAAATGTGTTTTTCTCAAAGAAATAATCTCCTGAGCTAACGGCTGGACCTGTATTTGAAATTGTTTCACTGTATGCTGATTCTATGTTTTGCTGTGAAGCAGATGGTCTTGTGTTCTTATTTTTCTAAGTCCTGTTGCCGTTTTGGGAGATTAAACTAATAAATGGATCTACAGCAGTTCTTTGACCTGTGTATAATTAAATAGCGCTTCCCTCAAATGAGAGAGTGCAGATGGAACACACGTCATTCCTGCTGAAAGGAAATATACGTCCCGTTAAGTTGTGAACGAATGATCAATTGTAAGATTCCCCTATTTATTAAACTCAATACAGACCCATAATCATATTGAGCATCATATCTTAATATGCATTAAAATATTAGATAAATGTAAGTCAAAGTGAAAGAAATCAACAGAAATTAAAAGGGGATTGAAGTGATTTTGCAGAGGTTGCTGTTTGCGCCTGTAATGCCAAGATAAATAGCTTGTTGCGCTTGCAATGAGTGCTGGTCTAAGCAGGTGGAAATGAAAAGCAAAAGCAAGTACTAAAATTGCATTGGTAATCATTTCCAGGGATGATAATAATAGTGATATAGATGAGGCTCATTATGGCTGGTGTGCTGATCAGCATTAAACAGGAGTGTGGCCTTACAAACTCTGATTTAAGAGAGAAGCAGACAACAGATAATTAATTAGACTTTTGTAATGACAATAAAATAGGACTTCAACCTCAACCTTAAGATCCCATTGAAAATTACTATGTGTTTGTATTTTGTATCAATGTGACCAATCAGTAACAGTAATCATGACAATTGGACATATAAAAGTATAAAACCTGGAGTACTGAAGCAATGATAGTGTATATATAGTCGTTGTATATTCCTCTTTAATGTCTGCCAAACTTTAAAATCATTCAGACCAACTTTGGTGATCCTTATACAAAGATATTAAGCGTACATGCCCGCATACATAAATAGATATTTAATAAACACACAGCTGGAAAAATGTTTTCCAGATGTGGCACAGCATGTGGCTGATTTAAGGTATATCAAGTTTTCTAAAATGCTATATAAAGTTTCAGCTAAAATGGGGAATGGGTCTTTGGTTTGCCAAGATAAATACTGGGCTGAGTTAAGTTAAAGTAAAACGGAAATAATCTAATTCCGGTCTTGTGCATCTTTTCATTCAATTCAATTCAGTTTTTTTTGTATAGCCCACAATATCTATTCCGGAACGAAGTTAACTCAAGCAACTAGCCATAACAAGCTAGCCACGTACGGCGGACACACTTACAGACGTCCTAAAAGACTTTAAAGACTTTTAAAGACTTTATTTAAAAGACAAATGTAAAAGGGTCAAATTGAAAGAGACAAATTGCAGAGGAAGTAACAAAATGAAAGGGCCGAGAACTGCAGAATGTCTGTAGATAACACATGAGTAATGTGAGTTCACATTCCCCTGTGCCTGACCTTATCTGCTTTCTCCACATCAACAAGCGGAGGAAAAGTCTAAACTCATATCTAGCAGCCGGCTGGCTGAACTGAGCCACATGCACCCCAGACCATGGGGGCGTTCAAGATCCAGAACATAACCCTGAAATCTACTAATTATTCCTGGGTCATGTTTTGAACCATGATATTGCAGCATGAAGTTATATATGAATAAACAAGTATTACTTGTATCATTATTATGGTTATTATTATCATTATTACCTTCAGCACAGTTAACAATAAGATATGGCTGTAATTTAAGCAATGTATTTATTTCAAAATATGACTAATTTCACTTTATTCATGAATCCAACATTGGGTCGGACTATGTTAACAGAAATTAACAAGGAAATGCACCGCCAAAAACACGCCTATGATGATATGTAACTAGTAACAATTTCTTTATGAAAAATAGGAATTAACTGATCTAAGTGAGTGGGAGACAGAGTGGCAAGAGAAACTGGACAACTGAACTGTGCCAACACATTGAATGTTAATAGCCCTTATCTAAAGCATGAGGTTCTAAAAGTTGTGAAATTCACTAATGATATACTGTAAATAACCGCCTTTCAGCAAGCTGAGACGAGAGGCGGGTCAGGGAAACATTACTTTTCTTGATCTAAACTTTTCATGCACAACTGAGTAACTGTTAGGGATGAAATGGATGTCTCCAACATCGGTGACAAAAACACTGACCCAGCTTTCACACCGTGGGTGTTTCTTACTGTCAAGGAAGGATCCTTCAATGGCTGAACTTCAAGGATGCCACAACATCAAACCCCGCCAAAGGACTGTTGCAATGCCCAGGATCTTTGGAATTCCACAAAAGACCTTCGTTCAGAGACGGCTTTGAAGGACACGTGTGCACTTCCACGCTCCCCAAAACAACAACAATCCTTGGCACAATTCCTGTTCGGCAATTTGATTACAGTGGGGGAATATGTTAGGAAACTGTTATTTCAGCCAACATAGTTTTATGAATATTTTTTTATCCAGTTGCTGAATTTACTTATATTAGATCTATAAGACCTATAAAAGTGTGTTAGAACTTTGTAACGCAGTGACAGACTCATTCAGTGAGCTATTAGAGAACTGAGGCCAGCAAAGGCAGAGAGACAGCGTTGAAGACCAAGAATATTTTCACACTTAACTCGACTTGATTCATGGATTTATGACAACCACACTAGAGTGGGTGATTGTTCAAAGTGGAAAGACTTTAGGCTAACCGAGAAGGTTTCGATGAGTTTCATTTTGTTTCTTTTCAGTTTGAATGAAGTTACAATCAGCAAGGTAAAATTACAGAGTTTATCAGCTTTATCGTTTCACATCTGGTGAGTGAAGTGTTTATGTCAACCAAACCAAACTATGTGATTGTTGGAACAGTGAAAAGAGCTTATCAAGACTGTTCATTACATTTCTGTCAAGTTTGAAGGAAATATGTTTTACAATGGGAGAGGCAAACATGCTGGGTTTTTCAAAGAAGTCTGAGAGCCTTGAGCAGAGCAAATTAGATGTTTTCTATGTTGATAAATTATAATAGTTGTAAAAATCTCAATTTGAATTAATTTACATATTAACAGGCCTACATGTTTAGAAACTGTGTATTCTGATTTGCGAATCCAAAATCAATATTTCTTCTAGAAAATGTAATTATTCTACATAAAATAAAGGAAACGAGATGGAATAACTTGTCCTTCCGAGGAAGGATCCTTAATGTTAAGAAACAAACTCTTCGCTCAGGTTTAGTAAATAACTTTGATCATCACAAGCGTGATAATCCCTGTTGCTGACTCAAGTGGTGACACAATTCCTCTTGCCTGATCAATTGTGTGTTACGCTCGTGTTTCTGTCCTCCCTCACCCACAATGCTAATGCTGCTCTCATAAACCTGTGTTTGGCCTCGATATGATTCCATATTACCTACAGGTTATACGGTCCAGAATAGGGAGCGCAGTCAGAGCAAATGTAGCCTTTGCTGGCCTCCAATACAATTTCAGAGTTAATTCAGAAGCTCCAGACAGATGTGCAGTGTACTTAAGGTTCGAGCTTTTTCATACCACCCAGATTTCCTGTTTGGTGAAGTGCTGATTAGAGTGGAAGTGAAGCGGCTTTAGCCTCGGACTCCAATAAGCTTCCCATCACTGTGGCCCGGCAACGACTTCACACTTGTTTAGGGGAAGCGCAGATGAGGAAGATATCCTCTGTTATCAGGGTAGAATTCAACTTTTTGATGAAGTTTGGTTCACCTGTGATTGTGTGATTTGTGCGATCTCGGCCTGACATTCACAGAGTAATTGGAAGAAGATAAAAGTGTAAAAATGGTTACACTGTTCACTGTTCATATGTATGTGAATGTCCACACCTTTAAGTTGAAGCTGAAAGTTGGGACTGTACTTTTCCTTCTGTTGAGCTTAATACAGTAATAACTCATGATTCTCATGACACATGGCCTCCTGCACCTGACATTTATCACGTATCCTCAGCTAGCTCCTTGAATAACAACATGCTGAATGAATGGGACAGTGAGTCTTCTGCTCAGTAATGCATGTCCTGCTGGGGTACAAAACAAATTACTCAGTAATAACAATCCTGGTTGGTCGCTGAAGGCTTACACATATAATATATAATATAATGGACAGGTAATTTAATATACAATGGGTAGTACATTAAAGGTTAGAGACGTTTAATTTTTAATACAATGTAGTCTCTTCATTTAAGAATGGCCTTGATCATTACAATTAAAATGCAATTGGTTTGGATTGCTTGCACTTGGATCACAGTCCGGTCTTATTCATACACACGCATTTGAATATTTCTCCTGTTAACTTGTGTACAGCAGAGACAAATAGCTTACGGGTAAATTAAATTCCAGTCAAAACCAAACAGAAAAGTATAAGCTGTGTTTGTATTAATCTGCTCAAAGAAGTATTCATAAAAGCTGCTGAATGCTGTTGAAATTCAGTGTTTCAATAATTGCTTGAAGTGGGTATTTCAGTTTCGACGTATCAAGTTAATATTGTGACAGTGATGCATACTAACGGGTATTTAAATTAAATTCAAAAGGATAAAATAAAAGAGTTAACCCCTCCGCCATTTTTTATCCCAAAGCAGTGCTTAAAACATTGATGGGCACTGAAGGAGTCTCGGATATTCATGGCTCGTCGTCTGTGCCTTTTACATGCTAATTGTCTTGGAGACATAGTCTGGAAACCTGAGCCATTTATAAATGGATATAATTATCAAGAAGGTGTTGCAATGCAAAAATCTTTCTCCCTTCCAAACAAGCACACAAGTTGCCTTTCATAGCAACATCTCATATGCAATAACTCCTGTGACGCATACACCAAAATGGCTGACCTGTCGATTAATCATCAGCATAGAAAACAAACGGCAGGACCTCAGGGACTGCGATGTTATAGATACCAGATAGCCTATAAATCTAACCAGGACCTATAACTGGGGGCACTGAGGGAAAGCACGATGATAAATGCTGAAGTCTGTAGTCATCTCTTCCCATAAACGCTGTGGTGGGATAAATTAATTGTAGCGGCTAAGAACATTTGAAAAAAAAAATGTAAATAATATAAATAGTCATTATGGAGGCTTACTGAAGGACATATGTACAGTGAGACAGATAAAGACAACATGCTGTGTTGGTGTTTAATAATTCTCTATGGGCTATCCTTTAAAACAACATACCATGGGGAGTAATCTACCTGCAGGGTACACCGCAGAAATAATTCCTTTAAAGCAGACATCAATGACACAAACCTCTCATCAAATAAACACATCCAGGGTGTATGCTTGACACCAGCTCAACCAAATATTTGTTCATGACCCCAATTGACTAACTATTCGCTCAAGTCCTGCAGCCTTCCAATCCGTCCTCATGTGATCCTATTAATACATCACGAGAAAGAGACGCTCAACTGATGAAACTCCCTTTACTGCGTCTCCATCGACCATTGTCAGAATGCTGTTGTTATTAGATATGTAAGTCGCTGCAACTTGTGCCAGACATCAAGCCAGGCCTGTCTTTGATCCTACAGCCTGTCACATTGCATTCAGGTCTGGTAGAGGAAATGGAAGTGTCCCGCAAGGCATGTTTCGTGATGGTGCAGCAGGGAAAAGCTGCTTGCTGCTGCTCTTTGATGAATCCCACCAAGGTAAGGCGCAGACGTGCTGGGCTCCATAGTTTACTGCGGCACAACGAAGGCACTTCTTGCAATCGCAGGCGCTTCACGAGTCAAAAGAAAGTTCAAAAAGTGCTGTTGAGTAAGTTCTAGACAAGTTTGTTTCCTTGCGGGGGCAGAAAGAGTGTTTGGGCAGACAAAAGTGAGGTGATGAACTGAAAGTGCGACCCCTAGTGAATGTCACACGTTTTATTACATTCTTCCATTCTTCTTGCTGGTGTGAAGCAAAAACACATTATCTGTTAGAAGGTCCCTGTTGGGCAAGTAAGTGGTATGGAGGTGAGAATCCCTGTTGCTGCAGACAGCCATCTTACACTTTCACTTTCAAACTCTTTGATTTACCCCAGCGGTGCACAAAAGAAAAACACCCCACTCGTTCTGATGTAGAACTACGGATGACTCGGAGGATTTGTGACAAATTAATGTATGATGCTATGATCAGTATATGCCTGATGGGTCAGGTTAGCTCCATCACTTTCTTGCTCTTAGTCACTGAGGGAAAAGAAACCATTGTGAATTAATATTTTCAACTTGGGAAGTCCAGTACTTGATATTCTCGGAGTTCAACTGAGCTGCTCCAAGGTGACATTGCCTTGTTCCTTTTATTGATTTTGTGTCTTGCAGTTAACAGTCATGCCAGAACAAAAAATGTATTGCAATCAAATCGATAAAATAACATACACACAAGCTTATCTTCAAACTCTTGAACTTTGACAACTTTTCTTCTCAAGTCCTGAATACCTAATCAGGGGGTCATTTAAAAGCACTCCTGAAACACCAACCTACTTAAGGGCAGCCAAGAACTAAAACACCTGTCTGTTCCCACCCTGCTGCTGGAAAGAAGAAATGTAAAAAAGTCAAAAGAAATGTCCAAACCCTAATGCATCTGACTCAAGTTGCTGAAAGCATCACAAAGAGTGGGTCACTATATTGATTGCATGCCTTCACTCTGCAGCCGAGGCTAACAAAGACCTTCAACTTGGTAAAAACATTCTCTGACTTTTCCTTTTAGATCACGGTCCAGGCTGCACATTTCAGAGATAAAAGACATTGGCTGTTGCGGATGTGCGGCAGAGAACTTGAGTTTGGAGTTCTGGCCAATGGAAGAGCAGGCAGCTTGAACACTGGCTCTGTCCCAACACTCACACTTGCGGGATTTGCAGATTATCAAGTGCCTCATTGTGTGATATCTGGTAACTGCCAGAAGTGCCTGTTGAGAGTTGAGACGGCAAGTATGTGGAAGGTATTCAGAGCACACCGGGACATAATGACACCATCTCATCAATTTGGCAAATGCATGGCTCAAGTGATCTCAATGCTGTCTTTCTTTTCTTTTATTTCTACATGAAGAGTAATTAAGTCAATTTTACCAGTGTTACAGATCAGATTGCTGTGAGATTTAAAAAAAAAAAAAACACATTCAGGGGCTGAATGTACTTGAAAGGCAATTACATTGAGGTGTACAGAAGCACCTCCCATGTATAAAAAATAACATTAACATTGTTAATGTTGGCATGATATTTTGTTGTACATGTTCAAGGTATCGTAAAATACATTTAGTTACATTACATTACATTACATTTAGCTGACGCTTTTATCCAAAGCGACTTACAATAAGCGGTTCTGATAATGGATGGATGGGATGGACTTACAATAAGTGCATTCTACCATGAGTACAAACAAGAATCAGAACAAGAATCAAGAAGGTACAATTTCGTCAAAAAGTTCAACTACAAAGTGCTATCAGTAAGAGCCATTCCAGTGCTACTAAAGTGCTACTTCCTTTATTCAAGATATAGTCGGAAAAGATGTGTTTTTAGTTTGCGACGGAAGATGTAGAGACTTTCTGCTGTCCTGATGTCAATGGGGAGCTCATTCCACCATCGAGGAGCGGAGCGAATGAGCTGGGGTGTAAGGTTTTACCATGTCCTGGATGTAGACTGGACCATAGACTGGTAAAAGCAATTCTGTTCTGTTCTGTTTATGTTGACAATGACAGATCTTATTATCAATGTCATCAAGGACTCATTTTTTAATTCAATATATGTGCTTGAATATTAACCTTGCATCAAAATGTGTTGTCCAATCCTAATTGTTTTTTGTCATGTCCATCGAAGATGGTTTTTGAATAATCTTAACTTGTGACACACATAATGGTAAATGTAGAATACACTCAAAGTTCCTGGTTCAGTGTATTAGTTATTGCATTTTTCAGATAAGGGACACAAGGTAGACTCGGGTGTGGGTATTGGGACAGACCTGCTAACTTGTACAAACATTGAAAGACTGTCCTCTACAACACAACGACAGCATCATTCATTTCAATAAGTGCCCCAAAACAACATGATGTTAACATTAAGGAGAGAAAGCCTTCTGGACAACCCATTCTCAGTTGACGGCGACAAACGGAGGCACTCTTAAGAGTGTGCATGTGCATCGTCTTGCTTCTAACGCCAATTTCCAACCACGTCGTCATGACCCGCTCAGAGCAACTGGCGTCGTATAAAGTGCCAGATAGTCCACACAGGGCAGGCGGGATTTTAAGGGGGTGTGGTTCAAACAAACAACAAACGGACCGGGTAAAGGAAAACACGCTGTAGGCTCTCTGAGCCTGTCAATGACAAAAACAAGCACTTGAAGTGTACGTACATTGACGGTGAGCAATGCCTGGAAGGATTTCATTGCAGCCAGTTAAGCGGCTGCCGCCTGCAGCCCTCTCGTTCAATACTGCACCAACAAAAAACAAAATTGTTGTCCCTGTTATCACACGAGCATGGGGAAATAGGGTTGTACGAACTAACATTTCCCTTTCAGTAAATAGCCTGATAATGGACCTATAATTTAGATAGAGAAATGCCTCCATTATTAGGACGCGTTAAAGTTGATCCTTTTTTGAAAAGAACAACCATTATACATATATATATGTATGTATACTCCTCTGTAACATGTATATGAGTTTATTCTATGCAATGTGTTTGACAGTATATCAACATTTTAAAAATGTACTGTATGATACTGTACGGCTATCACATTTCCTTTTAAAATCTGAAAAGGTCTTTCTTATAATGAGCTCCGAACCAATGCCTGAATCAGAGTAGTTGTCAATGAATAGCAAGCTGGAGCAGTTCTCAGCGGCAGCGCTCCCTCTGAACATGCAGGAACCTTTCAGTGATTGTCAAGGTATTGGATAAGGTAATTGCTGTATTAGCTGCTACTTCCCACTGTGTTGCTAATTATTTATCCAGCTTGAGAGTGGCTGGACTCTAACACTGGATATCTACAATGTGTCTTATTTTTAAAGAAAGGTGTGGGGTGGGGGGTGGATTATAGGGCTGGTTGTTGTGAAATCATGATTGCAATTACAGGCCATTCTTTATGGTGACATATACAATCGTTGTGACCTTAGATGGATTGATAAGATGATGAAAAGAAAGGTCTTAGCATTTAAAAGGTTTGTCTTGGAAAGTGCGGCGAGATATAGGGAGTATTTTTTTCTTTTCTTTTGGAAGTCCAGAAATAAAGCCCTCGTCCTCCGACACACGATGGCTCATTAAACCGTTATGCACACGCAACTCTATGGCCTGCAGGCACAGGAGGCGAGGGAACCACTGCCTTCTATTTGCATCAACACACTGGATACAATGCAGTGACCAGCTGCATTTACCACAGGCTGAGAAAAAAGATTCTCTTTGCACAGTTAATGTGCACTGATCAACATTTCTTTGCAAATAAGTCAACACTGTCAAGTCAGTTGATCTGTTGAAATTGTTGCTTGGCATGAAATATATTTAGGCAATAACAATGACACACAAAAAAAAACAGTATTAAACAAATAATTCATCCATCAACATATACTGTAATGCTACAGAATAGAGTCCAGGCGGGTTATTTTGTTTACTGCATAGAGAATGTAGGTGGGGACTTTCATCTGTAGAGAAGATGAGCAACTGTGTTAGAACATATAGGGTTATAGTCAAATGTACAAGCTTGTGTAAATGAAAACAATAAAGCACAGGAGTCAACTGCAACTTCCAAGGAGCAATCTGGTAAGACACATCCAATTACAGAGCCATCCTGTGGCACAGGCTGCAGCAAGTAGATCCCCAAAACATAATGTGTATGCAAAGAAATATAAATCTAGTTGTTTGAATGAGAACATTTTCATATTCTGGTCTCCTGTATTACAACACTGCCATATGTACGTTGGCAGAATAATTGGTCCGCATACTGTTAGTCCTCTCCATACAGCTGTCAAGCAAGTCCATCACAAAGCTGCACTGTAAGAGATGTCTACGGGAGTGTAATGGGAATCACAGCAGCCATACTCAGTCATACCAAGAATAAAAAATATATTTCCTCTCTCTCTCTCTCTCTCTCTCTCTCTCTCTCTCTCTCTCTATATATATATATATATATATATATATATATATATATATATATATATATATATACACACACACATTCAACTTCCCCAACACATGTGTCCATCAAGCTACTTCCATTGAAAACCAAATATTTGTTCAGCTTATACAAAGGTTGAACACCTGTTTGTAGCTTATTCTTCATCCATTCATCATCATTTTCTCTCATGAAAACAATGATAAACAGTGAGCTGCATATGACACATCATGACTGAGCTGTTTTTTCAGCATCCTTAAGTTGTTTAACCAACTCATTTATAAGCCTCTGTGATTACACGTGTTACATCTTCACAGAACTAATGTGATCATCAACTCTATTAAATTAAATAATCTGACTAATAGAGTGTGAATGTGGTAGTCACTCTGCATTAATTCTTACAGAGCTGTGTCATTTTGCCATGGGAGGACGCTCACGTGTTAACAGATTACAGTACAGCAATGTATGTGTTCAAAAGAGTTAAGACCTAATGAGTAATATGAACCACCGTCTACTGATGCATTTACAGTTCATATATATATTTACCATAGTCAGCTCCTGCAGTAATTGGTGCATGTTGTATTGAGATGATAAACAAACGTTGCTGCATCAAGACAGGAAGTGGCTGGAAATGTCTGCTTCAAAATTCACAAATAATTAGGTTTCCAATCATTTCTGCATACGTTGCATGTGTGTATATATATATATATATATATATATATATATATATATATATATACATGTGAATTGGAGTTCAATATTGTTTCAATATATGAGGCCCCTGGGGAAAAAATGTCTCAGGCTGGAAACAGACTCCATCCTTAAAGGTCCTTAATTATTATGTATTCAACATTTTGTTTTCACATGCTTTACAGACCATCATGAGGATGATGCTCTCAGTGATGCAAATAAGAGTAGTTTATTTAAAAGGGTATTTATTAAAGTAAACTGAAATCTGATGCTCGACTTACATTCCACTCACTCACGGCTCTCTCTCTCACTCACTCTCTCACTCACACACACACACACACACCTAGATCTAGATCTCGGACCAACACTTGTCAGTTGAAGTATTGCGTCCCATTATTACACAACTATTAATATATTGTAATATAAATGTAATTGTAATATAGCTGTACGGTTCTCATGCAGTGTGTCGTAACTGTGACTAAACAAGTTAAACTGCAGCCAATGAAGACAGAGCTGTAGTAAGTTTGATATATATTATATCAAACTTAGTTTATATATATATATATATACATATATATATATATATATATATATGTGTATGTGTATATATACACATAAACATATACATGCATTGCTTCTGAGATGCTTCCTAGTGGAGCAGATTACTTTCTGGATCAAGTGGTCCTCCCTACCTCTGACAGAAGTTACTGAACCGGAAGTATCAGAACCAGAAACACAATAGCACTACAAACTGAAATATAATTTACATAAAAACAGGACATACCTTATTGCCTAATTTATATTTTTTTCTTTGGTTCACATTATTCTAGTTTCTTCCTTTTTTGACAGCTGTGTCCTGATGCCTTGTGATTACTGCTGCTGTTCACATTAATCATGCATTGTGGTCTTTACAGGCAGAACTGACATAATAACTGTCTTTATGTGCACAGACGTTTGTGGAGTATTAAGATTTTGTTAAAATACAGTCCTGTCCATGTCCTGGTTTTAGAAATGGAGAGGCGGCTTAACCTGGGGCACTCGTGGCACATAAACAGTGGTTTTGGACCATTGTGATATAAATATGACAATACATGATCAAAACATTGAAGTGAAACCCTAATTGTGCCTTGGTAACGAGGGAAGATAAAAATAATAATTGATGGCCTGAATAAGTAGGCTTGTAATTAAACATGTAAAAATATAATCAAAGCCATAAAAAGACTGAAAATTGAAAACACTAATATGCTATCAAACATATTGGACTCGTACAATCAGCTAAATTAATTTGCTAAATCAAAAATTGCTTTTCAAGGTTTTTAAATGTCAGCACTCAGCCAAAACAAAAAGCAGCTGAAACTGGGGTTGTTTAAAGAGCCAACTGGAGGCGAGGTTTGAATCGTACGTAAAATATAGAAGAAAAGAACAAAATTACAGAGCCTAGTATATTTTTCTTTAAATCTAATGCTTTACATAATTGTGTTTTTTTAATCATATGCTAGAGAGGGTTTTAGCACAGAGCTTCACTGCTTTACTACAAAGCTCACACTACACTGTAGCCCAGCAGGATAAAATCCAATAAACCCCCACTGGATTGAAGAGGAAAGTCCTAGCAGAGCACAGTTAATTTTTCCTCCTGCACTATTTCAGGACACCGAATAGAGGGCACAGGACTTTCACTTGTCATGATTTATGACAAAGTATAACAGCCTTGTTAGAGTAACTCCAATTACACATCCTCTTTACCTGGTGAGGCTTACATCTCCACACCCGGGATGCCTCTGGAAACCCATTTAGGTCAGAAAAGTCTCCAATGAGCACATATCTAAATCAGAAGGAGACTGGCCGGAGCATGAAAGACTCCCTGCCCTCCATATTTTGTAGAGAAACCCTTCTGAGCACTTTTCACTCTGAGCAAATGATCGACTCCCTCGGCGCATGCGGCTTTTGAGGAAATCTGTACAATGTGTTAAGATCACCTTCTCCACTTTACAGTGACCTCTCAAAGCCTTTTGAGAAGCTGTTGTGTGTTTTTTTCTTTCTCTTTTTTTTAAAGGGACCTTCACAGAGAAAAGTGTAGTTATTGAAGTGTGCAGACTTTATTTTCTTTCTTTCATTTGTTTGCATTCAATGTGGTATGTTATTAAAATAAAAACATATCATCCCTGGTGTTAAGGAAAACTGGATTGATAACACTAAACTAAATTATTACCTTGACCATGGTGACTCTCCAATTAGTCTGAATAGCAATTTAAATATTTTGCACCACGGGCTCAGCATGTGCGGTTCCTATGATTGTGTTCTTTTATTGTTCTCCAGGCAAATAATCAGTCCCTTTTTAATGTGCATGATTTTAATTTATCTCATCCATACCTCGTTGACTACAAGTAATTAAGGTTCCTATAATTAATGAATATTTTCACACACTGTCTTAATCTAATATTTTGGATTCAGAGCCTGGATGGAAATCCCTGTATATTTTCAAAAAGCTTCAGATACAAGATAATTAAACATATGCATCTCTTATGGTAATGTTCTCTTCACTTGCTCTGAAATTGGCCCTGGATTGCAGTGAGTATGCAGAGTTATGTAGCCACAAATGTCACAAACACTGGAATGCTAATTCAGCATTGGCTCTGGTTCAGCTGTCCTTGAATGTGTCGCTTATTGTTTTCTGAATACGTTAGCACAGTAATTATCATCCCTTTTTGCTCTGACATCACGTACACTGTCACGCACAACTCTAACCTTTTTTATCACAGGAAGTCTACTGCAAGCCCAAATGTCATTATTACCATAACCCTATAACCTTTTAACCTCTAAATAGCCTCCCAAATAAGTAAGGAGAAGCACAAATGTTCTCCTTTATTATTCTTTTTTGTTAAACAATATTTGAAAAGTAAGGATGAGATAAAAGGACCTCACTTTCTAGGATGTCCAAATTCTAAAGGTCTAAAACATAAATTGGGTGATGAGGATGGGTAAAATGTCTTTTATTTTTCTATTAAAAACTAATTGCAATTAATATTCACTAAATGATATTACTTTCCACAATTCCCTCAATGACGAGGTCTAAAAGCAATGTAGGACACAACTATCTTTTCCAAAAATGTCCTTGCTGTTAAGGTGTTGAAACTCAATTTTGAAAGTGACAACAGGCAAAAATATGATCACATTACATAACAGTTAGGTCTAATTCCACAATGTCTGTATGCCCCTCATTGTGCTGATGCTCAAGGTCTAAATGTCTGTAATGTCTATAAATATCTTAACATTCCACAATGTCCTCACTCCCAAGGTTAAAATCTCAACTTGGAAAGTGAATGGTTTAATGAAATGCTGGTTCAGTGTAATATAGTTCTTTGCTATTTACATTAGATTCCACTAATTTACTATCTCTTACTAGGTCTTAGGGAAGTGAAAACATACCTTAGCAAGGTGTATGTTCTATCTCCACAAAGACACAAACAAGAGTAGAACATACAGAAGCTGAACAAAAGATACAACACACACATTTGACACATTGTCAAAGAATCAAAAATAAAGCTCAAAATGATAAAAACTAATTCAGTTTGAATGTAGTAAACATGCCCTAGTATCTTTTATGTATTTTTTAAATCCAGTTTACTCCTAAGACATCATTGTTTGTGAGACATCTGAAGGCCCTCATGTATTGTGCCTGTGCCAAGTCAATGTCCGTGTGTGCTACATTTTGCAACTACCATCAAATGGCTACACTTATCAAGATAAAGTGTTCTCTTCCCCCACACTCTGTAGGAGATGTACATCATGCCGATCGACATTTAGAAGTACTTTTCTAAAAATAGGGCCCTTGCTGGTGATCCATTGGACATGGCTAAGTAATCATTCACATTGAACACTTGTCACACACACAGCAGAGGACATCTTTCAGTATCTTCTTTTAACGGCCGCATCAGTAGATCATTGCATTTTTTTGTGCATTCCACTGGTGCTCATGCCCTGACTGAAGAAACTTTCCAAAGACTAATGTGAACCATTGAATGCCACCTTATCGTGTTAAACTGCAAGACATCTAATGCACAATGGCAAAGGGAACACAATGTCTACCAGCATGCCCGAGGAGTTCAAGGGGGAAAAAACAGTATAGTGTATGTGTCGCTTTACAAGTGATATCTTATGCAGATACATTTACAGTTAATGTTGTGTATTTTATTTTGCCTATTTACACAACTGCAATAGATTTTAAATAAAGCAGTCAATATGTGGTTGAAGTGGAGACCTTCAGCTTTATTTCAATGGATATAATACAAATATGGCATTAACTGTTTAGGAATTACAGCAATTTTTACCAAGTCCCCCACATTTCCATAGGTTCAGAAGTAATTGTACAAACTGACATAATAGTCCATATAATGATTATTTTTAATACTTTGAGGAAACTCCTTTGCAGTCAATGAATGTCTGAAGTCTGCCTGAAGTCTTCCACCTATAGTCGTCACCAAACGCTGAGTTTCATCCGTTTACTGCAGCCTCCTTCAGTTGCTGCTTGTTTGTTTGTCTTTCTGCCTTCAGTTGTACCTAAAGTAAATGAAAAGCATGCTCACTGGGGTTGAGATCAGGTGACTGACTTGGCCATTGAAGAGTATTCCATTGCATTGCCTTGAGAAGCTCTTGGGCTGTTTTCGCAGAATGTTTTGGGTCATTATCCATCTGCACTGAGAAGCTCAGTCCAATCAGTTTTGCAGCATTTGACTGAATCTGAGGAGATAGTAAATCCCTAAACACCTCAAAACTCATCCTGCTACTTCTATCATCTGAGATATCCTCAATAAATACCAGTGACCCAGTTCCATTGGCAGCCATACCAGCCCATGCCACAGCACCGCCGCCACCATGTTAACCAGATGATGTGTAATGCTTTGGATCAGGAGCTTTTCCTTTCCATCTCGACACTTTTCTCTTCCCATCATTCTGGCAAAAGTTAATCTTGGCTTCATCTTCCAAAGAACCCTGATCTAAATCTGATCCGGCTTATTCAGATGTTTTCTGATAAAGTCTAATCTGGCCTTCTTCAGTGTTCCCATGGTTTGCACCATGTTGTAAACCATCTCTATTCAGACTCATGAAGGCGTCTCTTGATTGTAGACTTTGACAATGACAGGCCGACCTCCTCCAGAGTATTCCTGACCTCAGTATTCATTTTATGAAGGGGTTTTTCTTCACCAAGGAAATAATTCTGCTACTTCTACTTTACATGTCGTCTGCGGTCTTCCGGGAATTTTGGTGTTGGTGAGCTTCCCAGTAAATTCCTTATTTTTAGGAATGTATCTGCCTGTTGATTTGGTCAGTCCTTGTGTGGTTTGTCAGCCTCCTTCACTTGCACTGACACCTCTTTGGTCCTGATGCTGAGAGTTCCTTGGACCAGCTACCATAAGACCTTTTTATCTTCTTAATTTGTCATGATATAATGAGGGAACACACCTGGCCATCAAACCATGTGTAAGACAAATGTCCAATTACTTTTGAGTGGGGGGACTGTTTAAAAATGGTTGTAATTCCTACTTAACGCAATCATTATGTTACATCTATTGAATTAAAGCTGAAAGTCTACACTTCAACCACATATTGACTGCATCATTTCAAACCCGTGTAAAGAGGAAAATATATATTTCTTTGTCACAGTCCTGTTACTTATGGCCCTGACTGTATACAACACCCGCCTTATCCTTCACGTCTTCTAAATGAGTTCTTTGGTGTGCCCTCTTTCCTTGCCTAAGGTGAAAATAACATATGTAATACCTTTAGATAATACCAAAGAACAGGCTGAACCATCTAGGTTTTTGGTAGGACATTACTTTTTTTCTGTAAAACATGTGAGCAGTAATGATAGCAATGGAAGTCCAAAAAATCATTTTTTCGATAGCAAGTAAAAACACAACTCCAAAACTTTTTTCTGTTGAGGCTACTCCTTGTGTAGTCTGTGTCGCTGAATGATACCATCTGACACCACCACCATGCCAGATGGTTACAGCTGATGTTTTGAGGATTACTTTTTTACAAACCATATTGTAGGTAGCTATAAGGGGACACGAACATGTATATATAATTAAATGGCTAGTTCCAATAAAATCCTTTAACAATTCACATAATTTACATCTCATTAAGTCATTGCCATAAAACTAATGATAAATACACATCTGTCAGAGACATTTGAATTATATGAGATTAATCCTCCCTATTTCACCAGATAATTGTACAGGGAAGTCTGACAAAGGCCAAAGAAAAGATACAATGTAAACAACATATCAAACCAGAAAAGTCATACAGCTAAAAAAAAATCAGCATATCATCAAGACATTACTGTCAAATATCTCAACAAATATAACCCTGTACAAAATAATGTTCCTCTGTTAGATCTATAATGCTTGACACAATTCCTAAAGTGTGTAGTTTCTGTGTTGGCTGGACATTACAGCAGTGGTTAATGATTATCAGAGTGATTGTTTTCCAAGCATAGGCAAGAACCACTGTCCAACAATACCTTGGGACCAAGCTCCGTGACCTCGGAAGTCAGCAGTGTGTGTGTGTGTGTGTGTGTGTGTGTGTGTGTGTGTGTGTTGGTGTTTGTGAACAGAACACACATCTGCACAAGAAGTGTGTTCCTGTGGGAAGAGCAGTCTTATTTTTAGCTCTTTTCATCCTGTTTTATTTAAGAACCGTAATTGTCTCATCATTGGTGTATCTTGTTGTTTAATGAACTGATCTAAATGATAATGGCAGCGTAATGACACCCCTCGATAAATATTTAATCTAACCGCAACATGCTCCGTCACCTTGAGAGGGCCGACACACAAAGTTAGAACCCTTTCAATTAGCACTGGCCTGGATGAAGCTTGTTCTGGTGTGCTCATTGATCCCGCTATAGCTGTGTTGCTGCATTGTGAGACTTTGTTGACATCTGCGTAGGCTTGTCTTGAAGCGCGCTGTACGCATTGTTAGCTTTAACGGTCACATTAGTCATTTTGCGATGATGGTTCCCTCGTAATAATTACAGTCATTATAATCTTACGCTGTGAAGTTGCAACTTTGAAGGACACCAAAAATAACCCTCCTTCCAGCGACACCATACAAGGCATAGCTTTCTTGCTCTAACTACGGCATTTTTAGGAGAAAACAATATTCATGTTTCAACAATGGTGATGGGATGAGATATAATACAGTACATTAGATATGATGTCTGGAGTCAACAGTCTAGATGTGTTGGCATCTATGAGTCTGTGTTCGATCTCCAAATGAAAAAAAAAGCAACGTCATTGACCTTGAATGGGAGACCCACATTGTAGACACTGTGATAGTCTCCAGGGCTTTTCTTGGGGTGGAAATTACTTCTCTTTTGCTGAACTGAAAAGGGAAAAAAGGCACTTTGGTGTAAGTGCTCTGAGAAACTTTGTGACCCCCAAAAATGTTAATGTTCCATTCATAGTCAGTGGTGCAGATCCTGAAGTGAACAGCAATGCATTAGAGAGCTTTTCAGGTTTCTACAGTTGAGGCTGTTAAAGTGCTCAGCAAGGAAAGGACAGACACAAAAATGAAAGAGATTGAGAAAATGATACAATGTGCTGTACCCTAAAGTTAAAAGTCATCATTCATAGATGCTATTTGCTTTCTGATATCTGCTCAATCTGTTTTCAAAGCTGTTTGGATGTAATTTATATCACATTGTGATTGTATAGACTGATGCTGGTCTTGGTGTAACCCTGCATACTAAACCATACTTAACCTCCATCATGTATTAAACCATTGGTACTATAAATCAAGAAGAACTAAGGTGATGTTTATTATTACATTTCTCATTTCAGTTGGAATCTTTATATACTTCATTGATATTGCATTTCTGCCTTTAATGTCACAAATTAAAATCTTACCCATGCAAAGTCATGCCTAACCTGGATGCAGTCATAGATGATGTCATGCTAACGTGTTGTTTAACCTTTTGGCTTTAACATTAATATGGGGTTAGTAACTTTTTCTTTAATTATGCTCTTGAGAAATGTGTGAGACACTGTTTGTGGGCCACACAGGTACATTAGTGTGGTCAATTGCTATGAATTTGTCCCATTCAGGATTAATTACAATCTTTATTCTCTATGAACTGAGACAATTTGTAATTAACATTTGACCCATGTGCTCCTCAACCTTTCAGCATAACAACTAATTCATGCAAGCTTGTCCAATGTAACCTTGTTAGATCATTGTGTGTGTGTGTGTGTGTGTGCGTGCGTGTGTGCGTGTGTGCGTGCATGCATGTGTGGAAATGTAGGTGTAATTGCTGCTTGAAAGTGCTTGTATTTAAGCTTTGCAGCTCTAAAGTATGACATGGGAACGTCTAGTTCTGCGCTTTACATTTTAGTCACCTGCTATCTCTTTTAGCCAATTTATCTAAGTAAGCTTCATGTCATATTTGTAATGTTGATCTGAGTTAGATTTCTGACTTATGCTTTTCTTTGTACTGTCAATACATGAGAAATAATGTGCCAAATATGGTTAAAATTACATTGGCTTTCATTTCAGGTCTATAGAGATGCTTTTTACACAATTCACACACGCATGTACTGATGCTCGTTTATGAAGGTACAACATCTCATGACTGTTTATTTATTTATACATTTTTCTTTTCATACTTTCCTAAAAACTGCAAAGCATAGCAGGTCATATGTGTGAGAAAAAAAAATAATTAAAGTCCCTCGCACACAAATAGTTATTTGTTATTGTCTGCTAGTAAAAGGAAAAAAAAATACCATGATATATGTGCAAGGGATTCATAAGGTTGTTGATCGATACCAATGACTCAAGAATTACTGAGCCAGCTGCTGAGATTTATGATTCTCACAACAGGCTCTCTAGTTTGCACTCATGCCATGCCCTCACTAATGGATGATACAAATGTCAAATTGATTTCCATCCACACCAGTGGACAAAATAGTAGAAAAAAGGTTAAATTGTGTTCATAATTATTCTTGCTCGCCTTTTAAGTTCGTAAAACAAATGATTTATTACAGCCATCCACTTTTGCGTATTAATATAATCAAACACAAGCTGCAAGCTTATTCACTGACCCAGTGTGATTTATTTACAGGCAACACATGCTAGCTTTTACTATGACTATTATATGGAGAAACTAAATCCTATACCGATTGATCTGAGTTGACTAAAAGGGCAACTTTAGGTGCTGCTGCTTCACAATTGCTTCACGAAAAAAAAATACCAATACTCATGGACAACAGACACTGTTGCCACATAATTTTCCCTTGTGCAAAAACAAAATGAAGAAAACAAAAATAGAATTTCTATTTCTTAAATAAATTAAATGTATGCAATGTCATAAACATTTCTGCAATCTATTAGAGTCCAATGTTTTAGAAGTAGTGATCTATTGAATGGTCGGTTATTAGTTTGCGTTGCATTTTAGGTACACATATTATGACCGTGTATGCAGTTCAGCATGTAGATATAAGTGTATGCAGGTTGAGGCAACGTAGTTACTCATCACTACTAATAAAGCTATACTGTTATAAAAACCGGGTGCCATTATTTATGCCATTTCCTCAGCAGAGCTGCTGACAGCCTTTTAAAGTGTCCTTTAAGCCTTGTAAAGCTATTACAAACTGAAAAGCCCGTGGCAATCCTGAAGGGAACTCATGGCGGCAAAAGCAGTTTCATGTTTTCAACAAGCAAATGAACACAGGTTGAACTTAGACACACGCATGTCTGATTAAAGAAGAGGAATGTTTGATCTGTTGTCTCCAAGGGAAAAAAAGGGAACATCCTTTTAAAAAACACACATTACATGGGATTGTTTCATTTTTAATTACAAAACGTATCGTTATAATGTCACACTCACTTATGCAGAGTGTTTGTCACTTTCTTGATATGACGTTTAGTTTCATAGCACCATGCAGACTACAGTGGGCAGGATTCCCCTGGGCAACAAAGCTGTGTTTAATAGTATGCTTAGCACTCATTACAGATGGGGATGAATCTCTGAGACAATAACCATCTGGCAAGAAAACTTAAGGTATATATATATATATATATATATATGTGTATAGGGTTGAAAGATTCTCAAATGCCCCTTGTATTTTAGAGTCACTAGAATCCAGCATTGTTTTGTGTTAAGAGGTAGCAGCGGAGCTATTTGTAGTTCAAAGCTACATAGTGTGCTTTGCAGTTGACTGTCGTCAAACAGAACCTTCAAATAAATGTCACATCTGCTGTCATCAAAAGCACTTTCCTTTAGGGTAAATCACATGAATAAGTTGGAATATAAAGAAGGGATAAATGTAAATGGTAATCAGTGTTTTCAGCCGAGGTGAAGGCTATGCCATTAATGGATGACACTTTAACAGCTGCAGTCGAGACACAACACTAAGCGGCTCTGACTGATGGAGGGACGCAGTAGGTAATGGACTCAGAAATGGACTCGGAGAGGTGAGCCTTCGTTGTCAACACAGCCACCACGCTTGTCTGTGATACCTGGAAATGAGAAAGAGAGGTCAGAGAATGTACTGGAGGAAAAACTCTGTGGAGAATTGTAAAGTGCCATAATATGTTCCTCAGACATTCAACGTAAATGAGACGCTATGAGAATAAATAAATGCTCTTTCCTATCTGTATTTTCTCAAAATAATCACACTAAAAGTTTATCATTGGGTTAAATTCTCAGACCACAATCTTCAAGATTGTATGGATTTAGCAGACGGTCATTTAGTTCATTGTAGATTATATTCACAATCTAAGTGATGTTCCAATCTGGATCCCTCATTCTAAAGAGAGCTCCAGTTGCTTTGTGAACGTGTTGTGTATTGTTGCAGTTCTGTTTTACCAGACTCACAGCTGTATGCATTGCTGCAGTGCCCCTCACTGGGACAACACAGTAATCACTGTTATTGTGACATATATACCTCAACTCTATGGCAAAAGGATGTGAAAACCTAGAAATACAGAGAAAACAAACAAGCCAGTAGCCCATAATGAATGTGTTCAAAGAGCTGCAAAAGCCTGTCCATTGTTAGTAATTATGATACCAAAACCAGTGTAGTTTTATAGAGTTTTTGTCTCCTGTAACTATAATCTTGGTCCGTCCTTCCTTTCAAGCTCATCTGCGTGGTTACACAATGCTAAAGAAGCAGATGCCATGTATTATTTATATCCTCCTGGATGTATGGCGATGCAACATCTGGCCACATCAACACTTATAATTCATCTGGACACTGATTAGGGGGTGGGCTAGCTAGCGTCAGCAAGCTAGACAAATTGAAACTATGTTAAACAATTAATTAACAGAGACAAACAGGTGTTTGTCGACACAAAAAAAAGAGACGCCACTTGTCCAAACGCACACCCACTGTGCTCATTCGGCGTGCGCAGCACATCCACACACGCTTTGACGCAACCGAGCAGACACACAAACACACGTGCATGCACACGGATGTACAGACACGCGACTTACAACATGCTAGTGTGACCGCCTACACACTGCTGACAGCTTCCACTCACAATGAACACAACAATTATAAAAAAAGACAATACAGCGACAGGCCTCATGCTGTGTCTTTGGCGGCCTACTTACATTATCCAACTGGCGGTTCAGCAAACCAAAGCGCTTCCTCAGAGCTGGGCTCCTCTGTATGAGCACCAAGGACAGAGTGTGATGGCGTGACACAAAACAGCCAGTGAGACGAGCTTGATTTCAAACAGTCACTGTAATTCAAATCAAACTCCTGACGAGCAATACAGGTGGATTGGGAAAGACTCCTTTGTTCTATTGTTCCTCTGCCCCATTCTCCCTTTTCTTTTCCACACGTTCGTCTTCTCCTCTTGTCATGGTACAACAAAAGACACGTTCAAGCTGTTTTTTATTTTTTTTCGAAACAAGAGAATAACAAACAAGACAAGCCCCAGCGCTCTTGGCTCGCCTGTGGATCTCCATCCATCTAAAGCTGACTTCACGGTGGGCCGTCCTTGAACAGAGCATGAGGTGCAATCGGTCCGGCCCACCGGTGTGTTTATTATTATCTTTGATATGGATTGTAATTAATGGGTGAGTGCATTGCGACCTTCTAGAGCTTGTAATAAAAGCCTCCCTGCATGGGGCCTACGATGTGAAAGGTTTTATGCAAGAGTAAACAGATTTCTGATGTCACGGCCGCTAATGAGGGTGACACTGGCTGCATACTTTTAAATGGAAGCCAACACTGAATCTTCTCTCCTCACTAGAATGACCATTGATCGCCTCTGCTGTGTCTCTCCAAGGCAAATCAATCTGCCACAATGTTGACACGATGTTGCAATATATATTTTCAAATGGACTAAATCGTGAAAAGAAAGTCAAGCAGGTCACATGAGGAGGCTAAAGTATTTGAAAAGTGGCAGGTCTTCACCGAGCTTGTGATTAAGCTCCAAGTGCATCAGAGATTTCTATCCAGAGAAAAAGAAAAAAACGACCTTCCAATCTTCATCTTCTCAATCAGTAAACTGTGATACGTGAGCTGCGGGCACTGATTGAAGGTTGAAACGTGAATTAATAGCCCCAAGGCTCGAGAGAGAATAAGAGCCAACCCTCTCCAAAGGGCTTTTGAATGTGAGTAAACTCATCTTTATTCTGCAGTCCATTATCAGAGTGGCTTCAATGAAAGCCATCGCTCCAAAACACACTCGCACGCAACCTCCACATCCTGAGTTTCAGCCGTGTGCTCGACAGTGTCACCTGCATTTTCTCATTATGATGAATAAACAGACCCGCTGACAATGTCTCCTCTCGGTGCACAGGGCTCTTCAGTGCCAACTCAAAGGTAAGGGCCTCAATGTGCTGAATGAGATACAGTACTCACTTTGGCAGCCGTCCGGACTGTAACAAAGGTCCAACTCCCTGCACTTCTCGCTGCAGTATACCTGTCCTTTATGCAGTCCTCATTTATGGTAAATATTTCACTGACTTGGCTGACTGCAGTGCTGAAGTAACTAAAAGAATGGCCTATAGTTAGTTCACACGAGAACTGCCAAAAAGCAAAGCCTCCCTCTGGTAACAGCAGCCTGACTACCAGCCTGTCAGGGCCAGCGGATGACATATCACGGCAGGGAAAGGTGTGAGACACCGGGCCCCGTGAGCCGGGAGATCTGACCCAAGTTAGACGGCTCATCCCTGAGTGGGAGAAAGGTTGGTTTGCACAGTGTCAAGAAGCATGACTCTGCCTGACTCGCCCAAAACTAATGGGACCACACTAAAACAGAAGCTACATTTGGATAGCCCTCGGTTCAAAATGATGTGATTCAGGAGTAGAAAACCAATATTTATTTTGGCCATTTTGTCCCTTTTGGGTTTTACAAAATGTGGATAGAATTCGCTAGAATAAAACATGAGATAAAGTAGCATCCAAGGCTAAAAGTTAAAGTCTGAAGTCAAGCTTTAGGCTGACCATTGTAAGGACATTTTCATACAGGTTTGACCTACAGGAGGGGTGCTATTGGCGGATCATCCCGTCCACAGTGCCCTGAGGGGAATGCTAAACCCGACTGGCTCAGCACAGCTCAGGAGTCATGAATCAGTGAGAAGAGAGTGAGTGTGGAAGGACACCTGTCAACATTGTATGCTGTAGGGAATATGCAGCTATTGATTTTGCCAGCACAGTCGTTGGAGCAACTTTGTAGCGTGGAGGGCACTCAAAGACGAGGACTGATACTCTCTCTGTTCCCCTGGAATCCTCCTGCGGATCGACCAGGACTGCAGAGAAGACACAGAGAGGTTTGGCCCAAATGGAGTTATCCGCTTAAGAGTAAATGGTGTGATAGCAAAAATACAGAATGTTCAAACTTTTATTTCAAATGACAATTCATTAAAAAAAGGACATCGTTGTAAAAGGTTGGTGTGCAGCAATATGAATACAAGACCTTCAAATGGTTATTGTAACAGTTTGAATCAACACGTATGCAATATGTAAAACTGTTGATACAAAGCCTGGACTAAAGCCACAGACTGTGTTCTTCCCTTAATTGCTGTGGGTTAAACTAGTGACTCTACTCCACCATCTGTCAGGTTTCATGCGGATTGTCACTTACATTGAATTAAATATTTAGCTCATGCACAAGAGCCCTGTCCCATTGTGTTATAAGACAAGGTTGAGCTGAAAAGATCTTAAAAGGCCTCATGCAGGAGACAGGAGAGATACTGTGATGAACCTTTAATTGGTTATGATAAGAGCCTCGGTGTAATACTGATGCTTCTATATGACCTACATAATGCGTAAACAAGACCATCAGTGAGAAGCTTGGGTATTTCTATGCAGTTATTCCTTAATGCTTTTTATTGGTGCCATCAGGTGAAATCATGCGGTTCGGGTCCTTCAGCTGGAGCTTGACAATTTGTAATTCTAATATTTGAAATATATAAGGATTTTACTCCTCCAAAGCATTTGAGCATTTTTATAAATGTTTTAATTATAAAATCTTTAAGTTATGTATTGACTCTTTACATCGACTCACGATGAGGTCACCCTTGAAGATGAGGCCTTACTACCAATGAAAAAATTGAGGTTATTTATACCCATAAATAAATACAAGCCCACAAGATAATTACTTTAAAATGTGAGATCTATCCCAAAAAAATACAACACAGGCAAAATAAAAGTCAGCACCCACACTCTCTCTCTCTCTCTCTCTCTCTCTCTCACACACACACACACACACACACATTTACCCTGCTGATCATGTGGCGTCGGGTGGTCATTACTCTCAGCATCTCAAGATGCCCTGAGGTCAGCTGCAACAATCTGTTTATGTCTCTGGACTCCGAGCGTGTGTGTAAGCGTGTGTGCCGGTGTGTGTGAGAGGGAGAGTGAGAGAAGGAGGGAGGCTGAGAGACAGTGAGTAATGGAGGGGGGTGGGGGGAGAAAGAATAATGAAAACTGTCAGTCCACAGAGGGTACCACAGGAGCCTCACACTCGGTCCTGATTCTAACACTTCTAACACTTGGTGGGACTCTGACAGGCATTCAGCTCTCAAAATTATAGAGCAGCGCTCTAAATAATCCCTCTGACTGTAGAATCAACCCTGTCAATCTTTGCTCTCCATAGCAAACCTGGCTCTCAATACCCCATAGCATTGTATTCTCTTATGCTGGTTTACATATGTGGCAGCAAAGAGATCCAATTATTGATATGTTCACTGACCACTGTCAAGTTGACAAGGTATATGCTCTAATACAGTAATACATGCAGAGAGCATTGTTCACATATCAATTTTGTTCTTACTAACACACAAAAAGAAAATATATATATATATATATATATATGCGCTTGTTTCCTGTAGAACCCACTATATTGAATAATGTGGATTTGCTTAATTTTACTGTTTTCGGCTGTTTGTGTTTTAATTAATTTCAGTTATTTTGTATAGCCCAGAATCACAAATTACAAATTTGCCTTGGAGGCCTTTACAATCTGTACACATACGACATCCCTGTCCCGGTACCTCAAATGGGATCAGGAAAAACTCCCTCAAAATATAGTAAAAACCCTTTCACAGGGGAAAAAGGGAAGAGACCTTCAGGAGAGCAACAGAGGAGGATCCCGCTCCCCGGACGGACAGAAGCAATAGATGTCATATGTACAGAATCAACGTAACAGAGTTACAGCACATTCAATGAATATGACTGAAGTTATTCATGTAATGAGTAGTAGGCATGGACCACGATCCGGATAACCAATAAATGTTATTGGATTTTTTACTCACCTGCAAAACTGCTGTGTCCTTTAATGTGCGTGAGCAATTTAAGGAAACATGTAAGCAGTGCATATGAAGATGGTCAGCTGTGCACTGGGGTTTGTGTGCTATTCCCTGTCGGCCTAAGGGTGGCAGTGTTGATTCACCATTTAGCTGTGCATCGCCGTAATCCTGCCTCTATTCTGTATGCCGTGAATGAGAGATCACATTGGCATAGTGTATGAAGTCATAACTCATGTAGCCAATATACAGGAAATCATATCTTTAAAAACCTAAATGTTTTTCCCTAAAAGAATTAATAAATAAAATATAAAATATTCAGATCTTCCTCAATCCCTGTTTTTGTGTGCCTTTTACAGGGATGTGGGCATGTCATAAGGGCATTAAGCATCTCTCTAAATAAGGTGTCATTTCACTCTTGTGGATAATTGCAGGACTTGCAGGACTTTGCTGAGAGGTATGCAGTGGTACTCAGGCAGCGGAAGAGGCTTTTGAAGCAGCTCGAGCCATCACACAGCAGGGGGCAAACCAGCGCCTAGAATAAACCTGCACCTGGAATAAACTGCTGGTAATGGGTACAATACTGTACAATAAATTGATTTCTGTGTGTGAAAGTGTTTTATGGATACCATCATGTTATATATAAAATATATGTATTTATTGAGTGACAGGGCATAATGTGCTCTCAAAGCTGTCCCACTAAACCCAATGCAATCAGCTCTGCTTCCCCCCCCCCCCCCATCATTAACCGATTCCAGTTATGAGCCATCAAACTTTCATCGCTCTCCTAATTTACAAATTCCTGCTCAGGTTCAACAGAGACGGCAACAACAAAAAGGCCCGTAATTGTTGCACAATTCACACATTAAAAAGCTCCGACGCTTCACAAATTAAATTTTCACATCACCTTTAGGAAGGGAGAGATTTCTGGCACCATGTTTTCTCTGTGAGAGAATCTTCCTGCCGAGTGATATTCAAATTTTCAGGGTCACATCTGTGACTTTGTACTTTTGCCAGTAAATGAATTGAATTTACATGAACATGCTTATGTAAGTTGGAACTCAGAGGTGCGTGAGTGAGTGAGGCGGACAGGAAGTTAAGGGGATATTTTTTTTAAGTCAAAATTAATTAAAAAGATATCATCTTCCTGCATGCCTGAATGGAAATACTGGAGCTAATTCAAACACCTTCCAAAAGTGTAGACCTTAAATTCTGCTCACAGTAACAAACTGTGATGGCATTTCTTCACAAAAATATGAAATCAGGTGCATGAAAAACGCATGTCAAGGACTTGCAGTGTTCTGCACAATCTGCTGATCCGGGGCGATGACGTGACTTTTTTACTTTGTCGAAGTAAATTTACCGATCGAATTTTGACTTAGCGAGTCATGATCAGACAAGACATGAATATTGCAAAGCGACGCCTT
Organism: Cottus gobio; assembly: GCA_023566465.1. Classification (NCBI taxonomy): domain Eukaryota; kingdom Metazoa; phylum Chordata; class Actinopteri; order Perciformes; family Cottidae; genus Cottus; species Cottus gobio. The sequence goes on along the minus strand of CM042217.1, from coordinate 22,949,613 downwards.
GAACAAGGGCGCCAATAAAAGCCGCACAGCCCATCTGACGCATGGCGAGCCAGGAGACAGCGTAAGCTCTCCCATTGTCTTTGTGTCTTACTGCTGTCCTATCTGCGCCTTTTGTAATGGTAATCAAAGATTCGTTCGGAGGAGACACTGGCAACTTTCAGCGTATTGGTTGAAAAGTGGAATTTCAAAAGGACTTGTACAGAGCAGCTGTAATGACTCCAAAGTTGGAGATGAGTGCTGTAGAACAATGTATTTTTTCTCTATCTCCCTCTCCTTTCCCCTCTCTGCCAGGGTAACCTTCATAATCAGCCTTCAACCCTGCAGAACTGTCATTCCCCCTGCACACCTCTCCCGGATACCAGCTCTTAAGGCCGACACCTTTCCTTATTTAGCCTTTGATGTATTCTCCAGAAATCGGCCTACCTTGAACGCAGGAGAGCAGTGTGACAGAGCTTTCCACTCCTCCTTCACTGTCTCCTTTGTGATTAATTCACAAGTCCAAAACAGAAACTTCCTCTGACACTAATTTCCTATGTAACATGACATCTCTGTAGTTGGCACGGCAGGTAGGTCCAAGGATGCCTGAATGCTGAATTCTTTCCTGTAATAAATCATTAGCCATTAGGGACCTATGTGCCCTAAATGACTTAAACAAATGAACTTGTCTGCTTTAATGAGACCTTCCATTACCTGAACATGTTCTTTTGAAAGCATAGAAATAGAATAGGAGTAGCAGGGAAAGTTTTCAGTGGTCGTTTTTCCAAAGACAATGGCAATTGTTGTTATCGTGACAACATGTCAGTAAAGTGTTCTTGACATATTGCTAGCTAGTTAACTAGGCTGCTTCTAAGGCGAAGGGATTGCTAAACCCGCTCTCAGGCTCATTTTCTGTAAACAGTGTAGCATTAAAGCATATGGTATTAGTAGCAAGCTAGCAAATAAGGGCGCTGCCCGCTGGTTAGCTTGCTAGCTTGTTAATTTCACCATCCTTAAAGCTACACTGATTACAATTAAGCCAAACAAAGGTGTCACTCATCTAAGGCTATAGAATAGAAAGTTGTTAAATTTAACTCATTATACTTTTGCTCTCTGTGCTTCGTAACATTACGACTCCACTGCCTGTTTTAGTTGCTACTGCAAAACCTATTTGTTTAAGCTGTACGCTACTATGGTCGCAATAGAAAACATAAAAATGGCCTCCGATCTGACCATCCCGTTATCCATTTGAATGGGAATGTACATTCTTCTCTTATTGTATTTATATGGTTCAAAAGCAAAATAATAAAAGAGCCATATGGTGGATATTCAGTATAGAGAAGAGTTTGCCCAATTAACTGGAGAATATCCTACAATATATGCTAGGAATGTTCTTTATTAATGTATATCTTTGGAAGATATATTTATTTGTTTCCCCATCCATATAGTGTTAGTAAACCACAGTTTGTTAGCATAGCTTTTTAATATTAGTTCCTTTTTTGTTCATGCCATTTCAACACTGATTATAAAGGCAAATTTATTTTTAATTATGTGGATGAATGTACTGGAACCTCTCTTTCCAATTATGGTTTAATTATGGTTCGATTTTACTTGTGCTTAATAATCTACACCACGTTCAGTCATGAGTTTGACTGTGTGAGTCTGTGCGTCCTTGAATGAGTGAGTGCACACCCCTGTGCTTGTCCACAGCTAATCTGGCATTCTGCAGCAGCAAACTATTTTGGATACCCAGTTATGGCTGCATGCTCAAGGACCTCTCGAGGCAGAGATGACATACACTTTCTTAAAACATCTTTCATTACCTGTTTTATACTTATATTGACTGCCTGCTCACTCCTCACTCACTACTATTGTCATCAGCGCCCCGTCGATAGGGGCCGCTATTGACAACAATAGGCCAGAGACACACCGGGGGGCATCTTTTCATATTTTCAGGACACACTAATTTTCCTTTCCCTCTCAAGAGGCAAAAAACAGTTCCATCGATTAAACATAGAAAGTGATTACCTGTGAAAAAAAGGTCCAGTTTGAAAAATAAGAACCATACTATTGGGGAAAACTAAATTTCCCGAAGTTAAAATCTGCATGATAACCATTTCCACATTTTATACTACACTACAATTATTAATCAGAACTAAAATGAGACATGTCAGACCACTGCTGTGCTAAGTTTCTCTATTAACATCATTACTGTTCTCACAGCTAGAGCGTTAAAAAATGTGTCGAGTTGCTGCATTTTGGATAAACTGGTGGAGATTTTGGGTTTGCCCCTTTAGGAGTTATTAGACTATGCTGCCAAACATGAGGAACATTAAGGCCTACAGTGAAATTGATTATTTAAGAATATCTGTTGTCAGGAAAATAAGACCTGTGCTAAAATAACACAAACTATTCTTCAACTTTTAATGAGCAGCAGATTTATTGCGTAAGCCAAACTGATCTTTCAGGAACAGACTGTGAGAGAGATAAGTATTGGCATGTTGTTGACATTTAGTTAATACAAAACAATAATGAAAAACAAGACAAGTTATAAACCTATTGATATAATATAGGAATTTGGCATCTCATTAAACCTAAGTATGCGTTGCAGATGGAGTGGGATGCACTGCCAATTAACTTACCTAGTAATACTTTGGGGGCTTGACTGATTCCTGACCTTCCTGGCACAAAGCCGTGATTGAGTCAAAGCACATCATCATGCTTTGGACTTTTTAGACTATTACAACTAAATAACAAATCTTCTCCACTGGTTTCAGCCACACTATTGCAGTACTCTTGAGTGTACAAGATTTAAGGGACATTACATATTTTCTGTGATTTGGAAAGACTACATTCATAGCCATGAAATGAAGCAAGGTACTATTCAGGAAATGAAGAATGCCGTCTTTGTTCAATTACACTAAATGGTGCAGCAACTCAACTGTCTTGAGTAGGTGTTTAGATATGACGAATACACTGGTAATTGAATGAATGTGGATAAGCCCCTCGTGAGCAATGAGTTCAGGATTAATTAATAATGACCTCATGTGGAACTAATAGATAAAATGTATCATTTTAATATATTCAGCATAAAGAACATCTTTCCATTCTCTGAGAATGAAAGAGAACAAAATGTGTTTTTACTAAATACTAAGTAATTTGTATATAATTATGTACTTTTGCTATTATTTAGTTTTATACTTTGAGAGAGCTCAAAGTAAAGCATTAGTAAAGCGTGAGTAAACACTTAATGCATCATTTAAAAAACAATCGTTCCAACATTAACACTCATTAGTATGCAATTCATAAACACAGATATAAATGTTTTATTCTTGATTAATAAGTTTGACTATTATGCGTTGTCATACTTTAAAAATGATGGATTCCCCATTTGTAAATTAATTATTATATATATATATAACAAATCAATTATTAAGGACTGTATATGATTAATAAAATAAGTTAGTGTTAGTAAATTATTAATACTTTATTTAAATGTAAATTATTCATGCATTTGTTGATATGATTTAGATATGATTAGGGACTGTGTTTATATGTGCTTTATAAACATGTATTATTACTGCAATTCATTATTAATTCAGGCAGTTACTAGTTGTTAGTTAAGTATGTTCTGGGAACTCATCTAAACTGAGGACTAGCTCTGCCTTACAAAGCGTTTATACATGACATTGAAAGGCCAGCAGTGCCTCAAAGCTAACAACGTTTTTGCTACCGAAAACTCCAAACTATGTTGAAAGGGAGCGTGGACCCGGGCCAGAAAGAATGCCGGCCAGGTGACACATTTGAGGCAATGCCCGTCAGTGGCACGAGTGTTGACTATGTTTCTTAGTTTGCTGGCACGTACACATTATTGATTATGAGTATCTAGCTAGCAGCTAGTCATTAACTGCCCTGAGACAGGCACCATGTCACCTCAGTTCGAAGCCTTAGTTTACAGATTTTTAATCTGCAAGTTAAGGCTGGGTGGTCAATTCAATAGCAGAATAGCAGTTAGGTGTATGCCTCTGGGTTTTCTTATGTTAATAAAGCATTGTTTAAATGTCTCAGTTCTGCATGACTGCAGTTGTTTATGAATTTATGTATTTGAATATGCAATGATCTTTGTTTTAAGCAGATACATACATTCTGAACCAAATTGTTGTAAAAGGAAAAAACAGTGAGAGATAAAAGTCCTTCAATTATTCATAACCCTAAAAATAAGCTATTTAGGAAAGTAGTACCTGTATGTTTGTTTGCCTTTGGAACTGTTTCTAATTTAGTAATGACCACAATTTAATGGTATAGTACAATTTAGCCTTCTTGAGCCTACGGCTGTCTTGTGGTTTACTGGATTTTAAACTATATAGCTTTTTTGGGGATGAATCATCTAAGATGGCCAAATAAAAGGTGTGTGTGTGTGTGTGTGTGTGGGTGTGGTTGATGGAGAGACTGGATGAATAGAGTAGTCGAGTGTGAAATGGAAGCTAAATTTGGACCAGCACTGTGTGGGTTGCAAACATGAGAATGTAAAGAAAAAGAAAAATTCTGCAAAGAGCCAGGAGCAGGAAGAAAGGGTCATTGGATAAAAGTTATTGTTGAATAACGTCAGCTCTCTGCTCTCTTTCAATGAGCACCAATTAAACCTGGAGCCAAGTGCTGTGCCTCCCCAGCTCTGGCAGCTGTACAGATATTGCCACAAGCAAAAGGAACCGGCCTTATCTGCTTTAATCCCTGAATTACAATAAAGATAATGTTCTGCCAACCAAAGTGCATGAACAATGGAAGACTCTTTGTACATGAACCAAACTGCTGTTTTTCATCTGCAGGACATCAAAACCCATGTCAACTAGATTAAGTTATCTGTGCAGTGAAAATAAGATCCTACAGTTCTTTACATTCCTATATTGACATATTTTCACAATTCATTTTTTTCTGCCAGCAGTTCATTCAAAACACTCTTTTTTTAATATCTTGTTGGGGTGCAAAGGGGATTAGTGTAAAATATTGATCATGGTGCAAAACCTGCTTTTGTTTAGTTTATTTTGAACTCTTGACAAGCATGGATAAAATGGTGGTGTTCGGGGGGAAGGGAGTTACAGGCCGGAGTCATCAGCATATTGAGACACTTGAATTACCAGAGGCAAAGGATTCTTCCCATCCTGTTTTATGGAGGCATATAACATATAACACTTATGTCACCTGTAAATTAATCTGACAAATGCATTCTTTGTTATTCCACCATGAAGTGCTAAACTCTTTAGATTCATTTTAGAGCAGTATTAAAAGGGATTATTAGATGTTAATAATAATTGGCTTGAGCCACATGTGAAATTCATTAAGGCAATCCTCCACCACTGCTCTAAATGCAGATTCTGTTGATAAAGCCGCCGGGCCTGATTGCTATCAGACATAATTAAACGCACAATTTTGATTTGCAAGAATCCTCTTTGGGCTGTAATTATATGGTGGGAACGTTGTCCGTCCTTACTCGTCTCTTTGCAGGCAAATTACAAACATCTAAGTCTCTCTGTAGAGGGAGCCATTTATAAATATTTGGACATTTTTTTGGGCTCTGTGCTGTCAAGTATTTTGCATCGATCTCATCCATATTGGTTGTCAGCCTGTTCTCACTCCCAAGTTGGCAAATATGGCAGTGGACCTAAGTGTTAATTCAAAGCAGCTATACAGACGAGATTTTTCCACAAGTCGGGAGTTCTTTTGTGGTCTGAGTCAAGCAGAACACAGCAGACGTCTTTTCCATAGGCTAGTTTGAACTTCTTTGTATTGTGTGATTTCAAGTATAATTGCTTTCTATCAAAATCAAAGTAAATACTTTTTTACTCAAACTTCGAACCACTTTTCGGGTTTATTTTTTTTGACGGATTCCTCATTGAGCCTAGGCTCAGTCGTGTGTCCTCAGGTCTTTAAAGGACAAAGAAAGTCGGAACTCAACAATGCTCTGGTAAAAAAAAAAGACAAGACATTCCCTCAGGAGAGGGTGAGAGAGGGTTTACTCTTTACTTAAGTTACATTACGTAATGCAGCTTAATTTACTACTTAACAAAATACTAAACCTAAACAAGTTGTCTCTTTAAACACAGAAGTCTATTTCGTAAACAGTGGATGCCAAACAAGAGGAACCCGCGTAAGACTGAAACAAGAGAGAGTATTAACGTTTGAAGCGTAGGGCCACTGACCACGCTGCTGTATTTGACAACGGTTCTTGAAGCTTGAACTTCAAGTACGGTGTCCAAAAATAAAGTGTCCAGACACTTGATCATGATGATCACAGGGAAGTCACAAAATGAAATGAAAAATGAAAAAATGCTACATTTTTAATTTGTGATTCAATAATGAAATAGCAGAAAGTAGAAATAAGTGGGATTTTGTGGTTTTGATATTTCTATTTCAATTTCTATTTTAAAGTTATTCATGTGATTGCAATTCCAGAATATCTGCCACAAAGACGTTTTTCATGTTCCAGATGTTGGGTTGCATTTTTATTAAATGTTTTTATATATTCATTATTTTGTGTTTTTATAGAAATCTCACAGTGGTTAGTCTGGTCAGAGATGGGGACCAGGATTGAAGAGACACAAAGTAGGCAAAATATTAAGTTGCAAGTTTATCAATATTTGGCAGAAAATTGGCAACAGACAATGTTTAGGTAAGCCTGCCACAGCACAACATTTGTTTCCCTAAATTATCTCTATAGCACACTTTCATGTTAACTTCAGTGTTGTGATATTGTGCTTTAAAAGGTATTGCTCTCATTTTATTAATATGGTATTTCTGTGTGTGAGCTGTTTGCTGCTATTAATTGTAAATGGTATGTCTTCCCTTCTTGTTATATTTAGATAGTGTAGACATTGCCATTTCTCGTGATATCATCATCCCTTTCTCGCACCATTTGGGATTCTGTTATTCTGGTCGTCTCTGGTCTCAGTATAGCATCTAATACATGCTTGTTTGGGGGTTTGGGCGCTGTCAATCCAGTGACTTCAAACCACCGGTGACACTCTGACAAGCGATCACTGGGAAATGCAGTACAGTACACTGAAACCGTGACAGCAGCATCAGTAAAGGTGTCATTGGAAAAAAGAAACAAAAATAGCATTGAGCATCACCTTAAGAAGAAACTGTTTATCTTGAAATGAAAGTGCTGAGGTACAGCCAAGTACAGCATTTGTCTCATTGATTATTCTATACCAGTTTAATGTTGGTTGTATTGTGAAGCAGGTGGCGCTTAGCCCAGCACTCACTTGGTGAAAGGTGGGGAAAACTGTGGGCACAAATTGTGTAACAAGAGGGGAACATGCACAGTACAGAAAAAGAGGACCATGGTTGAGATTTGAAATCAGGCAGTGAGACTATGACTTTAATATTACGAATTGTGCAGTTAAATTCAGACACACTTTTATTACTTGACATTCAATATAAATGCTTTCCATAGAAAACTATTGGTGTATAGCCAAGTTGAATTATGCTCTTGGTACTCTGTCAGAGCTTCAAGCTATCTGATGCATAAGCTTAGTTTTGATTGTTAGAATATAAATGTGAAAATATAAAACACATTTTTAATAGTTAATTTATATAACCCAACAATAAAAATAATTTAATGCAATTTCAACCATTCTCACAACATTTAGGCTCTGACATTTTTTGGCGAGAAAAGACATTATCAGCTCCAATGAAGGCTTTACTTGTCAAAATGCATCAGTGTTAGTGTGGGCTGCACTGCAACCAATCCGTTTTTTTCCCTCTCAAATGTATTAACTCACTCTCTTTGAAGTAGTTAAATTAGATTTGTATTTCCAACTTGCCGGTTAGGTTTGCCAAAATGTCAATGAGTTGGAGTCCCTTAAACTGTTCTCCAATAATGGAAGTCTCTACCATGATTGCATGAAGAAAAGCTGAGTGGATAAAGGGACTAATTCCAGTGCTCATGTCTGTGAGCAGATTTACAGTATTTATTCTGTGCTTAGAAAACTTTTAAGCCATATTCAAACTACACCAGAGACAGCAACTTGTGATGGAGACAATAACAACCAGAAAGTGGAGAGTGAGTTTCTAAGCCATAAAGAATCTCTGTAATATCAGCAGCTGTGGCCAGGAAACCCTACCTTATAACTGAGGATCTGCCAAGGAGCACGCTCAAACCACCTCTTGCTGGGGATTGTTTGGTTTGACATGATTTATATTGTGAGGGGCGAAAGTGACATGACAAAGACAAGACAGTGCGCAAATAAAGCTGGGTCAAGGAATGAAGTGCAGCAAGAATGACTGAAGAAGAGCAACATTCAGACCACTGAAAAAGAACAGAGAAAGAGACATTTCAGCAGAGTTTTGACAAGTCCATTACAGTAAATGGTATTCCAATTCAAACAGCTCCAATTCATTGTACATTATCAGTTCAAGATTACAGATGCAGTCTGCTTATCGCTTATTGTTTTTGAATTCACCACCTCCTTTGTAGAGATTAGAGTATGTGGAAGGTGCTATGTGAACCCAAAGCAGTTAGCTTCAAAAGCTAAGTCAGAGTGTAAACTTCCAAGGGCAATGTTTAAATCACGTCAAACTTGGAGACAAGTAGTAAAACATTTTTTTTGGAAAGCTTTAAAGAGGCTCAAACTGCTTGCTACGTACATTTTTTTTCCACATTGTGGTAACCGAGGTGGTGGTTAGCTTGAACCCTAGTCAGAATGGCCAAACTTGGGCAAATAAGAGGTCGGAAAATACTCCAGTTCACTTGTTAACATGTGATCTGTATCTGGGTATCTTATCTGGTTGAGGAAAATGCAACTTGTGGCCTGTAACCTGTGGTCTGTACAGTTGCATCAGTCAGACCACATCAATGGCCATGGCACTCTGGCATGCACATCTGAAACCAAGTTAAAACCCCTTACTTTGCAAAGGAAAAATAAACAGAGCCCCTGGAATCCTGAGCCGTGCCATGTTTGCTTACTCCTCCAGCTCACAGCCGTGGTAATACCAGAAGTGAATGGGATTAGTTAACTAATTTGCAAAAAATTAAACAAATAAGGTAATTTCATTGCCAATTTATTGAATACTGTTGGCTTCACAGGGACATTTGATGATGTAAACAGAATCCAAACAAATCGTGGTGAGAAATAATTTTGCTGGCCTGAATGAGAAGATGTCTAGCTCGGAACATATATTTAAAATTCTAACTAACTCAAAATCCAGCAGTCATTGGTTGACATTGGCTGATTCAAATGTGTTGATTGAGTACAGGCAGGCAAACAATAGCCTGAAGGCTCATAAATAACCCTCTGACGCCTTCCCCTTTTTTCGGCTGCACCACTAATACATCCGACCAAAGATTGGCAGACAAGTGGCTGTTCCTGAGAGAATGAGTCCTGTGACCCTGGAGGAAGGGTGAACGCTCAGTCTCAATTCACCCGCGCGCCGTTTCAGGCTTATTACACAGTAATCTCCAGAAGTTTCCTCCAGCTGGGAATAGCCTCGCCAGCATTTCAGCAGCAATCCCCTATAAAGGAGGAAAGGAAGTCAGACTATCCTCTTGTGCTGTGATTTATTACCCCCACACTTGAGGTTTGCTCTCGTGTTACATTTGTTTGTCTTTCCTATATCGCTTCCTCTCTGTTTCGCTTCCTTGTCGACAGGTAATCTTTATCCATTTGAAGTCATGACGGGCAGCTCGCAGGTTTTTTTTTATCGCATAGAATCTGTTGAGGGAGGGATTGGCTCTGAAGTCCTGTGCAGATTACTGTGACTGTGTGACTGCATGTGTGCGTTGACGAAAGTGGGAGGGTTCAAATCCTGCATACCCAAGACTGCTACTTTCTAAACACAGGGGCCACAGCAGGACAATTGTTTTCTATCAAAGCGACAAACACAGAATATGCATCTTGAATTTTATATTTTCACTTCCACTTCCGAGGCATGAACTCCCCGTGAATACTCATTTGAGATGGTTTCATGGTGGCCCAATGTCATGACTGGAACTGATTCTCTGCTCAAAACAGTTTGGTCAGGGTAAATTAGAAAGGATATTGGAATAACGACAGGTGCCATGACTGACATTATATTTCCCTCTCACACCCTGCACTCTGCTGCATGGAGATTATTAATCAGTGTTTGTTTACTTATTAACTGTGTGTGAGGAAAATAAAGTGGAGATATATTCAATGCATTCATACATATTTTATGGATAGCTCACTATCTGGATGCTTGCAGTCTTCATCAAAATACCTACTGTTACATGATAGAATAGTTGATTTGCTTCACAGATTGTATCTAGAACTACAAAAGGGAAATACATGTGGCAGTACTTCCCCCTCTTATCCCACATCTCTTTGGGTGTATAGGAGGTTAGCATACTGAATAACTCTACCATCTGTACACATGCCAATGGTAATTAGGCCTACAGTATACTGAGGATGTTGTAAGGGAGGCTGTTGTATTTATCTGTGTATAACTCTTGGCTTATCCTCTGATAACAGCCCCTCTTATGTGCCGAGACAATGTGAGACACAGTGGGATAATTCATTGCCCTGTGGTGTTACAGCAGCTCTGCAGTCAATGAATAAACGAGTTTTGTTAGCTGAAAGGGTGTTCATAGATCATACTCCAGCAGTAACTGCATCATTGAGAAAATATCTCTAGTTCAATCACGGTCAGACCAATTATGAGGTCACAAACATTGGACGCAGGTTGATGTGGTTGCTTGGTCAACCATGTATTTAGTCAAGTCTCCAATTACCTTGAATTGTTTGGCAAATTGAACTGGTCAACAACTAGACAGCTCTGCAACAGATCGTCGGAGAGGCCTATTCAAAGTCTTACTTTTAGTTTAAAATAAAAGTCTAAGTATGTATGTGCAGGTGGTCCTTGTTCAGGAATCACTTTGAATTAAGACATTGCAAAGCCAGCGGCTTCCGTATGAGCTTCTGAACAGAGGGCAGAACCCTTACCTGACAACATGACATATTTTAGTCTATCTTTTTTGATTAACAGTGGGTGGACCTTGATGGATATGTGCAGGGACTCAGGCATTAGTTGGCAGAGACCATGAGAACCGGCTAGATTTGTTTTACCAGAGACAAGATGACCTCCACAACAGAAAACTAAAGGATGTGTCTTTACATGTTAGAGATTTGATTACCTCACAATGAAGATACAGGTTGAAGGAAAGGACATGTTAGAAACATGATACCACACACGTTACAGGAACCACTGTAAAATGTGTGTTCTTGACTGACCGTTAACCTGGTGGAAATACAGCCTGCTGTGTCCACTGCAGTAGACTGTATAATCTACCATCTATTCTTTGTGTATGTAACAATAACTTGGTGCCGTCAAAGCTGACTGAAATATGGGATATTGTTACCAGAATTTGGTGTCCTGTGAGTAAATAAAGGGCTTAAAGCAAAATAAAGCACTCACTCTTCATGCTACTGGTGGGCAGTAAATACCACTAATGTGTAAGCTAACTGTTGCATTATCTCATTTCTATACATTCTATACATTCACAAGCTGAACATACACATTTACAAAGGCAAAGAGGCGGTTTCCCATCAGTTGTCCATCTTTGTGAACATCACAGTCACAGGAAAGAGCTATTTGAACAGCTGCCAATGGGAATTATTCACTTCAAAGTTCAATGAAGGTAACATTTCACAGGTTCTATAGATTGCATTGCAATATGTTTAGCACATTATGATTATTGGGTTGCAACATGACTAACTGCTACAGTCGAGCAGTAATGGTTGTGGTAAATGAGCTTGCATGATAAATGGGGAATCCATCTGGAACCCTCACTTCTGCATAGAAGCAACACTATTGTATGCGCCAGCCTTTCACACAAGGGTGCAGAGCGGGTGGAAAACCCCAAATGTTTCACGGACCCATGGCTGGAATAAAGATATAATATATGTGTTTCAGGACCCGGTTGAGCTGTTATCAGAAGGCCTATAATTAAAAAAAAATACTGCACATTTTCCATATTAAAATGTTACATTTTACATTTTTCTGCAGGGATGTGGACTTTTTCACCAGCTTTTTTTTAATTTGTATTTTCCTCAGTAAAACTGCCTTTCAGAAACCCATAAGAAATCTTATCCGTGCTACGCAGGTTTTACACACAATGATCCATGTGTCTTACTCACAGTTCTTGTAGGCGACATTGCATTCTGGCCTGTTGAGGCTACTTCCGGTGAAATAAATATTTTTGAATTATTTCTGCGTAATCTGTGATGGATTTCTCCCCTGAACATGCATACTAATGAATCTAGAGGAGCCACTATACTGCTGTAGCACCCCAACACTCTAGTACAGTGGTTATCAAATGGGGGTACGTGTACCCCTGGGTGTACTTGAAGGCCCTCCAGGGGGTACGTGAGATTTTTTTTAAATATATTTAAAATTAAAATCAATTAAAAAATCCTTTAAAAATAGTTATTTAATAAATATTCAATACAATATAAGTGTGAGTTCATAAATTGAATTGTATATATTCTATGTTAAATCAGACACTGATGGCACAGTGCTGTGTATTACATCTTTTTTTCTTCAACCAAAAATGCTTTGTGCTGGTTAGGGGGTACTTGACTGGAAAAAAAATGTCCACAGAGGGCACATCACTGAAAAAAGGTTGAGAACCACTGCTCTAGTAGAACTACATATTACATATGTGAACTGGAATGATTGGTGGTTGTGTTATATCTTTAAGGTAGCTACCACGAAGGTTTACCTTTAATTGGGAGAATTTAACAATGGCTTGATTTAATTAGACCACCCTATATTTTAAACGATTGACCATATTAGAGGTTAACAGACTGACCACAAACAACGGTAGATCTAACTTCAGACTGTCAAACGCATTTCACTCATCAAACTTTATTTAACCTGCTTTGGAGATATTATACGATTGCATCGTGTCCACATGTAGATGGCGAGTCACATAATCTGGACAATGCACCTCCGGATAACAAAAAGAACTGAGAAAAGAATTGGTCAAATATACAGTGTGTAAGTCATCAAGTTTTCTCCTACAACTTGATGACTACAGATTTTCAAGTTCTTTAGTTCAGTCTTTTCTGCCTTTTGTGAGAGTTCACTGATGTTAACTGGGCTGTCAGACCAAACAAGTTTTCAGTACATTGCTGAGATATTGCAAAACAAAACCTAGCAGCCACGGGGCCAGTGTCATGATCGCTGAGTCATTCCAGCTTTTTATCAAGCCACTAGTTAGTCCCAATACCTCACATGGAAGCACTCTGCACTGCTCTGCTTTTTGTCATTGATACTTAGGACTATTTATGAAGCTCAAACCAAAGTGTTTCAGCCAAAATGAGGGACATTCTCTCACATTTTGACTTTGGGGCCCCTACACCATGTACCACTCGAGTATGCATGGCTGATAAGGACTCTTTAACAGCTAAATGGATTACCGCACCAAGGACACTGTAACCTCAGTAAAGGATCAGGAGGAAATTGCTTCAACTCTCTGTGTACATGCTGTTAGCAGAATAACGGCAAGTCATGCTTCAAAGGAATCCACCTCTAATAGTGTCGTTCTCGAATGCTGCCTTCATGGACAAGGTCTTTTCAGCCTGTTTGATAAATTTGATAGTAAATACTTAGTAGAACATATTGACTCAGATCACTTATCAATAAAACAGTGCGAGGATTAATATATTCCCCCTTGGATTTTCTTGTAATATTCCTTAATGGCCTAACTCACCTATTCCTTTGCTATTTATTTAAAAACACAATTATGTAGAAAACAGAATTGCTGTTGGCAGGAATGTGAAGCACATCACTTCCTGCGCAACGAATAAATGTTACAATACAGTCCTTGCTGATTGAATTGCTGTTGACATTTATCTTTTAAAGCATGTCACAGATTTCTCTCTTTAAGATATTTCTCATATCTTTCAACATGCATCAAACAAGCAGCATTTCTTTCAACTGAGAGAAGAAGACAGAGAGAGACGCTCATATTGCTGCTGAAAGGAATTCAAACAAGAAAGCAGCTCCCTGGCCCGCCATAAAGGACTGAGAGAGAACTGGACAGCTCTCAAGTGCTATTGAAGTGGAGCATTGTTGATACAAATGCAATTATCACTTTGGTAAAAAGGGAATCACATTGGAATTTCTTAAATATCATGACTCAAACAATCTCCAATATAAGTAAACGGTGCACTTGTCTCATCCTGTAAAATTGCCTTGTGTAAAATACCGGAGAGGGATGCATTAGTATGCAGTTATTTTGTATTAGCCTACTAATGAGTAACAGGCATGTAGTGTGTCAGGTATAATTACAATGATGTAACAATAAACTGCTTTAATCAAGTGTGCAGGGGCAACGTCCGTCAGCAAGTCGCTCTCGTGCTTGTTCATAGAGTGAGACATTAATCTAATTAAATGCAATGAGATGTGTCAGTTATTTTGAAGAGGGCACACTGCATGTCCCCAAACTGTTGCCAGTCTCCCTTCTCACCGTCGAGCATTACCCATTTGTCACACGCATACCTCTCGGCATGATGGAGAATTCAACTGTGCATACTATTATAGCCTCTTTACCGACAATGCCTGGTCATATGCATGCAATTCACAGAGGTCACCTTTCCAGGCCTCTTGGAGTTATTGCCGGGGGTCATGTGGCACGCACGACTGCCTGAAAGCCCGTCACCCAAGAGGGGGAATTATTAAATTTATGTGGTGGGGTTGGGAAAATGACTAAACATGGGTTTGCTTTTAGTGTAATGCCTGGGGCAGGGGCAGGGGCCTTTCTAGGAGTTGACGAGGTCTGGGGCTAAGCCCAACTTATCGAGGGCTGAAGTCGGGGTGTTCACATGCGGCTCCTCTGCCTGCAACACTACTGCCTGCATTTCATTTAAATTCACTGCATTGTATGACTACTGCAAACATGATATTCCATTTGACATTTAATTTAGAAAGAAATGACATGTGCAGTTACCAGTTTAAGCTTATCTGCTGAAAAAAAGGAAATACATAATGACAAAACATCAAGTTAGTAATAATTCGTAGTACCTATAAAATCTGCAAAATCTCTAGTTTTAGGAGATGCCTCAATCTCAATCTCTCTCAATCCATTATATTGCACTGTTAACCCAGTTTATGACTATTACAATTATAAAAATATAAATCATATAAAAAAATTAAATATTTACAGAATATTACAACTGATCCTGTTATGTTATCCTCTTGTCAATATGATCTCTACCTTCCTTACAAAAAAATCATCTGCATATCTGTCAATGAAAATATGTAATGACATGCACAATAACCATTCAGCAGATGTCAAACAAATCGCACGCCATGTGGCGTCAGATGCACTGAGCTTGTATAGCACACACACACACACACACACACACACACACACACTTGGATTGGGGTGGTCAGGAATGTATTAACATTTCATGATGATTATAATTTTTTAAAGATAAAACATTACCAGCTTAAGCCTCGGAGGCCCATTGCTGACGAGGCCACTGGCCTGAGGTCAGCAACTTTGGAGCCTCAGAATACTCTGAACAATTTTACGTAACCTCTGTAACATAATCTGTATCCCACTCCCATACTGTTATCCAGATGGGGTAGGCCTACTTTTAAAAATGCACGTTTTAATACATTTCATATTAATATGAAATGGAGCAAATAAAAGTGGTCGCTCTGAAGAACCCACAGAGGACAATCACTAGCTTTTTAGCCTCTTTTAGCTCATTTGGGTTTTAAGACACATTTGCTTTACACAGATTCAGTCCAATTCTGTGCAGCGGCACGCAGAGAGCTCTTGTAAAGCCTCTGTACTCCACCTGTACAGCAGACTGAATGAGCGACTGGTGAAAAGATATTTAGCACCTAGCTGGTGAAGAAACGTTGAAAAAGGAGCAACTAAACCACTAAAAGAAGATTGAATATTGAACTTGAAACAGTACTCTAAATGTGTAATTAGGCAACTAGTCTCTCACAAGTTCACTATAACTACCCTTTAAGGTAATACGATGTCAATGTTGTGTGTCTTTAATCTTCCCCAAGGCCAACAAAAATCTATTAATGCAAATTAAAAGGGGCACTCCACCGGTTTCACACATTAAGATAAATGCACTAGTCATGGGGAGTACTACCTTGTTCCTGTGAATGTAATACATCTGCTGTTGCTCTGGAAGGAGCTTTGACATATTTTCGAAAATAACCTGAATTATTTCATCAAGGTCATCACAGCCTGGCCATAAAATATTTTAGAGGAAAGCCTGCATTGGAAGTTGGTGGAACATAATCTGACAAATGTGGAGATTCACTGTGCCGAGGTTAAGGTGTACGGAAATGATGCTAAATCAGTTGCATTATGGGAAGTGCCCTACCTCTATGGCTCACTGTAGGGTCAGCGGGTCGTCTTCCAATTGGGATATCGTTACTCGCTCCTCCAGACCTGATGTCGAAGTGTCCTTGTGGCCAAATACTGAACCCCAAATTGCACCATAAGGGTGTGTGAAATATGAATAATGCAGCTCCTGATGGACAGGTGGCAGCATGCATGGCAGCCTGTACCACCAGTGTATGAATGTATGTATAAATGTCATAAATAAATAAAAGGCTACTTTCAAATTACTTTTTAAGATCCAACTTTTGGAGCCCAAGCCGTATAGTTCAGAAGGCAAGAATCCCTCTGGTTCATATATGTGGACCTTTGGGTTCTAAATATGTCTGCTGCAAGTTTCTCAACTTTATGCAAACGATACATGGAATGTGCTCGTGCTCATTTAGACAGGACCAACCTGCTCAGTATATGTTTATGGGTACCCAAAGACAGCATTGGCTTTCGAGAAGCAACTGGCAAAAGTGCAAAACGGTGCTATTTTCGAGGTTCACATTTAATTTGCCATCACATCTATTAAATACAGACCATTTGAGTATGAACCCAAGCAGTCTTCGGCTAACCACGCTCTTTCTCCCTTTCATTTCAAATGAAAAAGCTTTTCCAAATGATGTCTTCTCTGCCCTCTTCCAGCTCTGAAAGACAGTTAATCACATGATTGTAATTAATGAAATTGTCTTGCCATAATAACTGCTAATGATACTCCTTAAATCTTTTACTCTTCTTTTATAAATCATGTGATCATGATGAACCGTTTGAGGTTTTCATTAAAAGTTAGTAAAGAAACAGATCTGAGGATCCAATCAATGAACGTGCTCACAAGCTCACACAAAAGGCAATAATTTCAAAATGCAGAGGTGGTGGTGGACAATTATTTTGCATTCATTAGTGAACAGACCTTTCCCAGGCCTTCTGGGTTCTTGCTAAATTAGCACAGAACAATGTTGAGATGGAAACATTGCAGGCAACAAAGATAGTGAAGAAGTGTTTAGCAGGCTTCAGGGCATTTTTATATAGTAATAATTAATGCTCTATGCCACCGTGATGCAGGAGTGTCAGCAGCTTAATTTAAATCCTGCTCAATTTCTCCCTGACTTAATCTTCATTATTTTCCCATTGCATGCAACATGTTTACCAGTGATTAAAATGTTACGGGGCAGGGAGAAAGCTTCAAGTAATGGTGAACGCTACATAAGGGACTTTTCACATTTTTCAAATGTGGAAATTCACACGTTCATAAATTCAATGTGAAGTCTAACTCATGTTTATGCGCAAGAGGACTAACTGTTGAGCACTCATTCTTTTGGATTATGCATGAGGTCCCATTAGCACACTGGCAATTTGTGATTCAGTGCGATACAGTTGAGAAGCGCTGGGCAGGATTAAGGAGCTGATGGCACCCAGCATCAATCAAATTCGAAATTCTGTAATTCCTCATGGTTACGGGGAAATAGAGTAAAACTGAGCGAAAGGCACCTCTGGTCTAGGTTAATTAACAACACAATTACTGAAACAGTCGATTATTTTTGGGGAAATGGTCATCATTTATCAATTACAAAATGCATGGCCAGCTGGAAAAAAAAAAGGTGATATCTATTGCTGGCTTTTCTGCTGTCCTCAACAGTAAAACACATTCTTTGCATTGAAACAACGCGAGTAATTTATTTAAAGTTAATAGGAATATGTTTTAACTGGTTATGAAACCGCCTCAATGCCTCTTTTGACCTACATATGCAAACAAGACCATCATTCATATTGGCTACTTATATATAGTGTTTCCTAATGTCGTCCAACAATCAACACAACATTGGCATTTCTCACAGCAGATTTAAATTACTTGTTTTTTTTTACATTAACAAATAATGGAAGTTGTAATTTGCAGCAACAAGGAAAGGTGAGGTGATACAATGAGATGTTGTCTTTCTTTGTTAATATGTTTTATATGACTGCAATTGCATCACTTTCCAATGTGATGTGACTCCAGCCAACCCTCGGTCATGTTCATATTTTCTGATCCTCGTGCCATATCAATAACTGTTCTGTCGTTCCAGGTCCTTCACTCCTATCTGTCCAGCAATCAGCTAATTTATCTCACCTGAGCTGCCCCGCCCACCTGCCCCTCATTACCTCATGAGCTTCTATCTATACACACCTCCCACATACTTTGTTCCCCTGCCAGATACAGCGTTTGACCTTCATGCCAGATTCTTGGATGCCCCTGCTGACCCCGTATCAGAAATGTTTAGCCTTTTGTTTCTGGTTTTGATCCCTACCTGCCTTTTGAACTGAGTAAAGCTGAACACTCCTACTGCACACATTTCTTTATTCGCTTGATGTGCTTTCGGGTCAACGTCTGCATTTGTCAAGTGTTCAAGCCATTCAAGAATAGTGTGTGAGTATAAATTAAAAAAGAAAACTATATTTCATGAACTCCATTTAGACGATGAAATAAAAAAGGGTCAAGGCCAGGATGCTCGGGCTTTCATGTCTGTTGGAAATAATTGTGGCACATTCTGTGGCATCTCTTTGGAAATGTGTCTTTGACTTTTTACAAAGGAAAAAAAATACACTATTTGAAACACTTCCAAGCATTGAAAAAAGAAAAAAAGGAGTGCTCTTTCCACACCGGTTCCCGATTAATGGCTCCCCCACTTTTTAATACAACGTTGACAATGAACATATTCCTTGCGTTTAATGTCTAAGGACACTTGATTTGAACCTGCTGTGTTCATATTCACATGTTTTTTGTATTTATACATTATTCATTGTGTTGTACTGTTTTTCATTTTTAGTTTGTCTTTAATGTTGGGGCAGACCACTGCTTCATTTACAAATCGCCTATCTTCGACAACAGAGATCAGCGTTTGCACCCCGCCTCCAACAAATCAACCACATTATTTTCTTCCGATAACGTTGATCTTTCCAGAAGTTAATCAATTCTAAATCATATCCAATATCTTTTTTAAAAGGTGCTTTAACGAGCATCTCAGGCAAGCTGCAGCTTGCTCTGCCATTTATCAGCGTTGCCTTCTCTGTACGCCCCCTGTGTTTCCCAATCTGTGGGAAGTGACCTTCCAGCTGGATGTACAGCGGAGTTGTCTTTTTAGTAACGCGCACACACTGTATTAGTCAGGTTGGGTAAAAGGAAAAAATACACCACACTGAGAAAGCCACACCTGTGGACGATTGTTTCCTGTTCATAGCGTAGAGTCATTTGTTGTGTTGCAGCAAAGATAAGAAGTGTATAAAACAAGGTTAAAGGCAGAATCAAACCTCCGAGTTTTAATAGTAATAATCGTAATAGCCAGTCTGTTGCGTTGTATCAGTAGCCTATCCATCCTTTATCGTTGCAGAAACTTTGCATCTAAATTTCATCTAAATGTTGATCTCTTTCCAATATCAACACGACACGGCGTGCGCTCTTCCAGGACCTTTTTCAGTCTAACTGAATCTTTGAAGGCTTAGAAGGTGACTCGTTTAAGTTCTACTCGGGGTTAATCTGTCTGGATTTTGCAGGCGTTTGAACAGCCTGTACCCTAAGATAAGGGCTGGACAGAGCAGGAACCGACTCTCGCGGCCCGCTTTCCGAGGATTTGGTGGTTGAGCCGCTGTGGTTCAGGGTAGAGTTTCGCGCATAGCAGCGGGTGAAAAAAATAATTCCCAAAATCAACACATCTATTGCCTTCTCGCACAATCCTGTAACAACAAATGCAGTTGGACCAAATACTACTGGGGCCTCTTTCAGGGTCTTCTATTGTGGTCTTGCGTTATGAAAGAGCCCCAGACTTTCATTCTGCTGTAATTGCACATTTGAGTTTCAAGTTGTGTCTTTTTAGGGAGAGAACTCGTGTTCCGCCGTTATCAGAAAATTAGAAGCCAAGAACTGCGTGGGAGTCAAAGATAAATCCACAAAGCGCTCCCTGCTTTTCACTCGCATAATGTCAATGCCAGATGAATGTAAAACCACCCTGCATCAATAGATTAGACTTAGCAAAGTTGATACAAGGGTCCACACTGGAAGCACAGAAGCATTGGATATAAAAAGAAAGAAAAATGCCTCTCCCTATCTAGTGCTCTTGAATTTGAACTTTTGAATGCGTTGCAAAGGATGCCTCTGCCCAATGATGAGGAACTCTGAGAATTATGAGTTCAGGAGCTTCATAATCTGAACATTCATGTCGGATCATGTTTGCTAATTGCACTGTCAAATGGTGAAAAGGGAACCAGATTGTTTAGAGATGACAATAGAGTGTCATTATACAGCCGTTGGATGATCCAAAGCCTTTTCAACTGATTTATATAATGTCCTTGTGAAAAGGAAAAAGGATCTCATGCAAAAGGCTTAATCATAGATGCTCACTCAAAAGGAGGGATTTCTTTGAGAGTGTACTTTGATTTGTTGCCACATTAGGCCTCTCTTGTTTTTGGACGGACGCTGTCACACATGAACACACAAACACACACACACACACATACTGGCTGCGTCTGCTGTCTTACCGGTACCTCGCTGACTGTGAAATCCTAACTTGCCCTTTAAAAATTCCAAGGAGTCCAGAATAGCCCTATCGGCCATCTAATGAGCAATACCATCACAAGCAAGGCATGAAACCTACTGTACCTGCTATGGATACACCCAACACACACTCTTTAAATAATTAAACATGCAGGTAAATTACATACACACACACTTCACAAACGCCCACAACTGAAGTTCCATCTCATTTATGTATTGTATTTATTTCCATACAGGGTGCCTGCCATGGCTGACATGTGTGGGAAGCACAGTGCAACCTGCAGTTGTGTGTTGAGGTGATTTTCTTCCAGGCACTCTTAAAGCCCTCAGACAGCTCTGTGTTTAAATACGACCACTCTTATTGAAATGGAATAAATCAAAGAATAATATGTTGACAAACCCCACATTAAGTATGCATTTGCACTGGTTGAGCAAAGATTTATCAACATACAGATTTGTATTCCATGTTTCACACGCACGCACGTCGTGACAGAGTTCCTTTTTCTTCGTGCCTTTTTAAAAAAAATCTCTTTCTCATGCACGAAGCCTGCTCTCTCTTCCCCAACTCTCTCTCAGCCTCAGATGATGTAAAGGCCGTCTGGGGGAGCCAAGAGGGTGCATGCATGGAGTGCTAATTCCCGGGTGACAAAGCTCCTCTTCAAATGCATGAACCCATTACTGGGAGAAAGGCAGGAAAAAAAGTATTCCCCATCTCCTTTTCAATTCTCCTTGTAATGAAAAAATGTACACCTGGAAATGGAGGCTTTCTGCATAAGCAGGGTGAAAGCAGCTAATGTGAACGAATGAGTTGAGAATGTGTGTTTGTGTGCACACACTGGGGTTGGCATGAAGTTCTGGCAAATGTAAAGGGCAAACCAAATGGCAGAGGAGTTCATGGTTGGAGCCTGATAACACTGTGATTATACAGTAAATGCAAGTGCTTCTGCTGACATTGAAGTAGAAAGTTTTGCACGTTTCTGTTTTGAGTTTGACATTCAAAAAAGTACATCCAGCACCAGCATTTATTTATTTTAATTTAACTTTCACAATCTGCTTATTTACCAAAGTGGCATCTATATACGGCACAACAGTCATAGGCATGGAGTAGTAAACTAAGTACATGATTTTCACACCATAGATCAAGGTTTATATTTCTCATCCCACAGGTTTACAGTGCAAAGGGCCAGTTAAGGTTCTGGACCGATGGTCAACGCCTCCTGTCTTTTGCTTCACGTTTTCAATATTTAACAGTGATCTTTCTGTAACCTTAGCAAGGTTCTCTGAGCTGCTCGACCTTCTCATTTAAATGTTAATCACTCTTTAGTTGCCAGTAGTAGAACTTTTATGGAAACCAAATAGTAAAAAAGATTCACAATGAACACTTATGTATGTTTAATAGAGATTTACTATTTGGAAAGACTGATACAACTGCCCTCACTAGAGGGACGTGTTGACTAAAAGCGTTGATCACTATTATTATCAGTTAGGGGCAAGTTATTGACAATATACTAATTATAGGCCCACATTCTAGCTTTTCCCTTCATCAGTGGATTGAGTTTGTTTAGTTGTCATGGAGTTGGCTCTGTGGTCATATAAGATCTAGAAAAAAGCTAATAAATGGCATTTGAGAAATAATTATTATTATTGATTGAGGGATTGCATCCACATGGCTCTCAACATAGCGAGGACTGAGCTCACGGCTCACTGTGCAAGCAGCACTGACGGTGCGGTAATGAAAATGGTGCTAGCAGAGTCAACAGCGTTGATCGAGGAGGAACCGGAGGGCGGGTGCTAAGCTTTGGCAACAACAGCGTGCATCGGGACGACGGTATCAGGGGTAGCTGCCGTCGGTGCAGAACGACTAGCTAGATAGAGGGACACACAAACTGTCACGGCCAAGTGCCTCCTGCCTGTGTGGTAGGGGCGTGGCTCCAGACCTCCCTGATTACGACTCACCTCACCTGCTCAATCCACCAAGCTGCCTTCCATCCACTAATCACCCTGCAGTACATTTCCCCCGGTTCCTCACCCACTCGTCGCCAGATCGTTGTCTTAACTAACCTGGTAGTGACTGCGCTGTTGAAGATCGACTTAAAGATTTAACCCAATTGTTTTTGCCTCGCCTCTGACCCTGTCTTTTGTTCTTTGTCATCCATCCTCCCAGGTCCCCAGTCTGTCTGCCGTTCCCTGTCTGGATTTCCCCACCTGGATTCTCCTGCCATTCCCCGACTGTTCCTCCACAGCCGTTTCCCTGGCAATAAACTATTTTCTCCTTCTACTCTGCGTTTGGGTCCGCCACCACATATCGTAACACAAACACGGACTCATGCAACAACGGGACCTGCTGAGGAACAGAGAACCTCAGATACAAATTTCAGATTTCCCTGCAATGTTGCCTGGTGTATATTCATATGCCATTCATTGTGGTGCTGTAACTCCTACTTTCCCTTTCATAAAAATGCAACAGTTGGGCCTCTTTTGCATCTCAATCAGTGTGTGCGTATCTTCTGTTTGAATACTCACTTGGACAACCTGACCACTACTGTGCAAGAGTTATGTGATTATATTACAAGATTCCAAGTACACACAGCCAGCTCAACTGTATCAACACGGACAGATTTCCGACTACAAGTGACATGTTGTCATTGACGGAGAGAAAAGCACATACAGTAACAATTGTTTATGTAGACGAGCTTAAGACTCAGCTGCCTCGCAGTTATCTCTGCCGCTCCCTCTAGGCTATATTGTCTACCAGTCAGGAGGAAGTTACACTTTATCCCAGACTTAAAAGGGAGAATGGAAGGAGTCCAATTACTGTTTACCTGCAACAGCTGCTCTCACATTTCCTCCCGCTCCCCGCGGGTAGGAGAACGCTGCATTGATTCAGACAGATAAGGCACTTGACAAAATGAGAGGAAGACCTAATTCCATTTGTCTTGGTCGAGCCCATCCCATGTGAGGTGTAAGTGTTGCTGCTGTCAGCTCTGCTCTACTCCTGTTTGGAGGACATAAAATCACATCTCCTGACAGCTGCCCTTTAATCACTTCTGCCAGTACCTGACCGAGTAGTGTGCCACCGGTGCACTGTAAACAGGTTGCCACCGAGCTCCCCACTCCCTCTGAGCTGTGCGCATTGCTGCAATAAGTAGCTCAGAATCAAGTAAGGCCATTTTAATAAGAGAAACTTGATTATTAAGATCCCTGCATATTATAACAGTCACTACGATTTGTTCTGATCAAGTGTAGTTCTACACATTCGAGGCCAAGACAGTGAGCTTTTAAAACATTTGCAGCAGCGTGTCAATATTTCATAATAATCAGTTGTCTCATTATTTCTTTGAGACAAAAGGTCAATTCAAAAGGTTTATTTGAATTTCTCAAATCGGCCTCGTGACAATTGCTAAAAAGCCTGCGAGGAATAGGATGTCAATATTCCTTATTATGCGAGTTCTACAAGACAACCGGCTTTTAGCTTACTGAACAGGGATCAATGTTTCCATAGAAACATAACCATGAGCATATTGATATTAAGGTTATTAGGGAATGTCATTAAATAAAAGTGTCCTGCTGTGTAGGTCCACCCATCCATTAATTCATCTACCTGTCTGCCTCAATGAGTCAGACACAGTTTGACATTGTTGCTTGATGACTTCTGCAAAGCTTCAGGCTCATCGCGTTTACCATTTGTGACAATAATAACTCACTCAGAGAAAGAAAACTCTAACTCCATTCATCACAACAAGTTAAGTCATTTCTCAAAGGAAGAGAACAAAAATCACTTGAGAAAGTCAGATATGCAGCCAAAAAGAAAAAAAACAGAAACAGAACCCTTGTGCTTTTCACGAGTCATTACCCTTATAGTGCACACCCACAGCTTTGATATTTCAAATATCAAAGCAATTATGCCAATACTCTGTCTAACAATGACAGACTGGCCTCGGGTTGTGCTTGAAATTAGAAAGTCATATACTACTTACTCAAAATCCACTATTCCCTCTCGAGTTCTTGATAAATCTATAGTAAAGCAGCAGTTACAGAAGTAGAGTTGCAAGGAGTAAATTATTAAATATGTGTCTTGTGGTCAGAAGTTATTCTAATGAATTGTATTTTCACCAAATTTCAGAGTAAAAACACGACAATGATAAAAATATAATATTGCCAAAGTTCTACAGAGCCTGTTGTCTGCAGACGTCTTAAGAACTCATGATAATTGCTTTTCCAGCCAGTAAATTCTGCGTGCTCTCATGCCCCCAAAATGAAAAAAAAAGAAATGTAATGTCAGTGCTTTCTTCTCACACTCACTGGAGGAGGAAATATGCACTAAGAAGACGGAGATTCTTATCATTTAATTTATCTTGCTCAGTCTAAAATATTCCAGTAGGAATCAGTAATTATATACAATTCACTCTGTGTGAGCTGGGTAGATGGCCTTATTTCAGCAGGATACGATAACACCGCCAGAAGACAGGCGAGTTGAAAATGCATTCACCACCCTTTTAAGTTGGGCAGACTTCTTCGATCAAATGTCTTTCAGCGGGGTGGATTTTTCATTATATTTTATAATTTATAATTTATAATTTTTAGACGGAAGCTTGGTTGCACCTTGAATTTTTATTCATTTTAACATGTAATGGGCATGATTTTGTTGCATAAAACTCTCTGCTGGGTATGTTAAATAAGAAATGAAAGAAGGCAAAAACTAAAAACACAATTATTGAAGTGTCAAGTCAGCCTGAAATGGTTATCGATTCCCTCAGCCCATATCTAATTCATTCAAATTTTATTGTTTTCCTCCTCCTTTTATAAAATTAAAGCTTCACATTGTGATGTTATGGAATACATTGCTTTTGCACCAGGAGATGAAACCATTTGCCCTTATGAAGGAACCCTCTGATAGCTTAATTTCCTTTGGCTATATGCAGTTCAAGAGGAGAAGGCTGATGGTTTTGATAGATAACTCAGTAAAATGTAAGAGACACATCAAACTGGGTTGTCATCATTTGAACTGAAGAGCGACCAAAGCACTTTGATGTATTTTGTTTCTTTGAAATATTGCAGTTAACGCCAACAGAAACCCAACTGAGTCTCTCCAAAAGTAAATGCCCACCCACTGTAATGTCTAATACCTCTGTGGTTTATTAGGAACTATTTATGAGGTGATATGGCTTTCAAATTCAAAGATTTGGAGAGGACGCTCCCGCGGTGCCCTCAATGATTTGAAAGGATCCAAGTGGGATTAGCTATTTATTTGTGTTTTGCTCAGAGCAACTAAAGAAGTATGAAAAGTAAGATAGTCCACACAGGGTAGATGGGAGAAGTGGTGGATGGGTCAAACAAACACAGGACTGTTGTCCAACAGACTGCTGTTTGTGTCTCTGAAACTCTACGTAAATGTTGAC
This sequence comes from Cottus gobio, assembly GCA_023566465.1. Taxonomy (NCBI): domain Eukaryota; kingdom Metazoa; phylum Chordata; class Actinopteri; order Perciformes; family Cottidae; genus Cottus; species Cottus gobio. The sequence goes on along the minus strand of CM042217.1, from coordinate 22,923,335 downwards.
ATTTTGTCATGTGTTAGTCACTTGGCAGTGACCATTGGGCAACCTCCAGTTCTGAAGTGAAACCAATGCAGACGTGTGTTAAACTTGCATTATCTCTACTGGCCATCGGGGGGTCACCTCTGGTTGCAAAAAGAAGACTATGTATTGGAGTCTATAAAAAATGTACCCTACTTCTCATTTGATCTATTACCTGAGCAAACTTAAACAATATTAATGGTCTCAATCTCTAGTTTAAATGATTTCATGGCGTGGCTACCTTGTGATAGACAGCCGCTTTTGCTACCAGAGCCGTATACATTAAATATGGTCAGTTTTGTTCACCGGTTACAAAAAGCCAAGATGGCAATGGTTGTGATCCAAGATGGCAACTCCAAAATGCCGAAACTCATGGATTCAAAATGGCATACCAAAAACCAATGGGTGATGTCATTACGACTACGTCGACTTCTTATATATATCATCTATGGTTCTGACCACAACTAAGTGGTTTTAATGCCTAAATCTCACTTCCTGTGAAGACGGAAGTTTATTTTGAAAAGACTATGCATGTTACAACTGTAAACTGACGCACCTTCTCTGCCACGTCCAAAACTGACACTAGATAGGATCCCCAAACTGTGACGAACAACCCTCATCACCCTCACAGCTGATGAAGTATATAAATATAATTTGAATTTAACTTAAAATGCCACTTCAGTCAGGTTAGATGATAATCCTCAAAATGACTGGATACAAACATACGTTCTCTGCCCACGATCTTTAGCTACAGGGCACGTTTGTTTACTCTCGTTCCTATGACCTAACACTAGCGTCTCTCGTTCCTTATGACCTAACACTAGCGTCTCTCGTTCCTTATGACCTAACACTAGCGTCTCTCATTCCTTATGACCTAACACTAGTGTCTCTCATTCCTTATGACCTAACACTAGCGTCTCTCGTTCCTTATGACCTAACACTAGCGTCTCTCATTCCTTATGACCTAACACTAGCGTCTCTCATTCCTTATGACCTAACACTAGCGTCTCTCGTTCCTTATGACCTAACACTAGCGTCTCTCATTCCTTATGACCTAACACTAGCGTCTCTCATTCCTTATGGCGGAACACTAGCGTCTCTCGTTCCTTATGACCTAACACTAGCGTCTCTCGTTCCTTATGACCTAACACTAGCGTCTCTCGTTCCTTATGACCTAACACTAGCGTCTCTCGTTCCTTATGACCTAACACTAGCGTCTCTCGTTCCTTATGACCTAACACTAGCGTCTCTCGTTCCTTATGACCTAACACTAGCGTCTCTCGTTCCTTATGACCTAACACTAGCGTCTCTCGTTCCTTATGACCTAACACTAGCGTCTCTCGTTCCTTATGACCTAACACTAGCGTCTCTCGTTCCTTATGACCTAACACTAGCGTCTCTCGTTCCTTATGACCTAACACTAGCGTCTCTCGTTCCTTATGACCTAACACTAGGTCTCTCGTTCCTTATGACCTAACACTAGTGTCTCTCATTCCTTATGACCTAACACTAGCGTCTCTCGTTCCTTATGGTGTAACACTAGCGTCTCTCGTTCCTTATGGTGTAACACTAGCGTCTCTCGTTCCTTATGACCTAACACTAGCGTCTCTCATTCCTTATGACCTAACACTAGCGTCTCTTGTTCCTTATGGTGTAACACTAGCGTCTCTCGTTCCTTATGGCGGAACACTAGCGTCTCTTGTTCCTTATGGCGGAACACTAGCGTCTCTTGTTCCTTATGGTGTAACACTAGCGTCTCTCGTTCCTTATGGCGGAACACTAGCGTCTCTCGTTCCTTATGGTGTAACACTAGCGTCTCTCGTTCCTTATGACCTAACACTAGCGTCTCTCATTCCTTATGACCTAACACTAGCGTCTCTCATTCCTTATGACCTAACACTAGCGTCTCTCGTTCCTTATGACCTAACACTAGCGTCTCTCATTCCTTATGACCTAACACTAGCGTCTCTCATTCCTTATGGCGGAACACTAGCGTCTCTCGTTCCTTATGACCTAACACTAGCGTCTCTCGTTCCTTATGACCTAACACTAGCGTCTCTCGTTCCTTATGACCTAACACTAGCGTCTCTCGTTCCTTATGACCTAACACTAGCGTCTCTCGTTCCTTATGACCTAACACTAGCGTCTCTCGTTCCTTATGACCTAACACTAGCGTCTCTCGTTCCTTATGACCTAACACTAGCGTCTCTCGTTCCTTATGACCTAACACTAGCGTCTCTCGTTCCTTATGACCTAACACTAGCGTCTCTCGTTCCTTATGACCTAACACTAGCGTCTCTCGTTCCTTATGACCTAACACTAGGTCTCTCGTTCCTTATGACCTAACACTAGTGTCTCTCATTCCTTATGACCTAACACTAGCGTCTCTCGTTCCTTATGGTGTAACACTAGCGTCTCTCGTTCCTTATGGTGTAACACTAGCGTCTCTCGTTCCTTATGACCTAACACTAGCGTCTCTCGTTCCTTATGACCTAACACTAGCGTCTCTCATTCCTTATGACCTAACACTAGCGTCTCTTGTTCCTTATGGTGTAACACTAGCGTCTCTCGTTCCTTATGGCGGAACACTAGCGTCTCTTGTTCCTTATGGCGGAACACTAGCGTCTCTTGTTCCTTATGGTGTAACACTAGCGTCTCTCGTTCCTTATGGCGGAACACTAGCGTCTCTCGTTCCTTATGGTGTAACACTAGCGTCTCTCGTTCCTTATGGCGGAACACTAGCGTCTCTCGTTACTTATAGTGTAACACTAGCGTCTCTCGTTCCTTATGGTGTAACACCAGCGTCTCTCATTCCTTATGACCTAACACTAGCGTCTCTCGTTCCTTATGACCTAACACTAGTGTCTCTCGTTCCTTATGACCTAACACTAGCGTCTCTCGTTCCTTATGGCGGAACACTAGCGTCTCTCGTTCCTTATGACCTAACACTAGCGTCTCTCATTCCTTATGACCTAACACTAGCGTCTCTCATTCCTTATGACCTAACACTAGTGTCTCTCATTCCTTATGACCTAACACTAGCGTCTCTCGTTCCTTATGACCTAACACTAGCGTCTCTCATTCCTTATGACCTAACACTAGCGTCTCTCGTTCCTTATGACCTAACACTAGCGTCTCTCATTCCTTATGACCTAACACTAGCGTCTCTCATTCCTTATGACCTAACACCAGCGTCTCTCGTTCCTTATGGTGTAACACTAGCGTCTCTCGTTCCTTATGGTGTAACACCAGCGTCTCTCGTTTCTTTTGGTGTAACACCAGCTTATCTCATTCTCTATGGCATAACTTCTGCAGTTTTTCATTATCTCTCTCTCTGAAGAATTATTGTACCATAGCGTGTTTTGACATTTAAATATCTAACCAGGACTGAAAAAACGCATAATTAAGATCCGCCATATACACATTCACATCTCTCCACCTTCACACATCACTCTGATATTTATACAGGTTAAAGGTTTAGAGTGAACATGTAATGCTGCTGTTGACAAGGTGGGAGCAATAAAGCGTTTGCCGTCTTGATTCAGACCGCGGAGCCTCTGTGTTGTTATTGTATTGTCATAACTATAACCCTTGTCTACACTACTTCAGAGCCATATTTTACCTTGAGCATTGTTGACAATAGGCATACAACTAACGCTTTGTGGTTTTTTAATAATAGACTTGCGTGTTCACACGAAACGTGCAGTCCTGTGATAGTTAGACCCGTCCAAACTATCCTCCCATCCGCCTAGCGCATTGATGTCACTCAAAAATACGTCTCTTATTCAAGTACTTAATATGAGGTATACACTGTTTTTAATGACAGGGTATTGCAATACATTCCTTCTATCAGTATACCATGTATCATTTTTCCAATATGCCATACTACCGTAAGACTGATACTTCTTCCTATTTATGTCATCCAAGTGATGGTAAACCTCTAACATTCACCATATTCTATGCATTGAAAACTAGCATTAAGCTTCTTAGACAGTCTCAAAAATGAGGCTTGATGAGTGCCAGACAGCTTAACTAAAGCTGCACTAACTGCAGCTGAATTACATTGGATCACACCAGTCAAACATAGGAGGAAGCCACAGCCAAAAAGGACAGCGGAGCCTCGTTTTATGTGGACTTCATTTACTGCCATCGGCCTACGAGGGAAACAAAAGGAAGAGTTAATGGCACAGATAGATTGAGGTGAGTACTCCCATTCAAGCTCTTCCAAATCTTTGACCACATCTGTATCGATTTTGTCCGTTGATAGTTGTCAAGACAGCAAATAGATAGTGAAGGATACAGTTCATTAGCTCCGAGTTTCTCCTCACCAGCCGTCTCCTAAATCGTAACCCTTTTTTGTGTGGCCCTGTCAATAAGTACGCCGTCACAAGAGAACTGTTCACTCTGAATTCTCTCTATTCACTTCATTCAACAATGAAGAGATGAGTCATGATACTGTGAGGGGAAGGAGATTAAGGAGCTGCGCAAGCTACAGTCGGGAGCTCAGTTCGGACCGCAATGTAGCTTTGGAGCTGATCCTCCAAGGAAGTATTTGAACCCACTGAAGCTTTCAATAAATCATTCTCAAATTTTAAATGCCTTATTGGGCATAACATGGAGGACTTACTGGACAAATTATTCCACAAGTGAAGAATATCATTGGGGACTTTACACCAAGTAGAAACAGATCTATCATCTCCCCATTTTTTGTAAACCGGTAATCTAAAATGTCCTTTAAATGCATGAATTAATGTAGCACCCGATATCACCTTTTTGCTACATTACTGCAAAAGGCTGATAGAATGGTAATTGATTTTTAAGATGGTCTGATAAAAAAAAAAACTTAACTTCTGACTTAATGTTGTTCTTTCCATTCACATAGTGCACAAGTGTTTATTTAGTACAACAAAGGAGTTCTGTTCAACCACATTAATGCAATTTACATTGAAGCAGTTGGGATTTCAGTGAATTGCTTAAAAGCACCTCAACGCTAGCTGCCTAGAAACCTGAGAGTATTACTAATTTGCATTTCGCTCCCAAATATTCCCAGGTAGTCCGGGGATTTTAACTGGCGGCCGTCCACGTCACTAGCTTGCCTGACATATTGAACAAAAAAAAAGCACAGACACCCGCATGAGCCAGTCAGAAAAAAAACATTCAAGCGAATTGTGGAATGTCAGAATGTAAAAAAACAGCCAGAAAGAGAACAAAACAGCCTGTATGTGAAAATTTGCAAATTTGCCCAGAAGCATCAAACAGCAAAGAGATGTGGAAATCAGTCCAGATGTTCATTTTCTTTCACCCTGTTCCACCCCAAGAGACAGTGGCTGCTGCTAATGGAGCAGAGCAAAGGTTAGATTAACTGGTGAGCAGTACAGAGCCACATGTGATGTGACCTCTGACTCACCTCTGCAAATCTTTTGCAAATGCCGACGTCTATTCTGTTACACTCAAATGATCTGGTGCTTTATCCGCAGCCCCCGTGCATCCTTGAGAGCTAAATGTTACAGCAAAAATCCTGCAGATGGTTCCCGTGAGAGTTTTATTGATGCTACATTATATGCGTGAACTGCTGAACTGCACAAAAAAAAGTTGGTTTATGCAAGAGTTTATTCATGAAGGTGGTTATGTTTGCAAGTGGGAATTTGCACACAAATACATGGCAATGTGATTCTATTTTTTTAAATCTAATATAATTGTATTGATGTAATTTCCATCATTGTGTGTGTGTTGATGTTGATCCATGACACAGACCAGCATTACGCATTCAGGGTTAAGGGCACATAACCGCAAATAAATTATTTTTAAGAAGCGGGGGGATAGAAATCCCAACATTGGTGACACACAACTTATTGTATTTTTCTCATATTTTACTCAGCCCCACCATCCATACATAAATTTAACCTCCTTATTTTTGCTTTCATGTAATAATGCGCTTTCGTGAATTGCTTCATCTAAGCTTTCAAGATGTTTTCTCCCTGTTAATAGTCTTCTCTTTCAACTACCCTTTGATTTTACTCCGTATCCTAATTGAGATGGACATTATATCTGCTAAGAGTGAAAGTCCCTATATAGATATGCAAATTATAAATACGATCGTAAAAGCAGTTTCACACGAACACTATCTAGTCTAAAAAGGATACAAAACAAATGATACAGTAACAGATGGGGGGTGGGGGGGGGGGGTGTAATTTATGCCCTTTTTGGTTTAAGGCAACTTTAAATCCCTTGTCTTGGTAATTGGCCAAAAACTTCACATGTTTTCGTGAAATATGTGGATAATGCTATAGCACATTTATAGATTATAAACACTCAGTTTGCCTGTTCTTCATCCATGTCACACAGCATGTAAAATGCAATCAAAAATAACAACATGCAAATTATTGAAGCACATAAAAAGAGCTAATGGCACACTTTCATTAGGCAAACGTCATCCAGGTCAATATTATATATACGTTACAGATAATGTGAAATGAACCTGAAATCCGGTTTGTGCTGCGCTTCACATGCAACATCTCACCTACTTTCCAGCATTGCTCAAGGCTTACTTTCCCATTCAGTTCAGGAACTAATAGTCCCTTCCTCCTCATGATATGTCATCACAGGTTGCACATGAGCACATAATTCAACCAGAGATGCGTTTAATTCTCAGATTGATTTGTTTGAAGAAGCTTCATTCGTCCTGAATAGGTATTGCAAAAATGTAATGAAAAAACGTATTATCTTCGAAAATGTTATTGATTCCCAGTGGGGAAACTCATTTGCCACCAAAAACACATACAGACAACAATATACACAGTCTACAGTGCACAACAGACAAGACACACATTATACATAATAAATAACACCAGAAAATGCCATGTGAAACATGATTGACATCAGAAAGATGCTAAATCCAAACCACATCTAAAGGTGTTAATTAAAAAATATAACTGCTGCTGGAACGAAGGACCTTCAGAGTCCTGATGCTGCGTTCACACCAAAAGCGTTGCAAATTTGTTGTGTCAGTAGATTACATACAAAGTCAATGTACAGACGCAAATGGATGCAAACCATGCAAATTTCCACGGGCAGCGAATGGTGCGGTGTGAAATATTTGCCTCAGTCGCGCAAATTGACATTTTTCAACTCTGCCGAAAAAGTTGTGTGACGCTGAGTTGCGAAAGCGAATCAGAGTTGAGATGCTCCGCCCATCAAACCGCTACTGGTCCGCCTGAAGTAGTGATATAAGCGGCCGTCATTCAGACGCAGTTCCTGGAGGAGTCGGTGAAACACACTGAACTGTGTGCGGCTGCGGATAATATTATCAACCCAGACACGAACCCGGAAAATTTGCAACGCAATGCCTTGAAAACTTAACTGTACTGTTGTGTTTTCTGCAATCAACATAGTGCAGGCTCAGCCAACCCAACTAACTTTCCTGACTCGTTCCCATATGCTGGGATAGATTATGGCTTCTCTTTTTAAGCTCTGATAAATCTCCATGAGGTAAATTGTTGATGCAATCATGCTGGTCTTGATGCAAGTTCGATCACGATAAACTCTTTATAGGAAAGCCTTGCTAATAATTAATGCCCCTCTAGAAGCATAATTGATTTGCTTTTCTATTTGTGGTTGGGTGCTTGATGACGCTCGCTGTTTGCAGATCAAGGTTCACTTATTACACTTTATCACTGTGACTGCAATAAGAAGCGCTGAGGTAAAACCAAAAAAAGCATCCTTATAAGACAAAGAAAGTGGGGCAATTACATCAGAAACATGTACAACATCTGAAAATGTATGATTGAAATTGTAAGTCATAAATTGTGTGCCAGTTGCCAGTTAAAACAGTTTCATGTTTCCAAGGTGCTGCAAAGCTGTTTTGAAAGGCATGCTGTGAGTATCTAGCGAAACATATACATTCAAGCCATTGTGGACTTTGCATAATTTTGTGAGAAAAAAAAAAAAGGAAAAAGATTGCAGCGGTCCATTCAACTGTGCTCCACTCCTTCAACAGCCTTGCTAATAGAACTGCACAGGGCCTAGGGCATTTCTCTAGCATCCTCCCTCTCTTTCTCGTGTGCAGAACAAGACCTTGCTCCGCCGTATAATAGATTTCCCACTTAACATGCAGATGAACACACACTTTCACAGAAATGCAGGCGCATACATGTACAAACACACTTTTTTAAGTTTGTATAGCACAGATATGAACTGACAGCAACCTCAGTGGTGGTTTTGTATTCACCGACTGTGATCTGATAGGCTTGTTTGCTTGGGTCTTTTGAAAAGCGCTTATTATGTCGCCCACATCACTATGTCTGCTAATGAAGAGCGGGACACTGAAGCGCTCCACGACACCTCTGGCCTTGAATGTATGGCCATCGTCATTGCTACCAGTTGACTCCTTGTCCTGCTCTCGTTTACGGTCTTTTCTCTGTATAGAAAATGTTGAGTGACCTCAATCTGAGAGTATACAAAACCTGTGAGGCAGAATCCTTGCTAAAAGGCGGTCATTCAAAAATGTTATTGCCATTGCTTTGTTTGATGTGCAGTGTGTGTGTGTGTGTGTGTGTGTGTGTGTGTGTGTGTGTGTGTGTGTGTGTGTGTCAATGTGTACAACACAGCTATACCAATCAATAATATCTCAGCTCTCGGAGTGGCTCCACTCTTCATCCAAGCTCTTGTGTGAATGTGTTTGTTTTTGTGCATGAACGCATGGCTGTGCACTTTGTGTAAATGTGTGTGTGTGTGTGTGTGTGGAGGATAGACTGTGAGGACATTCAATACTCTCACCAAGTTTGTTCTAACGCTATATTGGCTACCGTATGCCGTTGAGAAGGTTCAGCAGTGTGTACACTGGGGATAATCAAGTTTAAGTCTTGTTTTAACACAACCACCTAAAGCAGATCATTTTTTCAGACCAGAAGTGCGGCCCAGAAAAACTACAAAAGATCCCCTGCTGGGACTAATTTTCCTTGATTTATGATTGATAGATTCAGAAAAGCAGCACAACCCAGATACGGAAACATGGGACTGACTGTGAATTTAATAGCAATGACAGTATCGTGATGAATTGAGTCCATTCCATAATTCATCCTTTAATTAGACCGGTCCACGTCTATCCATCATCGCTCTGGAGAGATGGATGGGTTCACTGTGGTTTATTGATGAGGAGGTAGTTCTTTTAGATTGCTCTCATATTTGACTCAAATACAGTAGCTGCAGCAGTCCGTCCTCATATTAATGGGCTGCCTCAAACTCATTGTAATGTCCATGTTGGATGTGGAGGCAACGTGATTTGTGGAAACAAAATCTGATTCAAGAAATAAATCATTTTTGCAGTGGGAGGAGCCACTGGTTCCTGCAATTATTTTGCCCCCACTCACTGTCTCTTGAATAATGTATTGATCCTATAGCTGTATGGCCACCAGTTTTAATAAATTCAGCTTGAGAAATCGTGTTTTTTCCTAATCAGTTTGGTACAGCGGACAGCTCTAAAAACAACGACACCCATGAGCCAAAGCTACCAGCACTATCTGGAAGAAGCAAGAAGGGCTGACGCTAATTTGAAATACTTTTTCATTGCAGTTGGGAACAAACATGTTGCAACAGTTGCACTTTTCATAAACAAATTAGCATTGGTATATAGAAATGGATCTGAAGTAGTCCTTTTCAAACATGATTATCTTTAGCTTCTGTATGTGAAATAATGTGAAACTCACTCATCGGCAATTCCTCTACAAATGCACCTTACATTTGTACATACACAGGCTTGTACCTCACATTTTATTAAGGAACTACCAGACATGTTCTTGCAAATGTCCATCGTCTGTAGTGATGATCAACCAAGTTATTGTGAAACCCATCCAATCCCTGGAAGTGCTCCGAGTGTGTGTCACCAAACATTCTCCAGGCAGAAAAATGAATGGGACCAGATTTCAGAGCCAGAGGTGCTCGACAAAGCCTCCAGAGTCACAATGAGAAAATATAAGGTGTCCTGATACTGTCGAAATAAACGAATAAAATGGAGTTTGAGTTCATTGCTTTGTTCCACAGGACCATCTGAGAAGCCGTCATCAGTGGGAACTGGAAACGGACAGACGCCTTCAAGTGATTGGAGGAAAAAAGTGTTCTTATCGCTCTTATCGCAGCCAGGAGAACAGCGAAAACGCCAGTAGTGCCACACACTACTGAACCCCACCAGCACATCCTGATGTGATCCCGTGATTCTTGTTGGTTCCTGTGATGCATGGTAATATCAGGACACCTTGGGGGGAATCATTTGACACCACGGCCCCATTCAGACTCCAGCCTCGCAGCATCAATACAATATGAAATACTTTGAATCATTCCAAAGGAAAATCTTTTTTCACTGACAGCACTGAGAGGTAGCCGTGTAGCCTTCCAGCATTGTTGTGTGAATGATACACTACATTGAGCTACATATAAAACCATATTCACAAAGTAACACTTCATAAAGCTGCTTTTTTTAAAGTCGTTCACACAGATGCCAGAGGAAAAGAAGACCATGTCATTCAATGTTGGGCAGCGTATAAAGTTTACAACATTGAGTTATAGTATGTTACCAGATGTTCAACATCCAGACATAAAGGTTTTATTTGTCGGTTTGAGGAAGTTAATAAAAATCATTTTTTTTCTTCAATATTTTGTGTCACATTTTACTAAAAAGCAAATCATTCAAAAAGTTAAACGAAGGCCAAGACGGTGCAAAAATACTCCCATCAACATTCAACTGGGCGTTTAAAGACTAAGAGCATCCTCTTATCGTAAATAGAAAATCTTTTAGCTTTAAATCCATTAAAAAGGAAGAGCTTTTGACACCAGCAAAAACTGATGAGCTCAACAGAAAAAGACAGCAGAGTGCAAATGAAGCAGAAAAAAGAGTGCTGAGAGACATCTCATGGTAAATTAAAAAAGGTGATTCCTTTTCATAACAAGGAGCTGATCAGCTTTCCCATTATTTGACTCTGTCAAGCAGAGAGTGAAGTGACACAGCAGCATTTAATTCTAAATAAAAAAAACATCAAACTGAGCTCTTGATTTAGACTTTCAACGTTTTTTGTTTCTCCCTCCAATACCACCTACTTGCAAGCATCCTGTGAAACAAAAGAAACACAGTACTTCCATGAAAACCATCAACTGTATACAAGAAGTGAAAAAAGTCACCGTGACGTGGTTTGTGGACTGTCATTTTGGATTAGACCGTCTGGTAGTGAGCTGTCAATCACAAGGTAGCCCCGCCCTAAAGCATACTCTGCTTTATGGACTATTTTACTCTAAACAGTTCCATAATTTACAAAATGGACATAATGCTGTATTGAAGAAGACTTGAAACTACGAAGACACGATAAAGACATGTTTAAAATGTGTGTACTAATAAATCAAAAGAGATGTAGAGTAATGCCACCTTGCGATCGGCTCATTCCCTTTACCTGAGCTGCAGACTCCCTCTCATCGGACTCGTCCCCACCAGAGATGAGTCCAATGAGGGTGGTGTCATCCGCAAACTTCAGGAGCTTGACGGACTGGTGACTGGAGGTGCAGCTGTTGGTGTACAGGGAGAAGAGCAGAGGGGAAAGAACGCAGCCTTGGGGGGAACCGGTGCTGATGGACCGAGAGGCTGAGACGTGTTTCCCCAGCCTCACGTGCTGCTTCCTGTCAGACAGGAAGTCTGTGATCCACTTGCAGGTGGAGTCGGGCACGTGCAGCTGGGAGAGCTTGTCCTGCAGCAGAGACGAGATAGGGCCATTGACTGTTGACTGATATTTCCCTTAATAGTATGTGGAAAGTTAATACAAGAGTTACATTTCTCACATTTGTGACCAGAGACACAATCAAAGCTAATGTTTTTCAGTTTCCACTGAATGCACTAGTATAATATTCTTTGTTAACACGTTTTCCGTATAAACTGGTGTTGGTTTGTCAGATTTACTTGCCTCTGGTTTTGTTAGCGGCTTGAAGGCTACAAATACAATTACTTATTATATGTTCTGAATAGTATGTTATCCACAGTGATTTTAGTCAAGGTTATAATGGATGTGTGCACAGTAAACTGTAACATTTCCACTGATATATTCCTGTGATCGCAGCCAGAAAGAGCTGCACTTTAATTCATCTGAATGTGATCAGAGTTTTCATGTATTTTAAATGTGGGGGTTTATCCTAACTTTGCTACAGCATTTTAGAACTTGCTGACAGTTGTTTCAATAATTGCCTGCGGGTGCTTGGAAAAAAAGAAATACATTCCTCCAGATTAATTCATGCATTGTTCATGTGTCAGTGATGGATTATAGCTCCTGATTGATCTGACAATGGAATAACCAATACATGTTTTACGCTGAAATGGATGCTGTTGTAATGTTTAATGTGTGAGTTGTTTTAGTCGAATAAGTGGCATTACTTTATTTACAGAAAAACCAAGATTAATGCTCATTTAATAATTAAAGATATTGATGTCTTCTGATGCTGAAGCATAAGCAAAAGATGGATTTTATTAAAGAACTATTTAAAAAAATAATCCTGAATTCACTGATTTGTTGTCAATCGACATTTTAGCTGCACTAAAGTTGTCTGGATTTGATTTCTTCCACATTTTAAATCACGGTTTCGAGTAACATTCTCACTGCTGCTTACATTCAGGTCAATTTAGGTCTAATTAAAAAATGTTTTTAAACATTGAGTCACAGATTTACATTAAGTCTCTCACAGTGTTGGTGATAGTTCAGAGTGGTTGCTGGAGGGCTTTTTTAACTTTTTTTTTACCAGACAGGAGCGTGCTAGCAGCAGTGTGACCACTAAACTGAACGGCTCACGCGACTCCCGTACATCAGATTAAACAAAGCAGGTGACCCGTTCCTGCTCCTCACAAGTAGGATGAATCCTCTGGCTTTCCCGCTATGCACGGTTCTATTGTAGATCTGTTACGTCGGCACTTGGCAGGCTAATTGTTTTGGCGTTTGAAAAGGGGGTTCACATCAGCAGCCATCTTTGAACTAAGAGGAGGGCGTTTGCTAAGGACGCGTTCAAATGGGAAAACTGCCACCACAATTTTTCATATCATGCCCATTAAAATACCAAAATGTTAAAGCCATCTGTGGTGTCAACATTGCTGGCACCAAGCAGGGAGGATAACTAAAACTGATTAGCAATTCAAATGAGCTCTCCCTTTGGCCAGAACATTTTTTTTATTTTATCTAGAATGACAGAAAAAAAAGTCCAAAGGCTCATTATGCATCTACCATATCCTGAAATGTCTCATACATGATCAAAAACAGAATATTTAATAAAATACCATTCACACAAGTACATAGATGGTGTGTGTGTGCTGAAACAAGACCAACAGCTTTTCAATAATTACAATAATTATTTTCCCCTCGTTTTCAGATCTGCTTTGTTTAATTTCAACCAGGAAGTCAGAAACCATTCACAATCCTGTTTATTAAATGAATCATCCATGATATGAATTATCATCCTTGAAGTTAAAGACTCTACAGCAACCGAACAAACACAGGGGAGAACAACACACACAGCCCACACACACACAGAGACATACCACACATACAAAAGCATTTTTGTTATTCTTCACAGAGGAGGCTGTGGCAAAGGAGTGCTGAGTGAAGGGAGACGTGTAAGGCTATTGTGTACAACACTCCAATGTGTCTCATCTTTCCGAAAAGAAAGGGGTGGATTGAGTGGCAGCTGAACAGAGTCTGGATGAGGGGTTTCAGTGGACTGGTGGAGCCTTAGATAACAATGGTGTGTTCGATCCAAGGTCACCTGGAGGTCAGGCAATCGGTGCACTACATAAAAGGGGAGAGGGAGAGAGACAGAAAGAGATGCATTTTCGCACATGGAGCCCAGGTTCAAATTAGTGGCTCCTCCTTTTCCACAATATTGAAACCTTTCACTCACCCAAAGCTTGCTGGGAAATGCACCCGCTAGAGCCCATTCTCTGGAGAACTAACTCTGGGTCCTGGTTTCAAAGAGAAAATGGTCAGGACATTTGTGGGTATAAGGTGTATGTGGGGAATAGGCGAGAGAGGCTGAGAGCATGCTGACTTTACATAATAATAGTACCTCAATTCAACCGCGTTAAAACACATCCATTTACACATTGTGCGCAAACAAATATGACTAATGACCTAATAATATTGCGGCCAAGGCATAGGGGATGGAGTCACAATCCAATTGAGGGTGGAATTGAAAGTCATCTCTCCTCTCATGATGAATTACATCTAATATAGATAATAATAATGTACATTTTCTAATGCAGAAGAATGATTGACGGACAGCTAGAAAGGGAAAGAACAGAGAACATGCTAAAGGGGCTTGCAATGAGTTGCATTCGGGGGTCACTGATCGGTCATGCAATAGATTTACCAAATAAAATTGGGATTAAAGGACATTGAACAAAGACATTTCTCTGACTAACCATTGCTATCCATTGAAGACATTTTTTTCTTAAAGAATGTTTAGAATATTTAAAAAAAAGAAAGAGTATCTCCATAAAATGTCACTTCCAAGAGAAGAGCTTATTCAAATGATTCTAGGTAAAAGGCTTATATTCAGCATATTTCACTGTAGAATATATAAATGCTTGTCATATAGATGGGCATGGTTTCATGTGGGACTTTTTTCTTCTGTCTTCTTTGGAGTGCAAATTAACACGAGCTGAAATTTATGTTTTTGCTGACTTCAGTGGTATAAGTGCAGTAATAGACGCGGCGTGTCAGTACACCGTGATGGTGGCATATGCCATATGTACAGGTGTAAAAAAACACACTTCCAACCACACCCGGCAGTGTGGATAGAGGGGTAATAGATTATGTTCGAGGGTGGTAAAACACAGCTTTTCCACCTGGTATTACACAGTTTTCCTCTCTTTTCTCTGATTGAGAGTACTTGTATGTATTTATATGTACTTTATATACTTAATATGTATAAAATTGTCATCAATATCAAATGTCATGTCAATATGATTGTCACACAAACTGCTCCCCATATATACCGTATTTTCCGCACTATAGGGCGCACTTCGTTTTATGAAAAGACGTAATCTCTCCAACCGCACACAAACTACCGTCTCGCAGCAATTGCCAAAAGATTACGAAGAAAAGCTGGCCACTTTCTGCGCATACTGCAAAAACAAGATCACTGAAAAGAAGATCCGGCCAGAGCACATCACCAACATGGACGAGGTTCCACTCACCTTTGATATCCCCGTGAACCGCACCGTGGAGAAAACAGGGACCAGAACGGTGTCTATACGCACCACAGGGAACGAGAAGTCATCCTTCACTGTAGTTCTCGGTTGCCAGGCTAATGGCCAGAAACTTCCACCCATGGGTATTTTCAAGAGGAAGACTTTGCCAAAAGAAAAGTTTCCAGCCGGCGTCATCACCAAAGCTAACCCGAAGGGCTGGATGGACGAGGAAAAGATGAGTGAGTGGCTGAGAGAAATTTACGTCAAGAGGCCGGATGGCTTTTTCCACAAATCTCCGTCCCTATTGATCTGATGCTGTCAAAAACAAAGTGAAGCAAACTAATTCGGAGCTTGCCATCATTCCGGGTGGATTAACTAAAGAACTCCAGCCGCTAGATATTGGTGTCAACAGGGCGTTCAAAGTTAAACTGCGAGCTGCGTGGGAGCAGTGGATGACAGAAGGCGAACACAGATTCACCAAGACAGGGAGAGCGCACCGGGCGACTTACGATACTATCTGCCAATGGATCGTGGATGCCTGGGCTAAGGTATCAGTCTCAACTGTGGTCCGAGCTTTCACGAAGGCCGGAATCATCACTGAACTGCCAGGTAACAGCATTGACTCGGATAATGACGAGAGGGATCCGGGCATGCTGGATGCCGTAATCGCCCAACTGTTAAACTCGAACACTGAAGATGAAGAATTTGAGGGGTTTGTGGACGAGGAATGAACTGAAAAAGTGAGTGTATTGTGTTGTATTTTACATGTTATAACTGAACAATTTTGAGAGTTATTGTGAATACGCTCATTAACGTTTGAACAATGTTGAGAGTTATTGTGAACACGTTTAATAAAGTTTGACTGACTGACTTTTGTTTCGCTTAATGCGCCTTATAGTCCGGTGCGCTTTATATATGAAAAAAGATCGAAAATAGACCATTCATTGACAGTGCGCCTTATAATCCAGTGCGCCCTATAGTGCGGAAAATACGGTACATGATATATGCATGTTCTACCAAGGTCTGCAGTCTGTTATTGTATACATAAATATGCGGGATACTGCGTCATTAACAGACATGTAGAACACATCAACAAGAACAAATTCACAAATTCACATTTAGTTATAAAAAAACATGACAAAACAATTCAACAAAACTGCGGCACTAAAACATAGCACATAAGCCATCAGAAGTAAAGATTTTAACGATTTAATAAAAACACTGTGGCGACAGTGTTGGCTCAGCTGCAGAGGGAAATTAAGCTCTAGCTTAGGTTCAAATAGGAAGGCCCATACTGCTCCCTCACCACGTCCGTCCCCTCTCTGGTGCTAGCCTCTCCAATGACGGAGAACCAAGCAGGGTGAGACTCGCCGCGGCACAAGTAGCATCTACTGCCGCCGGCTGCACTAACTCAAGTAAACACCGAAAATTCAGCTCAAAACTAAAAAGTGTTGTCAGCGTTAGCTGCAGCAGCTAGCTCCCGGGACCAGCCCCAGCTCAACGACCGACGCAGGCAGCAGCAGCAACAAAACAGTAACACAAAGAGCAGTTCACATGCTGTTCACTTAAAGTCAAAGTCCATCCTCCTCTCTTTGTTAAACAGTTTAACTGTCATGGGAGTACAGGATTTAGGACCCAAATGCAGACCACAAACAGTTAAAAGGGATTAACAGATGTTTATTGAAGGATTTGTGGGTTGAACTGTGTGTGGGTCCCGTGGCCCGACACTGAAGGCTGGCCTGGCAGAGAGGCAGGATGGCAGACCGGTGTGGAGCCCGTGGTCCGACACTGAAGGCTGGCCTGGCAGAGAGGCAGGATGGCAGACCGGTGTGGAGCCCGTGGTCCGACACTGAAGGCTGGGAAGGGGAGCAGAAGACGGGGAGCAGAAGACGGGGAGCAGAAGACGGGGAGCAGAAGACGGGGAGCAGAAGACGAACAACAGACCGACACTGAGGCCTGCAGACTCAGGGCAGATATAGTCCCCTGATCAAGATTGGCCGCAGCTGCGTGCCAATCAGGGATGTGGCCGTGGGAGGTGTGTGGAGGCGGGACAGAAAACAAACGACGAACACCTGGTAACACAACAAACAGACACATGACAGACACAAGAGGGGAGGAGATTTGGGAAAAACAGGTTACACACACCGGGTCAGACAGGGATCCTGACATTAACGACGCGGTTGTCCTACAGTTTACAGGTGCGCTTCAGTTCCAGTACCAGCTCCTTTTAGGGCGGAAAATGTCCGTGTAACACGGGTTCGTTGTACAGGAATCACCAGGACGACACACACCGGGGTATTCGTTTTCAATATGCTTTATTTTCCTTTTCTCCGTCTCTCCGCTCCAGCCACATCCGCTTTCCGCACTTCCGGCGCCCCCGAACTGCGTCACTACCGGGTTTTAAATACCCGCCCATCCACGCACACGCACACACACACACACACACACACACACTTATCAGACCCAGGTGTGGCTCATTTGCCACCATTCCCCACACCTGTTCCCCGAGCCGCCCCTCTCTCTTCCTCCCGCGCAGCCGCGCTAACCACGCCCCTGCCCCACATACCCCCACCGCCCGCTTTAGGCCGGGGTGCCACCGGCCTAGCCAACTCCCCCCCTTCCCCCCCCTGGGGCCGGGACAGGAAGTCAGCCACAGCAATCTGCGACCCCGGCCTATGGACCACCGTGAAGTGAAAAGGCTGCAGGGCCAGATACCACCGGGTGATCCGGGCGTTGGCATCTTTCATGCGGTGGAGCCATTGGAGCGGGTCGTGGTCCGAACAGAGGGTGAACTGGCGCCCCAGGAGGTAATAGCGCAGGGAGTCGACCGCCCACCGGATAGCCAGGCACTCTTTTTCAATGGTGCTGTAGCGTCCCTCTCTGTCGGATAGTTTCCGGCTGATGTAAACCACTGGTCGGTCGACCCCCTCCACCTCCTGGGACAAAACGGCCCCCAGCCCTCTGTCCGACGCGTCAGTCTGCAACACAAAAGGGAGAGAGAAGTTATGGGTGTGTAGCAGCGGCTCCCCACAGAGGGCCTGTTTCACCGCCTCAAACGCCCACTGGCACTGCTCCGTCCACTGGACCGGATCTGAAGCACCTTTTCGGGTCAGGTCAGTCAAGGGACTGGTCAGCTCCGCGAAGCCGGGAATAAACCGTCGGTAGTAGCCCGCCAGCCCCAAGAACTGCCTCACCTGCTTTTTGGACTTGGGCGGCGGGCAGGCGGCAATGGCCGCCGTCTTGTCCACCTGGGGACGCACCTGCCCTCCGCCCAAGTGGTACCCCAGATACCGAACCTCCCTCCGTCCAATTGCACACTTCCCCGGGTTGGCGGTGAGTCCGGCCTCCCTCAGGGACTCGAGTACCGCGCCCACCCGCTGCACATGCTCCGCCCACGTGTCGCTGTGGATGATGACGTCATCCAAGTAGGCGGCCGCATATGCAGCGTGCGGGCGCAGCACCCGGTCCATGAGACGCTGGAAGGTGGCCGGAGCCCCGAACAACCCGAAGGGAAGCATGTTAAACTGGAACAACCCGTACGGAGTGGAGAAGGCCGTCTTTTCCTTGGCCTCTGGCGACAGGGGAATCTGCCAGTAGCCCTTGGTTAAATCCAGTGTGGAAAAGAATTGTGCAGTGCCCAGTCGGTCCAGGAGCTCGTCGACCCGGGGCATCGGGTACGCATCAAATCGTGATACCTCGTTCACCCGGCGGTAGTTCACGCAGAACCGTATAGACCCATCCTTCTTGACCACAAGAAGGATGGGACTACACCAGGCGCTGTGGGACTCTTCTATTACCCCCATCTCCAGCATAGCTGCCAATTCTCTCTGGACCACCTTCTTTTTGTGTTCCGGGAGCCTATATGGGCGTGTCCGCACTGTCACGCCCATGGTTGTCTCAATCTCGTGCACTATGAGGGTGGTGCGACCGGGCCGGAGCGAGAACACGTCCGCAAAACGTGCCTGCAGCTCGGCAAGATCTGATTGCTGGTCCGCGGAGAGGTGGGCTTCAACTAGGAGCGAGGCTGGACCGGCCGACTTTGGAGCCTCGGGCCCCAGCTCCTCCCTCTCCGGGACTGCGGACACCAGCGAAACAGACTCTGCCTCCCTCCATGCTTTTAGGAGGTTAAGGTGGTATATTTGCGTACTCCCGCCCCTGTCCGACCGCACCACCTCATAGTCGACCTCCCTGACCTGCCGTGTGACCACAAAGGGCCCTTGCCACATGGCCAGGAGTTTTGAGCTGGAAGAAGGGAGCAATACAAGTACCTTCTCTCCCGGTGCGAATCGTCTCAGCCTGGCCCCTCTGTCGTACAGGCGTTTCTGCCGCTCCTGGGCCTGGCGCAAATTTTCGCGTGAAAGTCCAGGACGTACTGCACCTCATTCCGGCTGGTGCTCGGCCCCTCCTCCCAGCTTTCTTTAATGAGGTCGAGCACCCCCCGTGGCTTCCTGCCGAACATCAGTTCAAAAGGGGAAAACCCCGTGGAGGCCTGGGGTACCTCCCGCACTGCAAACAGAAGAAAGTCAAGCCATTTATCCCAATTGCGGACATCGTCGCTGATGAATTTACGGAACATGGTGTGGCAGGGGTTCTCACTACCCCCGCGTCCATGGCTCGATCAGTAATCACTCCGACACGCTGGGCTTCGGGTTCACACACTTTATTGTTCTGCCGACGCTCTGCAGACATGTCACCCGCACCAACCACCCCGTGCACCCCACTGTGCGGCTCTTTATAGCCGCACCCCTTCCCCGCGCTCATCAGAACCAGCCGCTCCCACTAATGGGAACGGCTGTTTCCACTGAGCGCGCCTCTCTCTCATGCGTCGCAGGTGCGCTGACCACGCCCCCGCCCACACATGGTTTTCAAAGTCTTATTGAACCGCTCCACCAGCTCATCGGTCTGAGGGTGGTAGACGCTGGTCCTAATCGACTCGATCCCCAGTAGCCAGTAAAGCCCTCTCAGTGAGCGCGACATGAACGAGGTGCCCTGGTCGGTCAGGATCTCTTTCGGGACCCCGACTCGGGAGATGACCTGAAACAGCGCCTGCGCAACACTCTTTGCAGAGATGCTGCGCAACGGCACCGCTTCCGGATATCGCGTTGCATAGTCCATCAGGACTAACACAAAGCGATAGCCGCGCGCGCTCCGGGGAAATGGCCCGATGATGTCCATTCCGATCCTTTCAAATGGCACTTCCATCAATGGCAGAGGGTGCAATGGTGCCCTCGGAATGGCCGGGGGGTTCACCAATTGACACTCCGGGCAGGATGCACACCATCGGTGCACATCCGCCCGGATGCCCGGCCAATAAAATCGGGTCATTATCCGGTGCAGTGTTTTGTCGGTTCCCATGTGTCCAGCCATCGGGTTATAATGAGCCGCCTGGAAAACTATTTCCTGGCGGCTCTTGGGCACCAACAATTGGGTGTCTTCCTGCCCGGTCTGGGTGTCACGACTCACCCTGTACAACCGGTCTCTGATTACTGAAAAGTGCGGATATGTCTGCGCTGCGTCGGGGCGCACCACTTGACCATCAATCTTGATCACTTGGTCAAAGGCCGACCGCAGGGTCTCATCCCGAGACTGCTCCAGTGGAAAATCTTCCATGGCGTGAAACTCGGGAGCCGGCGGAGTCTCCACTGGAGGCTCCGTCGGTTCCCCCGCCCCGGATGCAGCGTCGGGAGGACCCGCGTCCCCGCTGAGCACCGCACACATATCACATGGCCCTGACTGTCGTGCCCGCACCCCGCGGCCTCCCCCATCAGTCTACCAAACCCCGGCCAATCAGTTCCCAAGATTAGGGGGTGCGTAAGGCGGGAGCTAACCGCGACCTTCACCCTATGCTTTTTCCCCCTGTATTTAATCTCCACCGGCACTACGGGATACTCGTGAATGTCCCCATGCACACACCTCACCCTCACCCGTGCTGCCTCCACCAATGCCCCGGGTCGAACCAGGTTCTGGTGGATCAGGGACTGTGTGCAGCCTGAATCCACCATCGCCTGGCGTACACCCCCCTGGATTCTTACCTCAACGCGGTATGTCGCCCCTGGACCGGGGGAGGGGACTGGGGCGCCGGCAACCCGGATCGTCTGCCCCACCTCCATGGCGGGGCAGTCCCTCCGGAAGTGTCCGGGCTGCTGGCACCGCCAGCACACCTGCCCTGGCGGTTGAGGGGCCCCCCATGGGCTGGGAAGGGTGCTGGGTGGATCTGGCTTGGTCGGCGGAGGCGGCCCCGTTGGCGGTCCCGTTGGCTGCAGCCCCCTCCGTGGGCTGGCGCCTGGCGTGGCTGGCGGCCCGCCTCCCCCCATCGCCTGCGGGTAGACGGCCAGGTGGTCCTCGGTGAGGGTGACGGCTTCCGCTAAGGTCGGGGGCCGGTGGCAGCGGACCGACGCCCCGGTCCGGGCCGGCAGCCCCTCGAGAAACTGCTCCACAACGACCGCCTCCAGCATCTCCGCCGCCCCCCCGGCCCCCCCCGGGTGCAGCCACCTCCTGGCGTTGTCCAGCAACTGCTGGCCGAAGGCGAAGGGTCGGTCCTCCCGCCCCAACCGGGCCGCGCGGAACTTCCTCCTGTGGTCCTCCGGCGACAGGCCCAGGCGGTCCATCACCGCCCTCCGGACGGCTTGGTAGTCCCGGCGGGCCGCCGGCGGGATGCTCAGCGCAGCCGTCTGCGCTGCGCCCGTCAGCAGGGGCAGGACCCGCACCGCCCACTCGTCCGCTGGCCAGCCGCAGGCCTCTGCCGTCGCCTCGAACGCCTCGAACGCCTCGAGGAAGACCCCCGCCTCATCGTCCGGGCCCATCCGGTGCAGTGCCATCCCCGCCGGACCCGGCATCGGCCCGATATCAGTGGTGGGCCGTCAGGGCTGTTTTTCATATATATATATATATATATATATATACCGTGGTGATGTCTACATGAGACATTGCATCTCTTTCCATCGTTTCATAGCGATGATGCGGCCGTGGTTTCGGATGATGCAGGATTTTTTTTTTTTCCTTTTTAAATAATGTCAGGATGTTGCAAAATAATTTACAGATCAGTCGGGTTGAAACTGAAATTGCCATCACAAACTCTTAAGCTTATAGAAAGAAACTGGTCTAAAAATCAAATACCCCATGCAATCAAGCCAGAAATCTTAGTGTGGTCTTTGACTGCATTGTCTCATGGGTATCCGTCCTAATTATATAATTGTAAAATTGCTGAAAAGTCCACACTTATTTTCTGCTTGTCAGTTGCCTGAGGAGCACTTTGAACTGCACTGCTCTTCATATTTGTATAGCACCTTCCATAGTTTTATTGATTTATCGCTTGTTATTTGGAAAGTACATTTAGTTTATAGTCAACTTTGCATGGAATTTACTCAAAACTTTATTATAATTCATAATTGCCAGGTAACACAAACTTCTGAGCTGTCTGACAGAACCGTAGCACTTTTCAAACATGCATTTAACATTTGGGGCTCTGAAGTCATTTTATGCATCATTTGAGACAGAATAAATAACTGAGTGGAAGTGTCAAGTCACTCATGATAACTGAGTCAAAACTGCAGCTCAGCTCCTGTCAGAGAGTTTGACAAAGTCGGAGAGGGATGTGACTGTCAGCTGTCATTGTTGCTTTAAGAGCTTCTGATCATTTCTCAAAAGTCAACGCTCATGAGTATGAGATGCATCATTTCTTTAAGACTAGTAGTTGCCTACTTCCTCACAGACGTACATCAACTCTCATGAATGTGAGATACATCATTTCTTTCTGACAATGTTCTTCTGCTGAAAAATAGATCCTCTCAGACACAAAATGGGAGCAAATAATAAAATCTGACTGATAAACTTTAAGCAAACAGTGAGGAATATCAATTATGCTGGTGTGGGAGAGCTGCCTTTTTATTATATCTCCATGCTGGCTGAGATTCCCAAACCTCCTCTGTACAGTATTACAAATACCAGCTTAGTTCAGATTTTTCTCAAATAAAATAGATATAAAACATAGATGATTGCGAGCCACATAAAATATTCATCACCAAACTGGATGATGTATATCCATTAAATAATGTGTTTTTAAAACTTAGCAGGAAACGGTAAGGACATCGGTAAATATGTTTTGATAGGGTTTAAGTAATGGAGGCAAGGCAAAAAAACATGTAAAAAAAAACATAACTGGACATGTTTATCACAGGATGTTAAATACAAATAAATGGTATATAAGTATTTCAGAAAAGCATTGATTACCTTGGTGCAGTTGTCCTTTAGGTTTTGATTGATTTCAGATTACCTCTGGTATTTGGATTATATATTCTTGGATGCATTTAGACTTTTTTTTTCACTTTTCTGAGATCGGAAAGCAATCCAATCCGCCCGAGAAGCATGGCATGATGAGTGTAAATGGTGTCTGCGATCGATGCATGCCTCCTTCAGATGTGGTCTGATTGCTCTCGTAGCACGATGCATTGTGCTTGCATTTACACAACACACTGTTCCTTCCCCAGATGAGGATCTCAAGTTAATTCTAGATGTAAATGGTCCTTTTTGGAGGATCCAGCTTCTGATTTGGAACACATCAGGCATAAGGGGCGACTGTGGTTCAGTGGTTAGCAGGTCCGACTTTCGATCAGAGGATTGGTGGTTCGATCCCCGGCTCCCCTAGTCCATGTCAATGTGTCCTTGAGCAAGACACTTAACCCTAATTGCTCACTGTTGCTGTGTCTACTGTATAGCATGTAAGTCGCTTTGGATAAAAGTGTCAGCTTAATGTAATGTAATGTTATTAATACTAGCTTTGCTGAGGGTGCCCAATGCCCTGATTACACCAAACATTTAGAATACTAAATAAACATTACATGATATAATTTCATGCAAAACAAAAATGGAAAGGCAACAGATGACTTGAAATCACAGATGACAGATACAGTACGAAACAAGCGTAAATACTTAATAAATAAATATTTGTATTATATATGGATCAGTGGATCAGATGGTTGTGTTGAGTTTCCGTGGAGAAATTCACATGGAAATAATGTGATGCCATTTCACAACAGGTAATCACAATGAAACTGTAATTGTTTTTTAAACAGTGTTTTATGTGACACTTGTTTGGGGGGTAAATGCTTATACACCCAAAATAATTGAGGAGACGGCTTACATTATTCATGCACAAGTACAATTTTGTGAAAACAAACAAATTGTCCCCATTCTCATTTATGGTTGAATTCCGACTTATTTCTAACTTTATAGTGAAATTTAATTATCTTGTCTCACACGACCAGTATGCCCTCTAATGTAGAATCCTGCAAAGCACAATAATCAGAAAATGAAATCTCCAGAGCTCTAAATTGACAGACTGTGGGTGAATGTATGTGGGCTGTTACATGAAAATAGGAGAGAAGACTTTCAACCACCTTGTAAACAAAGCTATTAAAATAAAACTAGAGAACTTTTCACTGTGGGTCCATCTTAAACTCACACGTGCCGCTTATGTTCTCATACATCTTTTGAATTATAGTGCCAGGACACACTGTACAGTAATTTAATGAAGGTTAAGTAGAAGGAAACAAGAGGCTGAAAGCTCAACAATAAAACATTGCCTTTATGCTGCATTTAATGAGGTCTAACAGCGTGAGATCAACAACTTGAGTCACATTTGCTCTTTATTTTTGCTTACATTGTTGTTTTGAAGGCTGGAATTAAGGGAACAGATAATTACGATTGCACCACCTACATTAAATGTTTTCTGGAAAAAAATAAATGTGAGAGAATCGGACATGTATGCTGTTTGCTTCTACACAGCTTTGATCCATCTACACGGGTGGAGAGTCGCGCTCCTCTATGCCCACGGTGGCTGATTCAAAACGCCACAAAGTACATGTGAACCACAGGACCAATTGCTCAAATACAATCCCAGGTGGGACTCATCAGTGACATGATGTATCACAGTTACCGGCGCTCTATTAATAATATAGTCTCATCCCTCTTGAATGTATCCACATAACAGCTCCATGTTTAATTTGGCTGACTTAGAAATTCACTTTAAATCCTGCACAACATTTTAATGGAATCATAATTGGTGTTATTAGGGTGAACTTTTCTTCATCAACCTGAGCAGAGGTCTAATCACACGCAATTACTGAAAACACCTGTGTGGGGATGTGAGCTCCATTAACATTAACATGGATTGTTGCCTCGGCAGCTGAAGTTACAGTTCACTTTGTAAAAGGCCCGCCGCCATCAATTGATAACCTGTGTTAGTATTGTTGCTCAGTGATGCAGCATGCCAAAACGGGTTCCGTCTAAAAGTCTAAATTATAGATGAAACCAAAGTGCATAGAGCTATTTGAAACACAGCATGTATTCAGGATTAAACACAAATTAGGGAAAATTGATATTTAGAACACCCGACAAGTTCAAGTGCCATATGTGAACAGGATATGCCATAAAAGGGCACGTCACAGAAACCGCTACAAATGCTGCACTTTAAGGATTTAGATAATGGCAACTATGACTTTTTAAACAATAAGTCTGATCTTATAGATTTTAGTATGACCTTTGTATAAGACAAAGCATATTAGGATTGGTGCAACTTTGTGCCGTTTCAGAAATAATGGGCTTTTTCATTGTCACAGATTCCATATCCGATAATGTCTGAGTACATTCAAGAAGCACAAAAACGGTTATGTATGGCTCTCACCCCGCAACTTTTTATTTTCCTTCATTCATTAATGGGGTGTCTGTAGCTCATGGGGAGAGTGGTCGTCCTGAAACCACAAGGTAGCCGCTTCCATCCCTGTTCTCCCCATAGTTTGCGTGTCAACGTGTCTTTGAACGAGACACTGAACCCCCAGTTTCTCCCTGTGTGCTTCACAGCAGCCTCCTTAGCTCCTTTATTACTAAGGATGGGTTGGAGCGCATAGAAATGTAAATTTCCCCACTGCAGGACTAATATAACATATACAATGAAATAAATAAAATCTATACTTTCTGAATAAAAGCAGTCAGCAGCATTCAAAATGTCTGGTTGGTGTCAACTGTCAAAATGTTTGGTGTTCAGAATCAATATTCCAACAGCAGACTATTATGGTCATGACCGTTTCAGAGCAACAGGTGTCTTAGTGTTTCGTTTTTTTAACGGGCGACTTTGTTAACTGGTGACTTTCGGCTGAATGTGCCCGTCTATTTACTCTAAGTGGATAGTAAACGCAGATGTGTATGTATTTAAACTGGATTTAAAGCTTTTACGAGGACACTTGCATGTTCTGTTCGTGTTTTAAACAGCTGCCATCAGCATGCATTAACACGGTCACTCAACAGGCTGAAACATTGGTGGCACGTTTGGCTGCAAGTTAATGTGTTGTCCACAACTAGACTGATCCAAAGTGCTCATATGTAGCAACCATTTAAAAACTCAATCAACTCAAAAATTGTCCTTTTTGCATCTAATTTCTCGCTGGCGCAATGTTAGATGTTGGGTCCCCCCCCCCCCCCCCTGCCAATTGCACCTGCAGCATATGCTTGTATGTTTTTTTTCATTCTTGTCCAGTGATGGATTTCTTATAAGTGATCAGAAGAGGGTGACATTTGTCTTGAGGTTGCTTCTGAAAAAAGTTACCTAATATGTATGTGCTGGCTTTAGAGATCAAAGCTATAGCTGACCGAATATTAGGAGGGGAGAAGAATAGGTCGTCACGAGCGTGGGTATTTTGCTGACTGCTGCGGTTTGATCATCATAAAATAATCATTATAACTAAAGCCTCATATGCCTGCAGCATTTAATCTCAGCAAATGTTCATGGCCATGCTGCGGAACACTGCCACATCTAAAGGGAACCCGGCCCTTTATTTACATGGCCTTGTTGAATTAATTTGCATAAAACAAATACTCATGTTCTGGTTAGTGCACTTGTTGTAGAAAAGCCAGCCTATTTTTTTTTTTAATTATTGATATGATGTATTTTGTTGCTTTGTAAAGTAGAAATGAACATATATAAATATATATATATTTTTTGTTGTTGCACAAGTGTTGTGAATTGCCAAGACATTTTAATCTTCCAACAAAGCAGATCTGCCGCTGTTGGTTTTCACTGATTAACTTGCAGTGTCTTCAAAGAACAAGGCCTGCAAACAATCAGTGAAATCAGCTGGTGTCTCCATTGTTTGCAAGGATACTCTCAATCCTCAGTACATGCTTGGACTCCACTGTGCTGTAATAAACACCATTGGAAAGCACCAAAACAGTCATTCATGTAAGTATGGCATATGTGTACCTTTCTATGACTTATGGATCCAGTCAGATGTTATTTTGTCAACAAAGTACTTGAGTTACCTGCATTTGGTTCAGAAGTGCCACATTTTGTTCGTAATGTGTGTCATAAGTCAAACAAGAGCTTGAATGAGTTACTTTAAAAAAAGATTGATTTTATTTTGAATTTACATAAAATGGGGATAATTTTGCCATCTACTGTTGTGCACAACAACGAGGGACATTTGATGACAAGCACCTCTTCAACAGTCATTTTCCTGCAGTACAAATGGGCCTATTGAGCACCTGTTGGGCATCTCTTTCTGGGCGGATAAGCAGGCATAAACACTTTCTTTCACAGTGCCTGAAATGATTGTACCCTGTGTATTATACCAGAATATCTGCTAACATTACCATTATACATACTGCATACATTATTTGGCTGTATGGGAAGATTTCATCCTCGTTCATGTTTTAGCAGTTAGGTGGAAAACATATTTCGTATAGCATCCATACAGTACAAATTATTTATTAATTTATATATATATATATATATATATATATATATATATATATATATATATATATATATATATATATATGAATAAAATATCAGAGGAAGACTACCATCAGGTGTCTGCCTCCACTATTTAATAATGCAGAAATGCCATGGCAAATAAATAATATAGTTTCAAAAAAGCATGTAGAGCATACCTTCTTGCAACACTCTTCGTATAAATGGAGAAATAATTGTGTTTCCCCTCTTTCCGTGTGGGATGTGTGATGTCATTGGCACTTAGAGTCAGTATAATTAGATGCCAGAGATATATGCCTCACCTGGGGCGTCTTCGTCCTCTCTGTCTACGTTGGCCTGCTGCACACGGGCGTTGGGAGTAGAAGGTTCTGCTGGGTGATTTATGCCGTTCCTCAGTCCATTAATGTCTCCTTTTTATGTGTCCATTTGGCATAGTGGCCACTCCGCTCACCTCGTTCAGGCCGGATGCGGTCAGGACGGTGCGAGAGTCCTGTGCTGATTCATGAATGAAAAGAGAGTGGGGAAGGTGGTTTTTTGTTATGCTAGGGAAAATGCACTCATTCAATTAAATTCATTTTTTATAGCCCAAAATCATCCTCAGAGGGCTTTACCACCTGTACACATACAAGATCCTCTGTCCCAGGACCCTCACATTCAGGAAAAACTCCCAGCATCCCATAGCATGCATCAGCAGCATAAGATGCTATAGGTAAACAACCCTGCTAGTCCAATGTCTGCGTGCTATTGAATAACGCATGAGGTTCAGGAGGATGTGTTTTTCTATGCATATTGTATACAACTATAAGCATGCATAAGAGTGTGTATGCAGGCATCTGCACAGGAGTGTGCAACTGTGCAGACAGCCGTATATTTTGGATTAATGCCACACAAGCTAATTTCACACATGGCAGTGAGGGGAGACTTTCTAATTTTGTGGACTTTAATTTCCAAAAATCCGTTAATGTGGCGTCGATAAACTTGACACAGCATGCTCATTTAATGCAAAGCGGTTCAGCTCCCCAACGTTTTCCTGTCGTGTCCCCTTTCTCAAGCCGGCAACATTGACTACCCCCGACTGTCTTTATATTACATTTTTATCAAGTGTTATCAATGTTGTATGTTAACAAAATGAGCCAAAATGCTATTTTATTGAAACATGTGACCAATAGCACAAACTGCATGTCTTCTTTCACCTTTGAATGTTTTTTATTCAGACACTATAGATGAAAGGCTCTCCTGCTACATTGACAGTGAAGTAAAGAGCCAGATTGGCTTCTTCGTCCTTGAGGCTAAAACTAACTTTTTTTAACATTGGATTTCTATTATTCATTCCATCTGTGTTCATAATGTATACGCTGATCTCAAACGTATCTTGTTGTTTTGCTGTCTGAACATATCCTGCCAACCTGAATCTTGATTTATCCACCACTGCAACAATAAATGGACTGCACTTATATTGCATTTTTCTACCTCAACAGGACAAAGCCCTTCACAACGACTCCCCATTTTCTCACACACACACACACACACACACACACCAAAAGGGACAGGTGGGAGCAATTTGAGGTAAGGTGTTTTTGCTCAAGGACACTTGGATATGTAACCAGTAGGAGCCATAATCGAACCACCAATGGACGAAACACTGTGCTTCCTGAGCCACAGCTGCTGCACAGTGATGCCTCCATGCCGCATCAATGTTACAAAAGATACCAGAGAAGAAGAAGAAGTGAAAGATGTTGAGTTAATCTTTTTCTCCTGTTGAAGTGTACCTTGGTTATTTTCTCAAGAGTTTGACTTTTGCTTATGGCAAAATGGCAATTTGAAATAGGAGAGGTTAGATATATGAACTGTTCAGGAAGGTGGATTTTGATGTACAATTCCTGACTTGATTCAGCTTTTTTTCTCAGCTTTTTGACTCTCTGCTCTTCCCTCATTTTATCGGCTGTCGTGATGTGACATGATGCTTCTGTGCAGTTCAGCAGGCTCCCTCCCCCCCACGAACACATCAAATATACTTGTCAAGGCAACACGCCTCCTACCACACCTCCAGATGGGACGATCTACTACCGACATCACTCTGAAGACAGAGTATGAGCAGTTATTTCTATACACTGCTCTCTTTCTTTCCCCTTCGAAATAAGCCTGATGCCTTTTTCAGTATAATGTTCAACATTGGGCGTTCTGTGATTGTTATCATTATGCATACTGTTGCAGCCATGCAGTAAACTGCCCTGATGAATCCCACAGGCATAGCGATAATCAATGCAGGTGTTCTTTTAAAAATGCACATTGCACCTTTCCAACCTGTCATTTGAATATTAATATTGATGGCGATGCATCTTTGTATTTACCTCAGCGAGGAGGGTGTGACAGACATTAACATTATTTTGTGTAAGTGGGGTCCTTTGGCAGCAAACGCATCAGCGAGCAGGAAGGGTGCAGCACAAACAAGCGAGAAGTGTCACTGAATGGCTAATGGGTGAAGCACCCGAGCTCAAAAACAACTCTCAGAGCTCCAACAGCTCCAAGTAAAAAGGTGGAACTGCCATCTGTGGTACGATTATAACATCTCTGTATTCTAAAGGAGCACTGGCACATGGACAGTTTCATAAGAGGGAAATGATAGACATCCTTAGCATAATTGCTTTTCAGAAGGGGCAGTTGGCAGTAGTAGTTTGGAAGGGAAGGAAGGAGAAGTACAATAATGATGAAATATCAATGAGATGATGAAAAAGTAATCATTTTGCCGCAGTAGCACAGAGCTCAAAAGATCCGAGTGCCAACACTCAGAAATCAATAAGTCTGATCCAATGTGGGACAATTTACACACGACACATCACTCATCACTCCTTATTGGAAAGCCCACTGCCAGACTGCCATTCGGGGAGCTCACTCGGCTTGACAAGAAAAATGGAGCAAAATGCAGAGCAGCCGAACTAATTGAAAGATATATATATATATATATATAAAAAAAAAAAGATCCAACTTTTATTATAAACTTTATTAATTCACAGTGAGGTAGCCTGGACATGAGTAGGTGTTTCATGTATTGATCCTGCAACCACCATTAATTCAAACGATCGTCTATTCAACCCAAGTTTATTTCAAATCTGGACAGCCCATTCCCTATCATCCCAGCGCGGTATGACACAACAATTTGTAAGTTATTTAGTGTGCAATAACCCATCATTATTGCTTTTTGCATCATTTTATGCCATCCAGTCTGTACTGACTGCAATGTAAACACACAGGCATAAATATGCTATGCTCAGACCAAGTTATGTTTGTGATGTGTTTTCCGTACTTATGTTGTTTTTGAGGGACATATTTAAAGTTCAAGCAAGATGCGTTTCCTAAACCTAACTGCGGGCGTCTCATGGTAACAACGTGGCATGTAATGCTACTCAAGATCACTTCCCATGAGACCAGGTGCATTATTCCATCTGTAAGAGATAGGAGAAGAATACAAAAAGCATTATTATTCATTATAGAAAATAGTAAAAAGAATTGTCAACACAACAAGTAGGGGACAAACGCATGCAAAAAGTTCAAAAACCAACCCATTAATTCCCCTTTAAAAAGGGCTATCTTTGTCAAGTTTTTTAGTTTTTTGCAGCAAAGCTTTTGATAGTTTTTTTTGCAGAACTGCATTACAGTACTTTGTACATACATATCCCAGTGTGACTTCTCAACACAGCACTTAAAGAGGCTAAAACGCATTATGAACAACACTGTATCTTGCCTGCATACACTCGAGTCGTGGGGGTATAGAATTCATGTGATGTGTTTTTCTCAGAATAGAAGCCAATTCAAGTCTATAATTTGCAACACAAAACTGGGGTTGCAAATTAGCCTATTGGCTAGAAACCTTTTATGCAACACATCTACACATATTGTTATGGCTTTGTCTATGATAAATTATGTATGTAATAATGTGCGCTGCATTGTCCCTGACAAAAAAATCCAGACAGCAGAAGCTCTGAGAAGGTGGTCTCCCCAAGTGACTGCGTTTATCTTGTTTCATCATCTGTAGCACTCAGATCTGTATCTCACACACATGCACACTGAAGTACAGACTCTTCTTCTGCTGAGGCTCCCAAATACAGGGAGAGTGCGAGGGCTAGATAGCAATGCCGTTAACCAGGCCTGACAGGTATTCCACTGTGGCCAGTACAGAGAGTGGGCAACCAGCCCGAAGCACCTGCTAGCGGTTGTCACCGGCAATCACATTTCTTGGCTGAAACCAAATGTATGTGTGAAGGTGTGTGTGCTCATGTTCGCCTTCTTAGCAAACCTTATCTCACAAAATTGGCTAAATAGAACCTTCCCATGAGGCCCGGCAATTGTATCACGGCTCCCCAGCAACCACGGCTGCTGAAAAAAGCAGAGGTCATTTAGAGAACCAGCTGCACAAATGATGGTTGACTGTGTACTCTTTGCCTAGCTGGAGCATCGGAGACACCTGTAAAACATGGTGTAATGTAAATGCATATAGTAATGCTCTGATAAAACACTTAAGATGTCAGTTCACCTAAATCACAAAAAACATGATGAATCCATAGTAAGCCATGAAGAACCCAGCCATCTCAACATGCTGATAAATACAGTTGTATAAGGTGAAGACGCTCTCAGTTGAGATTCCAAATTCATGAACAACCTTGGAAACAGCAGTTCAGGTTTAAGCAAATCGCACAATGTCACTATCAAGCAAGAATCGCACAAATACCCATCTGGTCAGGCTTTAACCCTCCTATTACCTTT
The DNA here is from genome assembly GCA_023566465.1 of Cottus gobio. Taxonomy (NCBI): domain Eukaryota; kingdom Metazoa; phylum Chordata; class Actinopteri; order Perciformes; family Cottidae; genus Cottus; species Cottus gobio. The sequence continues at coordinate 22,890,591 of CM042217.1, read as the reverse complement.
GGGGTCAATTTGACCCCATTCAATGTTTAACGTCTCTAAATAAATTATTGACATCATTTTTTTTGCTTCATATTTCATGACTTTTCCTAATTTATTGGGGACAACTGGGTAAACATAAAATTAACAAGAAGATATGTTTTCAATTTCCTGTACACAACATTGGTTCTGGTTGTTTTGGATGATATTGAGGTCACTATAACAAACAATTGTATAATCTTCAGAAAGTTTTAGGGCCCTAACCTTACATACACCTTACATGAATTGTGTTTGTTTTTCCTGGGGTCAAATTGACCCCCGAACATAATCCATGTTACTATTCTTGATAACAGAATTCTTTTTTCATTCCAAATAATATAGATATAAAAAATATGTACTTAGACATAATATAAAGCCATTAAAACACCAAAAATATATCTCTTTCCAATTTTAGGTCAATCAGTGAGATTTTAATGGTGATCTGCATATTCCGCCATAGTCGCGAATATTCTGGATGTATCAGGGGAGGGGGGGGTGTATTTTTATTTATTTTAAGGGCTATTTAGGTAGTCAACAAACAAACAAAGTACCTGACAGTCAAACTTGGGAAACAATATTAACTCTAATAATTTTCTGAAGGTTTAAGTTGCTGGGGTCAAATTGACCCCAAGGGTAAAAGATGTTAGTAAATTTGAAGGTAATAGGAGGGTTAATAATGTGTTTAGGTCCTGTGTGTGTGTGTGTGTGTGAGAGAGTGTGATGACACGTAGGCTAGCGTAAATGATGCCATAGCATCAGTCATATCAGAACTGGAGAGTATTTCTTCATTGAAAGGAAAAATAAAGTCTCTGGAGGCTTTTCTCAATGTAAGAGATGTTTATTTTGCTCTTCTCCCGACTCGCTTAGACAAGAGTTAGACTGACAGCTGGTGATTGAAAGATGGCAGGCACTTTCCAAAAAATACTTGAGGGGTTTTATCCAAACAGTTTCCAATGACGGCCTCTCAGATGGTTCTGTGCAACAAACCCACATCTTGCGGGTCGGGTTGCTTCAAAGCCCAAACGGCTTGACTGCTGAGTGATACAATTAGTTGAGTTGGCAGCAAAAATCTCCCGGTTAGTATCTCAACCTTAATGGAGTTGATAAACACTCCATCAACGTATGTCCAGATGAAGGTTACAGAAATGATTTGGCCATTAATTGCAGGTTGAGCAGAGTCATTTATCCTGAAATCAGGTGTTTGGCTTTTTAGCTAAAGCTACCTAGCAGCCAGAAGTGTCAGAGGTTGAGGGTTACAAGGTTAGATGAGTTGACAGTTTCACACAGTTCATACAGATAATGACATTTTTGTATGGTTTCGTGTTTTTTTCATTTTATTTGTCATTTAAGTGTTGGATCTACTAACGCGGCATATTTAATTCCACAACAAACTTGAAGAGAGGCTTGTGGATAGATACAAAATGCAATAGTGATGTTTTATCCCGAAAAAAGTTGACAGACAGGACGTGGTTCTCCCTGAAGAGACAGATTGGAGCGCGGTAGAGGGAGGAAAGAAATCCAAACGTCATACCGCTGAGCCAACATGTAGAGAACTTTTAAATGGAATGAGGAATGAAAGGATTTGTGACATCGGGGCCCCGGCACACATTACCCATCACCCTCACACGCCACCTCATCACACAGGCTGGATCACTGCTAATAGAGCCAGTCTGCAGTGATGCAGAGGACCCTCCACAATCCATACCCGAGATTCTATATGATTTCAATGTCACTCACTTTTTACCACACTAGTTAAAGTTGTAGTTATTGTTGTGTTGACTGAAAGGATCAGTGTGCATGGTTGTGCACAGCAGTAGAGTCTAGAGACCAGGGATATGTGTCCTGTGTGGTTAGGATTTAACTTCAAATACATTTAACTTTGTTTGAATATTGAAAATGTAAACACGTTCTGGTTTTCGTTTCAACTCAACATTGACTCGTTCAATGTAAACAATCACAGTTCTAACTGCAACAAACTCCTTTGACTCGCCCAAACATAACCTTACTAACACATAGTCCATAATATCCAGGAGTGGATATTATACCCAGGGTATAGATAATTAGGAGCACAAAAACCCAATTTGTGCTGGCTGGAAAAGAGGTGGATTGGTCAAACAAAAACTGGTCTTCCACCCAGAAGACCATTGTTTGTGCCACGTCTGCAAACAAGAAGTCAACATTGATTTGTCACGTAACTGCAATACTCAAGCAAAGCCCCTGCAGTTATTTTAACCCAAACCACAACCTTTTCCGAAACCTGACTAAGTAAATTTGTTGTCTAATCCTGACAAAGTAGGTTTGTTGTCTAAACCTGACTAAGTAGGTTTGTTGTCTAAACCTGACTAAGTAGGTTTGTTGTCTAAACCTGACTAAGTAGGTTTGTTGTCTAAACCTGACTAAGTAGATGTGTTGTCTAAACCTGACTAAGTAGATGTGTTGTCTAAACCTGACTAAGTAGATGTGTTGTCTAAACCTGACTAAGTAGATGTGTTGTCTAAACCTGACTAAGTAGATGTGTTGTCTAAACCTGACTAAGTAGATGTGTTGTCTAAACCTGACTAAGTAGATGTGTTATCTAAACCTGACTAAGTAGATGTGTTGTCTAAACCTGACTAAGTAGGTTTGTTGCCTAATCCTGACAAAGTAGGTTTGTTGCCTAATCCTGACAAAGTAGGTTTGTTGCCTAATCCTGACTAAGTAGATGTGTTGTCTAAACCTGACTAAGTAGATGTGTTGTCTAAACCTGACTAAGTAGGTTTGTTGCCTAATCCTGACTAAGTAGGTTTGTTGCCTAATCCTGACTAAGTAGGTTTGTTGCCTAATCCTGACAAAGTAGGTTTGTTGCCTAATCCTGACAAAGTAGGTTTGTTGTCTAAACCTGACTAAGTAGGTTTGTTGTCTAAACCTGACTAAGTAGATTTGTTGCCTAAACCTGACTAAGTAGGTTTGTTGTCTAAACCTGACTAAGTAGGTTTGTTGTCTAAACCTGACTAAGTAGGTTTGTTGCCTAATCCTGACTAAGTAGGTTTGTTGCCTAATCCTGACAAAGTAGGTTTGTTGCCTAATCCTGACAAAGTAGGTTTGTTGCCTAATCCTGACAAAGTAGGTTTGTTGTCTAAACCTGACTAAGTAGGTTTGTTGTCTAAACCTGACTAAGTAGATGTGTTGCCTAAACCTGACTAAGTAGGTTTGTTGCCTAAACCTGACTAAGTAGGTTTGTTGCCTAATCCTGACAAAGTAGGTTTGTTGCCTAATCCTGACAAAGTAGGTTTGTTGCCTAATCCTGACAAAGTAGGTTTGTTGTCTAAACCTGACTAAGTAGGTTTGTTGTCTAAACCTGACTAAGTAGGTTTGTTGTCTAAACCTGACTAAGTAGATGTGTTGCCTAAACCTGACTAAGTAGGTTTGTTGTCTAAACCTGACTAAGTAGGTTTGTTGTCTAAACCTGACTAAGTTGTTTCCTATGAAGACGGAAAACACTGGTTCCATGTTACCACCTATCATTGTCACGTGTTGCTGGCTTTTGTAGAAAAGCACCAAAAAGGAAGAGTAACTTGTTCCTGTAACGTGCCGCTGTATGAGGGTACATTGTTCAGGTTACCCTGCATCATTGAGGTCTGACAACCTGTTGAATGTATTGACTTCATTAGAAAACATTTGTGGCCATTCAAGACGTATGAATCATGGATTGGTAACTCACAGTCTCCTTCACTGCTGTTGTTGATGCATTCATGTGTATCTTGGCACATTATACCATATATCAGTGGAATAGTGTGAAACCATTGGCTGGACTGTTTATCACTCAGGTGCACGCACAAAAGCATGTATGTCCTCGTGTGTGTGCACAAGACACACACACCAGAAACCGAGACATGATGCTATTAGAGGTCAAAGACTCCACAGGGTCCCTTTTTAATGACTATTATTTCAATTCAGTTTCCATTCTTTGGCGACTGAAAGTTGCTTTTTATCACATAAAGTAATACTATCTCACAAAAAAACAACTTAATAGTATAAAACACTAGCCCCCGAGAGGCATAAGGCAGCAGTATCAACTTGAAATCATATCAGTAGGAATGGATTCCAACGGGGACAAGTTTTCACAGAAAAGGGCCAAAAGAAATGTGTCAAAACTTCTCAAATAACTCCTGCTGCAAAAAAATCTGCTGCGGGAGGAGTTTGCAATCTAATTATAAAGGAAGACTGGATTGCTTTAAAACAAAGCAAAAAATAAAACATTGTCTCTGCCAGGTAACCAGGCATATGAGCTTGCAGGGGACCACTTAAAAACTCCTGTTCCATGCATCCAAACAGATGTGCCTACTTTTGCTTGCCTTGAGAACAGGGGCCCCTACTTTCACAGAGACTGTAAAGGAGAGAGACAATTATGGAGATTCATCACTGCAGTTTGTCTTCAGGGCACAACTCATCTCCGGAGAGAGGGAGATATAATTCTGCAATGTGTCGGGTGACTTGCAGATGTTACGTGTCACACGATGCAGAGAAACAGCTTTTCAAATAGACCCACTCACTGCAGTCTCAGCACTGTTGTAAAGGTTTGATGTGTGTGTGTGTGTGTGTGTGTGTGTGTGTGTGTGTGTGTGTGTGTGTGTCAGGAGCAAGGAGGTGTGCAAGCTTCCTGATCCAGATGTTCAGCTGTAGCTCAATGCCGTGATCTGTTCGTTGATTCTGGAAACCTTCACATTGTCGGTGCTGGTTCAGTGATTCACGAAGACATGGATAAGATATTTACATTTCACATGTCAACCTTATGTGACATCAAGTATGACTTCCAGTCATCGAGGCCAAAAGGAACATTTCATATCTTTCTTTGAAATGAAAATAAATTGCAGCATCGGAGAAAAAGCTCAAACCCAGACATGTAGCCAGTTACGCTACTTGTTCTTCTTGTTAGTGTGTTCATGTTTAACCAAGCAAACATGTTTCAGTGGAAGACACGCATTTAAATGAGCAAGTCAACAAATTATTTAGATTGCTGAAAGCAAAAAGAAAACATTGGACAGGCACCACTAATGCACCGACGCTGCAGACTTTGGCCAGACAGAAGTGCAGCGTCACAGCCAGGCGCCTGCCTGGACTGAAGCTTAAAATCCGACACTCGCTGGCCAGTTCAGAGTCGGGGCAAGCAGTTTCTGAATCAACAGAGGAGGAGATATGGAAATTCTCTCTGGCAAAGATTAGGGTTTTTCAATTTTGAACAAAAAAAAAAAAGAAGTCCCTGCTGTGCTGCTTTTGAAGCTTAGTGCAATATTGAGCTGATGAGACCATTCAATGATAAAAGACAACCAACTGGATTCAGTCATGTGTTAAAACCTCAGCCAGAAAAGACAAGTACATTATAAGCCTGTGAACTAATTACAATTGAATGGTAGATTGCACAGGCGGCTCTATTGTTGGGACATAGCCTCCCTTCGTGGATGCACTGCTCGTAAGGCATTATTAACACATTATCCGTGTGTTACAATCAGAACATGATAATCATGTGGCATGCTGTAACATTTGCAATCTGCGACTTGATCTTCTGTACTCTTAATGTTGTATATAAACAGCATATGCAAGAACAGTTGCAACGGATTCCGATCAAGGACAGGATACAAATTAAGTTGGCTTAATGCATGTGCAAGATCCTTATTTTGTAAAATCATGTGACCTGCATTGACCAAGGTCCACTTGTGAGCTATTAAATCAACTTTAAATGGCACATCTCTCAAGACATACAATTCAGTTTTCTGTTTGTGTAATAAGACATGATGGATCCCATATACATCACCAGTCTAAACTCCTTAAGGCCCACTTTGATTCTACTCTAAGCATCAAAACACAGATTCATTCAAACACAATAATTGATCAAAAACTCCTGCAGTCAATAACTCAATTGAAGCTCCATTTCGATCCATTTATATCCAATAAAACCCTCAATGAGAAGCAGTGTGAGAGCTTTCAGGGCAGCCACTCCTTCCAATAAACTCCCACATCTGACAGAATAGGATATCTGAGAGTAGTAAATAAGATAGAAGCTCCAATATATTGGACTGAAGTTCCAGCCGCACAAAACTAAGTCAATGGTGTTCGTGCTGCAGTTGGGAAAATCCCTGGGAAAGAAGTGCACTAAATCCACTCCACTGCTATAAAGTCCCAATGCTCTGTGTGTGTGTGAGTGTGAGAGAGAGAGAATATATATTTTATATATATCTTATAATTGTATATAATATGTATATGTGTATGATGAGGGCTACATAAAATCAGAGTCACATGTACACATGGCCAATAAAGCTGATTATATATATATATATATATAAAGACAAAAGTTCCGACTAAGCACATTCTATTTGGGAATTATAATGAAATATGAAACACTTAGATGTGCAATCAAATTCTCACTATGTAATTGATTAATCTAAATGTAATTTTGGCAAATGTGAACCATTATAGATGAGGATAAGGATGACTCCTAATAGTTGGTAAGACAAATTGCAAGATCTTGCATTTTTTCTTTTTTTTATACTTTAAGCAAAAGTTTTCCTGGAACAGAGAAAGCTGCTATCTGAGTTTGAGGCAGGTCGCGCCGACATACAATAGTACATTACAGTAATAATTTCCTGAGCTTTGAAACATTTTCTGTGGGCAGCACACCTTGGGCCATTTTCAATATGGTACTCATAATATGAAATGTTTGATTGAATAACTTCAGGATGGGCTAGGTCAGCTTTGAGTTCTGCTGCGCTCAGTCTTGCTGCACATCCTGTCCTCTTTTTATAAATACCCACTGTGCACTAGCCTGTGCAGGCGGGTTCAGGTCTGAATCATCTTGCCGCTCCTGTTGGTTGAAAAAAAAAATCTTCATCGTTTAAATCTATTCATTAACCTTCGTCCAATGCTGGTTGCAGGGCACTGACACATGTCATCACCTCGGTTCCTTTGCTGGCTGGAACTGCAGATGGTGAAAAGAACATAACTCCTGTACCATCTTTGTACCTCAGCATGAGGGGCACAATTATTGTCAAGGAGCATCAGTGAGGATACAGGGATAACTGCTGTGCTGCTGCTCCTCTCTCACCTTTTCTTTCCTCCCTGGCCCAACTGCATCCATTATTCCTTATGTAAATGTCACTGTGTTGCCTTATAGACCCCACAACATCCATCTCCTTGTGGAAATGCCACAGCATCAGCACCACTGTGCATCGATCCAATGCCAAGAAACTCCCCAAAAGAAAAGGCGAGAGGTCAAGTGGCACGGTGCTATTTCCGGAAGAGGCATTCTCTCTGTTGCACTGCTTATAAGAGCTGGACACAAAACCATGTCAAACTCAAATAGGAGCAGAAAGAATAGGCGGTTGATAAGGGTAAGGTGCACGGAGAGACGGACACAGAGACAAATGCAGTGAAGGCTGAAAAAAACCTGATATCTATTTTTCATTCTCCGTACATGGTGCGCGGGTGCCTGTCGCTCTGCGCGATAAGGAGTGTTCCTGGATTAGATTAATGACCTGCTTACAGTGCTCCACCAAATCAGTGCAAATGTTGTGCGCAGAAAAAGATGACTTTGCTGACAAGCGCTGTGTCCTTTCTGTCAACAGGGGAGCATCCCAGCCCCTACCATTACCCCGACACCCCCACTGAGCCGTATCACGCTGATGAAAATCTCACGCCTCTGAATTTAATCAAGGAATTTCCAGTTATTTCTCGCTCAAACTAGCTGTCCTCTCCTCTGTCGGATTGTCCCTTCATCCCCCACAGAGCTGCACAAGATGATTTCATCAGCCATCTCAAAGGGATACCTTGACATTTTGAGCGATAGTCTTGTTATTAGTTAGCATTAGTTATTTCTCACGGTGCGTGTGGGTGTAAGAGTATTGGCAGCTCAATCACCCAAATGACAGGATGTTTGGATCTGGGCAGTAGGCAGAGCCAGTTGCAAGCCAGTTTTGGATTGAATGAAGGACGAATGTTCAAACATCCCACGTAATGTAACACGTGCCTGCTGTGTAAATATAGCACTGTTGGAAGAGTGCATGTATTTATTTGTGTGCATCCTCCACTGAGCCTTCTTTTTAGATCTCATCCCCCAGTCTGGTGTGATTCTGAAAGCCGTCACATCCCCCATGCTTCCTGTCCTGATGAAGATTCCGTTTTTCACAAATGATTATTAAAAGAATCAGCTATTCTAACATCTTTGACAGAGGGTGTGGTGGGAAATCTATATAAAACTAATATGAGTTTGCATTATATGAGGATTCAAATTGCGTCTGGCACTGGTGCGGTCTCAGTGTTGGGTTTGATTAAATAGCTGGACCTCCTGTTAGACACAGTTGGGCTGGCACCACTTGTCTCTGCTTACTGGCGCCTCTCCTGGGCAGCTCGTCCCTCTCCCATCTGGCACCACCATCACAGCCAGTAAGCTTCTCGCAGCGCTCCGCTCGTCTGTCTATCCCCCACTATGAACTTTCTTCCTAAGGACTGCTTTTATTCGTTACTTTTCCCCCCTTGTGACGGAGGGTGGGCAAAGTGTGACGCATGGCGACACACAGAGTTGCTTTCATGTACCGTATTTTTAAAGCAGTGTCCATCCCGCGTTCTATAAGTTTGACCGCAATTTTGAGTCATTTCTTTTCGTAGAAGCTGACGCAGTTTCTGGACTTCCTGGAACGCTGGAGGGGTTCTTTTCTGTACTTCTCTCTCTGTTCCCAGAGAAAATGAGGGTGACTCATACGCTCATGCTGCGACTGAAGGTATTTCCGACAGTCGGCAATTTGAAGAAAAATCTGGATGCTTGTGGGAAAAGACACCAAATGTCACAAATTACAGTGATTTCCTCTGGTAAGAGGCCCAACGACAGTGCGGATGCACTGAAGTGAGACACAACAAAGGACTGCATGCAAAAGAAAAAGGAAAAAATGTAAGAACATAAATAAAAGCAGCCGTGCTCCTGCTGTGTATCTCATTTATTTCACTTATAAATGAAGCAAGATGTATAGCTCATGGAGTTCTTCATGTTCCTCCAGCCGCTCTGTTGACAGCTATATTATTACTTCATGTTCTCTAAGCCTAAATGTTTTTACTGAGAATGGAGAAATGAACCAGTGAACTCACTGCACTACTGACATGTTTTGAATAATGTCATCTATTTTTTTCAATGCATCTGATGATGATCAATGAGGAAGTATTGCCCAATAGCACATGAGCACCAATTAGTGCATGTGGATCAGAGGCATGGCCCATTAAGGGCCTGGGAAGGAGAAGATGTGCTGCTGGATATGACTAAGAATATCCCGCTCTTCCTTCATCACTGATACTATGCAATTATCACGGCTGACTCTAAGGGTCAAATTGCATTTTTCCGCCTTAGTCCTTAGTTGGAGCGAGCCATACCAAAAGCTTTTGGTTGGAAGTTCTTTCTAATGGTCTCTGTGAAAATGACTTAAAAGTGAGGTCTGTGGATCAGTTACCAGAGTTACCAGACATTGTTTCTGGAAAGATAAAAATGCTCTTAAATTTGTTCTCGAGGTTCTAAGTCTATGACGTTCATAAACTGCAGAATTGTCAGACTTGTGTCCTTGTAATGATGCAACCCATTGTTTAACTTAATTAGTATTAGTAAATGTCCTGAAAAGGCACGAGCCTGCCGAACCGTGTGCACCCACAGATATTAAAAATAGAGAATTAAAGTCATGAATGGTGCGAACAAAATTCAAAATATATGGGGTCAGATCGGTCTCATAATTCACAAATGCACACATTAAACTAACCACTAGTTCTGCTTTATACTTGTTGTGGAAGTCCCTCAAACGTCAGACCATCAAACTCCGCCGTGTCTGGGTTCATAATATTATCCGTAGTCGCACAACTACTTCTGAATGACAAACGCTTCCAGCGTTGCTTCAGCAGCGGCAGGACGGCAGTGATGTGATGAGGGCGACATCTGATTGGCTACAGATAGGTCCATGTTGAAAAAACGCATTTGTGGATCTGGCGACGTCAGGGGAGTCTCAAAAACCCACACACCAATGTGTAGCGATCCACACACGAATGCAGTGCGATCCACAAATAAATACATACAAATCCACATTTGTGCATTGGAATGTATTTGTAATTCGTTCTGTGTGCATTTGTGAGTCACATATATTTGTGAATTGTTCTGTGTGCATTTGTGAATTGTTCTGTGTGCATTTGTGAATTATGAGACCGATCTGACCCCACAGAAAGAGTGTGGAGCGGAAACATTTTTGATGAATGATGTTAAAATAGAAATATATTTCTGGGCATGATGCATAATCATGAACTGTGTTGGCAACCATGCAGGAAAAATGTCCAAAGAATACGCACAGACATGTCTCAATTGTAAGTGTGGTCTTGAGTGTGCACATAGATTCTGTTCTTACCGAAGAACAAACCTTACATAGGAAAACATCGGTGAATGTCAGAATCCTCGAACCGGGTTTTAGGAAAACATTTATTCACATTTATTCTTCAGAACGGCTGGTGAATTTACCGTCTTTTGAGCAGCACAAAAGAAAGACACCTCTAAGAATAGGTGATCAAATATACTTCTTATAATTTAGTTAAACTGGCCCTTTAAGAGCATACTGTTGTGCATTGTACGCAGTACATTTAGCTGTCCAGGACAAGTTTGTGATATTAGTATTAATATCCAGTTTTCTGTGTCATTGCACATATGTCAACAAAGTGTGTTAATTCAGTCCAGACATCTGGAGGTCTGTGAATAATTCTAATTAGGTCAGAACACATTTTATTTAGACTCATTTTGTAAAATGGATACTCAAGATAAAATAGATTAAAAACGATGCAAAATAATTAGTTTTGACGCATACCGCCGAGGATCTCTTCAAACTTCTCTTCTCCTCCAACTTCAATGCAAGCTTCTGCTGCACAAATGAGTGCTCACACAATAAGTGCTGCAAGCTGCTCTTCCCTCTCGAGTTCTACTTTGGCACAATAATGGTGGAAAACAAAGTATGTTTCACATTTGCGCTGTGAGATCCCTCATGACTGAATCCAAAGATTATTATTTATTTTTTTAAAGTGTGGTGACTTGTGCCACCACTACATTGGCTGAACAAGAACCCACTGGAGAGAAGGTTGTTTTGCTCGAGAGCGACATACAAATGACAGAAATATTTTTTTTGCCTATCTTTAGCTGCCTAGAATAACTGTTTTGCGAAATGCTGCCACTCACTTTCTAGTCAAAGTTACCTGTTTGATTGCTGGTTACAGAACCAGGAAGCTGTGCGAGCAGGCTGAGGAGACAGATGTCAGAAGAGTGGGTGCTACAAAGAGACACAAGTCTAAATGTTCAACTTTAGCAGGTAGGGTTCCAGAGGGTGACACGTTTAAAAAATATAAATAATGGAGCGGGGTTGCAAAAACTGCTGTATGGTTTTATACAAAAAACTTAAATAAAATAATAATAAATACAAATTAATCATTTTGCCCTCTGACTGTACCAGAGGAAAGATACCTTTTTGTAGTTCATTATTTTAATATTTCCTTAAAAAAAAAGAAGCCAAACAAGCTACCCAACATTCAAATGAGGCTGTTATAAATTCTGTAATGTTTATCACAAATCAGTACTAAACAATGCTGCTCGGAAATGATCTTGAATTGATCTTTGCAGGGAGCTTATGGAATTAGAGTTGCACTGACATTGTACATTAGACAGCAATAATGGAGTCATTCTGTTTGGGTAAAAATGTAAATGGAGGTTGGCCATCAGGAAAAAGTAATGGGAGCGCTCTGAAGTCTCTGCAGCACTGCAGTAATGAAGAAAGAGATGTCCCTTGATTGTAAAGCATACGCAGTAATGGTAGAAATTGTAACGTGTGCAATTACTCATGCCCACCTTTGGCCTGGGTTCAAATGTTCCCTCGGCCACTCATTACATGAATCTCCTACGCAAATTAAGTCAGCAGGATTCAATTCAATTAGAATAGATGTTCTGTTTTCTTTGCATTCCTAGAGTCCTTTACTGATATATATATATATTTTTTTTTTTGGACTTCAGATGTGGCGGCGCTGAACCATTTCCCATTATGACTCAGGAATACGAGACTTCTCCCAGGAGGAGACGCTCAGGAGACAAAAGACTATTTACCGATAAAGTTGCGTCGTTTTGACTGTCAGCAGCACTCTGCCTCTGTATCAAAAACTGAGAAGTGACTCCCCCAAAAAATCTGCACACAACACAACAATCAGAATTTGAGATGAGTGCCAATCATGCCGGCTTTCGTGTGTGCAAGGGAGGGATGAAAAAAAATGAAAACTGTGCTCCAACCTATCAGAAGAGAGAAGCTGACAGGCAGACATAATCTCCCCTGGAGTCTGAGCCCTGCTGTGGATGAAGGATAAGGGGAAATGGAGGGAGGGGGGTGATGGAGTGCTTGTGCTGGATAGATGGATGGCTGACAAGATGGATGGATGGAAGGGAGGGGAGGAAGAGTAGTGGAGGGAACTATAATGCCCTCGTGCTTTTGATTTTAGATAACTAGTGTCTGTGTAGCTATTCAGAGCGATGAACACAAACCTCCTATACATACAAATACACACGCAGAAACACACACTCGGTAGAAAATACACTAACGTACACACCCTCACACACTTGTCAGATAAGACAGCTTTGCATCAGGGATCACTGCTCACAAGCCTGAGACCACTGAAATCCCGTTCGAAAATCCTGCCGCTATTGATGCCAGCGGGGAGCCCTGTGAACGGCACAGTGTGCTCCTACAGTTTGTGTGATAGAACAAGTGAGAACTGTCATGACCGATAAGGAGAAGAACTTTATCTCTGGATCAAGCCTTATCCTGATTAAAACCAGTCATCTACGAGGGCACGCTGACATTTTAGAGGCAGCAGTGGCTCTACTGCACACCGCGGGTTCATTTTGCCCTGGTTCCTGATGACAGCACGTGATCCCTGGAGGGCGGTTATGATATCCACACTATTTGTTTGTGTTGTAATCCAACTCAAGGTATCGCACTTGTGTTTGAATTCAGCTCAATGTCTTAACTCCGACTTCTACTTCTGACCCTTGTTGTTCTGGACGCTACATTTCATGCCCCCTAATATAAAGTAGAAATGTCAGAGACTTAAATCAAAGGTTACTCAGCTTTAGGTTCATTTCATGACACAATGCCTCTGGATACATATAGATTATGTGGCATTTCTGTATCACACCCCAATCCTGAAGATAAAGACCCCAAAAAAAAGAGAATTAGATAAAAGGTCACAAACCAAGCTTGAATTTGCAATAATGAACATGTCACCAGTGTGAGTTATCCAATGTATGTTCCTTGGAAATCCTTTAATTTGAGTGTCTCAAGCATGTAGCCCAATACATTTCAGGGGAATTTGAATCTGGTTGCCGGCAGAGGAATTTGATATGGTTCTGTCATTCAACATGTTCTGCGGTGTATTGTACACCATGTACGAATTATGCTTGCAATTGTACTCCTGTTCCTAATATAAAGACTTAAACTTAAAGAATAACGTATGTCGTGGGATGAGAAGGGGGATGTTGATAGCCCATTGACTGGACAAAGGGTGACTCTCGGGCACCTTGGCTTCAGTGGGCCAATTGTGCCAATAGGGATGGGTGTTTGAATGATAAAAGCTGCCATAAGGTTATTATTTAGTTGACACATTTTCTTTGTATTTGTCAGAAGCTTTTTCTCATGGGTAAAGGTGGAGCACCAATGTAAAGAATGTGGATTAAAAAAAAGAATTAGCTTCCATTTGTTAAAATGGAAAACATTTTGGGATGTCGGATGGACACTGAAAGGACAACTGAAAAAAGATGTCTGAAACACATCGGGCATAGATCCTGTGTTTGATCCTCTTGTGTGGATCACAACGCCAGCCACACTTTAATGGTAGGAAAATCAAAAAGCAGTAAGGATTTTTAGACGTTGGGTCTGTTTATTTCAACACCTGCGGATGAGTTTCAAGGCTCATCAAGATGAGTGACAAGTGGTGACACGGTAATTTGATTGGCTGAGGGAATGGGGTACATACACAGGCAAGAACGGCACTGCAGAGAGTTGTAGAATTGTATCTGTAACCACATTTCAAGACTCTGTATCTTATACACAGTCTTTTTGAGCGGAACTTGCAAAATATAATCCTGTGCTTTTTTTTTCTTCTTAGAGGTTGAATTTATTGTTGATTTGGAAATCTACACCCAGGAGCCGGGTTTGCAGAGAGGGATGCTCTCGACCTGTAGCCTTCAGTCCCTCGACCCAGCAATAAGCACAGCTGTGGCAGTCAGGAGAGTTTAAAAATGTAATTTACCGAAATAATGAACCAATTAAAATGAAATGCCACCCATAAACACAGACTAATCTTCTCCTTATTTGCATTTTGTAATTTATTATTTCAAAGCATTCATCTTAGCATGACTGAGTGGTTCCTCGTTTACTAATAAAGAGCACCGCATGCACCATCCAACCTTCTCACTTACTACTCCATCTCTACAAACAGATACAGAGTACGGGGTCACTAACTGTCAGATATGGATCATTTGTACTCATGAACAATTTCTGCTTGACCATCCAAGCACCTCAAACAATCTGTGTTTAAAATCGACACGTTGTTGTTCTAGAAATCACATGCTACTAGTCCTTTGCTTTAACTGGAACTGGATGCCAATGTTCACCATAGTGGCATCACTCAAAAACCTCACCATCATAAAAACTATGAAGCATAAATAAACATGAAATCTAAAAGTTAATTTCCTGTCTTCTGTTGTCCTTGAATGGGCAAATTACTGGTTTTATATGAATGTGTTATGGTGACAAGGCCACAGTAGACCATTAATCAATTGCCTACATTGGACCATAAATCTGTTAAACGGCTGAGGTGCACTTAGATGTAATGACATTCACTCCATTTTTACAGTCTGTCAAAGAGACTAAATAAACAGAAAATGGGATAAATATTAAATAAATTATGCTTAATCAATCTGCATGGCATTTTCACATTTGACATCCTTTTAGTCTCAATCAAATAAAAACTGCTTAATTTGAGCTAATTGACTGATCCCGCCCCCCTTAGTCACTGTTGCTAGTTCCGACATCCATCCATCAATCCTCTTCCTCGCCGGGTCGCTTGGACAGCAGCAGGGTGATGTAGCTTTCCCTCTCCTCTGCAACTATTTCAGTTCTTTCTCGGAGAACCTCAAAGCGTTACCAGGCCAGACGAGATATATGATCTCTCCAGCGCTTTCTGGGTCTTCCACACGGCATCTTACCAGTTGGAGGGAGGCGACCAGCAGGAATCCTGATCAGATACCCGAACCCCTTCAGCTGGCCCCTTTTGACGCAAAGGAACAAGTCTTAACCCAGCCACCGTAAGAAGGAAGCTTGTATAATAGTAATTAATGCCAGAGAGGAGACATTTACAATCTTGTATCGGCAATCTATCTGGTCACTACCCAAAGCTCATGACTGTAGGGGAGGGTCAGAACATTGACACACTGGTAAACTGAAAGCTTTGTCTTCCAGCTCAGCTCCCTCTTCTTACAACGGTCCGGTTCAAAGCCTGCATCACTGCTAAGGCCTCGCCACACAACCTGTGCTTCTCGCACACCAGTTTAGCCTCACTCGTTAGCGATAGCCCAAGATATTTGAACTCCCTCGCTTGGGGCTGTGACTCACCCCCAACATGGAGGGCCCAATCCATCGTTTTCCAGCAGAGAACTATGGCCTCAGACTGGGAGGCACTGACTTGTATCCCACGCTGCTGCAGCATAAGATGGAGGGACATAGTAACACTGAACTTAACTTTGCTAACTTTTCCCATTACTGGCACCTAGCCGTGCAGCGATATTATACCTAGTATTTTTCCAAAGCTCATTAACTTTACCCCAGAAATAAGAAGGAAGCAAACCTGGCATATATTGGTGATCTGATGTCAGTCCAACTCCTCTTGATGTACATTGGAAGCTAGCATTTAGCTAACATGAAGATTGGGACACCAATGGCATGTGAATATATTAATGCTACCTCAGAACAGACGTACCAGATCTAAGCATTACAGGAAAAGAGAAAGATGACTAAGATTCTTTTGGTTTTCAAGTTTGCTCAACTGCTATTGGAGCACAGGGCAGTGGGTGATGGCCCAATATTCAGGAAGATAAGGTAATTGATTCTATCTTATAACCAAAATCAATTTAATTAAATAATTGTGTCATTCAACTTAATGATACATTTACGTTTAATCTATGTATTACGAACATTGACCTGCTAAATTGAAAACAAAAGGAAAAAGAGTGTGTGTTTATACCAATGAGAGTATGAGCCTTGACTGCACTAAAGTTTCACTCACTGGAGACTCGACACTGGACTGTGACTTTAACATGCTCCACCCCCTTTTGTTTCCATATACTGAGCCACACTGCAGTTGTAAATCACGGCCAGTGTAGCCATTACCTCCGGTCATCTTCCAGTGTTCTTCAATACTGAGATGAAAGCCAAGATTGCTTTTTAGAGGATTTAAATTATTAAGTAGCAACATGAAATCTAATTCAGAGTGATAAATGAAATTACATTAAATTACCGTCCGAGTCAATGCAACCCAGTCGTTGCTTGGAGGGTATAGAAGTAATGGCGTGTGGGAGTAAGTGAATGTGTGGGGCTGTGTTTTGATGAATGTATGCCTCTATCCAGCTGTTACTGTAGGCTTGAATGTGCTCCAGAACCCCCCCTACCCCCCCTCACACACACACAATCATTGACTCTCCCCTGGCAACACAAAGGCCAGCACTTGTAGGCTTCTTAACAGATGTTTATACCACAGGCACCATGGTGGGCTCGTTTCAAAGGAGGCCTGCAGGTGTTCAGGGATCTCTATTGACTGCAGAGATTCTGACTTTGCAAAGCTGTCAGATCTCTTATCTGTATTGACGTTCTAACTTAGCTTCCAGAGCTTCGTAGGGCCGTCCATAAAGTGTGAAACATACTTTGTTATTTCAGCTATACATTTTAGCTATACGTTGTATAAATATTTGACTTCCTCACGTCTGAGGCGTCAGCCTATCTTCCCAAACCAACAAATATAATCAGTACATTATGTCTTTTGCACACTGAGCTGACCATGAGCCAAAGTAACAGACTAGCACTATGCTGCGTTTAGGGGGTGGCTGTAGCTCCTGGGCATGAGAGGTCACCTCCCCTTAGTTGAAGTGTCCTTGAGTAAGACACTGAACCCCTGGTTGCTCCCCGGGTGCTTTTCAGCAGCCCACTGCTCCTGCTAAGGACGGGTTAAATGTATGTAATATGACAAACAAAATAAAGTTTAGGTAAAACAGACCTAATCAGAGCCCAACATTTGACACATTTTAATTTCGATAATCTCTAGGTTAAAAGTAGGTTATGGTTAGTAAAATAGTACATTTTAATTATTGTGTTCTTGTGTGTGAAATGTAGAAGCGCTCCTGGCCGTGCACACGCAGAGAACCCTGGCGGTAGAAAAGGCATACAGCTATTGCAGAGGCAGCGAGTGCCCAATAAGCATCGTTGAGTGCACTAGAATTGCTGAAGGGCCACTGGCTGTGTTTGTCCTCAAGAGCGGGCACTCTGCAATACCAGTCAACAATATCTGGTGATGCCAGCAGTAGCCTTGATAATGGCAACTTGTTTGCCATCTCAGCTTCAGAGTATCCGTGGCTCGCACTCTGCATATTTTTGATATCCTGGAGGAAATAAAGACTAGAAAAACATCTTAGTTCTGTGAATGTGGAAACTCTGCAACCGTGGATGCTGCGGTATGTAGATATGACCCGGGGCACCCATTATCCACCACCGGGTATGATTCCACTCAGGGATGTACTGTATCCAGTTCCAGTGACAATTTTGTTCATCAACAACTGAAGCTGAAGAGGTGTTTTGCCCTCCTTGTGTGACACTTGTTTTGTTATTTTTTGTTGGGCCTTTTTTTCAATTCCAACATTCACAGCAAAACAGCGGTTACATGTGTCCGATAAGCCCTTCTTTTGACTATCTGCCTGTAAACAAGACAAATAATTTGTTTGCGGTGCTTCCACCTCTGCAGAGAGGTTTTTCCACACGGAGAGAGAGAAAAAAGGCTAAGTGTGCCACTTGGACCGTTTGAAGGGGATTTGTTTACCAGAAGTGCTTGATGAGAGGTGTTTGTATGTAAATGAAGCCCATCGTGGTGGCATTCATTTTATTCTGTCAGTATGACCGACTGGATCACAGTAGAAATATCCTGTTCACTTTATTACAATAACGTAATCTACGAGGAATGTGTGGTTGCATATTTAATTGTCCAATGCCAGTGCCTGGCTAAATGATGTTGTCTTTTATTGCTGATTTCAACACATTTGTGTAACTAGATAACTGCTGTTCTGTAAAACAATTTCAGACAGAAATTACGAGGGGAAAAAACACACTTGTGTTTTCTGTATATCTTGCCATGTGGTGAAGATTAGGAGAACATTTTTATGAATTTACTTATTTTCATCTCTTTGCAAACGAAAGCTTGTTGAAACCCCAGCCATGCTGTTTCTGTCTTCATATTCACCGCTGACTCACTCCGTCCTTGATCAAGATGGCTGGGTGTTGCGTTAAACGCAGACTAGTCTGTGAGTAGTCGACACCGGGTCTTGTTGATCATTCATCAGGTCATTTATTCTTTGCAAGAAATGAGCAGAGACAGACATACAACGTGTTACTTAACTAATTGCATATCCAAGTCTGAATAACGAACAAAACGGAGAGTACTCCTTATATTCATGAACACACAGTCACAGGAGCCCTCATGACGTCTTTGAAACCTTCCTCCCGCCACATGATAAACAATGTGTTTTGTCTTCAGTCAGGAACATACAGATATCAGAGATCATAAGTCGTAATTAAGGAAAAGTTCATACACAAGTCATAATGAATGAGGGAAAGTTCACCTAGGAGTCACAGGCCATAAAATATATATTTAAACATGGACTTTGTTACGTTAAGGTGGAGCATTGGCAGATCATTTTGGATCAGACCTGAAAAACAATTCTAAGATTAACCCTCTGGAACCTGAGGTAATTTTCTCGATTTTACATAATTTCTTAAATTCACCTTTTAAAGGCACTTGCATATAAATAAGGAAGGAGGAGAAGGAAAAGGTGAAGACGGGGTGTTTCGGCCGAATTGGCAGAAAAACAACGCGTGAGGGTGGCGGACAGCAGGAGGAGGCTGCAACTGATGTTGGTCATCAGCAGGAACCTCTTCCCCCATCTCCCTCCATCCCCCCCCCTCTCATCATCCATCCAACCTCCCCTCCCCCCTTTCCCTAAAGACTGAGAGCGACACAGTGGCTGCAGTGTTAAGTGATTTAACTCTGCAGCCTCACAGAGACACCCCCACCTGTCTCTGTGTGTGAAGTTTGAATATTCTCCATGTGTCCGAGTGGGTTCCCTCCTGGTACTCAGGTTTCCTCCCACATAATCCAAAAATGTTCACTAATTAGACACGTATTTGGTCAAATTATTCATGTTGGGTGTACTTCTGCTGATCAGGTTTACCCCCAAATTAATTGATTAAAAAAAAAAGAAATAAAATCAATATTCTGTGTTCCAGCCTCTCTGATTAAATATATAGAGTATTAATACAATTGTATGACATAATGGTGACTTTAAATAATAAGTACTGGGAGCTATTTAAAGTCGGCGTCAGGGTGATTTTCTGTGCTCTTTACCACATGTATACAGGCATCCTCTTTCAGCCGCTTTCATTATTTTGCTAACATTAGGGTTGAGAAAGTATGCAGGCTGTGATTCATTTATTAATGAATTAATAAGTAGCATATGCATGTGATGTGATGACAACTGCGTATGGAACTGGAAGCGGTGGTCCTGTATGCCATGGAAGGATGGTTCCTCCCGTCTCTGTTCACAAATGGTCTTCGGCATCTGATGTGAATGGCCCTCTCAACCTTTCTCTGCCCAGTGCTGCTGTGACTGATTTTGGTCTGGTGTCCTTAGACTGCTGCTGATGTTGTCTGTTTCCGACGCTCATTGAGTCATTTTTTTGAGTCCTTGCATTTAACTGACAGTTCCTGTGCTTTGGCTTGCTTTGGCTTGCACTTCATTAGCGGCCAGACAAATCAGAATAGTTGTACGGTTTTATCCTGCGCCCCCTGAAGATACTTTCAGTTGGCGCTGGTCTGCAGTGCCATGTGATTGCCGGCACGCGGTCTCCTGTGCATGTGTTCTGTGGGCTGTGTTTCCCGTTTTACCATCTCGATCCTCTTCCACTGTGACTCACAAGCTGCTCCATCTGCTGTGGATCCATCAAACAAACAGACTATATTAACCGCACAGATTCAACAGCAATTTGACTTCCCTTGAGAACACGCCACATTTGATTTCCTTTGGAGTACATCAGCAGTCGAACACATGCATACACGTACATTCAAGCTGCTGACTCTTTTTCATCTATATTTGGCTCAGAGGGCAGGTGAGTCAGTCTGCCTTCCACCGTCTGCATGCATGTGTATTTCTTTGTCTGTGTATCGATGCCCTTTCTCCTCAACCTTCATATGCCCACCTGAGGGAAGAGGCCTTACAACTGGGTGGGGATCAAT
This sequence comes from Cottus gobio, assembly GCA_023566465.1. Taxonomy (NCBI): domain Eukaryota; kingdom Metazoa; phylum Chordata; class Actinopteri; order Perciformes; family Cottidae; genus Cottus; species Cottus gobio. The sequence goes on along the minus strand of CM042217.1, from coordinate 22,869,951 downwards.
GAACTGCTGTGTTGTGCTCAGCCAGCGTAGGATCTTATTTAGAAGCCCTCCAGGTGGGTAGGATCAGTGGCGCACAGAGGGGGAGAGGCAAAGGCAGCATCCATTATTTATTTCCTCATTTAACACTGGCAGCAGGTTCCTCACCCACTTTTATTTGTTCAAAGAGTAGTGGTGTGTGGGGTTAATTCTCCACAGGGGTTAATATTGGGGACTGATAGGAGTTTGGAAGATAAGGAATGTCTTGTAAACACACTAAGCCCTGTCGCTGATAAAAGATTTATTTGTGCCGCCTGGTCTTTTGCTATACTGTCAGTGCTTGCCAGAACAGGGATGCCTGGTGAAGCGCATTGATCTACCTTTACTTCTTCAATTAGTGGAATGAAGAATTAGTCCTTGCAAATAAAACATAACTTATTGTCTCCACTGGGGCCCAACCCACTTGTCCATCCATCGCTCTTCTTCCCCGTTTTCTCTGGGCACAACTGAGGGGCTGTTCTAATGACAGTTTAAGAGCCAGCTGCTTTGTGCTGTTGGAGATAAAACTCATCCGAAGAAAAATAGGACTCTGTGGTAACATGTGGAACTTAATTCACAGCTCCATCTGTATGTCGGATTGTTCTCAGTATATAATTGTATACAGCCTGATATTTCTTCAGGAAGGTTGAGGTAAAACTGAATATCAGAAAATGAAACTGAGAAGCGGAGGTTTTCTTTTCCAACAGAGTGGGAGGGAATCATTTTGCTCCATTCCAACCTCTCTCGTGACTCTGAATTTCAATGCGTCGTTTACACTCATTATAACAAATCCAGGGAAGATAATGGGTTCATTCTGCACCTGATCAAAACATAAATGTGGTATGATTATGCAGGGCGGATTGTAAAATGTGCAAGATAGTGTTTGTTTCTGATGTTTAGAAAAGACAACAGAAAAGTGAAAAACAAAGTATTTTTCTTTTGTATAAAGAGCACAAACACATTACTTTATATTAAGTGTAGTCGCAGGAAACTATCCATGGCTTCTGCATAATTGATTTACAGAGAAAAAATAGCTGCTTCTATGAAAGGGAATTCCTCTAAACGGGCACATTTTCACACTGCCTGAAGGGCTCACCGGCTCCCTTTATGGGGATCATCATGCAACTCAAAATGCTAAATGATCTGTTATTAAAATACTTTGCCCACAATAATCACCGCCACTGCCCCAAATGGTTGAGCAGTTACTATTAAACTTTTAAGCTCTAATTAAAAAATAGAAAAGAAGAAGAAGAAGAAATGCTTTCACCGGCTCTGCCCCGAGGGATGAAATCTGTCTCCTATTCTGTTGTAAATTGAGCACACCTAACAGCTCACTGCAGAATAATCAGGAATTAGGGGATAAATGCAGCAACTGTGAAGAGTAATAGCCTGCGTTGCTCCTGCACCCTGAGTTTATAAAGCTCACCTCCCCTCCAAGCTTTCGGCTGTGTGACTCTGTGTGAATGCCGGATTTAAAAGTCTCTGGAGAAGCACAGTGGGTGAATAAGAGGTGTTTTTATGTCACGCTATAAGCTTCCACTCAAGATATGTTCTACCCTTTTTAGATTCCCTCTTTTTTTTCATCCTCTGAATGCATGTGTATTGTGCTTTGAAATATCGCAGAGTGAGTGTGACGTTCTGATTGGTGAAACAGGAGAGAGAGAGAGACACTTGCACACTCTTTGACAAGTAATTAAGGGCCACTGTGCCACAGCAGACACTGAATGGTGGCCAACTATCACACATTCAGGCACAAGGCAGTCTTAAAGATATTTGCAGCAACTGCTGCATACTTCTATGTCTGCTTCTGTTTATGAATAACAATTCAGTTTTTCAAGAGGGTAAATGATGCACTATGATTTACAGTATTTCCTTCATTGAATCCATTGTCACTCTTGCCATATTGGATATCGGCACAATTTACAGCCTCCATCTGTAATCTGCAGCCCTCCATAGGCAGCATTGGGATGTGTTGTGAAGGTGAGGGACACAGAGGAGGCCATGGCCACCTAATCACCCTCATGTCCTTCAGCAGATGGAGTTAACCCCCGGTGCTGACAGCCCTCATCGCAGCTCTGGACGGCCTTGCTGAAAATTGAGTGTCAGGTATTTACTTGAGCGGATTAAGCAGTGGCCCAAAGATTGTACGGGTTATTTCTTTAATCCTTGCAATTCTGCGACAGTGCTACTGTCCTTCACTGCCATGTAAACATGGCCACACGCTGTCTGGACCACATGCTGTTTGTATTGTGGTTGTGTGTGTTTTTTCATAGCAGCAGACATAACCAGACATGGCACAACACAGTATTGCAGCAGTTCGTGAAATAGTAAAAAAAAAAAAAAAAAAAATGTAATCTAATGATTTGTGTACGTAGACTAGACTTTTAAACTAATCATTTTCAATCTGAAGTATCTTTTGTGCCTTCAATGTTTTTGCTGTCATTTGTTATTTCCCTGTACTATTTGTGAAATGGGGAAAACACCATAAATCCTACCTGCATATGTGCGTGTGGGTCCGGATTATTTGACAATTCATAAAACACTCACAACCGGTATTTAATGAAAGTTCCTGAAGCCTTAGAAAATGTGTAAAAACATATCTTTTTTAAATCCTTAAATATGATTGCAACTATGGTGCCAAACACATTACTCCCAAATGGGAGTAATATAAAATAAAAATACAGTGGCAATATACAGTCAATAATAATTGTTGTAAAGAGCTGATAATATATATTGTATTACATTACATTTAGCTGACGCTTTTATCCAAAGCGACTTACAATAAGTGCATTCTACGGTTACAAACAAGAATCAGAACAAGAATCAAGAAGGTACAATTTCATCAAAGGTTCAACTACAAAGTGCTATCAGTAAGAGCAATTTCAGTGCTACTAAAGTGCTACATCCTTTATTCAAGGTATAGTCGGAAAAGATATGTTTTTAGTTTGCGACGGAAGATGTAGAGACTTTCTGCTGTTCTGATGTCAATGGGGAGCTCATTCCACCATCGAGGAGCCAGGACAGAGAACAGTCGAGACTTTGTTGAGTGTTTAGCTCGCAGCGACGGAGCTACAAGCCGATTGGCAGAAGAGCGGAGCGCACGAGTTGGGGTGTAAGGTTTTACCATGTCCTGGATGTAGACTGGACCAGATCTGTTCGTAGCACGGTACGCCAGTACCAATGTTTTGAAGCGGATGCGGGCGGCCACCGGTAACCAGTGAAGGTCGCGGAGGAGCGGAGTAGTGTGGGTGAATTTCGGGAGGTTGAAGACCAGTCGAGCTGCAGCATTCTGTCACAGTGTGACAGTGGCTCCTCCTCCTTCCTCGTGTGTCACCTGATCTCCAATTGTTTCCACCTGTGTCCTGTTATGTCATGTGTTTATAATCTGTGCTTTTTCCCTTGTCTGGTGCCAAAGTGTTTTCGTCTATGGTCGGAACTACCCAAGCCAAGCCCACAGCCACGCTTCCGCTACAGTCTGTATCTACGTTTGTATGCCTCGTTCCAGAGTGATCTTCAGTTTACGTTAGTTCGTGTGATATATGCCCCGTTACAGGTTTTCCTCCGTTGGAGTGATTTTGTGTTTTTTCCGGTATAGGGAGATTTTTGGTTTTTCCTCCGTTCAGAGTGAGTTTTGGTTGTCCTCCGGTGGAGTGAGTTTTGAGTTACATTGTGAACGCTGTTTTGAGCTCATTAGGAGCGTTTTTTGATGTGTACTTTGTATAAAATAAAGACCTGATCCCGCTGCGTCTGCGTCCTCCTACGAGTACCGGCCTGACACATTCTGGATGAGCTGCAAAGGTCGGATGGCACCAGCAGGTAGACCCGCCAGGAGGGAGTTGCAGTAGTCTAGGCGTGAGATGACCAGAGCCAGGACGAGAACCTGTGCTGCCTTCTGGGTGAGAAGTAGACGTATTCTCCTGATGTTGTGCAGCATGAATCTACAGGAACGAGTTGTTGCGGTAATGTTGGCAGTCAGGGAGAGTTGACTGTCCAGGGTCACACCGAGGTTCCTGGCAGTCGGGGTCGGGGCCAAGACTGAGTTGTTGAAAGTAATCGTCAGGTCGTGAGTGGGGGAATCTTTCCCTGGAAGGAGAAGTAATTCCGTCTTGTCAGGGTTAATTTTCAGGTGGTGTGCGGACATCCATTGTGAGATGTCAGTCAGACAGGCAGAGATTCGTGCTGCTATCTGTGTTTCCGATTGTGGAAACGAGAGGATCAGTTGGGTGTCATCAGCATAGCTGTGGTAGGAAAAGCCATGTGAGCGAATGACGGAGCCAAGAGAGTTGGTGTACAGGGAGGAGAGGACCGAGGACGGAGCCTTGAGGGACCCCAGTAGTGAGAGGACAAGACTCAGATTGTAATATGAGTACTGTGAGTAATATTACTCTAATGAACTTGCCGTGACATTGTTTTGATCTTATTTCTTTCTTTGTTTCCCCCAGGATTGTAAACATAGTAGCCTGTAAATAAAATTAATGGAAACCAAGCAACAATTATGTTGGGGGTAAGATTCATGAGGTTAATTATTGTTATCCACTTGTTCTGCGGTGCTGCGGACCCCAACATCATTTCTAGAATCCAGCTGAATCCTGTAGTTGTCTACGTCATCATAATATAGATTCTGAATATCAGCACTGCTATCTGCTCTTTGAGAGAAATGAATAACACCAGCATTTGAAATTATACACCAATCTATACCTGGTTTGGACTTTAAAGTAAAAAAAGTAAAATACACTTCGAACCCAATCTGTCGTACAGTCTATTTCCTTTTATTTCCTAGTCACGTTATCACAGGCCGAGGGAGGACAGCAGTGTCCTGCATGAGGGTGGTCTGCTGCAGGCTGGCAGCACACTGACGTGGTTTCATAATGTGAAAGATGTCAGACAGTCTGCAACCTCCATCCTTCAAAATATATATTTCCTTCACATCATAGTGTTATTTACATTAACAGTTGTACCGTGTATTTGATGGATTTGCTAGCCTCTATAAGATAAAAACTACTATACCCCATCACAGCTAAACAATTTGCAAACTATGCTAGTATAATTTGGATTTTAAGATGCATGTTACCTAAAGTTCCAGCCAGCCATATTTTTATTGTATAGAAATTGATTACCAGACTTGAAATTTGCTTGAGGCCTCAAATCCCAGTGAACATGAAGTCAGCATTAATATTTGTCAGAATTACATTATTGTTGTTAAATAATACGATGCAGGCTTTTCTTATATTGCTTTTCAAGACGTCTGCACTTTACAGCTCACTGTCCAACAAAGAGCAATTTGCTTATCAGCCCTTATAAACGAATGTGGTGATGACCATATACAAATTTAAACGTATCTCACATTGTGTGCTACGGTTGCAGGCCCTTTATGAAACAATACTATTTGACAAATGTAAGTAATAAAATAAGTTTTTTATTTCTGAGCAAATAGTGCACCACTACTCCCTATTGATATCATTACATTGCGCACAGACAGTCATATAGCTGGAAAACTATATAATGAACGTGCAAATAGTTGCTGTCTAATTGTACAATAGCTTATCTCTGCCCACACACACACACATACTCATCTTAATATTCTCATCAATTCCACGTGACCAATGGAGATGCAGTGCTCATTATCCACACAGCCATCTCCAGAGGAGGGAACCAGGGTCGTCATGGACCGGCCTGTGAGTCATCTCTGGGCATCACGTCTCTCTACCAATGGCAGCTTGTGTGTCGTTACTTTGTGTTGCGACGCCACAGACGTCCTCAGCAGGTTCTCAGCTTGACTTGAAGATGTGGAGCCGGCGAGGCCCATGTGCACCTCGACCACAGCGGGGGGCCCGACAGCGCACAGCACTTCTCATTTCATAAATCTGGCTGCAGTGAGTGACAAACTTCAATTCAACCTCTCACAACAGGAAATGGCAAGTCCATATCGAGGGACTTCAAACACAGTGACAGCTTTTTTCGCTGAGTACCAGTCTCATAAACAACACATCCCCACTCAAGGTTTAGGAAGGCGTGAAGTAAAAATAAAACATGTGGCAGCTCATAAATGTAAGTGAGGAAGCCTGCTTTTCTGTGTAGTTACTGCTTTTTGAAATGCATACACATGAAGCCGAGGCCTTCGCTCGGTCTTCGGGGCATGAAGAATAACTCAGAACCGTATAAACTTTCAATCCTGCATTGCACATTAACGAGGAGGATGGCAGCTGATGCATTTGAAAAGAAACGTAATTGAGACTGGGTCCAGTGGACACTCAGATATTAATTTCTCAGAGGGCAGGGCCTGCTGCGGGGCATCAGATAAAATGTAATTAGGCCCGCATTTCATTTGAGAGCTTCTGTACAGCAAACATAGACCTGAGGTGAACTCAGGTTGCTGCCTTCATGATGAGTAATATTGGATGCCCAACGATGTATCAATCATGATCGTAAGCTTCTTAGCTTGAATTCATGAGTCATATTACTTGCTGTGGATTGTACACAGCTTTATTCACTTCTAATGAATGAACAAAGTACCTGACCAGCAGGAGCAGCAATAGCGGTGTATATTATCATATCAAAAAGTTAACCACGCAATCTCGACATGAAGTTACATTACATTACATTACATTTAGCTGACGCTTTTATCCAAAGCGACTTACATGATATACAGTGTACAGTAGACCGTAGACACAGCAACGGTGAGCAATTAGGGTTAAGTGTCTTGCTCAAGGACACAACGACACGGACTGCCGGAGCCGGGGATCGAACCACCGACCTTCTGATTGAAAGACCGACTTGCTAACCACTGAGCCACAGTCGCCCAAGTTCACATACATGCGTGTCGTCTGGAACACATGACCTCTATGATAACAATGGCTTCATCAGAGGTTGTCATGAAACTGTCCATTTTTAAACTTTGCATTATTCTGAAACAATCTAGGACTCCTGGTCCTTGTCCTAAAACTTAAACTTAACTTATGTATGTATCAAAGCTTAGGGAAACATTATGATGGTTGCTATAATACCCACTTTATGATGGTTATGGAACAATTGTGCTTACGGCTCAATAAAAACCACGTTGCCTTGTGGTGGGAAGCTGGACATGAACAGCGGTCTGTGTTAGAGTCTGACGTTTTGTCGGCCCATCCATCCACCCCGACCGCTCCCTCCACAATAACCTGACAACCTGCTTTGCTCCAGAAGGACAAGAGTTATAATTCCTGCAGCTGCTACAGGGCTCTGTCACTAAACTATAACCATGTCCTTTAGGGCATTTCCTGAAACAACTGATTCTGACAGGTTTTTGTTTATTTGGGAGGTCCGCCTCCTTGTATCACACGATCTTCATCAGCAGATGGATTTTACTTAATTGTGAGGTTCTCATAATAATAATTAAAACAAGTTTGCTAATCATGTAGCTGTAGATTTTCAAACTCTCAGACTATTTCCTGTTTTTGAAAGCGAGGCATCACTGTGGCCTGTGACTAACCATGTTTCACTGCAACATCCGCACTGTGTATGTCATCCACCTCTTCTCTCTCCGGAACATTCATGAATGCCTCATGCTATATATTGTCAACTAGGGATGCACCGATACCGATACCGGTATCAGTATCGGGGCCGATACTGCGTTAAAATACTCGTACTCGTATCGGTTTCAATTGCCGATACCAAGAACCGATACCACTCAACAGTATTTCGCTACAACAAACTGGTCGCGCTTTGTGGAGAAAAAGATTTGTTGTCCTACCTGACTTCAACGTCTAGGGCAGGGGTCGGCAACCCGTGATCCAGAGCCGCATACGGCTCTTTCGTCACTCTCTTGCGGCAAGGTGTGTAGAGTTATGGTGCGTCGCGTTCACACAGTAAAAAATGACTGCCGTCCTGCCGGTTTGAATCAAACGGCTGCTGATCCACCTGAAGTAGCGCTGGCAGCGGCCTCATTCAGACGCTGTTGTGCGGCTACGGATGATATTATTGTAGCCGAGTGTCTGTTGTGTGTCTATATTTGTAATTCTAATAAAATGAAAACACGCTGCAGGGTAACTTGAACCACTTTTTTATCTCCTTCACACACGTATATCCCACAATTCCACTCCTGTTTTCCTTTCCATTTCTCCCTCCACAATAAAAGCACCGGAAACATAACTTGGAACACAGCTTCCTATATAATTGCTCGATCCCTAATATTATCGCTTACATTATGAACCCGGACACGGGGGCGTTTTATGGTCCGACATTAGAGGGACTTCCACGAGAAGTTTAAAGCTTGGGATAGCCTTCTGTTAATTTTGTACTATAGGCTTGACATAATCTGCAGAGGATAAAATAAAATCTGCCTCCAAATTAATTGCACTTTCATGGAGACCAAATCTAAGAAGTATCGGTATCGGTACTCTGTATCGGCAAGTACACAAATAAAAATACTCGTACTCGTATCGGTTTGTAAAAAGTGGTATCGTTGCATCCCTATTGTCAACCAATGGGAAGCTCTGGAAAATATGAAAGATGGGTTGTTTTTTTTCAAGGTCGTGCCTGAATGAACTGTTCACAGGCAGTATATGTGACCCTTTTATAAATCTATTTGTAATTTCTATCATTTTTAGAGGAAAAACACAGACAAATATGGATTTTTCTTTCAATCAGGTTAAGTTAATGAAGCATTTTGCAACATTTATTTTGAACAAGCATGTGCATCCAGGGTTTTTTAGTCTTTATTTTGACATAATTTATCCATGAAGTCACAGGTATGCAAAGATATTCCGTTGAAGATGTCTATTTGTTGCTACAGGTGCTCTGCCGTGCTGCCAGACCCTCCTGGTCTGAATGTGTGAAGCCCTCTGTGCTTCAGAGACTTCACAGGCTAAGCCAAATTCAATTACTTTTACCCTCAATAGCTGCTGTAAGTGGTCCAAAAATCCTTATACTCTCAGGCTTCAGATCATCATGCACAATCCCTTTTCTCCTCCAAAACCAGAGTCTTACCTGCCGCTGAAATCCTGAATAACAACGTCATGAGAAGGTCACTGTGCTGGAGCCGTTAACATTTTGTGAATGTCTTACCGGGGACATTGCTTGGGTCAACCTGGTCTCATTCACCCCACGGTCGAATATGGCCGCTTGTGCAGTGCCCCTCGGGCATCTGCTACCGACACACCGAGGCAGCCTTTAGCCTGCAGCCTGTGTGAGACACGGGGCTTTGACCCGCCACCGGCGTCCCACGCTCTGTCTGTTGGACGCTCAGAGCAGCTGACATGAAGAGCGAGAGCATCCATTCGGCGTGGGTGTGATAAATGGGTCAAACAAGCAAAGTTCTCTCACCCAGATGACCGTTCCATGTACAACCTGAACATGTAACTACCATGGCATACTATTTTCTGTATAAAAAAGACACATTTTTTTCTTTTACTTTCTTGGCAAAATCTAACCCAAAACTAAGAAATCCTATGTCAGAAGTCTATTTTTCCTGGCGCGTCCAAAAGTGACGCTAAAGTACCGAGCGCATCATAGTTTGATGCGTGGCACCACTGATCAAGCTTCTTTAATGTCTTTTTTACATTTATCTTGTTTCTCGTATATAATATGTATATGTACAGGGTGAGCAACATGTAACCAGAGTCCAATTTCATGTATGTCTACACACACATGGCCAAAAAAGCTGATTCTGATTCTGATATTTGACAAGTTAGGAGTGTGTGTCTTGGATTTGGGTTCACTTCAGGGCAATCCACTGTCAGGTAGAACAGAAATTAAAACCCCATACAATGAATTGCAAGATGTGAAACAATAGCAGAACTGGTAAAGCTTTACTATTGCTACCCACTCTAATAGCTGTTGAAGAATAAATGGGACAAAGCAGTAATACAGTATGCTAAAGCACTCAGCATCATATGCATGAACATTCATTAAATGTCTTGTTTGATTAGATTTTTGTTCAAAATAAAAGATAAAAAGCAATGTAAACATGATGTTGGTTGCATTTGTTGAAGGTCAGTTAGTTGGAGTAGAAAAGTCAGAGTTAATTGAAAATGTATATTCAGGGTGTAATATTTTCATTTTAGTGTGCTGTGAGTTTTAATTAATTTCACTGTGAACCACTTATTGTTACGTCCCCAATGGTGTCCAGGGGAGGAGGACGCCAGCAGTATAAAATAATAACCCGGGAAGGCTTGTGAAAGAGCAAAGTAAAGATGTTTAATGGTGGACAGCTCGCAGCTAAACACAATCTCCGAAAGGAACGACGATCCCAGCTCCTCTCGCTCCTCACTCCAGGCGTGGTCTTCGACTCTCCACTTCTCTTCTTCCCCCCTCAGTGTTCGTCACTCCCCTTTAACTCCCTCCTGATTGGATGATCATCGGCAGCTGCGGAAGTGACCTCACGGCACACCTGGCGGGGAAATCACACACACACACGCACACACACAAAAACCCACACGGCACGTAACACCCCCTCCCATAAGAGAGAACCCCTACTCCATAGGCCCGATGGTATATGGTCATCACAATTTGATACCTCACCTCATATACCTCGCCGCGGTCCCATCCTTGGTCTTCCCCTCCCTTGCCCCCCGGCTATCCCGAACCTCACTTCCTCAGGGTAGCCTGGACAGCGCATCCGCCACAATGTTGTCGGCCCCCTTTTTGTGCTTGATGCAAAGGTGGTAACCCTGGGCCAAGAGAGCCCAGCGCATCAAGCGCTGATTGCTGTTGTACATTTGGGCCAAGAACACAAGCGGGTTATGGTCAGTGTAAACGGTGACCGGATGGGAACTGCATCCCACGTACACATCAAAGTGTTGCAGGGCAAGGAGCATGGCTAAAGTCTCCTTTTCAATGGTAGAGTAGTTCAGTTGATGACGCTTGAACTTGGTGGAGAAGAAGCAGATAGGATGGCACACGTCTCCTTCACCATCCTGTAACAACACTGCACCAGCTCCGGTGTCACTGGCATCCACCTCCAGCTGGAACGGTCGGGCGACGTCCGGCGCAGCCAGCACGGGAGCACTACACAGGAGAGACTTAGCCGAGTTAAAAGCATGGTTACACTCATCATCCCAGATAAACGGAACCAACGGGCTGCACAACCGGGTCAGCGAAGCTACCACTACTGAAAAGTTCTTGCAGAAGCAGCGATAATACCCTACCATGCCTAGGAACCGTCTAAGTTCCCGCCGGGTAGTGGGTACCGGTAGCGACACGACCGCAGCCACTTTGGCATCCACAGGTCGGACCTTCCCCTGTCCTACCTGCTTACCCAGGTAGGTAACCGTAGCCTTACCAAACTCACACTTGGCCAAGTTAAGGGTGAGGGAGGCGTCCGCCAGTCGCTGGAACACCGTTTCCAGACTGGCCCGGTGACTCTCCCAGTCATCAGAGTAAACTACCACATCGTCCAAATACACACTACAGTTAGGCACCTCTCCCAGTACAAGCTGCATCAGGCGCTGGAAAGTGGCCGGCGCATTCTTCATGCCAAACGGCATCACCGTGTACTGCATGAACGCATCTGGTGTAACAAAAGCTGATATTTCGGAAGCTCGAGGCGTCAAAGGAACCTGCCAATATCCTTTGAGCAGATCAAGCGTGGAAATACATACAGCTGGTCCAACCCTGTCCACACAGTCATCCATTCGGGGCAACGGGAACGAGTCGGACACCGTCACCGCGTTGACCTTTCGAAAATCTGTGCAGAAGCGCGGACTACCGTCAGACTTAAGCGCCAATAAACACGGAGAACTCCAAGGACTATGGCTGGGCCGAGCCAGACCATTTTCCACCATGTAGTCGACCTCTCGCCTCATGGCCTCCCGTTTAGCCAGCGGGCACCGGTACGCATGCTGCTTAAGGGGAGCGGCCTTACCCACATCTATATCGTGTTCTAGCACACTGGTACGTGATGGTACATCATGCAGGATACTAGGATAGGTGTTAAGCAAGCATATTACATCTCGTTGTTGGACCGTGGGGAGATAGGACAGCTGCTGGTCGACGGTAGCCAAGAACTCAGAGTTCGCTAGCCTACCTCCCATGTGACCTTCACAGGGCGTCCTCACGTCGACCTCCCCTTCAGGCTGAGCACCCTCGATAGCCACAACTCCCACCGCAGCTACCTTCACGGTCTCCTCGCGCCCCCTCACGTCAGCTTCTCGGGTCTGGAAAGATTTTAACATGTTAATATGACACAAACGGGTCTTTCGTCTTCGCTCAGGCGTTCGGATAATATAGTTTGTGTCCGAAACCTTCCTTTCCACCACGTATGGGCCTGAGAATCGAGCCGCAAGACTGGAGCCCGGCGAGGGCAGCAGAACCAGCACTTTATCCCCTGGGTCAAACTGTCGCTCCACGGCCCTTCTGTCAAACCGCCTCTTCATGTTGACTTGAGTGGACAGAAGTGACTCCTTGGCTACCCGGGTAGCATGGTGCAGACGCTCTCTACACCGAGCTACAAAGTCAACCACCGTTCTGCCACCAGAGTCACCCCCCACTAGCTTCTCTTTTAACGCCTTTAGCGGGCCACGCACATTGTGACCACACACCAGCTCTGCCGGGCTAAACCCCAGAGATTCCTGTTTTGCGTCACGGATAGCAAAAAGCATAAAAGGCACACCTTCATCCCAGTCCTTCCCAGTTTCATAACAGTACTTCTTCAGCATGGCCTTCAAGGTCTGGTGCCAGCGTTCAAGCGCTCCCTGCGACTCTGGATGATACGCACTGGACACAGAGTGGGAAATACCGAGGGACTGAAGAGTCTGCTGAAAAACCCTTGACAAAAAATTACTTCCCTGGTCAGTCTGTACGGTCCTTGGCATACCGTACGTCGTGAAGAAGTTAATCAATGCCTTAGTGACCGCCTTTGCTGTGATCTTTCGCAAGGGAATAGCTTCGGGAAACCGAGTGGCAATACACATGATAGTGAGCAAGAACTGATTCCCAGACTTGGCTTTTGGCAACGGACCAACACAGTCAACCATAACGTGCTCAAAGGGCTCACCTATGGCGGGGACCGGCCTCAGCGGCGCAGGTGGCACCGGCTGATTAGGCTTACCCACCAACTGGCAAGTACCGCAGGTGTTACAAAACCGCACCACATCGGCCTTCATTCCGGGCCAAAAGAACTGCTTGAGAACCCGATCATAGGTTTTCCCAATCCCCAGATGACCGGACCATAGGTGCTCATGCGCCAGCGCCAAGACCTGTTGCCGACAGTCAGCAGGGATCACTACCTGGGTAACCATCCCCCAGTCATCCTCTGACTCAGTCGCCACCCATCCTGACCGCAAGACCCACCTACGCATCAGCACCCCATTCTCCACAAAGAATGGTCGTTTCACACTACACTCGGGCTTTTTGACCACCGACCTCCAACATTTTTCTAATGAGGGATCCTTTTTCTGAGCTGTTATAAGAGCCTCCCGAGTGAGCGGCAGGGGGTCCAGAACGTCAGCCAGCAAAGCTGCCTCCGTAACCTTCCCCCCAGACTCACCCGCAGTTACTGGACCACCACCAGAAGCCGCATCCTCCCCAGAAAGAACAGAAGTAAACCAGGAATCCTCCAAGTTCACTTCTGGGGCCTGTTCGCGACCCTGCGCCCTAGTGGTCACACTGGCCACAAACACCTTCGGATGGTGAAGGGCTAGCTCTTCGTTTTCGGACTCCGGAAGGGGAGTACGCACTACCTCCGGAACCGGGTATACTTTCCCACCCGCAATATCATTCCCCATGATAAGGTCAACTCCCTCAATAGGAAATTCCGCCCTGGCGCCCACTGTAAAGAACCCTGACACCAGGCTGGAATATATGTGAATCTGGTACAGCGGTGCTGGCACAAAACCCATTTCAATGCCTCTCACTACTGCACTCACCTCTGAGCGGAGACCCACCGGTAGAACCTCGCTCAGAATCAGTGACTGGGAACACGCCGTGTCCCGCAGTATCCTCACGGGACGCTGATCCTCAGTTTTTCCTGACAACGACACAAAACCAGTGAATATAAACGGTTTAAAACAGTCGTCAGGTCCTTCAGGAGCTAAGGACTCCAAGGACTGTACCCGAGGAGAGCTTCTAATCAGACCCACGCCACTAGGCGGTTTGGGATACGGCCCCGGCTGCTTCCGCTTCCAGGCGTCACAGTTGGCAACCAGGTGACCGGATTTCTGGCAGAAGAAACACAGCTTCTCTGGCCTTTTTCCCAGGAGAGCGCGACCCAAACGTACCATCCTACCCCCTGGATGGAGAGCTTCCCGGGGGGAAGTATCAGGTGTCTCAAAACTTGCCTTATGGGTGAGCGTGTACTCGTCAGCTAACGTGGCCGCTTGCTGCAGGGTGGAAACTTTTTGTTCGTTTAAATACACGGTAGTACGCTCCGGTACGCAGTTTTTAAACTCCTCCAACAGCATTAGCTCACATAATGACCGTAGGTCAACAACCCCACCCGCTGCACACCACCGGTCAAAAAGAACCCCTTTTACCCGCGCAAAATCAGCATACGACTGACTCTGGGTTTTTCTCAGACCGCGGAAATGCTGTCGGTACGCTTCGGGAACTAGCTCATAGGCTTTTAGGATAGCACTCTTGACTTTATCATAGTTAAGCCCGTCCTCTACCGTCAAAGATGCACAAGCTTCTTGAGCTTTTCCCACCAACCTACACTGCAGAAGGATAGCCCACACATCTCTTGGCCACTGTAAAGCAGCAGCAATCCGCTCAAACGCCCCAAAATAAACCTCTACTTCGGACTCACGAAAAACTGGCACCAGTGAAATATGCCTACCTACGTCGAAAGTAACCGGCAAGCTGGGAGAAGGTACACCCGCGGTGGTACGGTCACCTTCTAACTTAGCCTGTATCTCCAGTTGACGCATTTTTAACGCCGTCTCCGCCTCCAACTTCTTTAACTCTAACTCCCTGCGGAGCTGAAACGCTCTCTCCTTTTCCTCCCGTTCTACCTGAAGGCGTATTAACCGCACCCTTAGTCTGGCATCCATCTTAGACCCCGGAGATGAGTCTAAGGACATCGGTTCGAACGGCGGAAAAGTAACCGGCTGTCGTGCGACTCCCTCCGGTCGAAAAACCGGAGTAACATTATCAGCCTGATCTATCCCCGCAGGTACACTCGCCTCCGGATCAGGACCGCTTACAGGGCCAGGGAACACTCCCTGCGCAACCAGACCCTCGAACACACAAGCCCGTAACTCCGCCTTTCGTAGCGAGCTCGACACAGCAATTTCATAATACTCCGCTATTAGCTGTAGCTCCTTCTTTCTACACCTATCCAAGGTACCTACCGTTGGGTCGGCCACAAACGTATCTAACTGAAACGCTGCCATCCTCAGGTCACTGGTATGCTACGTTTTAATGCGTGACCCTAATACTCGCTCACCTCCAGGAAACCTCCCCCCTTCCTCCTCAGAACCTGCCTAACCACCACTACTCCCTGTCTATCTTCTGGAGCCGTGCCGGGCCCGAGGCAACTTATAGGCAACACATCAGCGGCCGAAACCCTGAAACGCCAGCCCCCTTTGGAGAACGTAGTCTCCGCCCAGGTTTAACTCCGAAAATAATAAAGGCAAAATAATAAATTAGCACCCGAAGGAAAGGCTGATTAGGCCCCGCTAGATGCTACCCTATCTGGACCGAGGAGGAAGAAATGGTTTCCCAAACAAAAACACTGAGGCAGCGCCCAAGGCAATATCAACACATCAAACACACACACCAACAATAACTTTGTAAATTCAAACCTTGAGATCCCGGACGAGCCCCCAATCTGTTACGTCCCCAATGGTGTCCAGGGGAGGAGGACGCCAGCAGTATAAAATAATAACCCGGGAAGGCTTGTGAAAGAGCAAAGTAAAGATGTTTAATGGTGGACAGCTCGCAGCTAAACACAATCTCCGAAAGGAACGACGATCCCAGCTCCTCTCGCTCCTCACTCCAGGCGTGGTCTTCGACTCTCCACTTCTCTTCTTCCCCCCTCAGTGTTCGTCACTCCCCTTTAACTCCCTCCTGATTGGATGATCATCGGCAGCTGCGGAAGTGACCTCACGGCACACCTGGCGGGGAAATCACACACACACACGCACACACACAAAAACCCACACGGCACGTAACACTTAGCCTTAATTTTATATTACACAATGATTAAATTCATATTTGTATTGTATTATGTATAAACATAGCTTTTACAAAACTTCCTCTTTTTCTTAGTGAAAGGTGGTCAACCTTTATTTGTTTACTAAATCTTCCTGCGATTGGCAGTTCTCCTGTCTGGGTGCCGCTGGTTGGAGCTCCCAGCCTCCTTCCACCAGTGCAGGGTAATGACATTCATCATAAACAGCTTCCTGCGTGTGCCTCGTCTGAATGAGTCAAATAACTTGTACCCCTGTACTCCCTTAATACCGAGCCGTAAGTCATTTTTCCACATACTGACAAAATAGGAAAACCACTGCTTAATCCCAAAGTCACACATTCAGTATTGAATATAATGTATCTCGCATTTATGTTATAGCTTACATTGCACATGCAGATTCAAAGGCATTTTGTAAAGCGGGCAGATGCATTAATCTAAACGCCACAACCGACCTACCCCATTCCCTCTCTGCACACAAAACAATCTACAATCTGTTTCCCCCGTGGTGGCTTCTCCTGACTTATGCAGAACTCAAATCTTGCCATAGTAATTTATGACTTTCCTTCACGTGCGGCAAATCTCCATTCTGCAGTATAAAGAGCCGGCATAGAGGCTGAGATGCTCCCACATCTCTACGCAGTAGAGATACTGTAACCTGGCTGATAAGTCCTGCCCGTTGGCTCCACCTATAGAGTTTTATCTGTGTGGTTATGAGGTCATTTGGGAGGAATCCCACATTCCTAGTTCTACAAGAGCATGAACATTATGGCTCTGACCCGGTCAGGGGTCACTGTATCCACACAAGTCCAGTACTTCCAGGGGATGTCATCATCTGCCTTTCATGGTGAAATAAGGACGCAGTAAATCACGATGACTTGTGGTAGCCATAACTGTGCCTGTGGATGCAGGAAAAAAGAAAAAAGAGTTGGGAAGTGAAAATTATACACAAAACAAACTGGGATTTGAATGAACGTATAGGATAAACCTGGCTCCCCTTTTCCGCCTATGTGCAGATACTACTTATGTGTGATGAGCTATTTTCTGGCACCATCGGAAAAAAGGTTTCTGATGATGCAGCTTGAATTAACGAGGAGGCACTGAGGAGCTGCTCCTTTTCTGAATTGAGCAATTTTGAGTTGTGTGACTATCTGTGATTGACCGGCTGGATTTTGCAAAAGCTTTAATTCGCTTAATTTCCAAATCAATTCCTGTGTATCTTTGCTGAAGCTTTGGGGACAAACAATCAATGGAACTGAGGAAACAGGACATGTGGACACCTTCATGTAAATGTCAACTGGGAGTTCAGGTCGGGACAAAGGAAACAACTGGTAACATATACAGATGCTGCAGGCCCTCACAGCAATCCTGCTTTATCTACAAAGTATTTATTCATCTAACTGGATTAAATCTGAATCATTCCTGAGATGGAACAATACAAACAAACAGTTGATTAGACTGATACCAGGATTTGTGAGATAATTGGTTAAATTTACTAGATGTTTTCCTATTTCAAATGTATTGCGGTTTGTTGAATAGAAAATAATGCAATTCGGAGAGAGCTCTTGTACATAAATTCAGATCCTTTTGTACAGATAATGTATTAAAGATTTTAAGATGTTTAAATAGTAGTGTTGGCTACTTGAAGATCCTTATCATACTGGGATACTATCATTTAAATAAGACAAATCATAATGCTGCTTTCAGGGAGGAACCCACTCAGTCCACTGTTCACTTCTGAAAACTGCCCTACTTATGATTCTTTGATGAAACTTGAGGGCCACGTCATGTCGTATGCTACATTTTTCAAAAAGGAAACCAATACCAGTGTGATCGCAATAGCAGCTGTTGTCTCTTTGATTGATTATCAGACTCGGCGTCAATACCTCACCAGAGGTCTGGAGGTAAAATGCGTCTCAGCTGTTTGGTAATTTTGAATCCATCATACTCACCTGCATCTTCAGTGTAAAAGCAAAAGGTTCAGTTGTTTTGTCCCCCACATAAGAACATCCTGCATGTGAGCTTGTTCCTGCTGCAACCCTTTCTGTTAGATCATATGAAAGAGGTTGCTGCGAGCCAGTGTCACACTACACACGGATTTAAAGGTCATTCTCTCTCCCACTGCAATTTCACAACTCACTGCTGAGAGATGTGGATGTTTATCTGCTGGTTTTTCAGACACCAGGAGGGTCAGAAAGCTGCGGTGGCCATCTTTCTTGTTGTTATGAGTACTGAGGGTTGATAACAGAGGCAGCAACAGATAAAAACAGAAAGATACATAACAGTGGAAATGAATGCTTTTTAACCCTAGAACACTAACGTCTGGTGATTTTTACCCAGTACGGTTGTGGTTGCGTAATTTTAAAACAAATGTGGGTTGATATCACCATTGCAGGGAGAATGTTTCTTCACAGGACAAGGCTCACAAGTGGACCGAAGTTCATAGCTCCATTATTTATATTTTGAATCATGTTTTATTGAAGATTCCCTAATTTTTCACCCGATTTTGAGATTTCTAGGGTCACCCCCATGATACCTGTTTTTAGTTTTATAGGTTAAAAGAAAAGAAAAGTACTTCAATTGTCCTTGTATTGTTGTATTTTTGTATATTTTGATTGAGAAGTATTTTTTATTAGGTACATTATATCGGGTGAAATATACCCGCCGTTAGTGATGGTGTTACAATTTGTAACGTTAGTGTTCTAGCGTTAATAATGGCTACACATAAATATGGATTATCTCGGCTGAATTATTTTTAATTTTCTAATATCAGGCACAGAGGATCTGGAGAACGAGGCGTAATGATGGCAACGTGAGGGGGAGGGGAAACGCAGCCTGCACATGTTTTTTAATGGAGTTTACTCAAGATACATTTGTTCTCACACAATAAGCAATTTTTAGCCAGTCGATACAAGCCGCTGCAGAATTGTATACTTCCCTTGCAGGTAAATCATTTCAAAATTGGTTTGATATTAAGGTATATCCCTGAGAGCTTGTACTCTGTGGATGTGGGTGATTACAAAGCAAGCTGCAGCAACCTTTATGGACTTCATACGGACCCCTGTACTCTCTCTAATTAGCTCTTTATCCCCTCCAGGACACAACATAATGGCCAGGTGTGAAGGAAATTTGTAGGTGGATTTTCTTTGCCCCAGGCATGTGTCCAATGCTGTATGTTTTAGGAGAATGAAAGCAGTTAATTGTAAAGCTTTAGAGTCAAGTGGGAGTAAGTCATGTTCCTAAAGCATAATCTAATTTCAGCCCTTGCTAGTGTCCGATTTGCTCCCGAGGGCTGAAGGAATGGATGTAGTGAATCCACTATTGTAGTGAATCTGCTTTGGCAATACACTCTATAAGGATTGGAAAAAGGAACACACACAAAATAGTCAAATATGACACTATGCTTCCTACATTTCGTGGACCGTTCCTCCAATGCAATACACAACTGAGCAGCTTCTCACAGTTGGAAAAAACCCAAACACAAAGTCTAATTATGACAGTGATGAGCTCTAGGGACGTCTGAGGAAGCAAAATGACATCTTGATGAAGTTACCCACGCTGCCATGCAAACCGACCTCAACCCACACGTCTTACGTTTACTGTGCGGCTGCTGAAATGATTCCATCGTGGTGAGAGGGTTTCGTGGTGACCCTGCATTCCCACTCTACAGACACAAACGTGCTCGGACAGCCTCAGGCTGTCTCTACATGATCACCACTGGCAGAATCACTTTGCAGCGGCCTGCAGGAGAGCGAGGATGCTAAACCTCATCGCAGTGCTGAATGCTGCTCAGATGTTACGTTCCTTAAATGTTCCCATATTCAGATCGCAGCTCAGCTGAAGAAGACTTTAATATGAAGGGCATCGTTTGATTCCTGCAGAGATCTCATATTGAGTATGATTTGATAAAGAACCATTTTCAACAGTTCTTGTTTTTAAATGACCCGACATTCGTCAGCCTTTTATTTATCCAGGATATTACCATCGAGATATAAATATCTTTTCCAAGGGAGTCCAAGATGGCAGAATCACTGTTTCACACATACCACACACAACATATTTTTACATAACAGCACAGATAATAGACCTAAAAACAAAACAAAACAGCACCAAGTCAAAAGCAACGTAAAATGTTTACATAAAAGAGACAAGGGACGGCAAATTGCATCCAATAAACTAGCGGTATCGTTCAGTCACAGACAATGTACATTTAGTGTTATAGTCCTTAATCCGGTTGCTAAAATATTCCAGGCTTATACATTTAGTTGAAATGTCACTGTAGCTCACACTAAAATGAGGGTGCACAATCTTTCAAAGCACATTCATCAAAATGGTGCATATATTAGCAATAACATAGGTAATTTATCAGCATGATGGAACGTTGCAGCTACAACACAGTCTATCGACGGTCATGCAATAGTCAAGAAATGGAATGTATTGGTTATGTGTATAGGGACACACATTGAATCAGTTTGAATGGCAAACAGCCTGCACCCAAACCGAGAGGATGTCTCTGGAGAACTCAAATAATTATCTATCGGAAGCTTCATGGTGTTCTTTGAAAAGGGAAACGGCTTGAAATAATATCTCTGTTCCGTTTTGCGCTCTGCAATAAGCGAACATGCACAACTCTGTTCTCTGGCAGTCGCACACCGCTGCTGCTCTCCTGTTCACTGAAGGGTTCTCCTCCTCGCAGATGCTGTGTTTCTCGGTCTCCCTAACACCAGCGCTTCTTTTCTCAAGCCTCATGGAGATTATTCTTACTCAGGGATTAGTGTTGCTAGAAGAATGTTTTTCACAATACGGCATGGTGCATTACCATAGCCAGCCTCGAGTCACAGCCTGCATAATAGATACGTCCCACTGTCAATCAACTACCAGGTGAATATGCGACGTTGTGGAGATTCAAAGAGCGAGGAGGCATGTGGGGAGGTTTTGCTTATTGAGGCGTATGTTTTCACCCTCGCTATGCATTTGCTTTGTTAGCCGTTCATTAATAACAAGCAGGGCTTATTTTGTCAGCCCGAGCTCCCTGGTCTTTTTTCATGCACCATCATTCCAAACCCTTACTCCAGTACCTGCCCTCCTCCGTGACCCATAACTCCCAACTAAATCAAGCTGGTGGAGAAAGCACAAAGGGAACATGAATCACAGCAGCACATCAGCAGGATTTATCCTCACACAGGGGTATGCAGTAAACAGACATTACATTACATTACATTTCATTTAGCTGACGCTTTTATCCAAAGCGACTTACATGATATACAGTAGACCGTAGACACAGCAACGGTGAGCAACGAGGGTTAAGTGTCTTGCTCAAGGACACAACGACACAGACTGCCGGAGCCGGGGATCGAACCACCGACCCTCTGATTGAAAGACCGAGTTGCTAACCACTGAGCCACAGCCGCCCCCCAGACACCACCACCCTATATTCATTTTGTGAATTATTAATTTTCAAGTGCAAACACGCAACCACATGAAAAAAACAAAAGAAACACTGCAATATCTATTATGGCTTTTTCGGACTCTGATGGATAAAGTGCAGGCTCTGCCAGAATTATTAGATTAGATTAGATTCAACTTTATTGTCATTACACATGTACAAGTACAGAGCAACGAAATGCAGTTTAGCATCCAACCAGAAGTGCAATAGCAGTTAAAACCAATATACAGATAATAATAAGTATTTTACAGATAATAAGTTAGTGATATAGGTACGGGATATACAGATTGATTGCAGTAATATGTACATGTTATACAGGTTGATTTGTGCATTAAATGTAGGTAGACTATAAGCAGGAACTATAAACATAATTTACAAAAGGCAAATGGGCATATGATAAGTTAAGTAATACAGATTGAGTGAACGTTAAATAGTGCATAATAATAATAAACAGTAGCTGCCTAACGTTACTAGACTAGTGCAATGTTCAGTTTTTAGTGCAGACAGTTCAAAAGTGTTTGAGTGCAGGTGTAGAGTCTTTGGTCAGTGGGGGGAGATGACGAGGAGATGGGTTTGTGGGTGGAGGTGGTTGGGGAGTAGGGGGGGTGTCAGCATGGGGCAGAGTTCAATAAGGAAACAGCTCTGGGGAAGAAACTGTTCCTCAGTCTGCTGGTCCTTGTCCGGAAGCATCTGAACCGTCTGCCTGAGGGCAGGAGGGAAAACAGTCTGTGTGCAGGGTGGGAGGCGTCCTTGAGAATGCTGCGAGCTCGACGCAGACAGCGTTTCCTCTGGATTTCCTCAATGGCCGGAAGTGGAGTTCCTGTGATGCGTTGGGCAGTTTTCACCACCCGCTGCAGTCCCTTGCGCTCCGCAACAGAGCAGCTCCCATACCAGACTGTGACACAGTTGGTTAGGATGCTCTCGATCACACAGCGGTAAAAGTTCACCAGGATGGCTGAAGACAGATGATTTTTCTTCAGTGTCCTCAAGAAGAAGAGGCGCTGGTGAGCTTTCTTGACAAGGCTTGAGGTGTTGGTGGTCCAAGACAGGTCTTCCGAGATGTGGGTCCCCAGGAACTTGAAGCTGGAGACACGCTCAACATCCATCCCATTGATGTGGATGGGCGCATGCTTGCTTCTTTTCTCCTTCCTGAAGTCCACGATGAGCTCCTTGGTTTTGCTGGTGTTCAGGAGCAGGTTATTTTCGGCGCACCATGTGGCCAGGTGCTGTACCTCTTCCCTGTAGGCTGTCTCATCGTTGTTGCTGATGAGACCAATCACCGTGGTGTCGTCTGCGAACTTGATGATGGAGTTGGATCCATGCATAGGTCTGCAGTCGTAGGTGAAGAGGGAGTAGAGGAATGGGCTGAGTACACAGCCCTGTGGCACACCGGTGCTGAGTGAGATGGTGGTGGAGCAGGTATGGCCTGACCTAACATGTTGAGGTCTGTTAGTCAGAAAGTCCAAAATCCAGTTGCAGAGGGAGGTGTTGGTGCCCAGGTCTCCAAGTTTAGTGATTAACTTGGAGGGGATGACAGTGTTGAAAGCCGAGCTGAAGTCAGCAAACAGCAATCGCGCGTAGGTGTCGGTGTTGTCCAGGTGTGTGAGCACAGAGTGCAGTGCTGAGGAGACTGCATCGTCTATGCTCCTATTGCTGCGGTAGGCAAACTGGAGTGGGTCCAGTGTGGGTGGGAGGGAGTCCTTCAGGTGTGCCAGGACCAGCCGCTCAAAGCACTTCATGATGATGGGTGTGAGTGCTACAGGGCGGTAGTCGTTGAGGCACGTCGGCTTGGAGTGTTTGGGCACTGGCACGATGGATGTGGTTTTAAAGCATGTTGGTACAGCTGCTTGGGCAAGGGACAGGTTGAAGATGTCCGTGAAAACCCCAGTGAGCTGTTCCGCACATGCCCTGAGCACACGTCCAGGAATGCCGTCAGGTCCAGCCGCCTTGCGTGCGTTGATCAGTGCTGTGTGGACAGCAGTGGAGGAGAGTGTGGTGGGCTGGTGATCTGCTGGGAGAGTTGTCTTGGTGGCTCTGTCTCTGTTTTCCCTCTCGAAGCGAGCATAGAAGTGGTTAAGCTCGTTCAGGAAGGAGATGTCTGTGGGGGTGAGGTTGATGGGTCTGTAGTCAGTGATGGCCTGGATGCCCTGCCACATGCATCTGGGGTCGGAGTTGGAGAAGTGACCCTCTATTTTTTGCTTGTAGCAGTTCTTGGCCTTCTTGATGCCCCTCCTCAGGTTAGTCCTGGATGTGCTGTAGGCCTGTGCATCCCCTCAGTGTGTTCAACACTGCAGGGACCTCTAAAAATAAATGAGCAAGCAGACTGTAGGACGTGTCGTTGGGCGGTTACTTAATCAGCATGCTTATATTATAATATTGTAGGCTTCGCAGTGAGTCAGTGTCTCTGTCATTCCTATACACACAAGACACTGTCACTTTAATGTCCGATAAGGTAAACACACACTTGGTAGCTGCTGGCATTCATCACGTGCTATTGTCACTTCCAATTGTTTGGATAGGTATGGAGACGCGGAAATAAACAGATGTTCTGTGCCAATATTCAATCTGCTGCTGTTTAATTATTACCTTTTGGGATTTGCATGACAATGGAGGAAAAATAAAGCCTTACCTGAGCGAGAGAGAGGTAAATCAGTGAAAGGGTTACACAAGATGTAAACATATTAGTCGATATTGATAATGTTCAGAAAAATAGGAAAAGGAAGACAGGAAGAAAAGAAGTATAAGGATAGAAAACAAAAAGGAAGACAGAGAAGGAGGAGAGAGAAAATTATCAAGGAAGGAAATTGTAAACTGAAAGGGGAGGGAGAGGAAAGAAAGGAAAACAAAGGAAACGGGTAAGAAATACAGTGCATAAACAGAAGCAGGCGAAGAAAAGGTTGAATAGAGGAAAAAGACACTAAGGAGATAAAAGAAAATTGACACAATAAAGAGGAGAAGGATATTGGGAAAAAGAAACAGACAATTATGAAGGAAGGAGGCAATTACGAGTTGTTCTTTTCTACACAGATGCCATTGTGGCTCTGATGGCAGGTTTAACCAACATGGCTTTCAATTTGTTTCTTGGTGAACAAATTGACTTATATTTTCATGTCAATACCTCTCAAACATCTGTATGTACCAGGTAGGAAATCACAGAATATATAATAGCTTTAAATCTAAGACAGAAAAGCAACAGATTCAACTTTTAGAATCTAAAATCAAAGTCTTGGAAACCGACGGATGCTGAAGCTAAATAGTAGATTTACTGCTGAGATACTTTGCAACAATAATACCTCAGACCCCATCACTATGCTCACATGCAGGCATGCCGGGTGTTCTCGTTGTGCACCGGATACTCTGTATGCTGATGATGTTATCTTGTTTTTGAGTCACTCTGGTAATTCTATTCCTGCATTGCTAAACCTGGTTGAAACTTATAGGTGTCAGGCCGGAACTCGAAGCAGGACTCAGATGCAGAAAGGTCAGTGAACAGGCTTTATTTGAACCAAAGTACACATCAAAAACACTACTAAAGAACTCAAAATCACTCCAAACGGAGGAAAACCTAAAACTATGAACATTAATAAAACCTAAACTGAAAATCACTCCACTTGGGAGGCTTGGAAAATCCTAAACTAAGTTTCTGCAAGAAGGGCAGAACTAAAAGGCTAAACTGAAAATCACTCCTAATGAGGCAGGAAAAAGCGTAAACACACGGTGGCGTCGATAGCGGCTGTGGACGTGGCTTGAGTAGTCTTAACCAAAGACGAAGACACTGAGGCACAAGACAAGGGGAAGACACAGACTATAAGCACATGAGGGTAATGGGGAACAGGTGGACACAATTAGGAATCACATGACACTTAGACAGGTGCCACACGAGGAAGGAGGAGGGGCCACAGCCACGGTGTGACAATAGGGAAATTATAATATATCTTCAATTATCCTACTCAATGAAGAGGAGAGAAGCACTCCTGGTCAGAATGTCACAAACGGCTACACATATCTAGGTTATAAAATAATACCTTATACTGATGACAAAGTAAAATCAAATTATGAAGCTGATGTAAAGACAATCACTAATTAGTTGGAGCAACGGAGCTCTCTACCAACCCATTTATTGCTAGACTATTCTCTACACATTTATAATGTATTTTAGAAAAATCGCCTACCACCATCTCCACATCTATTTCCAAAATTGAAAAAGCTATTCACCAACATTACATGGAATAACAGACATCCCAGAATAAATATATGCCTTGTGTACCGACCACACGATAGATGGGGCCTACATTGCCCTTATCACCTGTGGTATTACTGGGCGGCACAGCTGACTCCCAGTGTGTTTTATTCCTTTAGTCGACCGTTGTGCTTGTGTACTCTTCAGGTATTAAGAAACTTAACAAACAAACAGCCAACCTCATTGTTTTGAGAATGGTGTATATACAATATGCTGTGAAAAAATATTTGGGTGAATGTCAGGGTCCATTCTTGCTTTAGTTATATATGTGGTAGTGAGTATTGTAATCACTAAGTGAAAACCAATAAACGCATTGCTGGAGAAAAAGGAGGAGATGACGGAAACAGATACAGGAAGATAATTAAAAGTGACACAGAGGAAGACACTAAAGCAAACAAGAAGGAAAAGGAGACAGAAATTGGAGGAAAGGATGGAGAAGGAAAAGGGTACTGAGAAGGAAAAGGGGACAAAAGAGAAGACAGAATGAAAATGATACAGGATATGCACACAGGGTGAGATGGACTGTATAAGAAAGAAAGATGAAAAAGATAAGGTAGAAGTAGAAACTTAAGGAGACAAAGAAAAAGAGAAGGAAGGAGATGGAAATAAATATCAGTAAAAGATAGAGGAGGTCACAAATCATAAGAATATATAGAAGCAGGAGAAGAAGTAAAGGGAGAAAAAAAAGTGGGGATATTTATCTCTTAACAGAATAACAATGTGGGGACATGCCTTCCTTATGGGGACAAAATGCAGGTCCCCATAGCGTGAATGAGACTGTTAGGGTTTAGGTTAGATTTAGGTCAAAACTAGAGTTAGGATTAGGCTGGTCAAGGTTATGGTTAGGGTAAGTCTCCAGGAAATAAAGGTTAGTCAACGTAATGTCCCCAAATGTCATGAAAACACATCTGTGTGTGTGTGACTTCATGAATTTCTCTGCATATCATGGCATTACTAGCCCTTTCAAAATCTCTTGTTCTGAATCCTTTCATCTCGGGTAATCCCTTTCTCTTTGGAAGTGCGGATTAAGTCCATGTATGCTGGACTATACAGTCCTCATCCATAATGAAACCTGATACCCTTTCACTCTCACCTTCAGACTCAGCCGGCAATATTAACTCTGGGTACCACGCAGACGTTCGCCTGGGCCCGCGAAGGAATCGACTGTTTATCTTGTTCTGTCGGTGCGAGACAGACGGTGTCATTACATATGCCGCTGCCATCGCTGCCAGCACAGCCAAGCGCAACTGGTTTCCATGGAGGTAATCTGCAACGGCAGAGGCAGCCTAGATTATGGATAGGAGATGAGACTGTGGGTTGGCCGCGGGCGTCCCCCCAAGCTTTTGTCTGTCACGCTGTTTCAGCAAGGCACAGGACACCTCTTTGGGGGATGAAAGGATCTATCTGTCTGTAACTGAGCTCACGGAGTGGATGAAATGGATTTGGCTGGAAACGGGCTGGGCGCGGCTGGCGAAACATCGGAACATCTCCACTAGACTCTGAAAGCACATACACAGAGCACGCCTGCTCGTAACAGGTGCCCAAAGCAATCATGTACCACTGACTGAAAACAATAGGCACCTTGCAGCGGACACAAACACGTCGGTTAAAGGTGACGGCGAAGCTTGCACACACAAGTGGATCAATGTTGCACAGCAATCTAGCATGTTTACCCTTCATTTCCTCATGTTTGCAACATTTGAATGGAGGGTGATGAGGGTTTGCCATGAAAATGAAAATCTCTCAGCAAAAACAACATAATTGACCTTCTATACTGCTTCATTAAATATCATCTGTCTACTCTTGCACTTTTTCACCTCTGTGTCAAGGCTCCCTGTCCCTTTTTGACAGATTGTCTGCAGACATGCCTGAGCATGAAATTCTACAATATTCATTGCGGTCTGTGTATTCTGTGAAGCACGGTTTGAATTTTGACTTCAAACTGTCTTTCTGTCTGTAAGGGAAATTTAAGTTTCTTGAGTTATGCACATTGAATTCATGCACCTTCAAATGTTGAAACTGCCACTTATAAACAAATGGGAAAATACAGTATGTGGTCGAGAAAATGCATTTTGTTTTGCAAAGGGGCAGCAATACGAGAGAGCTGCTTGTGGAAATGAAAAAGAAAATTCAACGGGTAAAGGCTGCTGAAATATACTTTTATTTATTTGGAAGTCCAAATGTTTACAAAGTAATGACTGCGGCAAATGACATGACATTTTGATTTAATTTAGCATGAAGAGAAACGACAGAGGGGAAGCACTCGAGGAAGCCATATAAAATGTATTGTTTGACGACGGGGAACAATGCAATAAAAGAAATGAAAAAAAAACACCTTGATCCATCTCCAGCAGCATATAATTTCATTGAATGTTCAGTAAAGAAGATTACTCTTTCATCAAGCTGCATTTCATGAGGCGTATGTAATGGAAAACAGTATCTGTATTTCATAAAAGCAAGGTATCACACAGGGCTTGGAGTCCGTGCGTGCCGAGACAGAGGACAAAGTTTGCCGACCCATCTTCTTCTGCACTTTTATATAGGTCTAGTGTGAAAGAAGTTAAACCCCTGGAGGATAGTGTGTCAGAGGTGGTAGGCATTAGGCATGATGTTGCCTGTGGCTTGGAAGCATACAAGGTCAGGAAAAAAACACTTCTTTTGGAGCAACTCCTGCTGATAGTGGTGATAAAGTTGCCGAAAAAACTGCACCGCAATGCATTAGGTCTTTGGATTTTCTTCGTTTAATCCACCTCTCACAGGCAGTCTGCATGCAGTTGTTGACTAGAGACACGAGTAGCCCGTGTCATCAGTGGCGGAAGCAGGGATAATGTGCCATTTATAACACCGCCTACAAAATTAAAAGCTCGGTCACACAGGCAATGCCTTTATGGGTCTTTTGCTTGTTCATATTTTTTGGGGGATATTTTTTACAGTGGAAAGTGTGGTGTTGATTCAGGCTTGTGCCAAAAACTGCTGCCTTGGTTCGGCTCGGGCTGAAACTCTGCAGGTTCATGCCGGGTCGGGCCCCTAAGAATAGATCTTTGAGATACAAATTTGTGCCACTAAAAATGTGCAAACCATCATGACATTGCCCGGGACCTTTCGTTTTCCCTATGCCATCAAGCTCAAACACCCCTTATTTTGTAAGGACGTACAAATACATTTCCCCCATGCCTCTCAACCGCGTGGGAACAGTAAAGAAACCTACTTTTATAGATATTTATTTCATTTTAAGCTTGGGAGAATTCAGCATGAATGTATTGACATGTTGTAAGATGGAGCCTTGGCTGTTCTTAATGTGGTGCATATGCAAATAGTTTTACTTCCTCAGACACATTTTTAGCCCCATTGTGCACATGCATTGCTCAATTGAGTCTGTGAATTCTTGGCTCCTCATACCTAAAAATAGTATGCTTTTTTATGCATTGTATTAGACCTAAAATACATTTTGATACTATACAACATAAACATTCTGCAGTGTATATGGGACAGACACATTATAATTGTTTCACAGCCGTGTCTTCTCTGAGGAAAGTCTGTTAGGTGGCAGTGGGCATCACATGGCATTGTTTAAAAGGTTGTTTTTATCCATTTTCACTGTATGCCCCGTTCCCAAACATGTACAGTACCTGGTGAGCACGGATAGACTGCTGACCAATCAAGGAAAGTGAAAACAGGTTAGCATCATTATCTCCTCTTAGCATGGAGGGGCTTGGCACTGTAAAGATGGAGGAGGGTTGGAAAAGGTTTGGCTCATTTGGTGCCCTCCTGTTATGTTAGATGTATTATGACGTCAGAAGTGACAACGAAATCTTACATCAATGTTTTTTTAATTATTTTCTGATTTTAAAGCTTGATTTCTGTTTAGCTCTCCCTATACTTACCTGGGCAGGTGGTAGGTTCCAGTTAGGCAAGTCTGAGACGGAGAAGTGGCTGCTTACTGTGAAGCGGCAGCTTTTTTAAGCTTGATTTAGTTGTGTTGATTTGTGTGGATGTTAAATTAGGTAACATGGGTTGTTTTGCAAAAAAAAAAAAAAAAAAAAAAAAAACTAATATTGTGACAATTTTCACATGGGAGCAAAAAGGTAATAGTGGATGGATCCAGACAGACGCTGGGGAAAGAGATTTTAATCTAGGAAAATGTAAAAAAAATAAAAAAGTCAAAACTTCAAGGGCAAACGGACAAAACACAAAACAAGATCAGGTAAATTAGGAAAATTCAAAATAAAACAGGAAACCAACTAAACAAAACCCAAGGCCACGACACATATTAGCTCATGCTATTTTGCCCTGTGATCACAAATTGCCCATAATTATTTACCACTACACTATCAAGTAATAGGAAACTAGAATGAATTAATAACATAATAAATAATGAGTAAGCTCTAGTTAAAAATCCAACACAGCTCATTGTCCTTGGGTGCTTGTGCAGAATAACCACTTTAAAATGCAACAAATCTTGGAGAAAAGATATTATATGGAAAGCTGAGCAAGACAAAGAGCCCATTAAGCGCCTTCCCTCGATGGTT
Organism: Cottus gobio; assembly: GCA_023566465.1. Classification (NCBI taxonomy): domain Eukaryota; kingdom Metazoa; phylum Chordata; class Actinopteri; order Perciformes; family Cottidae; genus Cottus; species Cottus gobio. The sequence continues at coordinate 22,839,619 of CM042217.1, read as the reverse complement.
GTTTCTCCAGTGCACTGTCAAAACTAATGGCAGAAATACCTGCAAAACACATATCAAGGTGACAAGAACACACATCTATTTATTTATTGTCACAGGAGAGGTTCCTTTTCTGTCTCCGTCTCTCTGCTTTACTTTTACCTTGAACCACGGTGATGCATTGGCAAAGGGTTGGTAGTGGCAGATGGAACTCAGCTCAAGTCGCCATTCATCAAGCAATCATTGATTCTGGTGGATTATTTATTTTTTTTCCCTGAGAAGTAGCTTTCTTGTGTTCAATATGAATACTAATAATAGAGCTATACAAACAAACAAGCTCGAAAATGAAACAAATGAAAAGAAATGCACAAATAAACCCAACCAAGAGTTAAATATTCACATCACACACATCCACCCATCTTGTACAAGATCTAGTGGTGCACAGTGCTGCACTCTTCACACCAGGCAGCTGTGATTTTTCTTTTACGGCATATGCTGTGAAAATGACTTGAACATTATGCTGAGACGTTAACTCCGTCCATCACAATGAGCTGCACAGTTTCTCCTCTTTCTGTTGCTCTCCGAGAGCCTTCGAAGGCAACAGAAATGTTGGCACGCCGAGTCCTGGCCGGGCAGGGAGGCGTCTCTTGATGGGAATGGCGATAGGAGGCGTGCGGTGGGGTTGGCTGTTGGCCTGTTGTGCTCTGCTGGACAGTCATTTCCTCACCAATTTGACATGCGTGGCATTTTGTTATCTAAGGACGTCCTGTTTGGAGAGTAGATTATTCGCTGAATGTCAAGGAGGGATATTGGCTCCCATCCTTCCTAAAGGGATCAAGAAAGCTCAGTGGCCATTCATTCTTATTTTTAATGACATCTCAGTCAGATGCAAATTTAGCCATGTAGTTAAAGCTGGATTATGGACATTATGAGTGCACATGGAAGGTATTGTGAAGGATTTCAAATATTGTCTTGTTTTTGTAAAACAGTAAATGCATAAAAACAAACAAACAGTGAGAAAAGGCAAAACACAAATAATCCAACGTCCTTTTTTTGGAAACACAGACAAGTGTTGTATAAGATGTTTAATTTAGTTTAATATTGTATTAGCACATTTCTGTAAAAGACATTGCTACACTTCCCAAAGCAGCTATTTAACTGAAATAATACCCCTCTCGGTTAGTTCCAAGAAAGCCATTATGACTCAAGCAAACTAATGTCATTTAAAACATTTCAACAACTGACATCTGTCATTTTCACCCTGAAAATAGTGTCAATTAGAACTGTATATAATGATACTACAAATGTGTGTTATTTCGGTTTAAAAAGGTAGGTGACCATTTATCCCAGCCATTAAAACTGGGTACAAGGACATTGGAGGTAGATGCAAATATGGGAAAAAAACACTTACCGTATGCAAAATCCTGCTCACTCGATCAGTCCTGCACGGCGGGACTCCCACACGGGTCCCAACCTGCAGGTTGGAAACCTTTTGGCTTTATATGTTAGCACTGACAACTTTGGAACAGATCCAGGGAAGCAGAAACCCTTACAGGAGCTGCTGTGGCCTAACAAACGGCATTGTAACGGCAGCAGTCAGAGCTCAGGCTTTCAGCTCGGAAGGCACTGACATTTCAGAGACCTTCTGGAAACTGAAGCAACAGCTTGAGCCTGGAAGTGAAACAGAATTCATCTCCTGTCACAGTGCCCCCTAAATATCAGAGTTTTTAGCCTTTAGTGACCTTGACACTAGAGACTGCAGTTCTTCATGATGTAAAATATGATACCCTTATTTGATATCGCAAAGTTTGAGTATATAGTTCACTAAAGTATACTAATATGGTGTACATAAAATCATTCAATTCAGTATATATGATTGAGCCTTCTGTCAAAGTATTCAGATTATTTTAACGACTAATTTGCAGTAATGAGTTGAAATAAATAAGGAGTTATTTAGGTACGTTTTCTAATAAGCAATCCGATACAACATCACAGGGAAATGCACATGGTGCCTGGAGGTGTGTGTCAGTGAAGAGTACCGTCAACAGCGCCTGACAAAAAATAAATAAAAATGCTAGCTATCGCATTAAAAGAAAGAGCTGGAAATGATGAGATGAACTATGTTGCTGGTGAGTGTTTTGAAGATATACAATCAATATAAGCATTTTGCAACTTTTCAAATACATGTTTCCCTCATAATGTTTAAAATGAAATGTGATCCAGGCATCGTCCAATTTCTTTCCAAACACATCTTAGGTCAATAGTCAATTAATATAAACAGCTGCAATTTTAAGAAGACAATGTACAGTAGATGGCATTAAAACAGCATTGCTCAATTCAGCTGCTATAAAACTACCAGACTATTGCTCTGTTTTTTTTTTTCTGTTATGTGTTTTGCTGTTATACTAATCTGATTAAAATGTCAGGGGATTTTCTCATTTCTGATGTCCTAACTGGACCACAGGTTTATCCAACATATCGGAGAGCCTTAGCACTGGACTGGTGTGTGTGTATGTGTGTGTGTAATCCACAAAATCTCCGCCAGCCACCTAGCTTGCTAACTTTGCAGTCTGCGCACACCCGCACAGCCCTCCTTTGGACAAACACAGCAGCCTCCTCTGTGATGGATGTGGAGCCTAAGTCACTGTTTTCAGCCTTCTAAATATTTCTGCTCTCGCACAAACGCCTCCATGTGCGTGACACTGGCCTCTCTGTTTGGCCTCTCTGTGTGCAATATTTGCAGCTGTTCTATCTGTCTCTGCCCAGCACACTTCTTTTCTTTTACTGAATGTTTTTTTTTTTTTTTTTTTTTAAATACAGTTATTTTTTGTTTCTTCCCTCTGTGTCTCATAAAATATCCACTGGAACTGTGGGAGCTATGCTAATTTCCATGACAATAAGGTGGGAGAGGGAAATATATTGCCTGGAGAAAATGTGCCTGCATACACAAAACAATGCTTACTTTTTTGGGGGTGGGGGGCATCCATGTGTTAGAGTGTGTTCCTCCTCTTCCCTGTCTGTATGTAAATGCGTTATGCATGCTCCATCCAGATCAGTTGGGTTTGAGTTCATTATGGCTCATATGATGCAGCATTACAGGAAGCCGCTATTTTCTGCGGTGCCAGACATGGTGCTCTTGGCTGCTCTTTTATTTTTTTTTAGATTTGTTAGAATATAGATTCGGATCTACTGCGGAGGGTAAGCTGGCTGACACTTGCAGACAGGGAGGGATGGAGGTTAGAGAAATATACCAAGGTTTTATGAGGCTGAATAAAATGTAAATTGTAAGGCTAAAATAAATCTGATGTGATATAAAACCAAATGTGGAGGCCTTCTTTGAGTGACCAATAAAATGTATACACAATAAGACATCAACACATTTAGTGGGACTACTTTTGGTGTGTCCACAAAAAGTGAAGTTTGCAGAAGACTGTGTGTTGTCTAATGTCAGAAGGGATTGTGCAGTTGCATGCTTGCCTGTGACTCACAAGGTTCACTCAGTATAGTGCTGATCTCTGCCAGGCGTGTCTTCACACAATCATTGAGTGATTGAATGGAAAACGGCCTACGATTTTTTGATAGCTGGTCTAGACTCTATGTTATCAGATGTGCCTTTCACTCCCACGTCTCACACAACACAGATACGCTGTTATTGTGACCCGTGCAGATGTGTGCAACCGCTCTGTGCCAGGAAAGCGTAACGGCGACGTGAACTAAGGCTTCCGGGCTATTTTTACGACAATTTGCATGTAAAGTGAGGATGACGTTCACATTTATTTACAGTCTCTCTCTCTCTCTTTTTGTGCTAATCTACATTGTACATGTACTGCCTCTAGCCTATGTCATTGTTAACTTCTGTCTGCCCCGAGTGCAGCGACTAGCCTTTTCAAAGCGTGACTGTTGCGCCGCTATTGTTGCGTTATTGTGTCTCGCTGTATGAAATTCGCAGAGGCAGAACGGGCCGACATAATTTGTTCCTTTGTTGAGCCGGCAGCTGAGGTAGTCACACTCATTCAAACTCAAAAAACAAGCGCAAAGTACCAACGCAATATCTCGAATAATACACTTCTTACAATCTTTCCAAAATAACTTAATACTAATTCACCAACCCGTCTGCCTGCTTAGCAGCTGCATAAGTGGTGATGAGGTACAACGCTGTCTGCGTTTTTTGATCCATTGCTCTGAGCAAAGCACACCGCCAAAAACGCTGAAAGTGAGCCAACTGTTTTCTGCCCACCGTGTCTCCGGGCACAAAGTAGCGACTGGGTGTCAGCGGTGCACTCAGCTGTCTGCCAGTTGGGGACCGAAATAGTGAGCGAGGAGTCAGCAGGCAGTCAACGGCAGTTTATATTTTTGAGAAGGTGAGAGTCACCTCAACCTCAAGAGCATGGAGCCAGAGCTGGCCCCCTAAAATATTATGCAGTTCGCTGAAGCAGGATGTGAGACGTGGACGGACACAGAGGCTTACAATAAATACACAAAAATAAATGGCATCTATAGTGGTAATATGGAGGCATAGTTATTCAATTGAGAATGTTTCAAATGTTCCCACACTTACTTTAAAGCAAGATAGACAATTTATTTTTGATTGCGACCTACTGTAATCTGCCTGTATTATCCAACCGTGAAATGCTCAAACCAGCATCTAGCATAAAATAAAACAGCATCGTCATTTACTTCAGTGACATCACTAATGACACCTTGGGTACTAATTCCAGCTCTGGCAAAAATGCAGGGTGGAACGGCCTGAACCTGGCTCATCTTGTGTTGCAATATAATCCAACGTCATTCAGCAATTAGCCTATTGAATGTTCAGTTCCTGGTGTACCGATGTTATCATACTAAAACTGCCTTGAGGATGCTTTTACTTTGATTTGTAATGATTGGAACGGCACCAAATCCTGATTATGAAATGTTCAGTTGTGCCGTTGTTAGAAAAAGTAAATACAAACTACAAAAAAAGCTGTGACTCACTCTGCCTCTCCATCACGTGGATCTCAAATTCAATAGCTGTCATGGTGTTGGTCTGTCTTGTGTCCTCTGTGTCCCTGCACTTCCCGCCCCTGTGATTTTCTGCTGATTGCACCCTGCTGTTTCCAATCACCTGCACCTTCCCCTTGTATTTAAACCCTGTTTGTCTCCTGTCTCCTTGTCAGGTGGCTCCTTGTCTTGACTGGTTATTTGCCGGCTTACCTGTGGCTTTCTCGTGAGTAGTCCGTGTTCATCTCCGTTTTTGTGCTGGTGTTTTTTGAAGCCTTGTGCTGCCCTTTTCTGTTAATAGATTTACGTTGGAATGTTGCTACGCCGCCTGGGTCCTTTTTTCCCGTCGAACCCTGACAAGCTGCTTGGTATTAAGTGGTAATTATGTAAAAAGGGGGATTGATAATAGAAGTCCTTATACTCTTGTCTATGAAAATGTTCAGGTTACTCAAGGTCAGAATAACATTTAATGACGCTGTAGTTGTCTCTGGGAAATGTCTGTTTCTCTAGACTAGATACAAGCCTGTCACCACAACACACACGCTTGTTATCACTTGCACGCCTCCGTCTTGAGAGAAAATGGGAGGACATGGGGTTCTCCTCCTTGACAGGTTAGAGCCAATTCGATGTTAGGACGATGCGATGGAACCTGTGAGGAAAACCTGTGTATGAAAGGGCCGAACATCCGGTTGTTGTTGTTGTTCACGCTCAACCTGCGTGTTGACGGAACGACTCCCTGCTCTTGCAATTGCTTGTGATCAGAGAAGTGAATCTACCACAACGAGAGAAGTTGTTCGGCTGAATTCTTCCGGAGGCTCCATCAGGCATCCAATTTGTATGATGTTAACACTGTCTGGGTGGCAAAAAATGTGATGTTTCTGCATTTACAAGCAATAAAAAAAAAAGCCTACAAGTCGCTGACATGACCCAAAGGCATGAGTCTTGGAAATAAACGTTTTTTCTTTTATGGTGTCATTCACTGGAAGGACAAATCAAGCTGGGACGTGGCTGATGTTGCACACATTTCCAATTTAACAGTCCTCATGATGCTTGGTCTCTTCCTGAGGGGATCCTGATTCAAAACAGAAGCACAGAGAGTCGACTTCAGACTGCATGAGCCACAAACAGACCATGAAGGGAAGACATCCGGGCTGAGCTGCTCTCTGCCTCTTCAGGGAGGAGAGAGTAATGCCGAGAGACAGGCTGAGAGTCAGAGATGCACTGAAGGGTGTCAATTTAGTACTAAATTGAATTAAAGTGTAATTAGGGAAATCATTACCTGACACTTCTGCAGTTGGGGATTTGCTTAATTTACTGAACAATCCTTAAGCGAATGAATCGAGTCTTGGAAGATTTTGATGTCAAGTGTGACTGACTGCCTGTGAGTGGTGGAGGATGAATTCATAATGCACGCCTTAATAATAAAACAGATTCAATCCAATCTGCTTTAAAGTGTTTGTGCAGTGTAAAAAATGGAAAAAGTTGGTGCTGACTGAACAATATCTCCTTCGTCGAAGCGTAAACAATAACTGAGGGGCAATGCCTGTATGCTTTGAAACAGTAGTCTAAGCCTGTCAACATATACTTGATCTCCTTCAAACTTACTAAATTTTAAAGAAGCTAAAACCACTACACAAAGGTTATTTGGAAAATAATACTGGCCCTAGTATCAAACCCTGAGGCATGCCCTTTCGTACAGGAGAAAGGAAGGGGAAGACGCATCAACCTGGACACATTAAGTTTTAGCTAACGAGGAGTCGGCAAACCCGCTTCCAGCTAGCCCATTTAAGCCAAAACTGTGAAGTCTATTAACCCAGGTGACATTTTCAACTATATAAAAATCCTTAGGCCTTAAAGTAGTTCATATGTTTTAAAGTAGTTGATACCTTTGGATTTGAATCAAGAGGCAATGGCGGTGACATTGTTGCACGCTGTATACTGATCATTTTCAGGCTAAACAATGTAGCCTGAACACAAGTTACATGACCGCTGTGTGTGTGTGTGTGTGTGTGTGTGTGTGTGTGTGTGTGTGTGTGTGTGTGTGTGTGTGTGTGTGTGTGTGTGTGTGTGTGTGTGTGTGTGTGTGTGTGTGTGTGTGTGTGTGTGTGTGTGTGTGTGTGTGTGTGTGTGTGTGTGTGTGTGTGTGTGTGTGTGTGTGTGTGTGTGTGTGTGTGTGTGTGTGTGTGTGTGTGTGTGTGTGTGTGTGTGTGTTCTTGAAAGTGCTACACAGGGGTGAAGCAGTATGGTGTGTGCGATATTACTTTTACAGAGGAGCTTCATTTGTTGCTCCTTCTCAAGTAATTAATCTATTCATGCAAGTTAAAAATAAATCCGGGAGAGGACCCTTGTGAAAATATTATGGCAGGAGAAGAAGTTGGAAGGATGTCAAAACATCTGCTTGTCTGCAGACTGCAGAGCCGCATCCACTAACAATCAAAAAATACAGAAAATGTTGCTTTATGGGCTCTTAGTGGTTGTGATACATTTGTACTGTTTTGTGAGTTTATTTGGCAGCACTGTGGACAAACACATTTTCCCTCCTTGGGGAAAATAAATTAGATCTTAAATCCTGAATATTGATGCTTGCCTGAGTTCCTCTTTTGGAATATTACTCTGGATGAAAGCAGCAAGATGATCAAGTCCAGCTTTTGAGATATTCCCATGAAAGCCAAAGGAAAATGTAACCAGAGAGATATGGGCACTTACAGGGAAGGTGAGTGTGGTTAAAAGCAAAAATATTGCACATTATTTATGCATTTTTAAACCGGTGTAATCATCCAGTGTAAGGATGTGGCCAGTGTGGGCCCTGGTTAATGATGCAGGATTAAATAAAAAGGTGTGTAAAATATGACCTTCAGTCGGTTCCTATCATGAGGTAAACAACCACCAGTAAGGAGAAAAATCAATTTTACTTTTAGAAAAGCATTTGCTTTTCCTGTTAAAATACCCTTCGTACCTGTACACTTTAACATTAAAACCATTTGCAATGATGAATACTTTAAATTATCCATGAAATTACTTTTGAAAACACAAATTACTTTGTGATCATATCCTACTACATCACGGTGTGTGTGGAATTGCAAATATTGAAAACATTGTACCTCATGTAAGAACATTTTAGTGTTTTTTTTTTCCTTAACTTGCTCTTTCTTTTTTTTCATAACATGTCAATTTCAACAAACACTAATGTCAGATAACTGTATATTACCAGCGTAAATGCCACCTGTGCAGAAATGAGCATGTGTTCATGATAATTGTAAATTTGCATAATTAATGCCCCAATTATACCAATAATGCTATGGTGTCCGACCCAATATCTCCATAAGTGTTGATTCGTGAACATGGCACCGAAGGAAAAGATAACGTTACTTACTTTGTTCTACTTTGCGGAATCAAATTTTAAAATGTTAAGTGTAATTTGTATTGGGTTTTCAGACTGAACATTGCTTCTAAGTACTGAAATATACAATATGATAGTGAAAAATGAATTTTGGGTAACAGCAGACTATTTTATTCACGTAAATGTCTTGTTCTTTTACACACAATTCCAGTTCATGCCTTAAGTAAGCGAGTGAAACAGCAACAGGTCGCTACACAGATCCACCTTTTATGAATGCGTAGTCTGAACTAGTCGTAAATTGTGTTTGAAATACGTGAAAATTGGTGGCAAGTCAAACTAAATAACTCGTACAAGCTCATTCTCGTACCTAAGAACAAATCTGTTCTGGTGTTATAGATATTAGTTTGTGGCTCAGGAGGTTCTCCACGAGGAAGACTGAACCCCAGGTTGCTCGCGGTGAGGCAGGCCAGCACCTAATGTGGCAGCCATTAGTGTGCGTACAGGAAGCAAATTAGTAAAGGGTTTTGTCCACTCAGGTATAACGCACAATGTAAGTGAAGACCATTTATCTTTTCACACTTTTTATGATTTTCTGTCATTTTTTTAACGTCTCCCCTTGGCCTGAGTTGTGACAGCTTAGGTTCCTGTCGCCTCCCTCGGTGTCAGTCATTTTCCAGCAGAAAACCCTTAACTCACAACATTCCATTTATACGTTAAGTGTTTGTGATCACATGTAATTTGGTTTTCTCTGCACTGTCCCAGCATTGATGGCAGCTGATGAGGTCTTAGAGAGCCAAGCCTTTTATTCTCCTGAGAGCTTGTCCCAAAACAGCATCTGGCTGTGCCTCACAGCCAAACACACACGGTCTGACACACACACACACACACACACACATACTATATTTAACCAGTTCAGTCTGTCTCACTGCTGCATTAGCTCTAACCATCCGTCCATCTGCAGTCATTCCATTAAATCTCTCTGCAGTCTGTTGTCTGCTGTTTAAAATCTCACTGCTGTGTAATTGCAGGGACATATGGTCTCAGATGAAATGATGGTATTATGTTGTTCCATATGAGAAGAGCTATCAAAAGCCAAATAAATTCATAGATATAACTCAGGGAGGAGTTTCACTAAACGGTTGCCGGCAACATGAAGGCAGCAAAAATATTCACATATATACAGTAAATGATGAACATTGAATGAGACCTAATTGGAGCGGGATACAATAGATGTAGCGCTGTTTGCAATATTCACATCTTTAGGATGTAGTACCATAAGAAAAAAACTCCATAATTCCATGTCTCCTTTCTATTAAGACTCTGATATATTTTCAACCTCAGCCACTGAATTATCTCAAATATGGCATGCAGCAAGTGACTCAGCTATACCCACAATGTGTTAACGTAATAGTCTCAGGAATTTTAAATGATTATTTAATTTATCTGCTACAGTACAAAATCAATGTGAGAAGAGCAAGTTAAATCCAATGCTAACAATGAACGTTATTAGTTTCCCCAAGTAAGAACATCTTCATCTCTCCACTGATTAAGTTTTCATGTCATTATAACTTGAAGAGTTAGCTGATGTTGACCCATAACAGGATCATATGAGATCTATTGTGAGCAAACAATGGCCATAAAATTACTGCAAACATCTTGTGCAGCACAATCAAAGTAATCAAAAGTCCAATATTTACCTCATTATCTTCAGGATTTCCCCCACTCACAATGCTCTGATGAGCCTGCTGCGTCGTGCCCTTTTTGTTTTAGCACAATCTTCCAAATTGGAAGCCATGAATGTGACATACATGTATTAGTCAGATGTAATATAATCCTGTCACAGAAGAAGCTCCGTTATTTATTTTTGGAACCAACCAAGTTGGGCGAAGTTACTGGATGCTGCATTGGTAGAATTAAGAAGATCTGGAAAAGATTCGGGTAAACATTTAAAATGTACATTCTGTAATCAGGTTACAATTTTATTTTGGGAGCGTGGGGGTCAGCAGAATAACTGTAAATACAACCTTGAACTATGATCACCATATTAGGTTGTCTTTATTTTCACACCTAGCACCTAGTGTACATTAGCATTCATTCTGAGCTGGGTTTATTATTGACTCCCCTTTTAGCTCCATCTTGGTCTCCTCCAACTTCTCTTTTGCTGCTATATTCCCCTTTCTTCACGAGCTCAGCCTTTTTTCATTCCCAGGTTGTCCAATACGTGGTCCTCTGTGTCTGATACCGACACACCCCTTTAGCGCATGTATTAGATTCTAAGAGCTTTGGAGTATAAGTAAACACTGTAAACCCATCCTTTTCATTATTAGAGGCTCAGAGAAAGCTGGTGATGCAGTATGTAGATGGAAAAAGAAACCCTCAGTATGGATGGGCCAAACAAACAAGACTTGCAACCAAGAGGCCGGCGTCTATGTCCCAAACTATTCTTAAATTAGTATGAACTAATAATGAACATATCTTAAATGTATCTTTCCAATTATTTTTGTTAAATCCTAAATCCAAGCAAGGGTTTTCATTTTAATTCACAATGTTAACCACTTGATTATTGTAGCCATCATGGAGTATCACAGTTTGACATGCTGGGCTACCAGTTAATAAGAAAAGGGTCCTGACCTAGCATCAGTATGTGGCGAATTTGGATGACAATGTGCAGACTAGCTAGTTTTTTGATTGCAACTTGGTTCTGTGCAGCTTTTTCACTTCCAACACCTGCCTGCTGCAGCTGTAAATGAAGATGATGAGAGCTGTGAGAACATTAAAACACTAACGCTGTGGGCTGGTCAAACCAAAACCAAATGAAGCTGAAAAAGGCTACAAAGCTTTGCAGGGCTGAAGGAACTACAGAGTTGGTGGTCATTTTCTGGGATCATATGATCCATTATTAATCCCCAAATATCCATAAGTGCTGCTTTAACAATGTAATTAGTTGATTGACAGAAAATCCATCCACAACAATTTTGATAACTGATCATTATTTAAGCTATTTAACAAGCTCAAACACATTTGCTTTCCCAAAATATTCAGCTTCTCGAATATGAAAACAAGCTTGTTTTTTATGAGTTGTAATTAAATCTCTTTTGCTCTGACTAAACAAGCACCTTGGGAAATTGTGATTTCTGTTCAGAATAATAACCCTAGTTCAGTGGCTGAAAGTTGTTGTAAAATATGGATCAAGCGGGGAAAAACATTAAGAAAAATAATGAACTGAATATTGAACTTTTAACCCCCAAAGCCCTATTGTTTGCTCACCGCAAATTGTTTTAGAGTATCTGAGTAAATCTATAGCAATTTTGATCCTGTTTGGAGCCTTATTATATGGAGATACGACCATATTCACGGGCTCAGACTGACTTGAGACCGGTAATGAAACAGATTTGTCATTTTGGAGCGTTCTACTCATTTGAGTGTGTCTTACATGCAGCGGCGACTGTCACAAGAGTGCAAGATGGACTGATTGTACCAAGCCATGTGGGCTGTTTGCATACCCTGATCACAGATACACTCACACTGAGTGAGCAACAGTGAATCCAATCAGTCTTGTATACAATATGTTCGCAGCATGGAGAGGATTGGAGCAGAGCTCTTGGGTATTTTAGCTGGACGCTGCACAAGACTGGAGGCTGTTGGCTGAGGTCATTCATCAGCAGCCAGTCGCCACAGGCAGAGACCGGGCACATTCCATCCCTGACCTATGTTCTCTATAAAGCGAGACAATGACCTACTAAGACTCTATTTTTTTCTGGAAAAAGTCTCTATCACTGGTGAATTGTTTGCTTTTCGTTCCCGGAGGGAATGAATCGTCCTTGCCCCCCCACCCCTGCAAATGCAGACCAGCATCAAGGGGGAATAACTCTGAAAAGGTAAAAACAAAAGACGGAGGAAAACATGGCGCTAACAAGGTTTATACAATGGGTAGTGCCAGCCAAGCATTCTGCTTGCTCTGATAAGCATTCTCACTGTGTTTTACGAGACCCTTAACAACATTCAGCCCAGCTGGACAAACATTAAACTGGTTGCTAAGCTAAAAAAAAGGAGCTATTGGGGCGCATTAGTCAGGGAGATAAGACACCGTTTGTGCGTTTATTTATGTATATGCATTGCATTAAAGGGATATTTCTGGCAATAACCCAATGTTGAACAACTATAAATAAGCATTTAATCAGGTGACCAGAAACGAAAAATTGCGTCACAGTAGTGTTTGTCCTGCAATCCTGCTGCTGGTTCATAAAGCACTGGATGGCTTAGGGCCTAAATACATTAGTCATCTGCTGCTACCTTATGAACCATCCCGACCCCTCAGGTCATCTGGGACGGGTCTACTTTCTGTTCCAAGAGTCAGAACTAAACATCGAGAGGCAGCGTTCAGCTGTTCTGCTCCACATCTGGAACAAGGTCCCTGAAAGCTGCAGGTCTGCTGAGACCCTGAGAGACCCTCATCTCCTTTAAATCCAGAATGAAGACCTTTCTGTTGCTGTTGCCTTTAATTGAACCAGATTCAAGGATATTAATATATTTCTGCATTTTATTTATTAAACTGCACTGCAACTTTTATTCAATTCTGTATGTTTTGCTTTTTAACAGGTGTTTTTTAATGTTTTAATTAATGTTCTTGTTTTTAAATCTTGTTTTGCATTATGTTTTGATGCTTTTAATAGTTTTATGTGAAGCACTTTGAATCGCCTTGTTGTTGAAATGGGCTATACAAATGAACTTGCCTTACCTTTGTGATCGTGGTTGCAGTGGCTATATTCTTTATATATATATTTTTTCTTTTCTTCTTTTTTTTACAAATTCGAATGACAATGTTACAATATGTACAAGATCACTGCATTAAATGGGATGCTCCACAGTCATTAACCAGAAGGATGTAAAAGCCAGAGCTCCATCATGAGCTAATGTTCAAGGCAAAGCTGCACCTCACACTTTCAAAATCAATCATAATACAGAAGAATTAACAGCCACTAATGCTGCAGCCCATGGGAGGAGAAAGATTGTGCCGAGGAGGGATGTCAGGCTTCCACACTCCTGCAGAGGTCTTGATCAAACAGAGCCTGTTTTGCAGGTGTGAAACATTTGGCGCACCACAATCTCTTTTAGTTGCCTGATCTTTTTCATTGTTTCTAGGCAACCACACAATGAAAAACCAACGAACTGTAATAGTTGACAGAACAGTTTAAATTAATGATAATGACAAGTTACCCAAATTCTCAAGTATCGCACTAATTTGCCTCCAGGCCTGCTGTTTAGTGCTCAGATCATAATAACAAGGGTTGGTAAATATACCTTCAGCGCTTTTCAATGCCGAGTTAAATATGTTTTAAATCAAGATGTTCAGGGTCTCTGTACGCCTGCAGTAGGAGCTGTGTTCGTATCCTCGGCAGTAAGTCAGATACGTTCCCGGTGGGTGTTGGCCTCCGCCAGGGCTGCCCTTTATCACCGGTCCTGTTCGTGACTTTCATGGACAGGATATCTAGGCGCAGCCGTGGGGCGGAGCATGTCAGGTTCGGGGATCTCAGGATAGCCTCTCTGCTGTTTGCAGATGATGTGGTCCTGTTTGCCTCCTCGGACCATGACCTCCAGCATTCACTGGGGCGTTTTGCAGCCGAGTGTGAAGCGGCGGGGATGAGAGTCAGCACCACGAAATCTGAGGCCATGGTGCTCTGCCGGAAACCGGTGGATTGCTCCCTCCGGGTGGGGACAGAGTGCCTACCACAAGCGAAGGAGTTCAAGTATCTCGGGGTCTTGTTCACGAGTGAGGGTAAAATGGAGCGGGAGATCGACAGGCGTATCGGTGCGGCTGCAGCAGTAAAACAGGCGTTGCACCGGGCCGTCTTGGTGAAGAAGGAGCTGAGCCGGAAGGCGAAGCTCTCAATTTACTGGTCGGTCTATGTCCCAACCCTCACCTATGGTCAGGAGCTTTGGATCGTGTCCGAAAGAACGAGGTCGCGGATTCAAGCGGCCGAAATGAGTTTCCTCCGTAGAGTGGCCGGGCTCAGCCTTAGAGATAGGGTAAGGAGCTCGGACATCAGGAGGGAGCTTGGAGTTGAGCCACTACTCCTTCGTGTCGAAAGGAGTCAGCTGAGGTGGTTCAGCATCTAATTAGGATGCCTCCAGGACGCCTCCCTTTAGAGGTTTTCCAGGCACGTCCAACTGGTAGGAGGCCCCGGGGAAGACCCAGGACACCCTGGAGGGATTATATCTCCCAGCTGGCCTGGGAACGCCTCGGGATCCCCCAGAATGAGCTGGTAGATGTTGCGGGTGAGAGGGAAGTCTGGGTCAGCCTGCTGGACCTGCTGCCTCCGCGACCCAACCCCGGATAAGCGGTGGAAAATGGATGGATGGATGTTCAGGGCAGTCCTGGGAAAACACAAGGTGCTCTGCGACGCAAAAGACGAATGCAAAAACGCTTCTCTCTCCTCGAACAATTACACAACGCTGCCCCAAGCTGCTGTGACTGCTCTGTATTCTCAGCTGGTTGTGCCGTCCTTCTGAATATGGCTAGTGGCTGAACGAACATCCATACAACTTGGATAATAGTTTCAATATCTGCTTCACTTTTATGAACCAGAATGCCTGACAAAAGAGGCAGAATATATTATAAATACTAATGGCTCATCTTGAAAGCAAGGCACGCTGGAGTTCTCCATCTGCTTGTTAGTGCACTGTTTTCCCATTCAATAAAAATGCAATAATGTTTACTCTTTCCTATGCAACACTGTATACATTTCAATCTCTGAAGTTAACGGCTTTTCAACTGGAGTGGTCACATTTGCAAATAACAATTTTGCTCCTGCAAATGAACTGAAGTCCCTGATGAGGTGAGAAGTCCACAAGCATTAAGAGCTGGGGAATGATTTCACACAGACTCCTTCTCATATCGTGCACACACACACACGTGCACGGATGCGCACACACACACACGTGCACGGATGCATACAAGCTCGCCGGCTGTCACTGCATTCCTGACTGAATATGTGAATGTCAGATTCATTCAATGAGAGAGACAACAACTGGGAGAGGCTGAACATCTGGGGAGGCTGTAAGGAGAGGTATGAACCTCTCTGTGGACAGAGTGACACAATATTAGTTCTTTCTTTCTTTCTCTTTCTCTCTCCTGCTGCCAATATATTTGCATGAATGGGCAATGTAAATTGTAAAGCAAGCATATAACATTCAAATGAATAACAATGAAGAAACAGAACAACCTATGAAGAACATGCATGGAACGTGTACATAACAGAATTACCCAGTGGAAAATGGATCATTCATAAAAATTGCAAAATGTATGTAGATTAAACACTGCAGGCAGGTTTGAAACACACAAATATTTGACAACGTGAAACCAGAGCATGAATGAAACTATTACAAATAAATATATATTAAATAATATAATTATGATAAAGCACAATAACATATATTGGACTTTATTGTGGCTTATTGGATCATTGTACATACATGCATGCAGACGCAGATATTGCCAATACAGTCACGTTCACATATTTTGAATTTATTTATATACTGTATAATGGGTTTACAGAGTCTCATCAAACATCTGTTTTCTCCCTTAGCGGATACAGGTGAGGAATCAGCAGATATTTATGTTGTTGATGTATTTTCACACAACAGAATGCAGACTTTCTCCTCACAACGTAATATGTTTAATATTCATAGGATGTTCTCACGTGTCCAAATGTAGAAATAATGAAGCACAAGAGAAAAGTGAAGGTATGCCCTAACTACTGTGTGTACAGACAGAGAGGAGAATAACAATCAAGAAAAAATGCCAATCCGGCCAAATATTTACAAACTCCCAGTGAGCAAATAAACAGGAATGAATGACAATAAAACAAGACCATTCAGAGAGCCATGGACAAGATATAATATTGAGCACTGAAACAGCCTTGCAGCACTTCTATTGACTCTGTGTGTGCAATGCAATGTGTCTGAAACATATACTCCATATAAAGTGGACGTCTTCACTGCTACAACAGCCATTGGTTTGTGGACTATGGTTTTGAAGTATTACTTTTGGTATTGTCAACGTCACCATCTTGGGCCGTTGCTATCTCTGTCTCACTAACAATGTGTCAAATACCAACACTTGGGCACTGGCCCTGAGTGTTTTGGTACCCATGCACATTGTGATGTCCGTATGAGAGGAACTGGGCTTTCCAATCTAAACCCATCCGCATCATTGTTAGACATAGAGACAAACAATCAGGGTTCATAAACATTTTGACCGATGGATTTCCATGACTTTTCCATGACTTTAATCCAAATGTCCATGGCCAAACATGTTGTGAAATCTGGGTGTATACATGAAAAAGTGATAAAATGTAGTATTTAACAATGAGGATTCCAAAGCATACAGTATTTCTAAAATGACACAAATGAATGAGAGACAATAGTTTGATTAAAAGAATAAACATTTATAGATATACTCAGCGTATGCCTGCTTATATTTTCTTATACATTTTCTTTTAAAAGCATATTAATTATTAAAAACTCAGCGTAAATGAACGACATGAACATATGAATATAACACATTTCCATGCCTTTTCCAAAACCTTTGGGATTTTATTTTTTTCAAGGACTTTTCCAGGCCTGGAAATAACCATTTTATTTTCCAGGTTTTCCATGACCGTACGAACCCTGAAACAATGCAGGACTTTTACTAAGGGGAAAGACGTGAAATAAGAGGGTGTAGCTCAGTACAATTGAATGCTGAAACAATACTTTTTAATTAGTTAACTTTCATGTACTGCAAATACACTGTGAAAAGGGTCCATAACCCAGCACCAGAGATCCCATCACCCAGTCCTCCAAAACCTCCACAAAGAATCCAGTTGAAGATCTTCCTCATCACCTACAGAGTCCTTCACAACCCTAAACCCATTCAAACCTTTCTGACCTCCTGCACCAGGGTTGCCAGGTCTGTGTGACAAAACCAGCCCAATGGCCAATAAAACCAGCCCAAAAACCAGCCCAATATCAGAACTCAAAATATGCCCCTGCCAAACCATATACACTGCTTTTAAAGTCCAACAGCATTGCTATCATTGCCAAATGTATTGCAATATCTACAAAGTAACACCAAATGTTTAGTATGCCAGCATTAAAAGCAGTTTTCCCTAAACAGTTCTTTCACCTTGGTCAGGGGTCCCCAAACTTTTTCCTGTGAGGGCCACATAACTTTTCCCTTCTCTGATGGGGGCCGGGGTCAGTTTGTAACAGAAAAACAAAAAAATAATCGTTTGACCACTGCAGGTTAAATACCCTGCATTCTGAATACATTTTTCTCTTACCTAACCTTTTCGCCATTATTCCGTTCTATTTGACAGGGGCTAGTCTAGGATTTGCGTGGCCAGACTGAAAAAAAATCATAATGCGTCTCTGGTATTGTTCAGGGGGCCGGGCCAAATGTGGAGGTGGGCCGTATCCGGCCCGCGGGCCTTAGTTTGGGGACCACTGACCTAGGTCCTAAAATGGCCTTGTGTAATTAGATACAGTATATTATCATAAATAAAATATAGCTCTGTGAACGTGTAGACCAATTCACTGACGGACAAACTAACCTGTTGCTTTGTCTTTTGGCTTTCTCTTCCCTTTTCTATCTTCCTCCCTGCCTGGACAACATGAATGTACCGTTTTTACTTCATATGCATTTACTGTAGTTAATGCAATACCTTATTTCAACTGAAACACCTCATCATGTTGCTTCACTATATTTTAATCATATACTTATAGTTCATACATGTGTAAATAGGCTATGCATTTACTGAATTAAAATAATTTCAGCTTACCTGTTTGACTTGTAGAAGGTGCCTTTACAGTAAAAAAAGAAAAAAAGAGAAAAACTCCTTGAAATGGAACTATTTACAATGTCTTTTGTTTAGACGCTTTGAGATCTCTAGCCCTCTTGGTCCTTGTCATACATGTCTGTACTGAACAAGGCCAGCATCTCTCTGGTTGGCTCGAACTGGTGGCAGCAGATTCCATGCCTCTGCATAAAGGCCCGAATGCGAAGGATGTTCTCCAGAAGGCTGTCTTTTTACATTACATTACATTGACGCTTTTATCCAAAGCGACTTACATGATATACAGTAGACCGTAGACACAGCAACGGTGAGCAAAGAGGGTTAAGTGTCTTGCTCAAGGACACAACGACACAGACTGCCGGAGCCGGGGATCGAACCACCGACCCTCTGATTGAAAGACCGACTTGCTAACCACTGAGCCACAGTCGCCCCCGATTTTCTTTCATTCGATTGCGCAATTTGGTCTTGATCAAATTCATCTCCGAGAATGTGCGTTCCACAGCTGCGTTGCTGAATGGCAATGACAGAAGTGAGAGGGCAAACGATCCAAGCTCAGCAAAGTCCTTGTCACCGGCAGCATCCATGTGATTTTTCACTTCAATCCAGAACTGTTCGGTTTTGCAGTCTTCTGTATTCTCCCACTGAAGCGTGTCCAGCACTCTCCACTGTTGATCAAGCTTGCCGAGGTTTCCTGTGTACAGGTGGAGAAATGACAGAGATGCTAGCCGGGGTTTTTTCTGAACACTGAGCACCGTAGATGGACTCAAGGCCCCGAGAGACTGGAGTTGCTGCATGTTGGTAGGCAGACGTTGTTTCATTTGCTTCGCAAATACAAGCAGGTATTCTTTGCAACGTTGTTTCACGTTCTCTGCTGCTGGTGCGTGTAGATTTGCGTTCTCCAGCTCCATCTGGAACCGAATTCCATAATCAACAGCGGAGAGAGGCAGCTGGTTGGTTTCAATGGCCCCGTCAAAGGCTACGATCTCTGTCCACTTTGAGCTGTCCACGACCACGGTGCTGATTTTTGTGACTCTCCGTAGCAGGCTCAGATAGAACGTGATGAGTTCGTGGAAAAGCCTGCATGGATTTGTGTTTTCCATCTGAAACATCTTGTTCACTCGGTTTGCCTCTTGGACGATGGGCTGAAGGAACAGTAAGTAAAGTTTGTTGACTGGATCTGAGTACATCTGAAAGACAATCTCCGCGCTGTAGCTTCGGTCCTTGTCTTTTGCCAACTGGAAGTGCAATCTGAGCTCTTCGTACTGGTCGAGCACCCGATTCAGGCACGCGCTGACAGCTAGCCAAACACGACGTTGGGGTTGTGCTCTTGAAATTTTGTGAGAAGTGAATGGTTCTTGCCGCACATAGTATTGCATCCATCAGTTGCGAGCCCGATGCATCGTTTTGGACACAGCTTGCATTCTTGCAAAAAATTCAGCAATGCTTCTGTTATTGAATTGGCATCTCCGCCGTCTACATTTTTGATACCAGCAAAAGTAGACACAATGCGCTGCTGTGTTTGGCTGTAGTATCTTATTACAACAGCAAGCTGTTTTTGCATGCCCACGTCGGTACTTTCATCAATAACTAAAGAATACAGTTCTTCCCCTATATCCTTTAGAATCTGGTGCTGCATCTCTGGGCCGATTCCGTTTTTTATGAGTGCAGAGCATTTTGTCCTGTGCAGTTTGATGTCCTTCTGTGCAATTTCACCAACAAGCTCTCCCAGGTGATCCACGGTCGAAATGCTTGAATGGCAAGCAATGTGCGCTGCCATTTTAAGCTTGGCTAACTTGACAGAGCGGTCAATTCTCACTGTGGTTATGCCACTGTCAAACAATGTACGCACTCGACAACTGGAGAACGGAGCAGCATTTCGAATGTGTTTCTCCGTTTTGCTGTGGTTTTGGAGATCACTGTGGTGCGCACGAATCTCGGTTTTGCAGTACCGACAAAAAGCTTTGGTATCATCCCCAGCCACACGTTCTATCCATTCTCTAATTCCGTTTTCACTTTCCCATTCTTTCGTATATTTCTTCCCGTATTTAGCCCACTTACCGGGTGTCATGTTTCTCCAGGGGTTGCTAGCTAGCTAGCTAGCTACACCAACTACCAGACCAGAGTTGGGATCGAGCGGGAGACTGAGAGCATTAGGTGCGTGTGTGTATGTGGGCGTGTCCCATGTCCATGTGTGTACGTGCTGATCTGGAGTCAGTTTGGTAGGATTTGGGTATAAATAAATAATTTCATTTAAAATATGGATTTTTATTTAAAGATATTCATGTAATTTGCATGCAAAATAGGTCTACCCGAACCAGCGGACAAAAAATTCAACCCGCGGCAACACTTCAAAAGTAGCCCAATTCCGCGGGAAAACCGCGGACCTGGCAACACTGTCCTGCACCGACACGCTCCCACCCTCAACCTCAGATGCAGACACCAACCTCCTCACCCCCCCACTCTGTCCAAGCGTCGGACCTGGGGGGGCGGGGCCTTCTCCATTGCTGGAACTCTCTCCCAATGACCTCATACATTCTCCGTCATTTGCCACATTCAAAACTGCACTTAAAACAATTTTTTTGGTTTTGTTTTGTTTCTTACTGTGATGTCATCTCTCTTGTGTACATTGTGATTGCTTCTATTGTTTGTTTTTACCATGTAAAGTGCCTCGAGTACCTTTTTTGAAGCGCTATACCAGGGGTGGCCAACTAGTCAGAGACTAAGAGCCACTTTTTTTTCTGTGTTACTGCAAAGAGCCACATCATACACATGGGTACACATGAACATCATCTTTTAATCATGTATGCACGCATACACAGACCTCTGCTCAGCCAGATCTAATGAAAATAACCACACCAACATGATAATATCAGTAATTTTCAACAGTTAACATTGTGTGCACTGTCTCACACACACACAAACTCTCAGTTCAAGCAAGTCCACAAACAATAATAGAATAATTTTCAATAACATCTTTCTCTTACTATGCTGCTTAGTGAGACTTCTGGCATTCCTTATCTTGAACAATCCTCTTCAAATCTGGCTTGTATTCTGTTGTTGCCACTCTAAGCAATTCTTTTCAAAGCGACCAACTTGTTCTTGCGAAGTTCAGTCCCTTTTGGAAATTCCTGTTCGATGTTGGGGTGGAGTGAGCTGAAGTGACGCTGAAGATTTGAAGCTTTGAAATGCGCTAATGCTGCGTGACATATAAGGCAGATCGGCTTGCCATTACGTTTAACAAAAAAATATAAACTCTCCCACTCTGGCAAAAACGTCCTGTGTTCTTCTTCATATTTTCGTTTGGCTGTGCTTTTTTCCCTGCCATTTCAAGAGGTAACTTGAAGGAAATTGTTTACAACACAAATGATGTCACACCAAAGATTCTCTCGTCGCTCGTTTGACGTCACTCAAACAGGCTTACATGGTCAGTGTGCCATCTAGCTGTAGGGGGAGTGAATGACAGCGCCAGCCAAGCATTTTTGACGCATGTCATGTGACAGCTCCTGAAGAGCCGCATGAAACTAGTTAAAGAGCCGCATGAGGCTCGCGAGCCGCGGGTTGGCCAGGCCTGCGCTATACAAATACAATGTATTATTATTATTATTATTATTATGTGTCCTATTTGTGCAATCCTGCTTAAGTATAAAAGAAACTCAGCATTTCCTTAAGATGATTAATGGCGAGTGTGGTGACCCCGATGAGCCGTCAGTAATAGACCTGATTAAAGCATTGTCAGGGTATTGGCTCTTTTAATCATCGTATTATTTACGCCTCGGCCTGCTCCAAGATGTGTGCTGTGGTCAACATTAGGTGAGGCTGCTTGTCTTCTTGTTTTTTCACAATTCACCGGAAACAGTTCATCATTTATAGAGACGTAGAAGCAGTTATTGGGCACCCTGCACCACTTAGTGTTCGCTATCAAAAACAAAGAAGATGCAGAGTCGTATCCATCAAAGCCCATAGGCAGAGGTAACTTTGAAGATTTATTTTTGTGCATAAACACACCTGCTTGGGAGTACAGCGAGGCGTGTATTTCATCTAGCATTATAAAAGTGTCAAATAACCGCATGATTTTTTTATTTTTTCCCCCCCCCCGTCCTGTAGCTCACCAGGAAGAAAAACAAAGTAAAGGCAACACTGCTGTGACAAAGCACTGACAAAGGCTGTCAGGTTTTCAGGCTAATTAAAACCTCAGCTTCACTCTGTTCCCTGATCACTCCTCACAAAGACCCTTGAGTGGCATCAATGAGCACGCTCAGGCTTAAGTGAATGTTTACCTCCCCTAATGACTATCTGTCTCGGTGCTGAGTAAATGCAACTGCCTCGGCCCTCTCCGCCACTCGTTAGGTTACACACTCATGCGGAGTCCGGAGTCCAGACTCCTCAGCCGGGGGTCTGTGTACCAGATGTCTGTCCACATGAGACCATGCGCAGGTTGTTACTATTTAGCTTTTGCTGGACCGCACGGCGGCTCAGTGGCGCACGACAAAAAAAATGCAAGTTTGATTACGCACCTTTTATGCTGTCGGCTCGGGAGCTGCATGCCAGTTCAGTCTGCGACCTTAAAAAATGCAAGTCATGTTGATGGAAGAATCTGAACTGTCGACGTGCCTTCAACCTGAACGGGGACCGGCTCACGGTGTTTTCTTGGTTGTTGCCTCAATGCGTGCTTAGAAAATGTGAATGTCTTTAATTATGAGGTAAGATGAACTGGATGTTGAATGTTTTTATATATTTTGTGCGAAGTTGTTCGTGGTGGACCCAGAGTTTTGAAAAAATGGTGATTAAAAACGTTAGCTAAATGCTATATGCGAAAACTCAACGGTTTTGGAATCTTAGAGCCTACAGAGTTCGCCAATACCGCTGTCAAACTAAGCATCGCAAAGATACGCACACAAATGTAATTTTTGTCCAGAAAAAACATTTCAAATTACTTATGGCTGAAATATTTCGGGACTTCCTCTTACATACACACAGCTAACGACACGCTGGTACCGGATGTTGTGATACGAGATGCATTCAAGTATGCCCGGAGAAGGTATGGCACTTTTTGCCGCGATTTTTCGAAATGTCTGAACTAGAATAAAGAATATACTTCACTCAATCAAAGCCAAACGTCGCACAGATACTCCTTACATATAGAGCTATGTTATACAATAAAGAAAAGCCTTTGGGAAAATCATTAAGATAATAAAAATAAACGTTGACATTTATTTTATTTTCTGTGTATTATCATAAACTAATATACCACTAACACATATATGAACGTACTATCTATGTCCACAAGGGTTTTCTGTATATTATAGCTGTTGAAATTATTCAAATAGACCTTGTACTTGTGGAGATAATCACCAGTTAGTGTCGGCTACAACAGTCCCAATTTTCACCAAAACGGGTGGTGATGATAAGGTTATTAATTATGTAGCTGTTGATGGTGATGCGACTATATATTATATACACATTAAACCTTTTGATCGTTGAATTTATTACAATGCATCATTATTCTTTTTATGTTTAATATGTTAAACTATAGTTTGCAAAGTGATAGTAACTATACATGAACTTGACACAAAAACGGGGTGGATTAAAATGTATTTCCATTTAAAAAGAAATGTAAAGTAACTCAACATGAAAACACTTAAGTACTGCAACATTGTACTTTAAGCTGCATTTTTTTTGCCACTGCAAAAAGCAGTGAATACAAAATTGACATATACTGATATATTATGAATATGTTGAAAGTGTAAAATGCTTGTCCTTCTACATATCCAGCTGACAGCCCAGGCAGCTTTTGGGTTCTGATAATGTTTTTTCTCAAAATTTGAGCTTTAAACGAGCTAAACATGGCATGCAAGGCTCTGCACAGCCCGCCTGTGTCTGTGTGTATAAGATGTGTAGACTCTGTTTTAGACTTGCAGCAGATTAGGTTTGGTTTGAGTACAGGGTTGTTGTTTTTCTGGGGCTATTGTTTCTCCTACACATTTCTTCTGTACATTTACATTTTTTGTGGTTGTAAAAAGAGAGAGGGAGAGAGGAGCTGCAAGCTGCTGATTTAGATAATCTTTAAATAAATACATTCAGAACCTATTTAGCCCTCTGCTCGTGTTACTTTCTTTCTTACTATTGCAGGGTTAAATCAATTCATTATATTTTTATGAGCAGATCCCTCAGTCACTTGGCGCCTGGTCATGGTGTGGGACAACAAAAGTGCTGTTTCACGCTGTGATTGTTATTTTTAAACAACAATGACTTTGTGAAAGTGGCTCCTCGTTGCGTTGAACCTGAAGATTATCACCTAAAGTCTACAGCTCCCGTATTACAGAGCTTTCTTGACATTTTTTTCCACTTGTCTATGCCCGGACCTTTAGTTAGTCAGGATCGGTGTGGTTGGGTTGACGTTACGAAGCATCAGGGCATGCATTTATCGGGTGAGCCGGGGTGCGTTATAACGAAGTTTAAGATATTGTAACCCCAGTTCTATAAGCAACGGTATGGCACGCATTCAGGTCGGCACACCCTAATTGGCCGACTGATTATGCAAATGTACATTGGGTGAACCATTGCTCATGATTGTAATGATCGCCTGTGCTCATTTAAGTATAGGGCTACATTATCAAAACCTTTGGCAATACTGCCTGAAAATAGTTCACTGCTCTGCAGCTGAGACTTTTATCTCTCCTGCAGCTATCTACTGCCATAATGAGCCCTTTGCTGTGCCATTCTCTTTGTCTTTCTTTTCTTTTTTTCTTGTGCTGTTGGTTGGTTCACATCCCTTCATGGACATCAATGTTCCATCAATTGGCAATCAATTATTTAGCTTTGGCTGTCTGTGTCTGAAAAGACGTTTATTGGGAGCATATCACAATACACATGTAAACGTAGCTCCTTGCACACACAAAAACACACAAATTGATGAATGATTTATATGAAACAGTAAATAGAGCGTTGTTTCCACTCTGCTCTTATGAGTTTTGGGGCTTCCGAAACCTGGAAACAGTTTTCTGTTTTCAATCTGTGAACCCATGAACGATGAGCTGTGACACTTTCTCCATCTTTTATTTAAAACTTAAAAAACAACTTTAACCTCTGCCTGCAGACAAACTTTAAATAGTCAGCTACAATGCAGCTTAAAACAGGCAAGTAGAGAACCCTCATCCAGAAACAACACTAAAGAATGTTCCTAGTTGCCCTTCACAAGGCGCCGTGGCTCCAAGGCAGGGTCGCAAGTAAAGCCACCCAATCCCAAGACGTGATGATGAAACCGTGACAAACCAACTCATTCTTTCACTCCAGAATCTCCAAGTCGCTATGCCACGGGATTCCAGTTTCTCTTTGAGTTTGGGAGCCAGTGAATCTCGCGACTCAGTGGTGTTCATTTCTCTAATCCAATCCCTGTATAAAACCCCCTTTGAACGTCTGCAGAGAAGCTGAAAGGCAGCACACATCCCTCCCTTCTTCGCCCGCTCCCTGCCTCTCTGATCCGCGCTCAGTGTCCGACGCACAGGCGCTCGGATAGAGCGGGGATGGAGCAGATCTAATTAAGTTTGCTGATGGTGAAAGTGATGATTATTCTACAGGAAGAAAGGAGGATGAGGAGGAAAGGGCAAACACGATAACGAGAATAACTGCAGGGGGCTGGATGCACCCTCTCCTCATCACGATCATCATCACACCACCACCATCATTAAAGCCATTATTCAAATGATTAAAACTTTTCAAGATTCATTTACACAAAGATAGCATCCGTTTTAACAATTTACAATTAGCAGGCATGAAGATTCCTAGAATATTATTGTATCAAAATCAATGACATTGTGAGGACCATTTCTCAACTTTTAATGTCGATTTAATTTGTTCTCCATCCTGCTTTTATTAATGAATATTAATGTCAACAGCAGGTAACTTCTGTTGGGTTCCTAAAATGAGGCTTGAGCACATCGGCATTCTCTGACCATCGTCTCACCCCCCCCACGACACACACACACACACACACACACACACACACACACACAACACACACACACCTCCTACTCTCACTTCTTCCAATTACGTCTCAGCAGAGAGAGAGAGAGAGGAGAGAGAGAGAGAGAGAGAGAGAGAGAGGAGGAGAGAGAGAGAGAGAGAGAGAGAAGAGAGAGAGAGAGAGAGAGAGAGAGAGAGAGAGAGAGAGAGAGAGAGAGAGAGAGAGAGAGAGAGAGAGAGAGAGAGAGAGAGAGAGAGAGAGAGAGAGAGAGAGAGAGAGAGAGAGAGAGAGAGAGATCACACGTTCAGTGCGCTGGGAGCCCGGGCACCGTCAGCAGCTATGTGTCAGCGGCTTGCCGCGCGCCCTGCACGCGCCCCGAGATTCTCCAGTAAAGAGCAGAAATGAGTTAGAGGGCGGGTGGTGCTTCGGTCCCTGCACGTTCACCGAGTACCTAATCTACTGTTGTGTTTTAAAGACCCGGTCTAACTCGGATGTTTGAGGCTGTGCGCTCCGGACGCGTCGTGTCCGCGGCGCCTGGTTCCGCTGGATGGACCTACACGCACACCTTTCTGCGCAGCGTCCGGGGCTCTCCGCCGGACACCCGCCCTGTGATAAAGAGGGACACGAGCGCGCGCTCTGAGGAGGAGGTTGGATGTCGTCTTCGCTTTCGCTCAAGTTGCGCTGAGCATAATTGCGCGTCTGTTTGCGTTTGTGGCGATAAACCTCCAAGAAAGAAGAGAAAGAAAAAAAAGTCCTTTGCCAATGTCGCCGCGTCCACGCGCGGAACCCAACTTCACGGTCCTGTCGGGGATTCTGCGGAGACTGATTCTGAGCAGTCACGGGCTTACACAATAAGGTAAAAAACATCGTAGTAAAGCAACAACAGGATTTTACACATTGCATCTTTTCTAACAAAGCATTTACATTTCAAACGCATCATTTTAAAATATGATTGACTTTATTATTTACATTAAAAGCACTGTAGATACTCACCTCTAAAACTATAGTGACCCTTTGCCATCTTTTTTGACCCAACAACCCTGGAGAACTGCAGCGCTCTCAGTTCATCTACATCCCCCTCACGCCCAAACCACAATTACGACCGTGTTGTTCCCTGTGTCTGCCCTGCTTCAACTCCTCTTCCTCTTCCTCCCCCTCTTTCTCCTCTTTTCCCCTTTTCTCCTCCCGGCAGGACTCATCCAGAGTGCAGGGAGAATGAGGAGTCACCGGGGCCGGGGGAAGCAGCATGAGTGGCCCGTGCATCTCCAATAGACTGACGGCCCTCATGTTTCTATGGAAGTGGTTAACACTAAGCCTGCTCCAGAGCTGGGTGTCGGTAGGGGCCGGGGCGGCGGACCCCGCCGGGGCGGGCTTCAGCGGCTCCACAGGGCCACTGGGCTGGCTCCTTTCGGACAAGGGTCCTTTTCACCACTCCCAGGAGTTTGTTGATTTCACAGAGCGCTACCAACAAGGATTCACCACCAAGTACAAGATATACAGGTGAGAGACCGTAAGCGGCGGGGTCAGGGATGCATCTGCAGGCGCAGGCTGATTGTGAAATGAACCACAGATGTTGCGTACTCACTTAAAGCCTTCTTGAGGCCTTGCCTGGAGGAAAATAGCCTTGTTTTTGTAGCACAGGAAATGCATCACATAATACGTTTATTTGGACTATAACAGATGCATATTCAGTAGCTGGGAAACTGTGGGATAAAGTGATTACTTAGTGGAGTTTTGCATGCAAATGGAAGCCCCGCATGTGGCAGCTTCTTTTGGGTGCGACTGGCTGCTTCCTCTTCTTGTGGGCTGCAGAGAAATACGGTTTGCGTTGGATACAAAAGCCTCCGAATGCTGCATATCAGTGGAAACTCAAAGTGGAGATACCGCAGGAGGGGTTTGGGCAAAGCAGCGGGACGTAACAGATATCTGACTGAGCCAGTTGATGTGTGACAGCGGGTAGACAGGGATGGCTTCAGAAGTGTGCGGTGTGAAGGCATTGTTTGAAAGCAACAAAAAAAAAGATTTTTGGCGACAAGAGAGTGAAATTACAGGATTCCATGGCAGCATTTCAAGACGCGAATGAGTTCACAGGAGATATGTGAGTTGATCACTTGGATGTGTGACCTGAAATAGTGCCCACCGTGTATGCTGATTAGAAGTAGACGTAGTTCTGAATCTTGCATCTCACGATCCAGCAAAAGTTCACTAGCCATACAAAGTGAAGGATTACGGCTGTGTACACAAAGAAACAGCTGAAAACCTGTACCCAGCAGGCTCTATTCATTTGTAAGTAGACTGTGTGTGTGTGTGTGTCTGTGTGTGTGTTGGTATTTACCACGGAGTTGTCTCTTCAGGATCGAAACACCTCTGAATCCACTCGAGCTCAACACCGAAACTCAGACTGATGAAATGATTCGAGGCGCTGGTTCAGTGTCGCTTTAAGGCTGCAGCTCAATGTGTGTGTGTGTGTGTGTGTGTGTACATATATATTGACCAAATTGCCCTAATAAGTGGATTCTGCATACTTTCCTGTTTTCACGTTGAGGATGACGTCATCCTCTAGAGGTTAAGACATTCCTCTGATCGAGTGAAACCTTTTCAAAATGCTTTTTTCTTTTATTATTCATGTCAAATAGCCCGGAAACAATGTCGATTTTCTAATCCCACGAACGCGTTGGCGCCGCCTCCTGTTTTCCGCCGACAACAACAAAGAGCTGAGGGCGACTGGGCGTGCATACTGGAGTGTGCGTGTCCGTGGCGGCGCGTCGTGCCAGGTAAGTGTTGCGATACCCGCTGATGAGAGCGATGCTGGCGGAGCGCACGCGACGCACGCAGCCGTGAAGCGGGCGGCCGATGCCAGCGCAACAGAGGCCTGACTGACACTGGCATTTAGCAGCTGACAGGAGTGACAATGCCAGGCAAAGATAGAGCCTGCAGCGCTGCTGGCTCCCTCACATCCATCACTTCCTCCCTCGATGCCTCCACGCTGGCCTCTTCTTGCTGTCTCTCAGGATGTCTCTATACCCCCCCCCCCTTGTGATGCTGTCTCGCTCCGACACCCTTGGCATGGGAATCTAACTGATATTTTGCATACGCAGGATTCACAGTTTTACTGTAATATTAAAACTCACACGGACATTGTCTGACCAATTTAATTTCCAAATCACTAAACCAGTTTTTTAATCACTCTGTAACCTTGGGTACGACTACCACCTATTATTGACCCCTACCAGCAAATATCCAGAGATGAAAGCTTCAAGTGTAAAACCCTCCTTTCCCCTTGAGCTACAGTGGCCTTTTTTTTTCGGGATTCCTCTGAAGAAAAGTAAGCTGACCAATTAGAGCAACAGCCAAATGGAAACTCAAGTGAAGCGGAAGAATATTACAGCGTGGAAAAGTGGAATAATGTCTCTGCGTTGTCGTCGGCTTTCCCTGCCTTGAATAACCAATCTTTGCAGGCTTTAAATATATCTTGCACCCGGAGCACCGTCATTCATCGCCGAGCAGCCGAGGATGCCAGTTAAGAGCTGGAGAGATCACAAGTGCCTTCAAACCGCAATGGGCTGCACATTTTTGTTTGTACCAAAACAGACTCGTGAATTTTGAAAAGCTGGAAAAAGCCGAGGCGAAGAAGTCTTCGGGTCACTGGTATTGATCCCCGACACTGTTCTGCTTCTCGCTGACGCGTTACGGCCCTTTGTGGTGCGGTAAAAGTCTTATTATTGGCTCGTGAACTGTCACCCCTACACGCTGTAACCCTAAATCTGACCGGTCCCTTGTAGAACGGGGGAGAAGCCAAAATGGCCTCAGTTTGAACCCTTTTCCTCCGTGGCCGTGCACATCGCTGGTCCTTCACGCTGGGAAGACTCATGTGTGCACGTAAGCAGGCACGTGAGACGGAAACAGAGGAATAACGATAAGTCATTAATTTGAATTAAGCGCCAGGTTAAAAGGAATTTTAATGGAATCCTAAATATCCAACCTCTGCTTTTATCTCCATGTCTATCTCTATTTCCCTTTTTTTTCTCAGTTCCTCCCCCCATCCCCCGTTGTCTCCCTCTCCCTCCCACCCTGGTCGAATGATCTCAAACCAATTGCTCTCCCTCGCTCATAAATATTCTCCAGAGCTCGGTTGGCCTTTCCCGTAGGGGGCAGAAGGGTGGGGGGGTGGGGGGGGGGGGTCGAGATGAAGGGGGGACCGGAGGAGTTTTAGTACAGCGGCGGGACGCGAGAGGAACCACAGCTTTACCCCCCCTGCTGGCCGGCCACTGCACCAGAACAGCTTGTCGGCATTTCTAATCACAGTTTTGAAAATGTAAATCGGAATGGAGTATTAATCAGGGTTAGGATTTTCTGAAGTGTTTGATTATTACACTAACACCCTTTCATCTTCTGTCTGGACCGCGTTTAAAAAAGGACAGATTTAAACGCTTAGAGAAATACAGCTTTCTGTCACAGTGCTGGCATGTGAATCATTGTAAGATGTCATTTTCAAACTGAAAGTCCTCCAAAGAACAAAAAAAGAAAGAGATGAAGCGATGAATTAATGGATTCAGCGGACTCCAAAGTAGTGAAAGACAGGAATGGGAGGCACTTCACAATATTACTTTGGCTGTAATTGCAGAAAAATGCCCGTTCTGTTGGTCATAATGGGAGTTTTTCAAAGAAAGACAGGAATAGCACGAATAACATGACTTTCTCAGCAATCCATTTATTTAATTCTTTGTCTTCTCCTGGCGAAGGTTGAAAACCTCTAAAAGCTTTGTGCCTTTTATTTAAAACCAACAGCAGTCAGCGGGTTGCACACTTCCTCGTCCGTATCTGAAAGAGACACAACTTAATCAGTAAACAGCCTTTCTTTATCCACGGCTCTCCTAGTTCACGCTCACAAGTTTGAAATATGCCTCTCCATCGGAGGTGGAAATGGGTGTAAAAGGAACAAAAACGTGTTTCCTTTAATAATTTAGGAGCTCGTGGGGGTTATGAAATCGCTCTTGTGAACGTGCGAAGCGTGAGTCCTGTGGTCGAGCTCATGCACAGACAGCGACGGCGGCATATTAGTCAAAATGTCAGCTCCTCCTTTCTTCTTCTTCATGGCTAATAACTTTTATATCACGCCTCATCTCCCATGTTTTTCTCCTCTCTTTTCTCCTGTCCGCCCACCGGCTATTACATTGTCTTGGTGTGATGTCAGGAGTAGTCTCTCGTAATTATGGAGTGATTAGTGTATCAAATACATGCATGCATGTTTGCCGAGAGGATAGACTGCTGATCTTTGGTGAATATTTGGATTTCAATATCGGGATTTGGATATTCCTGTTTTTCACTCTGGGGGGGCATTGTGCAGCAGTCTGCCAGAGTCCAGTCCCAGGTGAGCGAGGCGTTGGCGGCCATGCGCCCACCGCGGCCCCGCTGTGGGTCCGGCCCCCGACAGCTGAGGCAGCGGGGCCCGAGGCAAAGCGGAGCTCTCCCCGGCGGCGTCCTGCTGCTACTAATCGATCGGGGATGGCGTCTTTCTCTCGGAAGGATAACAAGAAATGCAAAAAAATGGGTCAGCAGATCTATAGAATGTTCAGCAGCGCGTCACATGTGTCATTTAGCAAATCAAAGGGACAGGCCCATTTTTTTATGATAAATGTTTCCAGTGGAGTGACTTCATGGCTCTACATCTCTCCATGCAGTATGATGGAATGCTAATTGATGGCGGTAATGCGCAGACCAAACGCATCCTTGACGATAATAACTCTTGAATGCAAGGCGTGACACGAGGCCGGGCACTTCGGCATTTCTACATGCAAGATGAAAGATCGACATCGTCTTCTTCAAACCATCACCCTGATGTTTCCTCCAGCTTAACCAAGGAGCGTTTGTGCCTGAACAAAGCAAACCTTCACATCAGCCACTTAGTGATGATTTTGGAAGGCACTGACAATCAGGTCGGTACGCCAGATCAATATTTCCCTTTGAAAGGCAAACAATAAACCTTGTTTATAATCTTTGACGAATAATTAATTCAGTAACAGTGATTCTTAAAAAACAATATATAAGTAATAATTTTCAAACGGAACAAAGGTACTGCATTCGAGCCAAAGATGCTAACTTACGGGGGGGGGGGGGGGAGGGGAGGGGGCGCCGTGTTTCTTTAAATGCACAACACATTCCTGCACTACTTTCCCTCGGCCCCTCCACTTTGCTGGCATACGTAACCAAATCCGATCTGACCTTGGTAGTTGATCCTCAGTGCGATGGTTTTGTTTGTGCAGAATCAATACATTAGTGTCGGGAAATTATTTTGGTGAAGATTGATCGCAAACACACGGCAACAACAGACCCGGGCCGAGAGCAGACGTGCATCCCGAGAGCCGGTTCCCATCCGACTGCAGCTTTCCCTCACGCGTGAGCGAATGCCTCGTGCGATCAGCCTATCGTCCTCCACCCAGAGGTTGAACGTGTCTCCGGGACAGAAGCAGAGCAGCCTCCGATTCTGGATCACCAGCAGCGGTTGAAGTGACGAGGACTTCATCAAGCGTGCGGCTTATGGCTTCTGACAAGTGTGTGATGGGGGCGTTATCGGGGCCAGAGGTCCACGGAAGCAGCTTTCATGAAGAAGAGCCTCTGAGTGCGTGTTGGGCTTCATGGTATACAGATGGCGTGAGCTGTGGTCATGTGGGAGGAGAGGTGGTGGTGTCCACTGAAGGACAACAAGAGACCCTTAACTAGGAATACAATAAAAGTGCTGTCATGAGTTGTCAATGGCAGGATATCGTCTCGGTTCACAGGAAGTTGTGAATTAAAACGGGAGAGTGGCACCAAAAATGTCTTTTCACTGCACAGTTTGTGTTTTGGTAAGATATGAAGCCACCAAGCTCCAACCAACGTTTCCATGCTTTTGAGCCTCACGTCTGTGCGTCATGCCACATTTTATTAGAAATGTCATGAAAACACTTTTACTCCGCCGATTTTTTCAATCAGAAAAAAAGCAAATATTAACCCTAGAAACACTAATGTTGATTGTGGTTACGTTATTTCCATTGTGTTGCTTTTGTCTGAGTTGTGTGGGTCCTTGTGTAGCTTCATGCTGTGCTGTTATCGAAGGTGGGCGTGTCTTTATTACAGGTGGGCGTGTCTCTCTGCTCCGTTTGCTGTTTTTCTCAACAGTCACGTGTTCGGGTGATTTTCACCCGACGTTAGTGATAGAGGGTGAAAACATTTCGGATGGTTTTAACATTGAAGGAGACTTTTCCTTTTCAGAACAAGGCTCACATGTCCCAGGATCAAGTGGTCCAAAGAACAAGTTCATAGCTCCATTATTTATATGTTGAATTATGTTTTATTGAAGATTCCCTGATTTTTCACCCGATTTTGAGCCTTTTTTCAGGGTCCCCCCATGAAACCTGTTTTTAGTTGTATGAGAAGTTCTATACGGTAAAATAAAAGAAGAGGACTTCAATTTGCCTTGTATTGTTGTATTTTTATATATTTTGATTAGAAGTATATTTAATCAGGTGTATTATATCGGGTGAAATATACCCAACCGTAGTGATGGTGTTACTATTTGTTAGTGTTCTAGGGTTAAAAGCACTATCCAAACTATTGCAAATGCCAATTACATTATGCAAAGCAACATCGGGGTCGTGATTGTCTCGCACATGCGGCTTAACAAAGCATGATGACGTTACACAATAGGATCATAACTGACGGTTAGGATGAACTCAAAAATAGGATCAGATTAGACAACAAAAAACACAATCTCAAAGCACGTCAACCGTTAAAGTGATAAACAACTAAGTGTGGAATAGAAAAAAAATGTAGCTTATGCACGTAGGTGTTGACACTTTGTTTTCAGCAGTGAAAAAAGTCCATGCAGGCATGTCATTGACGGAAAGCGACAGCAGGATTTAGTGTAGCTGGTGGCTACCGTGTGTGTGTGTGCCCAGTGTGTATTAACCGTATGTGCATGCCTCATTATGTACACAATGTGATTCCAGGCATTCCTTGTTTCCTGTGTGAAGAGCAGTCTCTTGTCAACAGTGTTATGACAAATAGCAGCACAAAAGGGATCAGCAGTCTTCATGTCAGCAAACTCCTGTAACTCTAACTCTCTCTCTCTCTCCGACTCGCCCATCGCTTCCTGTGATCAGAGCTGCAGTGATATTCATAGCGGCTACAAATCAATAAAGCAATTGCTTTTTTTAAGTAAACTCAGCCTCCCACAACAGTTTAGCTGTATTTTCTTTTTTTCGTGCTGTGCACTATTTCACGTTTTCACAAGACTGGCTTTAGTTTGAATTACCTCTGTATGCTAAAATATGGTAAAATGTCATGCTGTTGTTTTCATGTTCGCCCAAGAAAAACACAAGTGTTAAAGCTCTGCTGAAAGGAAAAAAGAAAAGAGAGAGAGAGACACCATTTTATATAAAGAGTTCATTTAAAATGGTGTAAAGAAAATGAAATGTTTTTGGGAATTAAAAGTCGGTAATCAGTTCAGTCAAACACATTTAAGCCAAGAAAGTGAATATTTACAGTAAATAGTTAGCAATGATGGTTTGTCGAAACCACACACACACACCCCACAAGTCAACAACACCAGCATCATAATGTATAAGGAGGAGAAGGAGGAGGTGGAGGCGGTGAGGCAGCCAGCAGCGCATCAACAGTGTAATTAGTGAGAAGTGTCAGGTTATTAAGGCCACTGTGTTCCCCTGTACACATGTGACTGTTACTCATCTGGTAGCCAAGCAGCTGATAAATGATGGTGAAGCATGAATGAAGCAGCGGATGCCAACCAGGTAGTGCAATGCTTTCGCTGTACTAACTCGGGAAACTTTCATTTTCATTTTCACATCTACAATAATCTTGGTGTGAATGTGGTAAGTCAAGTAGAATGTTCTTCTTCATTGCTTCCTTAAATTTGACATTCTTCTCTAGAATATAATGACAGCAATTGAGCTTTTCTTTCTTTTCTGGTGAGGAACAACTATTATGTTTTCCCGAGAAGATTGTGTGTGAGCTGAAAGTGTCTGTATGCCCAGTCGTCCCCCGCGACCTTTTCCCAAAGAGATCTGGGGAAGTTTTGAATGGACGTGGTCAGTAGTTACCTCTTCCATTCTGATGCTTCAGATGGAACAAACTGCACCATTACGATGTGAACGGGAACCTGAACATGAATTGTGACAAAATGTTAGGTAAAGGCAGTGTTTCTCAAACTGTGGGGCGCGGTGTCATCACAGGTGGGGTGCGAGAGGAAATGCAGAATCTTTTTATTTCAAGAAGTTCACATATTACATAAGTACACAGACAAAAAACTGTCATTAATAAGTACATGGAGAAATGCCTGTACTTTCAGGTAAATGTTTACATCCCACCGTTTACAGGTTTGGCTTGCGCCACTCTCCGATTCTCTCCGTCTTGCCGATCTCCGTAAAATCTGCTTTTCTGCTTTTGCGTTTCTCAGAACAGAAAACAGATCTAAGCTCAACATTCACAGGGCGGTCGTATCAAGTCTACAACCCAGTTTTAAAAAGATTTGTAATGGAAAGCAGGCTCATTGCAGCCACTAATACAGATAAAACGTGATGGCTCACACTCATTTTGTTTTGCAAAAAATAATTTTTTTTCGCCAAATATTAGTTATTTTTTGCAAAGAGAACATCATTTGCATAAACAAAGTATTTCGTTTTTCTGATGGAGCAATCTGCTTTACTTGAAAGTGATTGCAATTTTCTTTATTCTATTATTTATAAAAGCACAGATGGAGGAGTCACAAAATGTTGTTATTCAAATAAAAATTCAACATGGACCATTTTGTTAAAATTTAGTTGGGGCGGTGAGGCATGAACATTTTTCTTCCTCCAACGCGACAGAAAAAGTTTGAGAACCACTTGTGTTAAGGCAACACAACAAATTGGTTTTGGTTAAAATAAGTACATATGTTACTGGACTGAAGTAACGTAGTAAAAAAAAAGAAAAATCAACCATTCAGTTATGGTTTCGCTGTTGTCTCCTGGGAGAAAGTCCTGTTTTTGTTTGAGGCATCCATCTGCCCTGATCTGCTCGCTTTGTCACGCTACTTCCTCCTTTCCTCACGCTACTTCCTCCTTTCCTCACGCTACTTCCTCCTTTCCTCACGCTACTTCCTCCTTTCCTCACGCTACCTCCTCCTTTCCTCACGCTACCTCCTCCTTTCCTCACGCTACCTCCTCCTTTCCTCACGCTACCTCCTCCTTTCCTCACGCTACCTCCTCCTTTCCTCACGCTACTTCCTCCTTTCCTCACGCTACCTCCTCCTTTCCTCACGCTACCTCCTCCTTTCCTCACGCTACTTCCTCCTTTCCTCACGCTACCTCCTCCTTTCCTCACACTACCTCCTCCTTTCCTCACGCTACCTCCTCCTTTCCTCACACTACCTCCTCCTTTCCTCACGCTACCTCCTCCTTTCCTCACGCTACTTCCTCCTTTCCTCACGCTACCTCCTCCATTCCTCACACTATTTCATTCTTTCCTCATGCTACCTCCTCCTTTCCTCACGCTACCTCCTCCTTTCCTCACGCTACTTCCTCCTTTCCTCACGCTACCTCCTCCTTTCCTCACGCTACTTCCTCCTTTCCTCATGCTACCTCCTCACGCTACTTCCTCCTTTCCTCACGCTACCTCCTCCTTTCCTTACGCTACTTCCTCCTTTCCTCACGTTACCTCCTCCTTTACTCACGTTACCTCCTCCTTTCCTCCCCTAATAATTACTGCGGCCACTTAGTAGTGATCAAGCCGGTTACTACTTCCTGTCTCCTACAGTCAAGCCTACCCATGAGAAAAATACTTTGGCTGATAACTCGAGAGCAATATTACACATGTGTTTTTTTTATAGTAATCAATTGAGCATAAAGATTAGAAGCAGGGGTACATGACTAAAATGTCTCTGTCCAAAGCGAAAGAAAATAATTTTGCCGGCAACGAGGGAAGTTTCATCCTCATCCTCTACTGGAGCTTTATAATGTCCGCGGCGATGCTCACGATCTTAGGTAGTTATCGAGTACTTGAAACGCGTACGTGGGGAACACTACAAAGTATCAAAGGCAGCAAAAAAAAAGCAAAATGAGCATGAAACAGTCCGCTGTCTTGTTTAAAGGACCCCTCGGCTGGTTTAATAGGATTTTCACAAATGAATGGTCTGATGTTTGTTTGATGTTGTTGGAAAAACTGTTGGTGGCAATTTGGTGAAGCGTTCACAACCAGCAGCTACTAAGTACATCATTACACTCTCTTCCCTCGTCTTGGTCTCGCTTTCGTTCCCTGTTTGCCTCCTCCGTGGGTGGATTACTAAAAGACACAAGTCCCCTCCCCCCTTACTTTCGTTCTCATTTGAGTCTCCAGCTCTTCCTTTTATCATCAGAAGCTCAATTAACAAAGTTCATGTACGCCACTATGAAGGTGACTTTCAGGAAATTGCACACATTTGTGGAATTTATTCTTAATTTCCAAAATAATGTATATGTTGCTTGTGGCACGTGCATATTTAGAAGGATCAATGTCACATCAGATTAAAGCGAGAGAAGAAAAAAAATGTTTTCTCGCAAGGTCTTCCAAAATAAATGTCATTTGCTGTATTTTCCTGAATGAAGCATGAAGGACTTTTCTCTCATTTGGCACAATTCTCTTTGGGGAGGTCCTTGAAATAACATTGAGTCTCCATCAGCCCACTGTTTTGCACAATGGGTTATTTTGGTATCTGGGGTAACTCAACTACACACACACATATTGTTTTGGGCCTTTTGGATGGTAAGCAAATGTTTGTCTATCATTGTACAGTAAATGTGGGCTAAATGGTTTTTCATTTTTTCTTTCTTTCTTTACACCATTATTTGGGCATCAACACGAGACAAAATGCAATCTATTTAAAAGGATTTTCTTTCATCCGATGCCATTTGTATGCCTCTTTCATCTTATTTAACTGAATTCAGTCCTCCCAGACCTTTAATTATTTTAAAACATGCCATTGTCAAAGCGATTTAAAAAAAACAAATATTATGTAGCAGCTGATTATAGATGTTCCAGGGTCAACCTTTTCTCCTGGCAATTATGTTTAAGTACTACTACTTTGAAAGAAATGTAATGCCTGCAAATGTATTTTGGAAATGTTAGCAATTAACATATCTGGCAAGTTGCAAAATATTGATTCTTAACATATCTGGTAATGTTTTGCTCCAGCATATTTATATTCATAGTTTTGTTCTGGCACTCACAGCTCTAGGTTATTTATTATTAGAGAGAGACTGAGGTCCTTAAATATTGAAGTCCACAGTGAGGTAACTAGACTGGATACAGTTTATTTTGCTCTCTGTGGACAAATGTGGTCGCTGATAGCACCAGATTCAGTTTAGAAAGCCTCTCTTTTGCGACAGCAGGGGTCTGACAATCTGTCCCCGTGCAGTCCTGGTTCTCCGTGCCTCCCTTCCCTCGAGCTGGCCCAGCAATGCATCCTGTGCCTCCAGCAGCGGGCCGGCGGTGTTGGCTCCCCGCTGAACCGGCGGAGCAAAGCTCTGCTCCTGGCTGAAGGAGGCGTCTTCTCTCCAGCCAGATGGCAGGGAAGCCGGTCCCGGTGCTGTCCGCGGTGGGCTGATCACTGCTGGAGTTTGGGTTGAAGGACTTTCTGTTGAACCGGCATTCTTTCTTTCTTATTTCATGCAGTGGCAACAATGACATGCATAACTTTATATAAATAGCCAATCTTCTCCTTAATGGTCTCGTATAGTTTTATAGGTCATATAGAGCAGGGGTTCGTAACCTTCTTGACCTCGGGGCCCAACATTTCAAGTACAAAGTGGCCCGTGGCCCGTTGAAATATTAACACTGTATTGGTTTATTAACTAATTGATCTCACTCTTGGTTTGACTTGTATTCAATAACTAAATGAAATCTACGTACAGTTTAAAGAGCACAAACCTTGTTAAATAAATGACATGATGCAATGTGATCATCACAAAGACATTTATTGATGTAAACCTGCACAGACAACAAGTCATGAAACAAATCAAGTCAGATGTATTAACACAAAAATAACTAAGAATTTTATTTTTCTACAAAAACAAGGGGGACTCTCAAAAAAACAGAGAACATTTTTTGAATTTGATAAATAATATGTGGTAATAAATTAAATACACTGTGCACAATTATGTAGACATTTTTGTTTTAAACACTTCTCTATAACTTATATTATAACTGAGCGTCTCATGGATAACAGTAATGTCTCTGGTGTCTTCAATTGATAACCTATGCGGACCCGTAGCCCTCGTGGCCCACAGGTGAAAACCGGAATGTTTTTGGCACCTCTAGGTGGCGGTCTCGGCCCAACGGAGGGCCCCATGGTTAAGAATCTGTGAGGATCTGGAGAGCACCTCCGCCAGGGGGTGCCATGGTAACGCCAGCAGGGACCAGAGATTGTATGTGTGTGGTCCTAATCAAGGCGACGCGGTACAGCTGGAAGGAGGAGGTCAGCTGCGACAGATCAAGTCATCACGGCGCAGCATAAAGGTGGCTTCTTCCCGGAGGTTCGGCGTCGGGAGATTGCTTATGTTTGCTCAGCCCAAGACACGGGACACGAGACGCCGCCAGAGCAGCGGCAGGTTTCCCTGAGACGCGTTGGATTACGTGTGTGGATAAGTGTTGCCTGCGGGCCTGAGTTTTTGTGTTTTTGTGTATGAAGAGACAATAAATATATCTTTTGTTCTTTCTGACCTGCTGTCCGGAGGTTTGCTTGTGGGTCCCCGTCACGAGTCCTGACAGAATCTCCCGACCAAAGCATGGACCCAGCGAACCCGGACCGCTTCCCCGAAGACCTCTGCGCTCGAACCACATGGTTCAGAGAACACGCCCAGGCCCACGACGAGACCCTGGTACGCTTGGACGCGCTCCTCGCGCGGATATCGGCTGCCACCGTGGGGGGGCCATCTGGCCCCTTGCCGACTCCCCATGCTGGGGTTCCCTTCCCGGCGGCGAGGGGTTTTTCTGTACCTCCCGTTTTGTTCCGGGAGCCGACCGCCGGGAGCGAGCTCAGCCCTCCGGCCGTTCCCCCTCCGCCCACCCTTGTCTGGCCGACCCGTGGACGCCCGGGGGCGTCCTTGGAGGGGGGGGTGCGGTCCACGAGTCCGGTCGGCGTCCCGGCCGACTCCAGCTCCCCGGTCCCGAGTCCCCCGACTGTGCCGCTGTCAGCCCCTGTCCCGAGTCCCCCGACTGTGCCGCTGTCAGCCCCTGTCCCGAGCTCCCCGACCACACCACAGATGTTCCCGACCCGAGCTCCCCGAGTCCCGCCGGCAGTTCGGGCCGGCTCCTGCCGTACTTGTCCCGTTGGCGGTCCGGCCGACACGTGTCCCTCGAGTCCGGTTAAGTCCCGTCCCAAGTCCCGTCCCAAGTCCCGTCCCAAGTCCCGTCCCAAGTCCCGTCCCAAGTCCCGTCCCAAGTCCCGTCCCAAGTCCCGTCCCAAGTCCCGTCCCGAGCCTAGGGTAGGTTGGTCCCGTCCCAAGTCCCGTCCCAAGTCCCGTCCCAAGTCCCGTCCCGAGCCTAGGGTAGGTTGGTCCCGTCCCAAGTCCCGTCCCGAGCCTAGGGTAGGTTGGTCCCGTCCCAAGTCCCGTCCCGAGCCTAGGGTAGGTTGGTCCCGTCCGCCGGCACGTCCTCCGGAGTCTCCGCCTGGTGGCCGTCCGCCGGCCCGTCCCCCTGAGCCTCCGGCGGGTGGTCGTCAGGAGTGTTTTGGCCCTCCTCCCGGACCCCCATCCACCCACCCTGGTCCGATGGTACTGTGGACGCCAGGAGGCGTCCTTTAAGGGGGGGGTACTGTGAGGATCTGGAGAGCACCTCCGCCAGGGGGTGCCATGGTAACGCCAGCAGGGACCAGAGATTGTATGTGTGTGGTCCTAATCAAGGCGACGCGGTACAGCTGGAAGGAGGAGGTCAGCTGCGACAGATCAAGTCATCACGGCGCAGCATAAAGGTGGCTTCTTCCCGGAGGTTCGGCGTCGGGAGATTGCTTATGTTTGCTCAGCCCAAGACACGGGACACGAGACGCCGCCAGAGCAGCGGCAGGTTTCCCTGAGACGCGTTGGATTACGTGTGTGGATAAGTGTTGCCTGCGGGCCTGAGTTTTTGTGTTTTTGTGTATGAAGAGACAATAAATATATCTTTTGTTCTTTCTGACCTGCTGTCCGGAGGTTTGCTTGTGGGTCCCCGTCACGAGTCCTGACAGAATCACTGATATAGAGGTTATTAAATTGAGAGTTTGGTGA
Source organism: Cottus gobio (assembly GCA_023566465.1). Lineage (NCBI taxonomy): Eukaryota > Metazoa > Chordata > Actinopteri > Perciformes > Cottidae > Cottus > Cottus gobio. The sequence goes on along the minus strand of CM042217.1, from coordinate 22,798,252 downwards.
GCAGGTAAAAGTTCCTTACAGTGACATTAAGTGCTTTGGTTGCTTAGACCTAATGCCACGTGGGGCTCAAGATAAAAAACCAGTGTTAAATTCCTCTGATTTCTAAAAACACTTTGCAGTCCTAAAACTGTGGGTCCAGCAGCCAGGGTTGTCTGTTTTTAAAACTCCTGACATGTAACAGAATTCTTACGTGCAATGAAAGTCAAAGATGTTACTTAATTAAATACAGGCTCAATACTGCACTGGTGAAACTAGAGTCAGAGTCAGTGATGCAATTAACTTCCTCCGCTGTAAACCACTAATATGGCTCAACATAATTATGCATTAATTACATAAGAATATAAGTAAAACAACGCCTGCTTTGCAATCTGCAGTTTCTCCATTGTTTGTAAATCACAGTTTGAATCCAGAGTTTTGTTATTAAAAAAAAAAAGGTCTGGACCTAACTGCTGTAAAGTCATCACACGATATCTGAGTGAAACAGCGAGGAAGCGAGAGATGGAAGGAAATGCGTCTTCAGAGGGAACCAGCTTGCTGCTCAAAACACTGTATACATGCAAATAATCTGAACCCCCGCAAAGACGGATCTGTGGTTTTTTTTCTTCCTTTTCTTTCTCTGAGAAATCAAAATGTTCTCATGAGGCGTTCAAATGCCTGCTATATTAACTCTGAATGTTAAATACAGCTCCCTTCACACCAGCAAGAGAGGAGTCATAGAGGTCATTCATGCTCGACTGATTAATGTGCAGCCAATGGGGTATTTGAACTAAATTATGCACGTATATATCTTTATTTAAAAAAGAATCTCGCTGTTTGGAAAATTGTGTGCACATATGCAACCTGTGGAAGAAAAATTGTGACATTTTGACATCACACAGTTTCATCTGAGACCGTGGCAATTTCAGTAGGTGTGATTATTCTGTGCAAACTAATTCTCCGTGTCATAGAGATACAATGTTATGCATTAATTACTTGAGTTCCTCACATTTTCCTGACAGTTACATATGACGTAAACATAATTTAGCTTGTTTTGTGCGTTTAAAGGCTATGGAGTGTTCCTGGATGGTTTCCAGACATTTATCAGGGTTCCCACGGTACCTGGAAAACATGGAATTTATTTTTTCATTTTCCAGGTTTGGAAAAGTCATGGAAACTGAGCAAAAGTGAACACTTACATGGAAATTGAAACAGTTGTCCTGGAAAATTTTATTGGATGATGTGTAAAATAGTAATAAAATGAAACTATTGAGCACAGAATTAAGATGAGTTTATAAAAACCCTTTACATGTGAACAGCTTTTACTGTAGATAGAAATGGATGATCCCATGTTGTAGAGCATGCTCTTGGCATCCTATATGGTATATTGGATGTTGGAATTTGATGCAGGCAACCTGGTGATATGGACTTTAAAAGTATAGTTTTGGATTGGTGGACTTCGGGAATAATAACCGAGAAACATTACTCGCGATCTCAATAGAAGGGTCAAATACATGCATTTCCGAGCCAACACGGGAGCCTTGACATCTACAGTGAAACTTCTTATGCACGTTTATTCTCAAATGTAAGTAGCTGTGTTTTAACTGTGTGGTAAACCTGGGTTTATCAACGTTAGTTAGTAAGCAGTGCAATCTTGCTAACTAGCTAGCTGCAACTTGCTAGCTAGCAGCTTACACTAGAATTGTTGAGGTAATTTTTACCTTGCTCTTAAAATACTAGAACTATGTTTGATCCCCATATGTATTTCAGTCATTGACTTTTCCTAAAACAGTGTTATTCACCACATTTAGGGGAGTTTGTTTTGAATTTGGATTCATTAATGATGGTTAGCAAGCACATGCAGTGCAATCTTGCTAGCCAACATTCAGCTAGCTAACTAACTAGCTGGCTTGCATTGCTAGCTAACTACCAATACATTTTCATATTAGGCTGTGACATTACTTCTATACTAGTTGACATGACCAGTCTAGTCTTGATCAATTTTGTAACATTCATTATTATATCTACTTTTAGCTATTTTGTGATTTTTCGTTTATTTCTTTAAAAAAATGATACTACTAAATAGGAATATTTGGGGTGAGACATTTTTGAAAAATCATTGATCATGACCAGACTGATTCTATACATATACCCCTCATTAAGTTATTTTGTGGGAGGAGACTTGTCAATCCAAACCCACTAGTCAGCTAAGCTCACTAGTCAGCTAAGCTGACTAGTGAGGTTGCTGTACTGGTTGCTGTACTGAGGAACCACAGGGGAACCAGCCTTATGTTTCCCCTTTTAGGTTAATTAGTTTGATTTACAAAAGCTTGTACAGAGTAAGAGTAGGCATACTACCCCTTCTACATAAGACTCATAATCTCAAATGTGTGATGCATTAGGAGTGAGTGACAATGACACGCTGCAGATTCAAGTCCTATTGGAAAGATGACTCCCAATACAAGGACTGGATTGGAGAGGTACCAGGAGATGTCCACAAGGCTTATTGCAAGTTTTGCCGCAAGTCATTTGACATCAGCAATATGGGGGTCGCTTCCCTCAAGAGCCATTCAAAAAGACAAACCCACACCAAGGTAGCTGGACAGCTAAATAAGGAAAGAAGAATGACAGATTTCTTGACTACAAAAACAGGAGAGGGAAGAAGCGGCCCAACAAGCCAGGATAATGAAAGTGACAGTCAGGTGCCAAGTACCAGCAGTGAACAGCCTACGGAAAAAGGCTCTGGAGCTCAGGGTAAAACATTTTTTTCAAGCCAAGCTGTATTTGAAGCAGAGATTCGCTGGGTCATGAAGATGGTCAGGTCACACTTCTCGTTCAACTCCAACTCTGACATTTCAAACACATTTGCTCAGATGTTCCCAGACAGCGAAATTGTCAAACAATTTACATGTGGCGCAACAAAATCGGCTTACCTTATATGTTTTGGCTTGTATCCTCATTTTAAAGAGCAGCTGATCGAAGACGTAAGAAAAGCAAAGTGTCATGTAGTGTCTTTTGACGAATGCCTTAACAAAGTGACACAAACAGAACAGATGGATATCATTCTGCGCTACTGGAGTGAACGCGAAGGGAAAGTAGCTGTGCGTTACTTCACTTCAGAGTTCCTAGGACACACACAGGCAGAGAAGCTCATGGAGGGTATCAACAGATCCCTGTCACCTCTGGACCCCAAGAAGCTCCTGCAAATATCGATGGACGGCCCTACAGTGAATTGGAAGTTCTTAAGAATATTCCAAGAGAACAAGAGCAAAGAGGACCCAGATGCACCAAAGCTCATCAACCTGGGAAGTTGTGGTCTGCATGTTGTGCATGGAAGTTTCCAGACCGGAGAGAGGGAAACAGGTTGGAAAATCGGAGATGCGCTGAGAGCGCTTTGGCAGGTGTTCCATGACTCGCCAGCAAGGCGAGAGGATTTCAGTGAGCTGACTAAAACAGCAAGATTTCCTCTGAAGTTCTGTGCCACTCGATGGGTTGAAGACTTGCAAGTTGCTGAGCGGGCAATCGAAGTGTGGCCAGCTGTGACGGCGTACATCCACAGCCACAAGAAACTTCTGAAGAGTAAAGTGCCAACATCGGCGTCCTACTTGACAGTCAAGAAGGCAACCGAAGACCCTCTTTTCCTGGCTAAACTTGAGTTTTTCGCTTTTGTTGCAAGACAGCTGAAGCCTTTTTTGGAGGTATTTCAGACAGATGCCCCAATGGTGCCATTCTTGGCAAAGGAGCTCCAAAGCACCCTGACAGGCCAAGAATTTGTTTACAGCTGCAGACTTGATGAATTCTTCGGAGGATATCTCAGTGGCAAAGAAGAGTATGCAGAACTGTGGTGTGTGAACATCATGAAATGTCTCTTCACGCTGTCTCATGGGCAAGCTGCAGTAGAAAGGGGGTACTCAGTTAACAAGGATATGCTTGTTGAAAACCTACAGGAGAAGACGCTAATAGCAATGCGCTTGGTCCACGATGCAATGGCTAGGCACACAGATGAAGCTCTTCCAAAGGACCTCAAGCAACACTGCAGAGGAGCAAGGACAAGATATGAGATGTATCTGGAAGACCAGAAGAAGTTGAGAGAGCAAACCACCAAAGAGAAGAAAAGAAAGGAGCTCTGCCAGGAAATCCAGAAAGTGAAAACAAAGCGGCAAAAAGTAATGACAAGCGCTGAAACAATGGAGAAAGAAGCACATGAAATGGCAGTCATGGCAGAGAAGAAGCACGATTTTACACTGCTGTCAAAATCAAATGCCTATTGGAAAGGGGTTGCTGATAAAAAGGAAGAGGTAGCAGCTCTAGACAAAGCCCTGAAAGAGCTGCAAGAGTCTGTCAATAAGTTAAAGCAATGAGGTATGTGCAATAGCCTTTATGGATGTATGAAAGATTGTAATATTTATTGGTCACCCTCCTAAAGACAAATATAACACCATTTTAGCTTATGGAGATGACCAATTTTAACTCAAAATAACATTCTGTTTCAGATCTTCAGACTGTAGAGAGGAGGAGGAAGAGGAGTGGAAGAGAGAACATATATCAATCCCAGTGCTCATGTGTCTCAAAGTTCCAGATCAATAAATTGTTCATCTACAGCTTGTTGCATTATTTCTTGCATTGATATTATCTATAAGACATAATCTCTAAGCATTTACAATGTAGACTTGACTGGCACATCTTTTAAATCAAGTAAGTAGTCAGGTGTCCTAGGGGGTTGTGTGTGTGAGGGGAGGGGGGCGCGGATGGGGGCGGAAAGCTTCAGGGGCCTATAGATCATCACTTAATATGGTACCTGGAAAATCAGGAGGTAGCATGGAATCTATTTTCAAGGCAAGCGTGGGAACCCTGTTTATTCTGAATTAAGAAGCAGTCTTAACATACTGTAGCTTGTGGGCTTTTTATTAACCAAAGGGGTCAGGCTTTCACCCGGCAGAAGGCCTTTATATAGTCACACCCTTGGGTATTTTTCACAAAGAATAATGACATTGAGGCTGATCTCTCACCAATAGTGTATGTGGGCCAGTGCCTCTGTAATTGTTCCTTTGGTATACAATATCACATATAATACGGTTTTGGTATAAAATTCTGATGGAAAAAAGAAATAAAAAAAGCAGCTAAATAAATACAAGTCGTATAACGGAGTTGCTTGTGTTCTACAGTCGTTATCTTTTAACTGGATTACAGAAGGCTCCTTTGAGCTGAGAGGCAGTTTTACATTTTTCAGATTGAAAATTGATTCAGTGTGCGCTCTCTTGTTATTAAGATACACCACGACGTGTCATGTGTGCAGCGTTTCATTTTCTTACCATAATGTTCCCGTTAACATGCCACAAGGGATTACATCAGCAATAGCAGGGCTCAGTCACACACTGTTCTCAACTGGCTCAATCTGCATTGTGATGCTCGGCAGCGGGTTTCTGACTGCATCAGTGGGTGATTCGCCGGCTTGGTTCCTTGATTCGTTATGTTGGGCACCAAGCGGCACCCTCAGGCTGCCTGTACGCTGTGATGGATCTGAGACACCTGGGCTGTGATGGACAGGTAGCAGGATATGACTCCCCCCTGCGCTCTGATCCCGGTCCCTGCAGCTCCCCACCCCCTGGTGCACGGCGCTCCAGCCTGCTCGGAGGGGGTGCTGACAGGTATACGAGCGGCGAGCCCCCTGCTGCACGGAGCTCCAGGTGAAATTAACCTGTGTGTGTGTGTGTGTGTGTGTGTGTGTGTGTGCGTGTGCGCATCTGAGAAGAGTTAATAATGAAGTAAACCAGCATATCTTGTTTGTGTGTGTATGTGCGTGGGGTGCAGATGATGAGGTTGAATAGAAGTCTTCGACCACAGATCCGTGTGTGTGTGTGTGTGTGTGTGTGTGTGTGTGTGTTCTGCATCCTCCGCTCTAGCGGTGGTACCGGTTCTAAACGTCCATCAGCGGGCAGCATAGCGAGGCTTTGTGTCGATCACAGTTAAGCTCTCCCTCTTTCTCCCTCTGCCGCTCAGTTCTTCAGCCGGCCCCAGCGGACGCAGAGAAGCACTAATTGCCACTCGTTACAGGGAAGCACAGACATGAAACGGGCCTTAATGAGCTGTTTTCAGTTTTGTATTTTTCTCAGGGGGTCATTGTTATTGGTGAGAAATTGATTGGCAGCTGGCCCGTGCCCATGGGGGCTCTGGGATATTCTGGGCGATAGCAAAGTTGTTGCAGCAAGGGCAGCTTTGTTTCGATGATAGCAGCTGTGGGGTGTGTGTGTGTGTGTGTGTGTGTGTGGGCAAGTGTCTTCGCATGACGGATATGGTGTTGGGGGTTTTATTTATGTAAGAGAGAGACGGACATCCGGGAATGCAAAGTTCCCATTTGCACATTTGCAAAAGAGAAGTGTTTGAAGATATATTTTAATTGTACGAGTGAATTTCTCATAAACCATTAGAGGCCTATCAGGCATGCGGCGGTTGTCAGCATTGTGCTGTAGAACAGTGTTGAAGCTACAGTATCACTCTTGCATTCACAATAGATTGTGTCTGCTCTCGCCGGAGCACATTTGTATGCATGGGATGCGACAAAGTGGTTGGTGATATAGATAATGTAATGCTGATGAGATTGAAAATTGTCACTGGCATATTGCACATTTTCTGAAAAATCAATTGAGACTCCATATAGATATAATAACGTGATGGCGCCGTCCTCTTTTTTGGCTAGTCCAGTGAATGAAATGACGGACAAAGGTTTCCTTACAGTGAAAAAACTAAACATTTTAATGTATCTAATGTAAGAGATACCTCGCATATTTAACCTTCACTTATCAACCTATGTATAATTATTCCAACACTTTTCGCCCGTTGTTATATTATTTCGCGTCACATTTACTGTATGGGTCGGCCCTGTTTAGAGCAGCCGCAGGAAGCTGTTTCCAGCTCTGATAGACCTACTGCACTACCTGCCCATCACCAAACTGCTGAACCACTAGCTGGTGAAGAAAGCGGAGCACATAGCAGCCACAAAGCCTGGTATTTTTTCTTTCTGTATACAGGCAACTGTCACATTGATCAATAAACTGTAACATTGGGATCCAAAATAGCAGAAATGTAAGACGGGTGGTGGCTGCCAGTCTGTTTTGTTTCAGCATCTTCCAGAGCGCATCTAGGTATAATCAAATCAAGATAATACAATTATTGATTCAATGGTTGAGCCTTGAATGAATTCTTTGTTGATTGTATTCGTAACAACTGTAATCAAGTCAAGTCAAGCTAATCTCACCTATTGCTGCTGGCAGCCTCACAAAGCGAATGCATACTCAAACGCAAACAGTAACCACCCACCCAACAATAATTTAAAGGCCTTGGATTTCTCCCCTGCTCGGTAAAAGCAATTTTTTTTTTACCAGCTGCATTTGAATGGCGCTAATCTATGCATCAAGCAGCAGCACTCAGTCTGCAATTGGTAGATAAAGGTAGCTGGCATGCTCCAAGGCCAGGCTGAATATCAAACGACTTCAGATGAAGCCTGTTCCCTCCAAAAGAGGCCCCAAAAGCAGCAAGACTCCATCCATGATTATAGCCTGTCCAAACGCGCAGTCTCCAATAGTGACTCGAGATGAGAAAAGATTGCGCTATTATTTAAAATTGCTGGAGAAATACAATGTTTTTCACTATGGTTCAAAGCAATCCTGTGAGCTGGAGCTAGGAATGACATGAGACCATTCATGAGCAATACTTTACTTAAAGTCCCCCCGCATAGCTTTCATAAGCAGGACACAACTTGACATACAATTATGTTTTATTTAGTTGTTTCTCTATGTACAGTATGTGTCATCAATGTAACTTCTAATGGGAGTTACTTTGCGCCACAGAGAAAACATTGTGACCCATTCATGTAAAAAAAAAAAAAAGGGACACAAGATTCACTTTGAGGTCGTTAAGGCAACATATTTCACATCTGGCCAGTTAAAGACCTGAATATGAACTCCTGGTGCGAGACACGCTGGGCCTTGTCCACTTTACATCACAATGCACCTTTTCAAGAAGCAGAAAACCACATTTTCGGATAGACGTGGCGCATTCGGTCCCTGCATTGTCCACATCGTCCTCCTGCATGCAGCATTCGTATGAATCCTTCACTGACTCTTAGCATGTGTTTCTGTGACATTGCAGGGAGTTTGGCCGCTGGAAGGTGAACAGCTTGGCCCTGGAGAGACAGGAGAACAATGGCTTTTCCTTGCCGCTGGACCCCGAGTTCCTGCAGACCATTAGGCAGCTGGGCAGGAGGCCCAGTCTCGGCGCCATCACGGACAACATTATCAGGAAATACGGAACCCACTTTCTGCTCTCCGCTACACTGGGAGGTAAATACAACATGCTGGCTTTTATTAACCTACCGCAACACGAGGGAACAGGAAGCGTTGAGGAATTTAACCAAACACAGTGCACCTACACTGCATTTACTAATTGTTAAACTCTCGAGATCTTTACTTTGGAGACCTCCCTGAACTTCTCCAGTCCATCACCCATTGAAACATCACAGTCAGGCAGCAGTTCAGTTGAAGAACTATAAATATGCATAATAAAAGTAGAAAGGGCTCAAGGGACTTTCATTTCCCAAAGTAGCAGCTCATATTCCTGACCACCGTGTCCTAAATTGGGAGCTTTCTCTACTTCTCCATCCTTCTGGCTGTAGACAGCCGGTTGTCAAATGAAGGGGAATCGTCATGAGAGTAATCTTATAAAAAGTCTTGTGTGCTCAAACAACTAAATATTTGCTTAAATGTTGCCTCTGCTGTGACTTTGGGGTTTCTTCGCAGCTTAGTCTTAACACATATTCCCTGATTCAACATGTAAAATCTATGTTTGGAGTTGTTAAACAGAACTGTCAGTGGATCCTCCACAACAAAGCTCCTGTGGCTATCTGCTGCACAATCTCCTCCCAGCTCCTCTGCTGGCTCTGTTCATCCCTTGTCTCTTGTGCACAAGCTCTCAAAGCAAGGATGAACATCAACAGTATTTAAAATAGACTGGAAGGGCAATCGAGTGCATCATGAGTTGCAATTAAAAAGAAAGTGGCCTAATATAACCTTGCCTCAAGCCATTGTTAAGGCGTTTATTTAGATAGTGTTTTTAAGGTGCTGTTTGTAGCATTTTTAAAATGCAATACATAGAGATTAACTGGGGTTACATTGTTCTAATCAATAAAAAAGAAGAACATATATCGCTAGTTTTGAAAGTTAAGCATTTTTACCAAAGGATTTCTCTTATTGCAATTATTATTTTAGAAAAGAAGCTTTGTTGGAATATAAATAAGATAATTATTGTATACCGGTCATTTTATTAGTTTTGGATATAGATGGTTGTTGACAGAATTCCAGAGTCAATAATAGACAATGTGGGTTATTAAAATAGGGAATTGTCTCTTCACACTGCGGTGGAGACAAGTGCTAACCCAGTGGTTCTCAAATGGGCGTACGTGGACCCCTGGGGGTACGTGAAAGCACTCCAGAGGGGACGTGACATTTGTATTAAAAAAAACATTTAAAATTAGCATAAATTCAAAAATCCTTTAGAAATAGTTATTTAATAAATATTCAATAGAATATAGGTGTAAGTTCATAAACTGAATTGTATATGTTCTATATGAAATGGCACAGCGCTGTGTTTGTGCTGGTTAGGGGGGTCTTGGCTGAAAACAGGGAGTACATCACTGAAAAAAGGTTGCACACCACTGTGCTAACCTTTATCTTTACCCAATCTACTGCATGTCTGTTCTAATGCCTCTCCAAATTAAAAAGCACATTCCCCATAAAAGCCAATGCTGTTAGAAAGGATTTCCCCATCGATCTTTCACTCTCCACCGCTCGTCAATACGCCGTCCTCCGAAGGCTTGGGCTGCGTTTGGATTGAAAGTCTTGTTCCGTGAAGCATCTCATCCCACCTCCCCGTGTGCCTGTATGAACTTGGCAGGTGTTAACGGGGAAACATGCATCACAAACGTCACTGAGAGCATTTTGTGTGTGTGTGTTCACGGGGGCTGAGTCATTAACGAAATGTGCGTGCATGTCTGTGTGCGTATTCGCAGGGGAAGAGTCATTAATGATCTTTGTGGACAAGCGGAAGTTGAGTCGGACGTCTGAAGTGAGCGACTCCAACGGCACAGCTGTGACTCTGGAAGCTCTGCACCAGCTGGCCGCCTCCTACTTCATCGACAGGGAGAGCACCCTGCGCAAGCTGCACCACATCCAGATCGCCTCCACTGCCATCAAGGTAACACAAAGGCTTGCTTCTCAGTCAAAAAACAAATAAACAGGTATTGGACTTTTTATTTATTTTTTTATTTACAGGCATTTTATGGGGACATAGTTGTTGTTTTTTGTTTGATTGTATAAACGTTTCTTCATTTTTCCCCCCCCGTGATTATTGTTTTTGTTTTCAAATCAAAGGTCTTGATTTGCTCATTCACTAAAGAATTAATGAAATCATGGCCCGTATGTCGCATTTGAATAGAAACCCCACAGTTATCAGGTTTGGCTCATTTTAATGAGACAAGCTATTATCGCCTTCTAATCAGGGTTCAGTTTTTATTTTGTTCTGTCTCTGTGAATTTAGTCTCCTTCTTAAGTCTTTAGGATTCAGTATACACCCCTTTAACCATTATACTTTTACTGGCAAACATTACTGACTTAGAGTTATTAAATTACTGACCTACACGACACTACGGTTTATATAAAACAATATAATGATAACAGAATGTTATGGGATCTTTACGATGAAATATTGACTCATATTGACTCATATTGTCTGACGGTGCATGCAGACCTGCATAATGATATGCATCCTATAACATCCACATAGTTCGTTATTTTTTTAAAGCTTTGTACACTTTTCTGACAGAAGCCATTGATGCCGCTTGGACAAGACACAAATATTACAAAAACCAACAGTAAACATATTATTGCTGTTTATGAGCTTATGTTTTTGAGACAATGATGGTGCGTGCACTTTCCTCTGGGAATACGTTTTGGGAAAAAAATCACTCTACAGTACTACTTGCCAAGTACTTACCACTTACTACCAATTACTGTATGCAGTTGGCAACCCATCAACAGGCCCTCAGTGGGCCACCCCGGCCTGCTTCATATGCAGAATGTCATCATGCTGCAGACTATTAAAACATAATCTTAAGGACATAAAGCAGACTGAACCCTCTATAGGGAATGATGAACTTCAGCTGCTTTCCTTCCATTTTTAATTAATGAACCCTTCATAGTGAATGCGTTATAAGACCTCACCTAATGTTCCAGCCAACAAACCCAGCGGCAGTGGGGATAGTTTCACCGGTTACCTCAGGTCACTTACGGAGCCAAACTCCTCCAAATACATATTTCCACGCTGCTAAAAGGGACACTTATCGAGGGAAAACTTTTAGTTTGAAAAGCTCTGCTACTTAGTAGATTTACTTTGCATTAGATCTGAAAACCATGAGCCAAATGTGTCTGCAGGTCCTTTTTCTTTTAAACTGACTCCCCCCTGTTTCCTTTTAATGCTAAGCTAACAGGGTGCTTCATATTTATGAGGCATCATATTAGGCATATGTATCCTAATTGGCTAAAATGTATTCATAATTTAGTTTCAACTGTCAAAGCTGATAACAACATGCCGTAATTATGTTTTCCTTTTACCTCTACTTACTTGAAGCACTAAATATATTTGTTAATGCCATTGGGAATTTTCTCAAGTTGTCTCTTGAACTTACTTGGTACCATTGGCGAATTAGTTTCTCATGCTCGTCGTCCAAATAAAGCCAAAAGAATACAGCATGCAGCTTGTCTGCTCCTTCTGGAAATATTGTTTCTTCTTCTTCTTTCTGAATATCAACAGGACAACATTGGCTTGTCACCGTTTTCCAAAATAGAAAAAAGAAACTGACCAAAAACCTAGCTGTGAGGGACTTATTGTAATTTAATTTCAAACTTCTTCATTAAGGTCAGGGTATAGCTTCATCATCATTGTTCAGTAATAATGACTTGATAAAGTCTAGGGAATGAAAAATAAATCAGTGTTGAAGTCCAATGTTTTTTAATGTCTGTATCCTTCCCTCGTCCCTCTGTGGAATACATCCTCCCTTTGTTCTGGACAGGCATGGCCGCCAGAGGCTCAGTCAGGTTAACATACACATGTCATTCAGGGCATCTCCCTTGCAGATTGGCCCATTCTTGTGTGGTACAACTCCCCAAGTGGCTTCCAGTGTCGTGGCTTTGCTCAGCTCAGGTCTATTTGTCTGACTGTGTGAGAAGTATCCGCTTTTCTTAGAGCTACATTTCCAGTGACGAGTGTTTCCATTGCTTGCTCTGAATTTTGGCGTTTTATTTTCTTAGAAATCTTGGTTTTAATGACAACTGAGATTGAGTCAACGTGAGTGAGCTGTCTTTGCATCATGAGGGGAGTTTATTTAACATATTGTTGATACCTATAGAACATGTCATAAAAATGTAAATGTCCTTTTTTAAGTATTATTTGAAAAAATGTCAATGAATCCTGGCTTTTCCTAAGGGCACCCGTGGGTGCCACTTCACACACTTTGGAAACCAGTGTCCTGCAGCTGGCATCCCGTGCACTTTAAAAAACAAAATAGCTCTGATGTGAAAAGCGTTTGATAAAGTAACAAAAGTTTTGATTTAATGTAAGTCAAACACTTTATACAAGTAAAAAGCTGACTGACATCCTTCACGAAGCCGATTGAATAAACATATAAAGTGTTCCTCGCTAATATCGCATTGTATACACTAGGGATGCACCGATACCGATACCGGTATACTCGTACTCGTATCGGTTTCAATTGCCGATACCAAGAACCGATACCACTCAACAGCTTTGTGGAGAAAAAGATTTGTTGTCCTACCTGACTTCAACGTCTAGGGCAGGGGTCGGCAACCCGTGATCCAGAGCCGCATACGGCTCTTTTGTCACTCTCTTGCAGCAAGGTGTGTAGAGTAATGTGTGTCGCGTTCACACAGTAAAAAATGACTGCCGTCCTGCCGGTTTGAATCAAACTGTTGCTGGTCCACCAGAAGTAGCGCTGGCAGCGGCCTCATTCAGACGCTGTTGTGCGGCTACGGATGATATTATTGTAGCCGAGTGTCTGTTGTGTGTCTATATTTGTAATTATAATAAAATGAAAACACGCTGCAGGGTAACTTGAACCACTTTTATCTCCTTCACACACGTATATCCCACAATTCCACTCCTTTTCCTTTCCGTTTCTCCCTCCACAATAAAAGCACCGGAAACATAACTTGGAACACAGCTTCCTATATAATTGCTCGATACCTAATATTATCGCTTACATTATGAACCCGGACACGGGGCGTTTTATGGTCCGACATTAGAGGGACTTCCACAAGAAGTTTAAAGCTTGGGATAGCCTTCTGTTAATTTTGTACTATAGGCTTGACATAATCTGCAGAGGATAAAATAAAATCTGCCTCCAAATTAATTGCACTTTCATGGAGACCAAATCTAAGAAGTATCGGTATCGGTACTCGGTATCGGCAAGTACACAAATAAAAATACTCGTACTCGTATCGGTTTGTAAAAAATGGTATCGTTGCATCCCTAGTATACACTTTGATATGACATGGGAGTACAAATGTACACAGGCACACTCCTTGAGAGGATGAGAGTCCGAGCAAGTCAAGAGATGAAGAGAGGCACCGCTTGCTTCCCTCTTCGCTCTTCCATCCGTGTACATGCTCGTATATGGAACGGCATGGTATGCATATCAAGATATGTGCTTAAGATGTAAATATCACCTTGCATCTTTTGCTGCTTTGCCAGAGTGTGTTCATTCATCACTGTCAGTTGTTATCAAGCTGAATTAATTGAATTGGCCGAGTTTGCCCTTCACTCTGCAGACTCTCTCTTTGCTTCCTGAGGAATCTTTTTCCTCACGTGGCTTTAATGTGTTAACACCTGCTCGTGGTAAACAACAGATTAACGTCACGGAATGTCAGACACACCCATCTGAGACCCCGACAGCTTCTTCAGTGTGTTTCTTCTGTCTGCGGTGATAACGCCTGCCTCTGCACTGTTTCTTTTATTGTTGGATGTACCACCCCCAAATACAGCTGACTAGTAGACCCCCATTCATTGCTTTTAATCTGAACTGTATCGACATGAACGTTCTATTCTGATATTCTTTGTTAGGGGGCTTTCCACTGCATCTCAGTCTTCATGAGCGAGATAGAGCTTATATAGAAACATCAAGGTAGCCGGTTCGATCCCTGGTCTCGCCATAGTTTTAATGTTGAAGTGTCCTTGAGCAAGACACTGGACCCCCAGTTTTCCATGTGCTTCATGCCAGCCCACTGCTCCTTAAAAATGCTAAGGATGGGTAAAATGCAGAGAATAATTTTCCCACTGCGGGATTAATGAAAGATATAAAATACAAAAAAATAATGAAAAAATATATAATTTGGCTCAGGGGTCATACCCATATCTATTTTAATTAATGGGAGTATAAGAAAATAAAGAAAACCATGTGTCTCCATTGTATCATTGTCAGTAACACAATTGTCAGTGTTGGACTAAAGCTTGATATTTTTTTATATTAACCATGTTCTACTAAAAGTCAAAAACAAGTGAAAACATAGTTCTTTGAAGTTGATGTTTACGAAATGTTTTAGTTTTCTCTGACATTACAATGTGCAGTAGCAGCAGTAGCAGTAGTAGTAGTAGTAGTAGTAGTAGTAGTAGTAGTAGTAGTAGTAGTAGTAGTAGTAGTAGTAGTAGTAGTAGCAGCAGCAGTAGTAACAGTAGCAGCAGTAGTAGTAGCAGCAGCAGCAGCAGCAGCAGTAACGACAGCAGCAGCTTTAACGGCAGCAGCAGCAGCAGTAGTAACAGTAGCAGCAGTAGTACTAGTAGTAGTAGCAGCAGCAGCAGTAACGACAGCAGCAGCTTTAACGGAAGCAGCAGTAACGACAGCAGCAGCTTTAACAGCAGCAGCAGTAGTAACAGTAGCAGCAGTAGTACTAGTAGTAGTAGCAGCAGCAGCAGTAACGACAGCAGCAGCTTTAACGGCAGCAGCAGTAGTAGCAGCAGCAGTACTAGTAGTAGTAGCAGCAGCAGCAGTAACGACAGCAGCAGCTTTAACGGCAGCAGCAGTAGTAGCAGCAGCAGTACTAGTAGTAGTAGCAGCAGCAGCAGTAACGACAGCAGCAGCTTTAACGGCAGCAGCAGTAGTAGCAGCAGCAGTAATGGCAGCAGCAGTAGCAGCAGCAGCATCAGTGCTTCCATAGTTAACACTGTTCACCTAAGGCAGAACCTAACAGTGGGGGGTTAAATTAGCACTGCGACCCCGTCAGTCGGGAGGGCGCTGTCATCTGTCTCTGCTGTATAAGAGCAGTGCAGAGCGGCGCCCTTTTGCTCGCCGCTTGGGCAACGCTCACGTGCCCAACATGCACTGAAAGGCCCACGTGGTCGACCCTGCCTCTGTAAACAAAGCTTA
Organism: Cottus gobio; assembly: GCA_023566465.1. Lineage (NCBI taxonomy): Eukaryota > Metazoa > Chordata > Actinopteri > Perciformes > Cottidae > Cottus > Cottus gobio. The sequence continues at coordinate 22,782,789 of CM042217.1, read as the reverse complement.
AAGAATGATTTTTAAGAAAACTGCCTCCTAGTATAATATTCTGACATGCAATCTCTCAGTTTTCTTTTACTAATTTGCATGCCAAGATTGTACACGGTATATTAAGCAGTCATTAGCAAGTAGCGGGCTCCAAGACCTCCATTGGCAGAAAGATCCGGGTCTATATCCTTCTTTCTGACGTGTAGCAGCAGCTACAACCCTAAGTTGCTCGCCTTTTCCTGAGCTGCAGCCCATTTCTCATTGACTTCTTCTCACTGATGCCCCTCTGTACAGTCCATCGGAGATAAAACTGTACATTGTGGAAAGTGAATTGGCAAGAGGACGTTGAGCTGATCTGGCAGCCTCCACTGAACCAAAGTGCTGCTAAAAACCTGTCTAATTGAGATGAATGGAGAAAGAACCCTCTGGGGTATATTGGTTTGTGAGGCATTTTCAGGTGACTGATGTAAAATATTCACAACTTCAGCTGCCTTTAATTCTGAACATGGGTTTTTACCTCACCCCAATGAAGACGGATGCCAAAACAAAGCTGCTTTTAAGAGGAGCACTGGTCCCCTGGTTTTGAGAGATAATATAGTTTAAATACTGGAAGTGCCTGGCCTTAAAGGCCTGGAAAACTCAGTGCTGCAGCATTGGAAAATAATCAAAGACGGGGGAAAAGAAAAAGTCTCTGCTGTTACATAGTGTGATGAATCAGCCCCTCCATTTCTGTAATTTCCTCTGAGAGCCCCAATCATTTGTCAAACATTTTGCGGTATGAGTTAAGGTGTCATGTGCGACTGCACAGAAGAGATGAGACAAGGACCTGCGGGCCTTATTCAGCAGGCCTTTAAGCCCAGGATCCGGGGGGGGCAGCGGCTCCGCAGGAAATTCGGCATCAATCAACGAGCTTACCTTTGATTTGCAGCCCAGGCGCCTCCGTATTGAAGATTCATTAAACTAAAGTTTAGGAGGAGAATACCATTGACGGGGAGGAGAAGCGATGAGCAATGTTTGACACAATTTGCCGCGCGAGCCTGTAGTGTTCAGTCAGCCGTGCGGCGATACACTTCATTGTGTCGGCGTGGAAAGAGAACACAAGTGAGAGCCGAGCTCCCGAAATCAGATTACGGCTGCCGAGGACCGGTTTCAGAGAACACGGATCCTTGAGTCCGGGGCAGTTTGATGGCAGGATAAACAAAGCAAAACAAAGCGCGCCGTTATCACAAGCCCGGATGAATAATTCATTACTCGTGTTTTTTTCTTCTTCTTCATTATTCAGAAAGAAACATAAATGTCCGTTCTTATTGTCTTTTCACCGTGTCTTCAACCCCTTTAACGGGACCCACAGGTTTCCTTTCCGTGATACGTGTTGGGTGAAGAGGCCACAGATAATTGTATGGGATGAGTAAATGGATGATAGCGCCTGGTTTCGTCTCATATCTGACCTCCAATGTCAGGAAGTTCAATTCTTTGAGCTATTTCTCTTTAGCTGGTTCAATGAAGTGAAGCCCAGAAAAAAAAAATATGCAGAATCCCATTATCTCACTTGGCTTTTTTTCAGGTGACTGATACTTCCTGTAAAAGAGCGTTGCTTACTGTAGCTTCCCTTGGAGAGTCTCAGTGAACAAAACACCACATACAGTATTCAATTCCACTTCCTTTTACCAAAGGTTCCCCTCTGCTCCCCTGTGACTTTGAGAGACTGTTTTTATATTTATTTTTCCTCACATGCACAGAATAATCTCATTCGGATGCTTTTTTTCATCCTCTGATGCTTTTCCTTGCTTATAGTTTATAAGCTTATCCCTCGCTGGTTGACATTATAGTGTAAGCCAGTGCAACAAAGTGGTCTTAAAACATGCATCGAAATCCCCAAAGACTGAATAAACAGCAGGAAAACGCTCCTATCTCAGATGCAAATGTGGATTTGCACATCTCCTCTCCCGTGGTGATTAAGCCAACGACAATTCTTGAAGGTGCAGCGAATGAGGCGATTCTGAAATGATCCATGATTTTCATGAAACATTAATGCTGTCTTGTGTTTTTTTCTTCTTCTTCCAGCAAGCAGAAAGTGAAGCCATTTAAAGCTCATTGTTGATAACACAAGCTCACTAAGTGACATTTTATGCTGTTTATTCATACTCGGGATTCGCTGAAGTGATGAATCTCCATCAGTAAAATGCTCTCACCTAACCGGTCTTACATTTTTAAATAATAGATGGACCTCAGCGCCGTGTGTATCAGTGGACCATGTTAACAGGCTAAGTGCTGTGCTGCCCCACACCAACAGTACAGAGCCTCTCATCCATCTATGCACTCTGCAGGACGAGGCATAATCTCGTTTATATTATACCAGTTTTTGAATCGCCAACTTGTAGCATCATGTGCTCGTATCGTGTTCATTTTATTCAATTCATCGACTATAAATATCCAGTTCCAGCTCAGTGAAATCAGACATTATGTATGTATATATATATATATATATATATATATATATATATATACTATGTGTATATATATGCATATATATATACTATGTGTATATATATATATATATATATACTACTATGTATATATATATATATATACATATATATTGTGGTGACTTCCTACTTGGGTCTAGTGAGGGAGAACATAATACATGTGTTTTATGGATATATTTTACATTTCTTACTCATTAATCTTCATGTGTTTTTTTGTGTGTGTTTTTTCGTTTTATTATCCTGCTTTCTATATTTGCTGTAGTTATGTCCCACATAAAGAACGTTGGAACTCGAGAGTGTTCTAGTGGGAACACTGTATCCGACAATCTCTCTCTCTCTCTCCCTCCCTCTCTCCGTTATAAAACTAGCAGCTGAGCAGTTAAATCCAGTTACGGTGCCGAGCTCTGGCTCTGGCTCTGGCTCTGGCTCTGGCTCTGGCTCTGGCTCTGGCTCTGGCCTGCTCCAATACCTGAAATGACACGTCCTGGTCCGTTGTGTTGTCTGAGAGTGGAACTATGTCAACTTTCCAAGCAGCTGTGTTTGGCAGCAGGCGGAGCGGCGTGTTCACCGGCACAGTGTGACACGAAGGGCTGACGTGAGAACGCTCGCCTGCTGCTTGAATACGCACACGGGTGAGGAATTAAAGGGGAAGATCCGACTGTAGCAAACGTTGACGCTTCTAGGCATCAGGGCTCGGGTGAATAGTTTGATGAAAATGATAAATCATCTATGCTGTGGCATTAACAGTCATCAGATCTCACCTCAGTTGAGCAGTTCTATTAGATTTTGGACGCATGTGTTCACACAGAAACGTGCATCACTCACGCTCGACCCTCCAGAGAGAAGGAGGAGCCTAACTCCATGTCGATAGCAACGTCTATTATTGTAGTGAATCCATCAACACTCAAAATAACATCTCAGAGGTATAAATACGGCATGCAAATTGCATCTCTGCATGAACTTTGTATGTGATTGCACCGGGTGACTGCTTTGCGTTTCAATCAATCAGAATCAATCAATCAATCAGAATCAGAACCATTTATTGCCATGTTTGTTTTCACATTCAAGGAATTTGTCCTGGCGGAAGGTGCATACATTTAACATTTAACAATACACATTTAACAATAAACACAGTGCAATAAACACTAAATAATAAAGTATATTTGGGAAGAATGGCATTCATCCCTCCAACCAAAGAGCAATGCAGCTGTTACAACCCCCTAAGATACTTTATGGAGATTCTTTCAGTGATTTGTCACCCATCCGTACTCAGCTCGCACTTCTCCTCGCTGTGGGGCAATATTCTATATGCCCATATGAAGATTGGGAAGCTTAGCACTAAACTAAATGATAAGAGTTGCATTTATTTATTTATTTAGCTTGCCGGCTTAAACGCGTGCTTGTTCACGGATTCTGTGAACAATGGTGATTTGCAGAAGACGAAGAGATACAGCCCAGAAGGAATATGGCTTTCCCCTAATGCAAAACTGAAATGGGCATTATGCGGCTTAGTGAATTTATTAAAATTGAACATTTGCTTTTTTTTGGAAACAACTCCCTGCTTTAATATGGTCCACGGTAACTGTTATTTGTATTTTGTATTTGTCATATTGTGATGAAAAATACAACAACACACACTCCTTTTACCATGAGATACATTTGCATCCATATAAGTCAGCCCGAAAGACATTTGAATAAGCGGAAGATTTTAGGACTCTAGAGGTTACACAAGATCTATTTTCAGGATTAATGAATTCTAAAGGAGCATTTAGACAGTGAGAAGACATCAAAAGGCAAACCCAGAGGGCAAAGAGAAATTCATAGTGATAAGATAAACAAGTCACGTCCACAGCATGTGTAAGCATCGCAAACTGCTTATTCTAGGAAAGCCTTTAAGTGCAATTAAATGTTCCATTAAATGCAGCTGTTAGTTATTCAAACACAGTCAGCACAATTATCTTGTACTCAATTATGGCACATTAATAATTCCCCCACCAACTGATCTCTGCCATTTGCATATCACATTGTTGGAATCACTTGTATGTTTTCTGGCTTTTAGCAATAAAAAAAAAGCCCTGTGGGGTCTTGAAAGTAGTGAAATATACAAAAAGGATTTTTCTTTTTGGGGTCGATTTCTAATAGAGAAGGCTGACTGTGCACACATGCTCTGCTCCACTGGGTTCTTTTTGCAGATGGTCTCATTGCTATGCATAGAAAAGCCATCTTTAGATTTGCATTTGGTCAATTTTCCCCTTAAAGTTGGACATCTGTCTGTGTTAGAAATTAATCTGTGGATCCCTACGGAGGCTGCTCGGATTTTAATTAATTGTGTTAACGCATCAATAATAAAAAAGAAGAATTGAAGTCAGTTACTCTCCCTCTCCCACATCGCTCCTTCTGCCCTTCCAACCTAAAATGATGACATTGTTGTAATCAGAAGACACCATTCAAGTAATTGTACATTACTAAGCAGTAGCTCTGTTAATTATTTGTCAAGCCTCTACAGAGGCGACAGTCATAGCGTTAAGGTTTCAAGTTGTCCGTTAAGCTCGTTCTCAGGAACGCCTGGATGGGAATCTTGGCAAATTTTGCACAAACACCCACGCCATGTCCGTCCCATGAGCGAATTTCCTCAGGCTTGCTAGAAAATTTCATTCAGACTGAAGGATTCATTTATTAGAATTTGATGCTCAAAGTTCACTGTAGCCTCACAAAGGCTCAATAATCCATGTGTGAACTACAAAGGTGCACTAAGCAGAGAGACCACTGCAACATACAACCCAACAATTAGCTATTCCCCCTTAGACATTTATATTTTATATTCTATTGTAAATTGGATATGTTTCTATTTCTTGCATTTCTTGTGTTGATTGTTGTTGTTTGTCTAATGTAGCACCACCCGCCAAGACAAATTCCTTGTATGTGTAAAACAGTGTTTTTCAACCTTTTTTTTTTTTTTTGCACACCAACAACCAAAAAAGTTACAAAATGTTACATTGTAGCATAATACAGCATATATGGTAGGTAACTATTGAGCTACCTACTGGCATGGAAGAGTATTAAATTACTATGCCAGCCACTTTATTGCAGGCTCAGACGCTCAACAATGGAAAATTATTTGCAGCGACTAAATAATACTTTTTTCGGACAGATTAAGTTTAATTGGACATTATCCCACATCACACCTGACAATCTCTCACACTGGTGTGCCGCGGCACAGTGGTTGAAAATCTCTGGTGTAACATACCTGGCAAATAAATGGTTCTGATTCTGATTAGACACCAATGCGCTATAATGCGCTGTAATGCGTCGTAAAAAAAAAGGGTCATACAATCACACCAAAAAAAAAAAACGTGTTTTGAGAAAACTTGAGTGCCAACAACCATGCCTTGAGCAGGCATGTGTAAGTGGGCACCCAAAACATCATGCATTTTGCTGCAGCAGAATGTGGGATTAGCCGTAGACGGACACAGAGGTGCACACTCAATCACTCACGGACACACATACTACCAATCGCATGATCTCCCTGGCAAATTAAAGTGTGACAGTGTCTCTCAATTTTCTAAAAGGATAAAGATAATGATATTTTTAGATGGACATGGAGAGACGGTTTGAGAAAAAGAAAGTACATAGAGAGCCCCCAGCTTTTATTCATCCTCAGGTCTCTGAATGCAGTTTCTCCATTGACCTTGGAGATGTCAACAGTAGATGTCAAAAGCAAGACAACTTTTTGCCCACAGCAGTAGAAGTCTTCTTTCTCCTCCTGGCCGAACAGTTGCTGTCATTAGTCTGACAAGGAGATGTTTCTACTTGTATTGGACCGTTGGGAAAATATTAATAAAAGAAGACACCGTCATGGTGTGTTGGCAATACTTTGCAAGTGACAGCGAAAGGAGATGGATTTCCCTTCCGGTTGGAAGTTTATCTTTGCAGCCCGTGGAGCTTAATATACGCATGCTCCAAATCAGTCTTTAGTCAAGGATGATCGACCTGCGATTGTGAACAATCTGAGAAGGAGAGGAGGGATTCTAGGGCGTTCTTTGTGTCTTTGTGTTTTCAGTGAAAATATGCTGTTACGTCTTTTAGACTTTTTATAGTTGCATATTTCGAGACGAACGGCAAAAGTGAACGTGTGAGATATTTGAATGGCTGTCTCAGAAGGTATTCTGTTTCACACCGGCAAGTTGCCAGTTACGTCCCGTTGTATTCATGCTGTATCTCTTTGACCTTTGTCTGAAAACAGCTTATTTACTGCTTCGTTTGGCTTACTCTCCAAACTTGGGGCAATTTTCAGCGGTTCCTTTCACTGAGGTAAGCTTGCTTTGCGTGCGTTCATGTTGGCCTTTGCTTATTTCTTTCATTTTTTACATGAATGAGCTTAGATTTTTGCTGCTTATCGATCTGTTTTTCCTTTTGTTTGTGTCACAGTTATTAAAAAAATCGCTCACCTGGGTGTAATACAACCTAGAGCAGCAGAACTAGCAGCACAAACTCATTTGTAAACACAACTCGGACCCTTTTAAAACCACTGGGTCGCCACAGGGCCCTTCAATTGTACAAACCTCCTGCCTTTTTATCCAGAATAACTTATAGTGAATACACAGACTCCGTTTGGCAACATGGTCAGCCTACTCAATGTTCAAGTGGAATGCCATTAGTATAATATGGCTGCTATGCTTGTACACACTTAAAGCCCTTTTTATACAATGGATGTTAATACATTAGTCTCCGATTAATTATGACAGCAGAGCTTAATGCTTAATGGTTATAGAAAATAAAAATAAAAAATAGTTGTCTTTTTGTCATGCTTTCTTTGCATTACTATATTCAGTCATCCCACCTATTGAATCAGAACATTTTAATTTTGAATGATTCTTTTTAAGAAAGCAAAGGAAGAGCCGTGAGCTTTAATAGATTACCCAACAGGTAATCGAAATAAACACATTCAGCTCGAGTGGAGCTGTGGATCAGTTATCTGCCTGAACAGCTTCAAAAGCTTCATTTGTTCCAGAGAATCATTTCCTCCTGGCACACAGAAGGTACTTTAAATAAAATCAGGAAGGAGACGGGTTCATTCCACTTGTTTAATAAGGAGATACAAGCAAACAACAGATGCTATACAAGAAACCTGCTCTTCTACACGTTGTTAGGTTTGCTCTCATTTAGTTCTTGTTTACTGAAATGCCACATTCACAGTCGACACTCCATGCTGAACTTTTTGCTCCTATTTGGTTCTCCACACTCGTGGTAGAAGCGATGGGGATTTGTGCTTCGGGTACAGATCAAGTGGAAAGCTTAGAGTGCAAATCACAGGAGTTTACCAAGAACACAAGGACACAATTCAGACAAATAATGGCTTTTTCGCTATCCCTGCACACACACACACACACACACACACACACACAACTTATTGCAAGTGTCCACAGGCCTCAGCATGGACACAACTTTCTGCCAATAAACAGGCTGGTGGACAGAGTGGTCTGCACGTGTGTCAACTGATGTGATTGTTTTTCTTCTTCACCGACTCCTACATGGTTGCACCTGTTCTGAGTAAATTCAGCCGACTCAGGATAGGTGTGTGGAATCAGGTCCCGTCTCTGCCTCCAGCTGCTGCTTCCATCACTGGTGACAGAGCAGCACTCGTGAGCAGACCTACCTCTGGTGCCGTTGCTGGATTGAAGCCGTCTGATATATGCCGGGATATAAATCCTCAAACCTGCAGCAAAGGTTTTCCTGGACAATTCTGTTCACATAGCTGTTGTGTGACTGTGTCAGACGTACGCAGATGCCATAATGATGCATGGAGTGTGGATAAATAGGGTGAGCACATCCTCCATGTAGGCCGGCTGGGAGATAACTCGCTCAGTGCCAAACCAGCAACTTCTGCCAACTTGTTCGGTGTTTCCAGACAAGCGTTTCCTAGATTTATACAAGAGTTCTCCTGGGACATGAGTAACTCATGCTAAACAATCCTGTTTAGTTATTTAATATCCGCCAACCCTCAATAGCTGAATTCTGGTGTCATATTTTTTCACACATCCCACACAGTCACATCATTTTTGTTAATGGTGAAAGCGGCTCTACACTGTTCTCTTCACTACATTGTCAGACTGCCATTGTGCACTCTTATTAAGAGAATGGACAAAAAGGGTGACTTTGACATGATTGAAGCAATCGCACCTACTGACAAAAATAACCCTATTGTAGTCTGTTTTCAGCTCCACCACAGGCACACCAAAATTGCCCAAAATCCCTCGTTTCACCACGTGAGCTCCCGTCGTAGACTTTGACAGGGGTTTGTGATATGTGCCACTGATGTGGAGAAAAGAAAGCTGTGAAGCTGTAAAATAAGAAAAGAGTCTCCATAATCATGCTCTGGCAGTCTTTATGCCACCAGTAACACTTGCGGAAAGTCTAAAGGATATTAAAAGACAATACCCGCCCGAGCCACGGCCTGTTCACCCCGCCGCCGCCTGGCAAGCGGTACAGACGTAACCGCTCGTAATCCTGATCTCATCCTCCACCCTCCACCATATAAATGTAGTTTTACTGTAGTACATTTCTTATGTTGCTACATCAGATTTCAAACTGCATTTGTTTGCACAACTCTGTGTTCGGTTGGTCTGCCCCTTTGGTCCAGACTAGATTATCTATTACATATTGAATTATATACTATTGAATGGATTGACATGATTCCATATGTAGACGTCCATATAGGTGATCCCTTGACCTTTGTTCTAGTGCTTCCTTGAGGTCCACATTTTGAGTGAAATTTCTCAAAAACTATTGGACCATGTGCCCCATCAATTGTAATTCAATTCAATCCAGTTTATTTTGTATATCACAAAATAACAAAAACAAATTTGCCTCTGGGGGCTTTACAATCTGTACACATACGACATCCCTGTCCCGGGACCTCACATCGGATCAGGAAAAACTCCCCAAAAAATAGTGAAAACAATTTCACAGGGAAAAAAGGGGAAGAAACCTTCGGGAGAGCAACAGAGGAGGATCCCTCTCCCCGGATGGACATAATGTAATCATGTTGGTGATCCACTGACCTTTCATAGAACCACCATCAGGTCACAATCTTAATGGATCCAGTACTTCAGTTGTATGATATCTTTTTTTCCTTATTTGTGCGTTCTCCGTCAAATGTATTTGTTTAAGTGGCGTTATTTTGTAGAGAAGAACATAACACATAAGTTCAAACAAGCCCCAAGGAAAAAAACTATTTGACATGGTGCCCACACGGAATTTCAACTTCGGTGTGAGTTACATGATTACATTGAGCCCAAAATACTTTTTCCTTTAGACATCCGTCCCCCCTGTTCATGTAAAGGAGCCTGAGGCCGAGCGGCTTGCTCTATGGGGCCCCTGCCTTGATGCAGAGGATCCTTTAACTCGGGACTTTGTTGTGCTTCATGTGTGGAATCTGGCCAATTTTGTATATCAGACATCTGTTTACAGGTCTCGAGGGGTACAATATAAAAAGCCTTTGTTTCTGTATGAAGCGGGTTGTTGCTCCAGAGGAAGCCGGGTCTATCTGGTAAATCGCCTCGAGTGATGTCAGTCACATCCTGGGTATTGTAGGCGCCATGTTTTGACATGACGATGACACGTGGAATAAATGTATCTAGTTCTGCTTCATTGATGATAATAATAACGATATTAATAATAATATGTTTTGTACATTGTGTGTTTGACAGTGTAACAAAACTGCAATGCAATTGGTGGAAGACTCCACCAATTCAATCATGGATCCCAAACTGGCAGATGCTTTTTTTTTTTTTTGTGCCACTCCTCTCACCACATCTCAACCTGTGTGTAGTGCGGTAACAATCTTGCATACCTCATGCTAAAGTTTTCATCAAGCAATTACATGAATCCTCAGGTGTGTGTGTATAATTGAATAGCACATGCTTACACCAGCATTGCAATAGATGTTAGCATGTTATGGGTGTCAGGGGGCATTATAATGGGGAAACACACCGTCCAAATACACTTGACAGATGACACCACAACTTACTCCTTATGCTTTGCTCCAGGGATGCTTGTCTCAACTCAATTTCCAGCCGACAAGCTCGCAAAGTTTTCAGGTCAGGTCTAAGTAATGGAATTGAAGACGAGATAGTGAAGGGTGTTGTTAATTTTATTTGGCATGACAGTTAGTTATGTGCTCTTTCTTTAACGTTCCTTCATCTTTCCCTCTCTCTGTATTCAATGCCATCGGTGAATGTTTTCTCAGTGTGCATTATTTTCCTCCCTTTAGGTGACCGAAACAAGGACGGGCCCTCTCGGATGCAGTAACTATGACAACCTCGACTCTGTCAGCTCCGTTTTGGTTCAGAGCCCTGAAAACAAGATTCATTTGCAAGGTTGGGCATTCATAATTGAACTCCCCCAATTTCTGATGGAATTGTCGCAGTGTCTGTTCTTTGGCAGGTTTATAACTGCAGCATGAGCGTGTCAGAATGAATTTAGCTTCAATCACTCTTTGGCCTTTTCTTTTTTTGCATGCATCCTTGCCGGCTTCTGAAGTGAATCCCAGACTTTAATGATTCTGAACAAAAGTAGCAGAACTGTGCAGTGAAACTAAAACTTTAAGTGAATCGCAGTACATTGCATGTGAAGCCAAGCATATGTCAAGCGTGACAAAAAAAAGAGTGCCAGCCTGTTGTAATTTACAGATGTAGCGTACAACAGCCATCTGCAATAGCTAAAGAACTTGCAGCTCCATATTCATTCATCCATGTGACATTCTCATGTTTTTGTCCTTGACATAGGCCTCCAGGCCATACTGCCACAGTACCTAAGGGCCAGGTTCGTGCAGGCAGCTCTCAGCTACATCGGTTGTAATGAGGAGGGCCAGTTTGTGTGCCGGGACAATGACTGCTGGTGCCAGTGCAAAGTGGACTACCCACAGTGTAATTGCCCCGAGGTGGATCTGAGGGCGATGGAAGCCAGCGTGCTGAAAATCCGAGATTCCTGGAACACGGCCAACCAAGACTTTGAGGAGTCAGGTCAGTGTTCTCCTTTTTGCACTCATCCATCGGCTGTGACCCTCACACTGACAGCAAATTAGACTCTATTGTTAAAAAAAAAGACCGAAAGGCGAAACAAGGCCCAATTACATCAAATCAATGAGATGTGAATTCAACAGACACAGAGGTGCAATTTTTAAACCAGCATCTTGCAAAATGATAAGAAAACAACGAAGAAGGGCATGCCATGACTATTAGCTGAAGTGACTGAGATGTGATGAATTTGCACTAATAGATTTATAATTCAATCATTTTCACCTTTTTACAAAAGCTAAAGTATTGATCCGCCTCATAAATGTAGGACCCTTTTACATATTTGTAATTGCTCTTTGGTAGATTTTGATGTAAACAATTGTTAAACATGTTGCAGATGATGTTCCACACAGCAGTCAGCTAAATTCAATGACGGTGATGTACAAATGAAGGTACTTCATCAAATTAATGGGAAAAATCCTGTAAATCCAACCCCACCATGAAGCAGCATATTGATTGGCAACATTTACCTCAGTTTCCCTGATACAGCCAGAAATATTAAAGGCATAAATATCTTTACAGTTAAATCGGTCACATCCCGGTGCTCTTCAGCATCCAACCAAGTGCCTTTTGAGGCTGTGTGCAGATATGCATTGTGCAAATCTCAATTTTCAGAAAATGAAGGGGTAGCCTTTACGGTAAAGGTTTTCCTGTAGCGAAGGGGAAGCTGTCCCGCCCCGTAAACAAGCCACAGTGGCTGTAATCTGTTAGCTGCCTCTGATGTAACCTGTGATGTAATACTTTGCAGCTGAGTTCGAACCATTTCATCAGTTAACCTCATTTCATACAGCTTAACGTTTGGCTCCAGGTGTTCACTTGGGGTGACTCGTACAAGCTTTCAAACAAACATTTTGCAAAGTGATGCTATTAAAAATCAGGCACGCTGTCTGTCGCACACTTTTTGAACATTTACTCAAATGTTGCACCCTCACAATGTATCACACATTTTAATGAATGTTCCAACAGAGCTCTGTTTCTGTGTTCGCATCACTATTTAAACCGTGAGCTGCATCCACACACCCTGAGGGCATGGAGTCACTCCCAGCTCTGCCTTAAGCAGTTATTTGTGCACCTCGTTGGCTGGAAGTGTCATTACAGGCTACACGCTTCTGTATAAGGGCAACTCCATTAGCTCACAGCTGGCGATAACTTAAGCAGCGAGGTGCCTTGAGAACTGCAGTTGCATTGCTAAATCAAATCAAGAGAAACAAGTAAATTCCCTTGAAACCCCGGGGGATCCACTTGTGTATTTAATCGAATAGAGAACAACTAACATCAGCGATTAATAATCACGGCTTGGATTGTTAAAGGAGGCTTCCATACTCAGTTGATGGCGGACAGATTTGTTTGAACCTTCTACTGAATGATCAGCATCTTAATTCCTAAAAGGTGTATGTTTTTTTATTGCTTCTTGGTGATCTTCAGGTTTCGGTGATGAGTCATATTCATAATGGTAAACTGAAATAGACCACAGTCTAATATCTGACGGGAGCAATATGTAGCAAGTCAGGGGGTACAATAGTGATGCATGGGACCTTACACATTCTAATATTTTGCATTTGTTGTCAAATTGATTACAATTTGAATCCTCATAAAATGCAAACTCAAATTAGTTGTATATAGATTTCCCACCACACCTTCTGTCAAAGATGTTAGAACAGCTGATTCTTAATAATCATTAGAATCTTCATCCAGGGTTCGTACGGTCACGGAAAACCTGGAAAAAGTCATGGGATTTTAAAATGGTTATTTCCAGGCCTGGAAAAGTCCTTGGAAAAAAGAAAATCCCAAAAGGTTTTGGAAAAGTCATGAAAATGTGTTATATTAATATGTTTATATTGTTCATTTACGCTGAGTTTGAAATAATTAATATTCTTTTAAAAGAAAGACGGTCAAAATATAAACAGGCATGCGCTGAGTATATCTATAAATGTGTATTCTTTTAATCAAACTATTGTCTCTCATTCATTTGTGTCCTTTAAGGAATACTGTATGCTTTTGAATTCTCATTGTTAGTTTAAATATTACATTTTATCACTTTTTCATGTATACACAGAGATTTCACAAAATGTTTGGTCATGGAAATGTGGTTTAAAGTCATGGAAATCCATTGGTCAAAATGTGTATGAACCCTGTGATTAGAATATCTGTGTAAAATTAACAAAGACCGATTTTTCATGATTTAGCGATTTAAGAAGAATCTGCCAAATAAGCCTCTTGGTACACATCGTTACTCACCAACACCAAGAATGTGTCTGTTCTTCTGCCACTCCAGATCTGGCAGTGACTTCTATTTTTAAAAATGTACCAAAGGGGGGGCGCTGTTACCTTCCCGGGTTCAGAGGCTGACAAGATAATAATGGTGGACAGCGAGTGGGTTTCCCGGGATGAGCTCTTGTTGTCCTGGAGATAAAATAATGGTCCAGCTCAGCAGCCGCTTCGGTTTCAACCTTCCACAGGAAACTCGACACAATGAGCATCTATATTTTCCTGAGAATAAAGTAGTGGACATGAAAATACACACAGTCAACGGTAATCACCTATAATACAGTTAACAATGGTCAAATAACATGGAGGAAACCATATAACAATGTACTACTGTTTCATAAACGCCGCCCCGATGAGGTACTTCGTAAAAGCACAAGACTGAACAATTCTCATTTTGATAGTTAAAGGTCAAGGTCACTGTGACCTCACAGAACAAATCGTTGGCCATAACTTGAGAATTCATATGGTTATAATGACAGTTTTACCAAAAATGTCTAATTGGATAAAACAATGAAGTTCATGACATTTTGAAAGACATCAATGTAAGCTGTTGGCAGAGCACTGAAACCGCAAGGTTGTAAATGCAGTTGATTTTGTATTTTTAAGGGGATTTGTATGCAATCTGAAAATATTATTATTGAATGTAATGCAAACGGATGGAATTTGATGAACAAACATGGAAGCCGCAACGCGTAGTTCCTTTACTCCTCAGGAGAATGTCTCGTTTTAATATGTAGGGCACGGGAAACCCCCTGACCCCAAATACCCCGGTAATATATTTTATTACAAGCTGTTTAATCAGCTTATTAATTTCAGGGGAACCTGTTATACACCTTTCATAATCACGAGGGTAGCCATTGACACTTAATTGGTTTTCTAATCAAATGCTATATCATCAAGATATCTTTAACTAATTACAAAAAGTGACGTCATCTTCACGTCTGTGTTGAGCTTTGCATCGACGTCCCATTCAAGTGATTATGATTGCAATGGTGATGATATTGTTATGGAAGGCCTCAGACGTGTGATGTGCTTGCTGTGCATTGTGTTGTCAGCAGCCAGCAGCTCTAAAGGGTCGACACACAGGATATTATGGTCTGTGCTCCTTGTCCGTAATGTTCTATCAGACTAACCAGCAGAATTATCCCTGGAAAAGCTGTTGGCTATTCAATAATGGAGGGGGAAAAATGACCCCAAGCTTGTGTTTAGTATTTACCTTTGTTCTATTAGCATAGGCATACAACAATACCGCTTCCAGTGAGTCTCTCATTTGGCTTGACAAGATTAGCCAAGCGGGCAGGAAGTGAGAGTTAGCTCGACCTGTCGGACAAGTGTTCAACTCTCATCTCTCATCTCCCTTCGCCTTCCAGACGAGTTTCAGAACTTCGTCCGAAGGCTCCCTACCTTCTACGCCCTGAACGCGTCCGCCATCCAGTACTTCTGGAAGATGGAGCCGACCATCCACCAGCGCTACCGACAGCTGGAGCTCAGCGGCCAGCAGCTCCTGAGCAAAGCACGGCGCATCATCAACAAGCTCTTCACCCTCAGCAAGAGGTGTCGAACTCAGCCCAAGATTATTATGCTGAGGGAGAGGTGAGAAGCTGACAAGTATTCCTGCTGGCTCCTTCTGTTAATACGTGTGTGTGTGTGTGTGTGTGTGTGTGTGTGTGTGTGTGTGTGTGTGTGTGTGTGTGTGTGTGTGTGTAAGCCAGCGTGTGCTTGTGCATGTGTGAAAATTAGAAGAAAAAAAACCCTGCAGCCACATCACAAGTTCTTTCAAGCAAGCTGTGATCGGCAGTGCTCATTTATTTTCTTCAGCCCACTCCGTGCGCAGCACTTTGTTATCCCCTCAACTGTGCATTATGCAAATAATACATACAATACGTTGGCGCTTTGATATTCGGAGGTCCTACTGAAGTGAGCTATAGTGTCACACCTGATGACTTTGCTGCACTCCCAGCCCAAGTCTTCTTTACATCCAGGAAATCAAAAGTCACCCTCCTGTGAAATTAAAGTGTGCAGTGTTTTAAAAAGGAATATGCTAAGTTCGGGAGTTCTTCCTGTTGGTTAACTAGTCGAGACAAAAAAGTTTTCCACGGTTCCTCAGTAGATCGTTCGACCTATTTTTGTGTTATTCTTAAAAGGAAAAAGTCACATAGTTTGCCAACTCCGAGCTGGTTTAGTCAGTACAACTGTTTCAGTCATGCAGGTTTTCTTTAGGAGCAGTTTGGGGCGAGACATAATTGATGCTCTGCAATGTGTTTCTTAGCTGCAGCTTCATCTCTCATTGCCCTCCGCCTCAGGGGATACCATCACCTGCGACATCTTATCAGACCATACAAACACGCACACGATTGTTAACCTGAGAGCTGCTGCAATTTATAAATGTTCCGCTTTTGTATTGCCCGTTCAACAAAGCAGATTCTAATCTATTAGCAGCAACATGGCCAGTGAACTGCAGAGTTGATGCACTCTATTCTACATTATCTACAGCCCACTAAACAGCCAAATTGTAAGTCCTTATTTGCTATTGGAATGCACCAATATTCTACCCATCATTAAAATGAAAGGAAAGTTGTGTCTTGTGTTTTTACGGCATTGCTGTTTAGAGGAGGAGGAAGATGTGGTTGGAGAAAAAAGTCCCTTTGGTAACAGTCATCACACTTTATTTATCATTGTCAACTGACATCATACGGAGGAAAACTGCATCTCAGAATATATCATTATTGAAATGACACTTGTATTACAGAGTTCCTTTCACAGAGCTCTCCTCTCAGCACCTCAAGTATGTGTTGTCCCGTTAGATATATTAAAAAGGCTGGTACTTTTATTTTGAAGGGGCAATACTGTGGAATGGTTATAGTGTCAGAACTCATTCTTTTCTGCAACACTTAACTAGATGATATGATGAAGTAATAAGTGGCATGTAGGTTATGTGGGAATGAATCCATACAGGCAAATAACGCCCTCTGCACTGAATGTAATATTCAATATTTTTCAGCTGGGCAGTATCTGGGGCACATTTAGGGTGAGCAGCAAAGGCAGTGATGAGATGTAGTGGGAGTGATGAGCGTAAATACTTAAACTGGATATGTTGGATCCTGCTGTGGGATAACCTGGTGCTCTCAAAAGATCTAAGGAGAGTCTGTTTGTTTTTTTCTGATGAACGCGGTTCAAAGCCAAGCAGTTGAAAAACAAAATGGAAAAATCCCTTTAACTTTTTTTATTTTATTCCAAACTTTATGCAAAATTACATTAGTAAATTACACATCTTACTTTGAGAAGCTCCATACAAATGCACATAATATAATGATGTCCTCAATTCCACAGATTCTCTCCATATTGTATTGTGTGTAATGACCTAGTTCATGGATGTTTTTTTTCTTTTTCTTTCTCCCTTTTTTGTAAAAAAATAAATATTCATACATGTCTCTGCAGCCATTATTCATGTGGCATCATGGTGTTTGTCGGATGAAAAAGCAAGCAGAAAAATATGAAATGCTTTGTAACAAAAACCCATTTTGGAGTTTCTGTTGTAAATCTCTAGTACAGTCTTTAAAGATAAGGAGAGCATGCTTTTGGGGTTTGGAGCGGCGGAGAACACAAGGTGTCCGAATATCAGGGACAGAGTCGCACAGAACAACAGATTTTTTTTCTTTTTTTTTTGCTGTTGATGAATGGAACAAAAATGGAGTGCCTCTTCAGAGGAGAAAAAAAAGTTCTGCTTACTCGTGAAAACTGGATCTGTAGAGCAGAAGGAGAAAGTTTGGCTAATGCATTGATCAATGTGAAATGAGCTGACAGACAATGAACAGATTGCAGAGTGAACACCCAGCTTCTCTCCGGCCCGCGCTGCACACTGCGCCTCCATGACAGTTTACATGTCCCGCTGACACCGTGCGCTTTATGATGGCGGGACAGCTTCCTCTCCCTCGCTGTGCACAGCCTCCACTCCGGAGTCGAGGTGTGCACAACCGACTCTAACGGATGAGTTTCAGAGACGCTGGGTCGCGTTGAGACTGGAGCATTGTATTGATTTGACAAAATGTCAACAGGATTGGAGAGTCGGAATATTGGATTAAAGTTGCTCGTTTGTTCAAAGAGCTTGAGTTTCTACAGACTTCACAAGAGGCTCTTCATCAAAAAGAATTTGTAGAGAGAGAGAGAACGAATATATCTAGAATCTAGATAAAAGTAAAAAAAGTATAAAAGTAAAATCTAGACTCTAGATTTTACTTTTATATTTATTTTACAATGTTTTTGTAAAGAAAAGAAAAAAGAAATATATATATATATATAGATAGAGAGAGAGAGAGAAAGAGAGAGATATAATATATATATAATATATATGTATATAGAAAGAGAGAGAGATAATATATATATATATAATATATATATATATGTATATAGAAAGAGAGAGAGATAATATATATATATATAATATATATATATGTATATAGAAAGAGAGAGAGCATATATAGATTTAATTTTAATTTTACAATTATTTTGTAAAAAATGAAATATATATATATGCTCTCTCTATATATATATATACATATATACAGTATATGCAGGCAACACTGACATAAAATATTTGTTCAAAGATTTCTCGGTCATATGAACTTTGACGATCTAAATGTTTGACATGGTGTAGTACGTCATGCAACTGCCTTTAACATGTTACCTGCATGTATAGAATGTCACCATTATCCATCATATTGCGTACAGTCGTATGATATCATCACATTCACTTTGCCATTTCAATGCAATTCCTGCATACATATGAAATCCAGGAGCCCCGATGTGTTACTTTAAATACTTTTATCAATACAAATTGCATTTAAATGTGTTGTATCCAATCCAACAAGAATTTACATAGTTCTTTGAGATTACATTTTGTAAAACAAATATGTCTATCCTTCACCTGAAGCAGTTTTTAAATCAGAGCTTCACATCCAGAGTATCAAAGTGTTCATGCGTCATTTGAGTGGGAGAGAGGGTTTGGTTTTCAATGTGATGCAAATTACATCCATCTGTTGTTCTTTGGTGATGGTGCAGCGTGTACGCACAAGCATTTGTCATCATCGAGTCTCATCAAACGTTTGGTCGGGAGAGGCAGCACTGAATACTGCCATGTAGTATTTGTTGCTGTGTAGAAATGGGACGTGTGCTAAGGGGAAGAACTGTTACGGGTTTTCTTCTGACCCCAAGTGCACGACACAAGACGTTGTCACCGTTCAGCCAGAAGCTGGCGTTGTTTATTATCAACAGCACACGCAGTAATCCAAACCAAAAATAAACTGAAAACTACTGTCTCAAAAAAACAGACAGCGCACTTTTAAGTCTCTGAATACCGTCTCGGGTCTTCTGCCTCCTTACGTGGCAGGGTGCGCCGGGCTCGAACTCCGCTCTCGTTCTCGTGGTCTCAATTCTCTCCGGATCCTCCTCTTTGACGACTGTACCGCTCTTCGTCACTCAGCGTACGCACTCGCGTCGAGCACTGTCCGCTCCCCTCCTCTTATGCTCGTCAGCCACTGACACGCTCCAGCTGTGGGGACGCGCTGACGTCTCCGGCGCCTCCATGCGCCTGTCTCCCGAGCCGACTGTCGGTTCCCTGACAAGAACTTTATTTTGAAATGCTGAAGCATGCCTCGTATATTTGCTCTCAACTGAGCTTGTGAAGTTGTGGAAAGAAACTTCTCTGACTTTTAATAGCTTTGATCTAATATTCATCATACAAGTTTCATTTCCCAGTGACGCACACACTGAGCACCCCGACTTGTAGTTACTCAAACAACTGTTGGAACAAATGTTGTATTATTCCTTCAAAAATTTACTTTTTTTAATTTTTACGTAAATGACTTATTCATGCACTATTGTTTGCCCTAAATTAATTGAGCAGCTGCACATGAGAATAACAACAAAACTGCTAACACTGCGGGAGAACAGGAGAGGATTCAGAAAAGTGACAGATGTGGAACAAAGAGGGTGAAAGACTGATTTATGGCATTATATTTTTGTCATGCGGCCCATCTGCTCCTTTATTTCATAAACAGTCTCAGGAATTTTGATTGAGAGTTTGTTTCTTAGAATAAATAAAACTATTACACGAGTAATTTCTGTATTCATATTTTTCGTCCGAGCTCTTCTCATTGGACAAGACTGTGTTTGGGAAAAGAAGATGTGAGGTATTTCCAGCACTAATCATAATGGAACAATATCGCAATCAGAATCTGATTTTGTTGTTCTGCTCTCAGCTTATCATGGAAACTTTGAGTGCTAAACTTTTTTCACTAACATTACATATTCTTTAAGGTGAAGTATTATATAAAAAAATAAAATGAATGGAAGATGTACATGTTGAGTGGGCGTGAGTCTCTGGAGAATATGAAGCGATACAGAGCTGTAGACCTTCTCCCATTCTGCCCTCGCCTACATGCTTTCATCGGAAAGCTGACGGCAGAGATATTAAACCTTAGCCAAGGTTTTCTTTTTAAATATATTTTTATCATAACATAGAAACGCATATTGCAAACCCATGATACTACAAGCTAAAACTTTAATGTGGTTATATGGGTGGATTTAATTATTATAAAATAGTTTAATGTTATACAAGAAGATAGAGAGATCTTATGATCAAAACTATATTCTTTATATTGTATATATTAATAGACAGATATCTGAACAAGTAAAACAGAAACACAGAGTAAACCCTTTTTTCATTCTTGAATTTCTTCAAGAATGAAGATATGTGAAGATATGTACCATACATATTATGTAGTCCCATACATAGCCTTTTTTCCCCTCATATACAGGTACCTGAAAATGTTGTCACAAAAATGTTATTTCCTTCCCGAGATTACAATTATTCCTTTAATTGGTTTCTGTGGAAGATGTTTTGTTGTTGTTGTAAAGGCTTCATTTCATAACAGATGTATTGATATCCGCAACTCTTCATTTTCTCTTGCAGGCCCTTCAGCTACTGGCTGAACTACATCCTCTCCATCATGTACTGCAGTGAGAACAACCACATCGGCTCGTACCTGGAGGAGACCCGGAGCTGCTCCTGCCCCTACGAGCACCCCCCCTGCCAGGGTGTGATCCCCTGCTCGGTGGGGGAGGGCACCTCGTGCGCCTCCTGCTCCTACGAGAACCGCTCCCGCTGCGCCACCTGCAACCAGGGCTACATGCTGAGCCAGGGCGTGTGCCGCAACGAAGTGCCCGACTCCACCGACCACTACATCGGCTTTGAGACGGACCTGCAGGACCTGGAGCTCCGCTACCTTCTGCAGAAGCGGGACAACCGCATCAGCATCCACGGGATCTTCGTCAGCAACGATGTCCGGCTCAACAACTGGTTCGACCCGTCATGGAGGAAGAGGATGCTGCTGACGCTGAAGAGTAACAAATACAAGTCCAACCATGT
Source organism: Cottus gobio (assembly GCA_023566465.1). Taxonomy (NCBI): domain Eukaryota; kingdom Metazoa; phylum Chordata; class Actinopteri; order Perciformes; family Cottidae; genus Cottus; species Cottus gobio. Next base: position 22,761,553 of record CM042217.1, on the reverse strand, counting down.
CCACATGCTCCTGGGGATGTCTCTACAGATCTGCCTTACCAAGAACAGCACTCTGGACCCCATGCTGTCCGTCTATATCAATCCGTTTGGGGGGAGCCACTCTGAGAGTTGGATCATGCCCATTGAACAGAACAACTACCCAGACTGGGAGAGGACTAAATTAGACCTTCCGTATGACTGTTACAACTGGACTTTGACTTTGGGCAACAAGTGGAAAACATTTTTTGAAACGGTCCACTTTTACCTCCGGAGCCGGATCAGAGCGCCCTCGAGCACCGGGAATGGGAGTGTATACTACGAGCCCTTGGAGTACCTGGAACCGGGCCGGAATCTGGGCTACATGAAGATCAACAGCATCCAGGTGTATGGCTACAGCATGCACTTTGACCCGGAGGCCATCCAGGACTTGATTTTACAGCTCGACTACCCATACACTCAGGGATCGCAGGACTCCGCCTTGTTGCAGCTGCTGGAGATCCGGGATCGGGTCAACAGGCTGTCCCCACCCGGAGCGCAGCCTCTGGACCTGTTCTCCTGTCTGCTGCGGCACCGGCTCAAACTGTCCACCACGGACGTCGCCAGGATCCAGGCAGCGCTGCAGACTTTCAGTGCCAAGCAGCCCAACTCCATGGAATACGAAACAACCAAATTATGTAGCTAATAAGTGGGCAGGCGGCCAGGCGCGCAGATGGCAGAGCGGTTATCACACCGGCCCGATGGCGGTTAAGAGCAATTCTGGAACAATGGACATTCGGGGGACGTTTTCACCGCCGTCATGGATCTCCAGAGTGCATTTGAGATCCTCATGTCAGCTTTTCGTATAAATTTGTACAACATTGTAGAATTAAGGAGGATTTCACCACACTTGCCTCATAGTCTTTCTTTTCTTGTTCTTCTTCTTCTTCTTCTTCTTCTCCTGATGGAAATAATAACTTTGACAGTTGATGATATGAATTTAAAGCTCTCCCACCACTGATATGTTGCCAGTGTGCTGACGTTTGTAGGTTGCACAAATTTGAAATTGCTCTCATGTGTAAACAAAAGCTTTTGCTGATGAAGTATTACCCAAGCAATGTTATCATCTCACGGTTATAAACATGTCAACACCAGCATGTTTTTTGTTTGTACTTTCCCATCACATTAATTTCCCAAGCTCAAAAAATAAACACACATATTCATTTTACTACCACGGTTCTCTCTTTTAACCTGAAACATGATGGGCACCTCATTGTTTAGATGTTTTCCTTCAACAATAAACTCACTCCTTTTTTTAAACTGTAGTACACATTTTTGTAAGAAAAAAAGGAAAACAAATTGAAATGAATAAATAGATGCTGTATTACTCCAGATTTGCAGACAAGAAAACAACACCGTGATCACAATTGTTCCATGTGCTTTTATTTTTATAATGCTGTTGTTTGTGAATCAAAAGAAGGAAAAAAAAATGTCTATAAAATGTATAATACAATTTGTTAATACACTAAATAAAAAACTTTTTATGTGTGGTCTACATATGGTTCACTTTTTATGCAAAAGACACGGTATTTTCACCATGTGACTAACAGCATTAATGATGAGTTTATTATATATTGGTGAGACAGTATGCAGGAGACGGAGGTCCTTCATTAAGGTTGTTAATAACACCTGTTAATAACACCTGTGCTTGTCTGCTGGTGTCTTTTTCCATGTTAGCCTTAAACACATTTCAAAGTAGTGTTGACACAAATCTCTTTTTTTGTCATATCTGGACCATTTTTTATAAAAATTATCATAAATCCGATACATATGCGATCACTGACCATGTGACCGCTGTGAGAATGGTTGTCAAATAAAAAACCTGTGTTTTTCAAAGCTGCAGGCACAGATTACTTAACAGTTATAGTCATAGAAAAACCTATCTCTCTCTCTCTCTCTCTCTCTCTCATCATAACTATATGGCAGTGCATCATTGATTATTGGACACTGATAATAAAAAACTATTATTACTTGTATTATTAGTTCTCCTGATACAATTGGTGTCACGTTCCACACAGTAAAAAGAGGCTCCGCCCTCTACTGGAATAATGCTCTCCTCCAATCACAAGCATGCATTGGCTGATTCACAGATAAGAGAACCAATAAGTAGAGGTTGTAAACATGTAAATAGCTCAAAATGTAGAACAATGTGGAGCCTTGGGAAAAAAAGTTGGATGATATATGTTCCATTGTTTTCCATTTTTCTTTGTAAAATTAATCATGAAGAAAGATACACTTTGGGGGAAAATAAATTATACAATCAATACTGAACTGCACAATATATTAAACTGCACTAAATACATGTTGAGTTATCCCCACTTCTAGCCATGATTGGACTATTTCCATAGAGGTGTGTGAATTATAATGCAGTAAGAAATGAGGCCACAGCGAGGAAAATGTGATTCATGAGGGACGATAGGCAAGGAGCCCGTCCCCATGGGCTTGGCTCCTGAGAGTGACAGGCTTAGGAGGAATGGACTGTCTCTACAAGTACAAACCATCCAGGTGGCAAGAGCAGGAGCCATTATTGCCAAAAAATGTGAATCGAGCAGTAAGCCTTGCAATGTGGATGGAGCCTATGCTGTTTTCAAATGTACCTGGCTCTGTTGCCAGAGCACCTGCTAAATGAAGGGACAGTTTATCTCTCTCTGCAAGATGTTTGAAGGTAAATCCACCAAATGTTCTTCAAATCCCTGTTTATCTTAGAGGTATGATGATGATACTGATGATGATACCTTGGGTGTGGAATAATTTCTATGCAGGAAAGATTTAAACAAATAGAAGTATCTGTTAAAACAATGGAGTCAGAAAATAGGCCATTGAAGCATTACATAAACATAAGGCATTGTGTCACGGTCATGTGGGAATAAAACACAGCCACCCTTAATATTGATAGTAACAGGTTTTCAACTACATATCAAGAAAGATCATAACCCTTAAATGACAAAGTAACAACGTTGTGCAAATTCATCAAAGAGAATAGAACTGAAGTATCTCATTGACATAAGTATTAAGGCCTTTTGACATTCAACCCAGGTGCCTCCCATTTCTCTTGATCCCCTTTGATTGGAGTCAACCTGTGGACAATTCACTTGATTGAACCTTGGAAAGCTTCTAATCGAGGTCTAATATCAGAGCAAAAAGCAAGCCATGAGGTTGCAGGAGCTGACTGCAGAGCATTAAAGCTCAGGCAAGAAATCCCCAAATCCAGATCTCTGAAGCTTGTCACATCAAGGCAGTAAATGCTGCCAAAGGTGCTTCAACAAAGTACGGATTTAATGGCCTGAATACTTACGGCAATGTGATATTTCGGGTGAATTAAAAGAAATTGCAAAACTGTATGAAAATGTCTTTTTGTCATTTTGGGGTATTGCAAGTAGAATGATGATGGGGGAATTAATGAATGCAACACAGTCCCAAAAGAAGTGTCTTAATGAACTGTAAGTCCACTCGCAATGCACCTTTTTAACAGCGGACATCTTGACATAGTAGAACAGGTGTATTTTAATAATCCTAATGAGCTGCATTAAACTTAGTTCTTAACGGAAATCATTGAACACCTGTGCTCTTTAGAATCTCTGCTGGGAAAGGTCAGTGTGGTGAGGTTAAAGGTCAGAGGTGAGGTGAAAGGGATATGGTGTTCCCAAGGGGGGAATTATCTTTGGCTGTATAATCAAGTACGTTTAATTTTGGGCCTGTTTTCAAATTACTCACATTATATACATATTATTATTAATATGCCCCATAACCAGTGACATTTGCCACTTAATCTGGCTGCTACCTGACTGCTCTTTGCTGTTAAAGCTAACCGAATGGTGCTCAGCCTCAGCATCAGAACCTAGTCACTCCATGGTGCGCCCAAATACTTTGTCACATTTACACACTATGTTATGTGCAGGGAAGTGCTGGAGCCGCAGAAGCCAGCAGTTCTGTACAAGATCAGCACTGCAACGCTGGCAGTGGTGGACGAAACAGATGAGGGGATGGTTTTTTGATCTGCTTTTTTTTTCTTGCTAATACTAATATTCTTGAAATAAATCGCAATTGACCCCCAACACCAATCCTTGGAACCAGCTCGGGCCATCTCTGCAAATTAGTTGGGTTCAGGGTTTCTGAGGATTTCTGAAGGCTTTACACATCAGATGGCTGTTTAACTAATCCAGCAAATTAGTTTTGGGCATTGACACAACACCCGTCTATACAGTTACAGACTCAATATATTTTGTTATTTAAATATATAAACCGAGTAGAGAGAAATATTATAAGAAAAAAGCAGAGAAAAAAAGGGGCAAAAGCCAACATTTTGATGGCTGCATTCAAGACCCATTTCTTCTTTATAGAAAATGCAACATTTAGTGGATGGTGAATATCTTTCAGAGCTATTCAACTCATTTTAAAAATTGCATCTCTGAATGACTTTTTTAGCATTCCTTTCTAAAAGCACTTTCCGCAGAAATGAAATCATATATTATTGAGTGGAATATTCACTTAATTTGATAGCTTGTTAGGTCAGGTAATATAACAAAACTTAACTGATTGAAGAAAAAAGAGCCGTTAGCTGGTGTGTTAACATCTTTATCTGGACCATCATCCTGGACATCAATCCAAGATATGAGACCTCTAAAGAACAAAACGTGTTCTCTCTGTTAATGTGATAGCTCTTCCCAGAGCATTTCATACATGCATTTTTTTTCTATGTGAGATTAACACTACAACTTACCACATTTGGCTGCTGTTGTTTATTTTTTTTCCAATGAACTGCATATGATGCTCTGTAATAAAGAAGAAGAGAGCTTATGTGCTTTAGATCTCTTTTGGATTTCTGGTGATGGACGGCTGCTGGAGGCAGTGGGGGGAGACGCAGCATCAAAGCCCGTTATCTCAGGTGGTTCCATCACTGGTTTGTAGTCTGTTGTAATTTGCGGGGGTTTATGTCTTACTCCAAGCCGTGAAATAAAAGCCTTACACTCTGTGTCCCCCAAGCGCTTTGTGCTGCAGACGTATTGTATGCAGCCAGCCTGAATGCTCCACACGCAGCTTCTCTGCTTCTCCTCTCTGATCTTTAACCATTTCATATGATGAAGGCACTCGGTGTGAACATGCAGGTTCAGAGACTGAAATTGCCCGCAGTATTCCCCATCACACATAATAAAAGGAAATGTTGCCTTCTGCCAAAATTGTCAGAAAAATGCAAATTGCTCCTTCCTGCTTGCACAATTGAATAAAACAATAGATCAGGTGGAAATTACAGGTAGAATATGAAAGATTACCATTACATCACAAAAAAAACGAAACTTCTTTTTTAGTTCTTTATTTTTAACCTGTTTGTCAACTTAACATGTTTTCCTGTAAAATCAAACCAAAATTTTAGTGATAAATTACTGATCATGTGAATTTGGAATATAAAGTGGCCTTTTAGTTTAGTAATCCAGCCAAGTGGATGCTGGGAATTGTTGCGAGTATGGAGAATGGTTTGATAAAGGGATAAATGGAAGATGCATTTCGGAAAACCACATTAGCGGCTGCATGTAGAACATATACATATTTTGGCTACCTAAATCAAATCTCACAATCGGCAATGTTTCATCAATTTATTGTCTAAGATCTGAAAACATCCTTGTGGCATGCTCATACTGTAATCACACATCACCAGCAGCCAATGTCCCCCTTCCAACATTGAATGGAACAGAGCGTTATCCCGTTATGGGTGTTTTGCTTTTGTCATTATTTTTCTGCATAGTGATTTGGTTTGTAATGATCCATGCATTACAACAATCAAAAGAGAAATCTGTGCACAATGTTTTGCTTTATGACTCCATGTAACTCAGAGCAAGCCGGGATATTAATATGGATTCACACCAAAAATTTAATATTTTCATTAAAGCACAGGTCCAAAATGGGAACAATGAGAAAGATTGAATCAAATTTATTCGTGCTCAGGCAGCCATCATAATCCAACCATCCATCACCAATTACCGCCTCGTGGCTGTGTGCTTCCGCCAACCTGTCAAGCTTTAGCTTATATGAATGACAAAATGCCATAGCTTCATCATTTAATAATATTTGGCATTTGTGTGACATAATTAGCTTTTTAAATCATGGAGTTATGGCCAAAAATGAGTTTTGCGATGTCACAGTGACCTTGATCTTTGACCTCGAAATTTTAATTACATCATCATTGAGCCCAAGTGGACAATTGTGAAAAATTTTAAGTTGGCTTTAGTCGTTCTTGAGATAATGCATTCATGCAAATGGGATGGAGAGACTGACTGACAACCCATAAGTGTAATACCTCTGGTCACAACTGTCACCGGCTAAAAGAGGCATACAAATGGGACATTTAGGTATTTCTGAAAGTGTCAAAGGGACATTAAACTCAGAGCAGGGGGCAACTCAAGCAAAGGAATGCCCATTAAAGTGTCGTTATAGTCATAAAGGCAAACGTGTTGTGTACCTCAAAGATTTTTAAAAGAAGATTTTCTTTGACTCGGTGCTGCTTTGGCGACGAGGCCCTTCTCTGAACTCTCACACCAATCGCTCAGCCAGGAGCTCACTGCTGGCAGCTCGCTGAGTGTTTGGAACATGGCTAAATGATGTGGCGTTTCTGTCTGCACTCAGGGGAGTCACGGCTTGGCCTCGACTTGAAATCAGAATATTTTAGCTCAGCAGCCACATAGTCATTTATTTTATAGAAATTAACAGAAATATCATTCAAATGTAATATGTGGATTGATTTTTCTTTAATTGATCATTCTCGGTTTTATACCACTAGGGTGCAAGGTTGAAGTAATTCATTTTTTTTTGTTATGTGATTTCTTTTCTCATAAATATATAACCATGAGGCAGACAAGGCATGCTCATAAAGAAATAATATCCCAATGCTACAACAACATAACATCAATGTAATGAATTTAAATGCATCACAATCAAATCATACGAATGATTAAAAAAGTGAAGAAAAAAAAAGTTTTTCCATTCCAATTAAAACCGGAGAGTAAATCTAATCCCCAAATCACTTCATAATCCCATGGGAAGAAGTGCCATAAGCAGCTCCACTCCAGACCAGGGAGCAATCAACACTAGCACCGCACTGCAGCTCAACCTTGAGAGGCTAGCAGCGCTGGTGGCATTTGCAGAGAAAAGTTCAAGTATTTCTGGCTGAGGTAAGAAAAGCATCATGTTCCAACGTTTTGATCATTAAAATGTGTCAGTTTCAACCAACTCACCAGGTCGAGAGACGTGAAAGCTACATTTTTTTTTTATATATTCATCCAGTGTTTTGAATATACAGAACCAGATGAGCTGAATGCTTAATTATTTGGGTAAAACTATCAAGTTCCATCGTGTTTAATTATCCATGCTCTTGGCTCTGTTTACATGCATTCTTCCCAAAGTAAAAAAAGACCAAATTAAACAGGCCAGTGTGATTAAAGGCTCAGTGTGTAGTCCTCCACCTCCAGTAGCACCCTGGCGCTGCCATGAGTGGATCACCATACAGCCAATGGTTTCACAGTATTCTAACAATCTGCATGTGCCAAGCAGAGCAGACATGTGAGCCAAAACAGAGAAGAAGTGGTGAACGTGGTTGTAAACCATCTTCTTGCATATATCTTTTATTCAATGAACATAAAGCAACAGTCCACTTAAACAAACCCATGCTTCAGGCTTTATGCAAGATAATTTGGGGTGAACACAAAGGAAAAGCGTATACACTATCATTCAAAACATGGCGAACAAAAGAGTGGAACAATAGCCCTTCTGAATATAAATGTGTCTCTTGATTTTTCCATATGTTTCATTGTTTCATTAGATCTCTTTATTTCTCACAAGAAATACATCCACTGTTTTACAGTTTACTGGCATCACTCCCACAGCTGATGGGTCAAAGACCTGCTGAACAGTAGGTTTCACACTCTTGTGTAATATGTTATATTTGTTATGGCATCAAAGCGTTTACCTCAGCGCATACGGTCCAATATCTGTTGCAAGTAAAACTTAGCAAAAATGTAATTTCATGCAAACAGCTTGATGCTTGGGGCGACTGTGGCTCAGTGGTTAGCAAGTCGGTCTTTCAATCAGAAGGTTGGTGGTTCGATCCCCGGCTCCGGCAGTCCATGTCGTTGTGTCCTTGAGCAAGACACTTAACCCTAATTGCTCACCGTTGCTGAATTTACTCTTAGTTATATGTATCAATAATTCAGAGCATCGAACCAACTTTTGTTTAAATTTTTTTTATTTATTTTGTGATACAAGAATATGTTTATGTTTCTACATCTTAGTTCAACTCCAAAACTGGGTCTATTTTGTATAATGATGTGCTAACAACTCTCAAGTAGCAGCATTTGCCTCCTCAAGGGGCAGATGTTTTGAGATTATTTCCGCAATCAGCATGTGCTGCTTTGCTTTTATCGTCCGACAGTTTGTTCTCGCCAGCGTCGTCCTAGCTGCAGTTCCCCGCAGAGCAATCTGTGCGACTCTTTTGAAAATGTACTTCATAGTTCACCACACAAGCTGCAATCAGACACAATTCCCAAAGTGACCCCGATAGTCGCACAGCCCTTTCTCCCAACCGAAAGAAAACACTCATGCAAACTCATAATGCCTTAATAGCGGCACTAAAACATACCGCCGTCTCCGCAGAATGCGGCGGGTGAAGGTGATAATTTTATCATCACCTCCATGCCAGATCCTCAGAGAAAACGTCTCTATGGAAACTTAAAGTATGCGTCCTATAGCCTGGCAGAGGCATCCTGGGACTTTTAGAACTCAAATGAGAAGACGAGAGAGAGTTCATATCGCAGTAGATACCTGAAACATGAAGCCGTCGTGAAGGTTATTGACATTCATGTGGCCTACCTACAGTGTACTTGAGTGGAATATTTTGAGAGCAAATGTTTAGGGGTATAAGTTATTTTTATGATCATTATGCTTCCTTGCCAGAGGGGGTAAGTGAATCTAATTTAGCGGCAATAAAACTAAATTAATGGACTACAAGCATCGGAGCACATAAAGAACTAATTCCATCTGAAAGTAACATTAACACAGAGAATATGTAATTGCAGAACGGGTCTATAAAAATAGTGATTTGGTCGGCCAAATGCAAATGTGTCCCTCAATCAACTGCCAAGTTCTTTTCAAGCGTGTCGTACAAAGTGGATCCAAGGCAAGCAAATGCTCTTCAAAACATCAGATTGCAGGAAAAGCCTTGAAGGGAATGGAACATCAGGGATAAGGTAGAAATATTATAAACCCGGTGAACTTTGGAAACAGCTTTGAGGATTGGGGAAAAAACGTCCCATCATGTGAAACCCCGTTAGCTCGTCAGCTTGTAATTCCGCAAACAGGAAGCCATTGTTCTGAAGACCCTGAAAATGTCTTCTTGTTTAGGTTTTACTGCCTGGCCCGTCACTGTTTTGGTTCAGTTGGTGGAGACCAAAACGGAGCTTACGGCTGAGCGACTCATGCACACGACTTGCATCTGCCGAGCGGAAACACAAACCCAACAACATGAATGTAATCAACAAGACAAACTCCTTCTGGTAGCTAGTAGCTGCAATTTCTAGTGAAGAATGATCATGGGATGGAATAGTTCCCAGTGCAGGTGAGACTCCCTGCTCACAATAACAAGCACTTTTGAGCAATAAATGTGAATCTCTGAACATTTTGATCAAATCCCTCCTTAAATTATATTATATTTGATGTCTGTGATTTGTCATATAAGGCAAGAATAATCTTGCTTAACTCACTTAATCTTCATATATTGTATGCAACGGAAAAACAATGGCCACCCTAATGTCATCACTGCTTTGGATTAAAGAAACCTGGTCACACACTCGTCTGGAGTAACATCCATCAAACCTCTAAAAGAGGTTTAGAACCTCTGATGTGAAAATGAAGCTATTTCTGCTCTGGGCTTTGACAGCGGACGCACATCAGCCTTTACTGTTTTATTAGGACTCGAAGCCCATTTCTCTGATCTCTTTTCATTGTTTAAAGGACAGGAAAAAGAAATGCAAGGCTTAACAGGAACCAAAATATACTAACCTCATTTCATAGAAAATATAACACGTCGCTTTCAGTTCCTGCACTCTTATCAGCCACTCTTTGAACATCACAGCTTGCTCTCTGGCCCAACCTACTTATGCATGCCAGCAAAAGAAGTATTTTGTGTCCATTTCTATTCCAATTGCTTATGATAGCAGCAGCGCCGTGGTTTCCTCTGGGGCAGAGAAATGCTCATTTGAAAAATCGCCCAGACGTGCACGGAGGTTGCCAACCTCAATTTTTGATGCAGTAGCTCATTTTGTGTGTCTTCCTCGGGAGTTGCAGCCCAGCCCCACCGGAGGCCCGGCCACACTAGCCAGCCAATTATAAGGGCCTTTTCCTGCACCTGCCCACTGCTGCCCTGTGTGGGTCTGCAGCTCCACTCCAGGCCAGGGAGCAATCAAATTCAAATGTTTTAGACGATGGTGAAAGCCTGCATCGTTTTCTGAGGTTTTGGTCTCCAGGATTTGCCGGTTTTAATCAACTAACTCGCTTAAGAGCATTGAACACAGCTTTTTGAAAATGCTCAAAGAAAATGATTCCAGTCAATCTGTTGGATGGAGGATTTGAGGATTGGTTGAATGCAAGATGGTCTGGGGTGTTTGAAAAGTAATTTGTCTGTTGACATGCAAAAAATAATAACTCCCCAATGTTCATTCCAAGTAATTAACAGTCCTCATGTATTAACTTTACATTAAGTAAACAATGCCAGCAATTTTCTTCTTGCAATTATTTTAGTATTAATAACACATGGATGAATTAGGCTCCATTATCCGTAAGTAAACTGGTATGGGGAAAACAGACAGCTATATAATAATGGTTTAATAATATAAATATAATAAGTATATTCTATGGAAAATCAGGTTTAGGTATCTGATATTTTGTTGTTAAAAAATGTGATTAAATAATTAAAACCCTTTTTTTAATTTTATGATTGTACCACCTGCACAGAGTACAACATTAAAATATAACAGAAGCAAGTTCCACTCCCACCTCGCCTTCATCAGTAATTAACCTCCCAAAACCCGACAGGGTTACTGTATTTCCTGTCTCTTGCTTCTTCTACACCCCCGAACTCCTTCACCATTGCTGTCATTTATTGTTACTAAATACTTGTGTATTTGTCTTTACCATTTTGAAACGTCCATGTGTTCAGTCTGACTGCAGCTAATGGAGCGAGTAATGTGGCGGATGCTGCCTGACTGGACAGATGCTCCGTGGTGCAATGGCAATAGGATGCAGCAATCTTGGAGCAGGAGAGAGCACAGGCTCTGTGACTTTCCAAAAATATGTTCATTGCTGCAGGTAAAACCTGTCCACAGCTCACACAGTGTCAGGGCAATAAATGAGGGCATCAGTGAATATTCGTGAATACCTAGAATGTGTCTAAAGCCAGATCACTTTCACTGTTACTGGAAGCCATTTTCAGGGAGGCATTTCTTCTGCAAATCAGAAGAAAAAAAACAGCAGGGTGATCAAAACAAGCCAACTGATTGAGCGCTGTCCCGAATAGTGCAAGTCTTTCTGCTCGAGACACAGGAGATGAGTGTTGTGGAGATAAGAGAAACACGTCGTCAGTGTGAGGAGATGAACTGCATAAGTGGTTGCTGGCATACACAATCAGTTTCCTTTTTACATCCAATCTCCAATCAGTTGGACTGCATAAACAGAAACCCAAACATACTTTCTTTGGTGCACACTCCTACATCATGATCCTGTGAAACAGGATCATGCTTCAGATACCTTCTGGTGCAATATTCTAACTGTGCAATATCCCCACATAACTTTCTTCCACCTCTCAAAATGTGCAATATTCCCATATAACTCTCCCTTTCCCCTCTTTCCACAATCCAGGAATAGCACTCAGGACTAGCCTATTTATTACTGTTATTTAACATTTGCTATCTCCTTTGTTGAGAACTTGATTTTAAAACTGCATCTAAAAGTGTACATATCACCTCTCTGTACATATTACCACCTTTCTGTACATATTACCACCTCTCTGTACATATTACCACCTTCCTTGTACATATTACCACCTCTCTGTACATATTACCACCTTCCTTGTACATATTACCACCTTTCTTGTACATATTACCACCTCTCTGTACATATTACCACCTTCCTTGTACATATTACCACCTTTCTTGTACATATTACCACTTTTATGTACATATTACCACCTTTATGTACATATTAACACCTTTATTGTACATTTTACCATCTTTCTTGTACATATTACCAATTTTATGTACATATTACTACCTTCTGTATAGTGTTTTTATATTTTATATATTTTTTCTTATTATTGTGTGTTTTTATGTCCTAAACTGTTGACTCTGAGATAACCCTGCACAATAATTCCAATGCGTCTGGACGGTTGGTCTATGCACAAATGGCAAATAAAAAACCTTGAACCTTGTTTGCTTTTTGAAGTGACAGTTTTCACCAAACACTCTGGATAGACGGCCTTTCAGGTGACAGACGTAAAGGAGGACCACTGGTCTTGGTCATTAAAGCATACATGATGTCACGACCATTATTTTGATGCAGATGCTGGTGGGGGAAACCTTGTCAGCTCCCATGGCGCAGAGATGCACTGTCGCAGCTGGGCGGTGCAATCCTCCACCATAATCATATGCTGCTATTTAGAGATGCTCACGTTCAATAAATGTGAGTGCTTGGAAAGGTTAGCCCCCCCCCCCCCCCCCCCAATCTGCAATTCATGATTAATTCAGATAGTTACTACTCGTTAGTTAAGTATTAGTTAAGTATTAGTTACGCCTGTTTGTGACCTAATCTAAAGTGAAGACTATTTATGCTTTACAAAGCATTTATAAGCAGTGCCTCAAGCTAACAGAAGTCTAGTGATAAAGAACATTAATATGATGGTGCTGGGGGGCCGTGCCCGTCAGTGGCATAAGTGTTCCATAGTTTGTTGGCACATAGCTACATGTTATTGATTATGCTAGCTATGGCTATAGTGTTTGTGTCAGTCAGCTGTACACACGGTCGACATGAGGCGGACACTGTGGTCGTTTGTTTACTACAAAGGACCCTTGCATGGCGCCGCTCTGTCAAAACAGCATCTGTGTCACTGGCTGTGTGACGTGCAGCCGACAGTGACAGACATCTGTGCACTGACATCCTGGGTTCCACCTCGCCCTTTCATCCGTTTCTATCTGTAATATTGATGTCTTCCCTGACTCATTTAATGTTAAATGTGCCAAACGGCATACGAAGCGCTGCCTGATGTGGCACCTTTCACGCAGGGGCAGTGCTGCGCGAGGAGAGTGTAACACTCGTCCTCGACTTGGTGTCACAGCGGGGCATGTACAGCTTCGCCCTTCACCTAATAGCGACAGCTAGATGGCGAAGCTACAGACTGTTAGCTAGATATTGCCACTAACAGTCGCATGGCTGTTATACGTCGCCTGTGTAGACGTAAAGGAAGCCCTAACGGGTCACAAGGGTGCAAACATAATCTTTATGACTGCACATGTGTGCAGGGATGAATTCAGTTATGTCAGCTCCAAGAAGACTATGCCTATAATCCTGAGTTACAACATGTTACACGGTTTCCATACTGCGCTGGGCCCTGTAACATGAATGAGTCGTCGCAGAGGAAATCATTCAGCTGCTTTTTCTGAAATTGGAGGCATGTTGGAGATTGGTCCGTAATTGGAGATGACAGAACAATCTATGTCGTCTATGTCTTGTGTTTTAATTGAAGTGCTTTTAAAAGCGGTCGGAAAGGCGCCTGTGAGTGTTAGTGATTATTTTTGGTTTGAGATTCCTCTGCAAAACAATTAAAAAACCTCATGTCACATAGTTCTGATAAATGTGAATTCATAGCCAGAGGGAAGAAGAACATAATTATGCTATATTGTTGGGAGGGGAACTTATATTCAAGTCTGCTGGGTCAAACTAAGATGCAAAGTCCTCTTTTTATTTTTTTTTTTTGTGGCACAAGCTATTCAATATTCAAGTCACACATGAATCCTGGTCTTTTGGTTTACGTATTGATGAAAATATGAGCAGCAAGACCCATTACCTTGTCGCTGCAGTGCAATGAGTATATTGTGATTGCAATATTTCATATAGTACCGATTGATGTGTAATACAAATGTCTGAGATTATTATTCATGATGTAAAGGCGTTCACGTAGAATTATAGTTGAAGCAGATTCATACTCTGGAAAGAAAAAAGTGCAACAAATCTACATTTTTGACTTGCATATGATTCATTTTCTAAAAATCTTCAGTCTTCAGTGTAGAGGGTTGACTGTACCCGTCAGTTGGTTTGAACTAAACCCCCCATAAGTCAGTGATCAGCATTTACAGAGATCTGAGACCGTTTTTGAATAGAATCATAATTATTTGAATTAAAAGTGACATGTATTTTTTTAAATTAGAATAATGTAATAACAATGGCTTGAATGAGTAGTTTATATCCCACAAATCCACCTATTATTTTCTCTCTATTTGGAATAGGCCATATCAATTTTTCCCTTTCACTTTGTTATACCATGTAAAAAAACAAATCATTTTACTCTTATTGGCTACTTCCACATTTATGTCTCAGCATACAGTATATAAATAAATACATTGCTACCATCTCCAGTATATTCAGTACTACTGGATTCTCATTCAGAAACCTTAACATTGCACCAAGGCATGTTCATAAATGCAGTTGTATACATATTTTATTTCTCTGTAAAGTCTACAACCGAACGTTACAGACATTCTTTACGCTCGCTCTGTATTATCTTGTCTTGATTATGCATTTTGGGAGACTTTACAAGCTGTACATTCTTATGATTATGTTTCTGGCACTACAAGAGCCAGCCGTCACCTTCTCCAAACAATATGAATGCATGCCGTTTGTCATCCAAGCCCGGGCCACTTCTCCAGGGTATTTTCCAATTTATGACAGAATTTATTCTCCCTCCTGCTCTCACTCTCCTGCTCTTTCTGTTCCTTTAATGTATGTCCTGACTTGCGGGCACTTTCTCATTATTCCTATCTTGATATCTGCCACTGTTAATGAGTGGAGGGACTCGAGTTGCAGAGTTTGAGCGTTTGGATTAATGTGGGCGCTGCAGCAGGGAAGTTTGGGAATAGTGTGCACTCTCACAGTTCATTACTGTGGATATTTGACATTTTAAGGCTGCGAGACGCCAGGCTAATGATGCTCCTCGGTAAACACTGGAGACAACCAGCCACTGCACCTGAGAATGTCGCTCTAATAGCAGGGATGTCAACAGGGTGACAGGTCCACCTCCTCGTAGCCACTGTACGGCTGCGTTTTATTCTTTTTGTACAGTCATACTTGCTGTACAAAAGTATGTTAATTCAGGGAATTGATAATGAACACATTTTCAGAGTGCATGAGATGGACACAATAACAGGAACACCTGTGCATCAAAGCAACATCCAAGCTTATAATGTCAACAGTAACAGTGTTAATATTGTGGTAATTACATTTGTTGCGAATAGTGTTGTTTTACTTCCACGTATCAACACCATACTGTACCCTTAAAGGTGCAGTGTAGGATTTGGTGGCATCTAGCAGGGAGGTTGGAGATGGCAACCAACTGAAACTTCTCCTGTGAGCCAAGTGTGTTCGTCCCACAACCAAAAAAGTGAAAATGGGAAGGACCCAATATCGAGTAAGTATTTGGTTTGTCCATTCTGGGATATATGAAGTTGTGCATCTAAAAACACAACAATTCTTATTTTCAGCTGACTATACCATACAGAAACTATATGTATTCATATTTTATAAAATTTCTACTAATAGATCCCCCTAAATGTAACGCACTGTTTCTCTTAAAGGGAGCCACTACAGGTAAAATCTATAACTAATATCAAGAAACTTTCAAATAATGCATTATCTTATCAAACATGTGCTAATTGGCATACATTCCAAGAATAACATTTTTGGATCTAGCCAGGTTTGAAAATATTGCTTTATTTTGTCAGGTAATGTTTATCACTCCATGGAAAAAAAATGTGGTCAAAAAATCCTTGTTCTTGGTTTAAGGAATAAAATCTTCTATAAATAAGGCTATGAATTATATATGAACCAAAATCCATCTGCAAAAACCTGCATAAGATTGATAGGAATGAAACTGGAAAAGTTTGGTGTGTGCTACTGAAATGGAGATTTTTGGCTTAAAGTATGAGAAGAATCTTGTTTTGATAAAAGGTCCTAGGTATTGCGAATAATAATAATGCATTTTATTTATCGGTGCCTTTCAAAGCATGCAAGGACACCTTGCAGGCACACTTAAAAACAAACAGCAATGTGTCAATACCCCATCAAATGAAACATCAGACATATTCAGATGGAATTTGAAGGCGGAGAGAGAGACTTGTATTGTAAAATATCCAAATAAAACCAACTCTCAATATTGACCAGTGCATGACGAAAGAAAACAATGTTTTTACCTGAAAGTAAGTAACTTTTGCTGAGCACTGCCCTCTATGTCCACAAGTGACTGACAGAATAATGCCATATTGATGTTCTTTCTCTGCCAAGTTTAACTTGAGTCAGCCGCTTTATGGACGTCATCATTAAGCTCTCGTCTTCAGGCATCAATGCTTCTGCACCCATATAGAGCATGAACATGAGAATACTCTGGCTGACTCCCCACACACATGCATTGAACACAATGGATATGTTTCTTGAAGTGTCTATCCGTCACATCATAAATATAATATGCAGTATAAGCGTACCTTAATTGGAGAGCAGTGGATCTTTACTGGGAGATGGCATGTCAACCCATTCTGACACCAATGCAATAAATAATATAGCGTGGTCAGTGGCATTAGCCTTCATAGGATGTCGCTCTTCGTACCCCTCTACCCCCAGTTTAGCCAGCCTCAGTGATGTCATTATACGCTTGTTACATGCATAGAGTCTTTTTTAAATAATCGTTCCTCTTCACAGGAAGTTAGACTTAGGCAACAAACCCACTTCTTAGGTTAAGGAAAAGAGAGTGGCTGAGGTTAACTTGACGACCTCGGTTAAGTAACGTGACTACTTACACACAGGTATTGGAATGGGCATCATATGCCCCATCATAATACCATTTATTACACTGCTTTGGTGCTTTATTTAACAAAGTTTTACACTTGAATATATAATGAAATGATCAAAGGAATAACAATCCCTCCAAAATATCACATTAGGTATACAAGTGATTGAGTAACACCGTATAAAAAGTCATGCTGTAATTTGGTCTCTAAAACCTATTTGAAGATTATGGCAAGAAATTCATGTTTGGTGATTAAATGGCGAGACTTCTATTGTGGGAGCTTTCCAGAAACCCCATTATAGTCAACATATACCATGAAAATAATAATAATAATAATAATAATAATAAATTGAATTTATATAGCGCTTTTCATGGACTCAAAGTCGCTTAAAAAAAAAAAAAAAAAAAAAAAAAAAAGCCATACATCCTCTAAATGCCATAATTTCATGAGGCTGTGATTATCCTCGAGGTCATGCAATGTAATTGTATGCATTAAGGTAAAGTTTTAAAAAAGGGACTGGTCTATGTGAATGGTTTATGAATTTATGAATTCCAAGACTCCATATGAACGATTATTCAAAAACACAATTTTTGAAAAGGCAAAAATAAGACAAATACATACAAAGAAAACTCAAGCTAGCCTCTAATGGTTTCAATTGTTTTAGTATGGTACCAGAAGCTTCCCTCTCGCTTTAAGATGAGCCCACAATACCTTTTTGAAGACAGTATTTAGCTGGGATTGTTATTGTCTGTGTGCTATTTTCCTCGTTTATAGGGTACATGGTCTCACTCAACACCTATTAATTTGTCCTAGCTAAGGTGTTGGTGTTCTCCTTGGAAATAAAGAATGAATCAATAAGAAATGATACAAAAAATTGATATGAAAAAGAGAAAAAGTATCGTTAATCACCGTAGTTTCATTTGCCTGTGAGCTATGAATCTTTTATTTGTTCTGGTATTGATTTGGCCATGCAAACACAAAATGGACAATGTGGTATTTGTTGAAAGGCATTGATCAACTCAGAGGCCTGACAGCAACCTTTTTTCTTTTCTTTTTTTTAAAGTAATGTCATTGTGCAAATGGAGGTCATATTTCAACTTTAGCAACATGAAGTCAGCAAAAAAAAACGCCTTCGGGTAGCAAACCAACCCCCTCTTTTGGGGATAAAGTATGTCATCCGAACACGGGACGTATTCATCAAGACTCACATTGATAATGTCAACAGGCCTGCAAGGCAAGCAGCAGAACCCAACCACTTCACGTGTGCAGCTGACCTAATATACGTAACTCCAGCCTGTTTAACAAAAACTCTTTCCTCGAGTAGGAGACAAATTATCTTTTGATTTGAAACGGACCATTTCCTTAAATACCTGTATTCCTAATGAGTCCACCCCGCCCCCCTCCCTGCTCTCACTCTCTGCTTGTCTTGCTATTAGTGTCCAGGGAGCTAGCAGCGAGCTGCCCGACTGCCTGAGTGATTAACTAAGGCTCGGGGCTGACAGGCTAGCTACCCTGATAGAAACAGGAGGGGAGTAACGCGGGGCTCTGTTTAGCAAGGCAGAGAACTGGAGAAAATAGTGGATGGGTAGAAAAGGAGCAGGGAGGAAGGGGGTGAGGCAGTGACGATAGAGAGAACAAATGGACAGAGTGAAGCCAGGTAAGAGGAGCAGAAAGAGTGAGTCGAGGAGTGTAAAGGTGGTGGAGGATTGAGGGGGGAAATAAGGGGGAAACTGAGCTGATAAGGAAACTAAAATATATATAAAGAGAGGCTGCAGCAGTGAAGTAAAGGATGATGGGACATCATAGGGAGAAGGAGTGTGAAAAGGGGAGGCGGCACACGGGGGGCAGAAGCAATGCACAGGACTGCAGGTGGGAGTCCCTCGTGAGATAGCAGTTAAGTCTATGTAGTGATAGGGGCTCAAGCAAAACTAATGATCTTGTCCAATTGAGAATAGGCCATCTGAGACCAGCTTATATCAAATGGATGGTGCAGAAGGCTGTGCAGGTGTTTCGGGTAGCCTTTGCAGAAGTTCTCCCTAAAGCCTCACTATGTATAGCCCGTCTCTTAGTATCAGGTTCCTCTGAATCATACATTTATGGGCAGTGTTTATGATTTCTTTGCCAAGCCGGTGACTGTCGTGAATCAAAGCGATCGCTGCGGGTGGAAATCCATGAAGCGCTGATGAGAGGGTGCAGCAGTTTTAGAAACGATTCTCCGGCAGATGAGGAGCCGAGAGTGAAAACTGGTTCATTAGCACGACGGAGTGGTCCATGACTGACAGTGGACAGAAAAGAGATCCGCAGCTCGTATCCGCACGCGTCAATTCTGTTCCAATGAACATGTTTCAAAACAACCGTGTCTCTCGGGGCTTCTTAATTGACATCAGTTATCAAGATGCAGCAATTAAATACGTCCATATATAACTTCCGCTTTGGCATTTAGACTTTAAAGCTTTTTATGAGATGTTTGCATGTTTAAGTCAACCGTATGAATCGAATTTTCATGCGCAATTTGTTTGTGGGGGATATTTGTTTATGTATACTGTTTATGAGCAGTAACTTAGGTTTCTGTATAGCTGAGCATCCTAATTCTCCATCACTTTCCTGAAATAAACCAATGCAAAAAGCCATTGGACATGAAAAGATGAATATTACTGTGCCAGCGTTTTTCTGAATCATTATGCATTAGCCACGAATAGGGAGCATATCACACTGACTTCTTTTTCCTTCTAAAAAGCCTGGAGAAATCCAACAATTTTGGTGGCAATAACTATTGAAAAATTCTGAGGGGACAGATAAGATTCAGGATTGGAGTCGCACGGCACATTCATTTTCTTTTCCATATGAAATGGTGGTGGCAGCATTCTCCCCCTGGAAAATGCTTGGCTCTGTATTTTGTCACCTTATTAGTGTCTTCCTGTCCTGCTGCTGCCGCGGGTACTTTCCATATGTGACAATCTGACAAGCTGTGGAAAGCCACTGGGCACTTCCAGGTGAGGAAGTGTCACTGAGGAGCGATCAGAACTATGTTGAAAATATTAAATTCTGCACTCACTGAATATATACCTATATAGAGCCATCTCTTCATTTGTGCTTCGATAACCCTGGTTATTTACTATTTATTGTATATTTATTCTAACGTGTTGGTGGATATTAAAGACACTATCCTACAAAGTGCCAAGAAGAAGGAGAAAGCTAATTAAAAATTTAAAAACAAAAGAAGTTCTAAAAACTAATGTGTAGTACCTTTTGTCTCTATTAAAGCAAAACAAGAGCCAGAAGCTGAGACAGATTGCACACACACACACACACACTTCCTGTTCTGCTTTTATTAAAAATGTTATCAGCCATTCTCCTTCTTTTCTCCTCTAAAGGGAGAAACACCATGGGGGAGTGAAACCACTTCACAGGAAGCGAGTGAGGATTACTCTGCAAAGGCTGATTCACCACCCGGGATCAAAATACTGCAACCTGTCATTCTCCACCGCGGCTAAACCTCCTGCGCTCTCCTTTCGCAGTCCTCTTAGAGGCCTTAAATCACGGTTAATTAGCAGAATAGAAACATTAGCGACAGCGGTGCAAATCACAACATTGGCCCTGCCATTAGTACGGACAGGCATTGATTAAAAGGCAATGTTGCAGCATGAAGAAGTAGAAATTAGCTCTTTAATTGTGGACTTTCATGAAAGGAAATGTGTTGCATTTAAACACACATCCGAGCAGAGAGTTAAAAGTGTGAAGATGCACAATTCATAACCATTATCACATGCATGGCTGCACATAGGGAGACTGACATGTATGCCTTTGCACAGTGCTGCCAATTATCTCCCTCTCTAAGCACGGCCCTATTGTGCTGACTCTCAAATACTGACACATCCTGCAACAGTGTTTGTAGAATATTTCCCCCGCTCCACCAGAACACTCTGAGAAAAGAAGAAAAAACAGCTTCTTCAAGTGTGTGCCATTGGAATCTGCGTATTTCAATCACACCTGCATTGAGTTCACTTGCAAAGCTTTCACTACAAATACCTTTAAAAGCTGCAATTATCCTTTCGCCCCTTAATGTTGCTGTTGCTGCAAAAGCCCCGAGGAGAAACACAAAAGGTGTGTGTGTGGGGGGTGTGGGGGGGGGGGGGGGGGGGGCTGCACATGAAGCAGAGTTCAGGGATCAGAGATGAGAAATGACAAAAGAATATCAAGCCTCTAGCACAATCACAATTTTTTTTATGCAACACATGCAGTAATGGAGTTCACGTAAACCTCATTGAAGCATGAATACATAAACACCCTGAGATCAACCTTTGGCACTTTTCACTGTAAACAGTTTATGACACTGCCTGATGGAAAAAGGCAGGCGGGCATATGTCGCTGTGGTGCTTCGCTCCCTCTCAAGCTTATTCAAAGAGCCTCTGGATCTGCATGAATAACCATCAGAACCATGACGCTTTCTTAAAAAGTGACGATCATATACACTGGTTGTTCTTCCTGGTTTGCCTGAGGGGGACTCGGGAACATCTGAGAACCCCTCCACCTTTTGAAAGTCATTTTGTTCCTTGTTAATAATAATAAAAAGCTGCTCATACCACATTGACAGATGTAAACAACACATGGGCCGCATGTCTTCAGAGTTTCTTTGAGTGAAAACACTTTTTTTTCCAAGGACTTCTTAAGCAGGAGTTCCAAGGAGTTCTGTTCCAAACTTTGAAATTGCTTCTTTCTTTTTCCCATTAAGAGTCTAACTGCTTTTCAGTGACGTCAATTGATTTATAGAGCTACATCCACGGCACTGTTTTACCTCCTTGAGAAACAGAAAGCAAGGCCAAGCTAGAGATGCCTATTCTACATATCCGTCAGCGAACCACAATTAGGAAGGAAAAAAAACGAAACAATGACAAGCTGTCGCTGCGCCGCCTTCACCCCGCTAGCACAACGCACAGCGTGATCCTCTGGCTGCTGCTTTCATCTGACTAAATGATGAATTTATGAGCTTTTAAATGAATACTTTTAAGGATGGGTGTTTTTATGCTATGTGGTGACATAACGTGTTTTTGTTTAGCACTTGTTATGACAAGATGACAATGAATATTTATGATTTGTTTTGATTTGCAGGGGGATATTTCAACTTTATGGAACACGCTGTAAAACATTACACGAGACAACAAGTATGTAACATCCAAAAACCTTTCAGTTCTTACTAACTGCAAATAAACGCATGTCCATTGACTTGGACTGTACCACGGAGTCTAGTTTTTGCATTCTCTGGTCACTCACTAATAAAAGATTCCCAACAGCTGCAGATTATTCAGAGAACACCTATGCTCAGGACATAATAAAAGCAAATATTCGCACCATAAACATAAATATAAATAGTTACTATGTTGGATTAGGTATTTCTACCACGACTTGGCTGAGGCGGGTCCAAACACACATTGAATACCACATAAGTTTATTTTTCAGCCCAATCTTCCTACTTCATCCATATTAGATCATTTGGCATGTCAGGCCCCAATACCAAGTGCTGGATGTAGTTAGGCAGAAAGTAACACTATGTTCACACTACGAGCGACAAAAGCAACAAAACAGCCACGCGTGGCGAGCTACAGGGTCCACGAGAACATACGATTGGTTGAAAAAAAGCACTTTGTTGCTTCATGTCACCAGCTTCCATTGTACAGAAATTGCTTCCTGTTGCTATCGTGGTGTGAACACAGAAGAGTGCATATGTGGGGGTTAGGGTGGTGTGTATAATACATCGGACTTAAAGTAGAAGTTCTACTTTCCTTGTCTGCGAGTGTGCAAGGGTCCGTGTACATTTCCTCATTAGAGGATGTACGCATCAGATCATCAGATATTGTAAAAGGCTAAAAAAAAAGATTGCATGACCTGCAAAAGATATTAGAGATGTGGACCAGAGAAAGACTTCCTAGATTTGGAATATAAACAACCCCTGGCTTCCAAAGCATCAAAGAGGATGCAAAAACTGTTGTCGAGAGACTTAACCTTTTCTACCCCAGTTGAGCCCCAGCCATTTTTCTCAAAAATTGCAAAGGGTTTTGCATACCCATACTAAATACATAATATATCCTCAACCACGAGAGCTATTTGAAGCATTTCAAAATGTGTAATATACAGAAAACACTTGTGAGATGTGTTCATATAGCAGTATATGTGTTACTGGTTTATTGGTTGATGAGAGAACACAGGAAAGAAATATATATATATATATATATATATATATATATATATATATATATATATGTGTGTGTGTGTGTGTGTGTGTGTGTGTTAACAGTATATCTGCAAAGTTTGACTTTGATTAAGTAAGGTTAAATATCTTTAGTAATTTATTTAGTGCACATTTCGTGAACGTAGTTTTAGATCCACTGAGAGACAAAATGCCCTAACTTTCTTCCTGGACCTTGAACGCCTCTTGTTCAAACACAGACGGCCTTAGCTGAAGCAGATGCTCAGTAACAAGCCAAGCAATGCCGTGTGTAATATTGTTTCATCCTTAAGTAATATTTCAGTTTTCTGGCTGGAAATAAGTGCAATGTGGTTGATATCTTGCTTTGTCTGACAAGAGATTTGGCGGATTCTGTAGGTTGTATGCTTTCCAGAAAGGTGAGCCAATCATGAGTAGCATCAAGCTGGCGATATGAAAATTGATATTTCCATAACCTGGGGAGCTCACTCTCACTTTCAAGACCTCTCAAGTCATATTTATGGTTTATGTTAATATTTATGGTTGAATTGTGTTTTAAACATGTAAAGTGGACTTATATGCTCTTGTAAGGCCAGGTTGCACATTTCCTTTTTGCTATGTCACATCAGTGGCTCTGGTATCGATTCATAGGAGTACGAGGACTTGGAGCATAAGGAAGAGCTCCTGATGAAGAGTTGAGCCCCCATTTATGGGGATGTTAAACACAGATTTGGTTGTATTTTGAAATGCCATGCTACATGTGGATACAACTTTAACAGGATAAAACTACAAACTGCCTGTAGTGTCTGAACACCCTTCAGCCATTGGGCACTTGTTTTGGCTGACACTGCATCGTCTAACCTCCCCCTGAGGAAGTAGAGCACATCACTTAAGTTCTAATATCTCTCCAGTGCCACTCTCAGGAAAGAGATTGTGAATTACAGCTACTTAATTTGTAATCATTACGAGGAAAAAGGGGGAAGCCAGAACTGCTTGCTGGTTGTTCCCAAAGTAAAATCCAAATGTCAATCTAGCCTCGAGCCAAAATGTGCACAGGTTTGTAAATGTATTGTAAGATTAACACTCGTCTAAAAAACATATCTTTTAAATCAAAGTTTGGATGTCATTGTGCTTAATGAAACTTGAGGTAGCTCATTTGCTATTTTATGCTTGACGTATTTGTTTGTTTCTTCTTTTACCTATCTCTTTAAAAAAAAAAATTGTGCCATGTATTCTGTTGTTTAAATCTTAATGTCTCTTCTGTTTTTCCCAATGTGTGAATTGGACCATATCTCACTTGTATTTCAACGAAGGTTGACGTCTTAATTGGCTCTAAGAATTTAAGATTGCAAACAATCTCCCAATCATGAGATTGAGGTCCTTTTGAATGAGTTACTATAACTGACAGGGCAAGCATTCAAACCACTCAGAACAATCAATTATATCATCTACCCTTTCAGACTCCCCGTCGACTTACATTTAGCACTCAAGATTGTAACCAGCCCATTTCCACTCATCCCAGATGTCATTGTCCTCATCGCCTTGGGCAGTAAACCTGAATCCTGTAACTTGTATTCTGTACCGTCGTGCCTGTCAGTAAGCCTGTATACCTTCCACTTCTTGTTAAACTCACTGTCCGCTGGACCATTTACATTTGAGTTCTCTCTTTGTGACACAGTTTTCCCATGTGCATTTTTATTTAAACAACTGTCCTAACAGCAAAACAAAGCCACTTTCATTTTGGTAAACGGGTTGCTAATTTCATTTGTGATGTATTGGACATTTTTAAAAGAAAGATCAGTTTTAGCCATAACAGATTTAGGAAGCAATTTTTAGTCTGCAATCAGTCCACCACTTTGGTACAGACAATTTTCACCCATTCACTTCGTTGATGGGTGTGAAATATTTAAAATGTATGGACCCATGAGGATAATAATTCTTACTGACTTTAATTCCCCTGACTTTTCCTCTTGCCCAACAATGAAGCAGATTATTTTTCTCTTTTCTGAAATGTCTTAACAACCATCAGATGTATTATGTACTTGCTGCAAAGAGGATGAACAATGACTTTTATGTAGCACCACCAGATGGTAATTTTTTTTAGCTTCTGAAAAGTCTCAATATTTACTTGATTGGCAAATGTTTTCACAGACATTAATGGTTCCCGTATATTAGGGATGCAACGATACCATTTTTTACAAACCGATACGATACCGATATTTTTATTTGTGTACTTGCCGATACCGAGTACCGATACCGATACTTCTTAGATTTGGTCTCCAAAAGTGAAATTAATTTGGAGGCAGATTTTATTTTATCCTCTGCAGATTATGTCAAGCCTATAGTACAAAATTAACAGAAGGCTATCCCAAGCTTTAAACGTCTTGTGGAAGTCCCTCTAATGTCGGACCATAAAACGCCCCCGTGTCCGGGTTCATAATGTAAGCGATAATATTAGGTATCGAGCAATTATATAGGAAGCTGTGTTCCAAGTTATGTTTCCGGTGCTTTTATTGTGGAGGGAGAAACGGAAAGGAAAACAGGAGTGGAATTGTGGGATATACGTGTGTGAAGGAGATAAAAAAGTGGTTCAAGTTACCCTGCAGCGTGTTTTCATTTTATTAGAATTACAAATATAGACACACAACAGACACTCGGCTACAATAATATCATCCGTAGCCGCACAACAGCGTCTGAATGAGGCCGCTGCCAGCGCTACTTCAGGTGGATCAGCAGCCGTTTGATTCAAACCGGCAGGACGGCGGTGATGACGCGCAGAGCTTCTCAATTATAGATGTATTAAATATGGAAAATTTCAACTCTCGCGTCTAACGTGCCGCCGGCGTAAATTTGCGTCTGTCGCAACCACACGCGTCTGTGCATAGACTTTACATGTAATCTGGTCGCGCGAAACATTTGCGTCGCGTTGGGACGGACTGATTACAAGTAACTCCGGGGCTGTCAGCCACTAACAAGAGCACTAATATGAGCACTAATATGTCATACACACGTATGCAACACCGGTTAATAAGCACAATATCGATAAAGTCTTGTATTGTACTCGCGTCTCACTTTCCTCCTGTCTATTGAAAGAAGTGAGCGCTGCGTAGCGAGGATCCAAGATGGCGGCTCCAGATTCTGCTGTTGAGACAAACTGGCCATCTGATTGGACGGCAAAACAACTTGGATAGCGTGATTGGCTGCTCAGAAGTTGAGACTGTTGAGACAGTTGAGACAGAGAAGAGTGTCTCCGGCTCCGCCACGGGGTTGCTTCTCCACAAAGCGCGACCAGTTTGTTGTAGTGAAATACTGTTGAGTGAGTATCGGTTCTTGGTATCGGCCATTGAAACCGATGCGAGTATTTAACGCAGTATCGACCACCGATACCGATATCGGTGCATCCCTACCGTATATGTATCCTAATTTTTGTAATCCCTTATGTTACACCAACCAAATTTGTGTGTGTATATGTCTATATATAAAAATGTACACAATGTCCATGTCCAGTCAAACAGAAGAAAAAAGAAAAAAAAAGTCATTACACCATGTATTTCTTCACATGCCATGTAATGCTACTGCTTCTGTCCAGCTGCAGGCAGAGGGCAACATCTTACTCTCTGCACGTCTATGGAGTCTTTTCGCAGGCCATTGCTTTTGCAATACTCGCGACCAGTCGTCTCGTTCTTGCGTACGGTTGAAGCAACAGGAAGATGACCTGCAGGTGCCCGGGCAGGAGCGCTGCGGAGCGGCTTGCCACAGAGCTCAGCTCCTCCATGAAAGTTGTGCATGGGTTGTGTCTGCTGGGCCAGAAAGAGTTCCTTGTGGGGAATGAAGCAGTTGGTGGTGACAATGTCCAGGTTAAAAAAAATAAAAATAAAAATAAAAAGCTTTCTGTACCAGCGCATGGTCTTATGCTGTGCAGAGTAATACTGAATGAACTGGTCTGATAGATCCAACGCCACGATGGGGCCATCACGGATCCATCTCATTGAGCCTCTCGCAGACTTCTTTGTGAGGGCGTTTACATCACTGCGAGGGCATTCCTTCCGGTTCTCCCTGTACGTCCCACAGGCAGCAAATCTGCACACACGGAGAGCTCTGAAGAGCTTGGTGCTGGAATAGAAATTGTCCAAATAACTTGAATCCCCACTTCGTGGGTTTGTCCTTCATGTACTGGGTCATCCCAATTTTAGCTTTTGTGGCGACCATTCTCTCATCCACAGCCAGGTCTCTGTCTGGGAGGATAAAGGGATTTACAGGCAGTCTGATAGTGTCCATCAGGGGTTTCAGTCTGAAAAGTTGGTCATGATCAGCTGTGCTCTTTTTAGGGTCATTGTGGACATCCTAATCAGGGTCGCTAAGGTAAGGGTCCACGATATTGTCCAGAATGACCAGAAATGGAAGTGGCAAGGAAAAAGTGGTGACAGAGCCTCCAGTAATTTGCAATACTCAGCTTTGAACAGAAGCAACTCAATGTACTTGTAAAAAAAAAAAAAAAAGAACATACATCCAAGTCTTTCTATTTGTATTTTCTCCCATTGGCCATTTGTTTAGCAGCCTGTTTGTGTTTTGACACAGACACTGAACCGTTTGTTCAGTGAAGAAACGTTTGAACAGTTCAACGGGTGTACATGTGGAGCTGAGCTGTGCACCTGGTCTCCGACCTGGCTTAGTTGACCCAGCTCGTGGCTGTGGTGCAGATAGTCGTTGGGGACCACGTGCAGTCTTAGTCTTTGTTGACGTGGTGTGCCTCCTTGCTGGCCGGGCCGGCTGTGCTGGAGTATTAGGCGGAGGCTGCTGCAGCAATGCTGCATGTTTTCTACTGGAACCTGGCTGCTGTAAAATAAACTACTAGTCAGTACTAAGTTCACTGAAAGAAAGTTAACAGTGATACTTCCGATTATGCACCATTTTACGAACACGTAGTGGACATGCGTAACTGTGTGCTAAATGTGCCAACTCTAGCGTAAATAGGCTATTGCACAACAAAGTTTATTAAATAGCCATCTTCGCTCTGAAGCTCCGCCGTCGTCCTCGTCGCGGCAAATCGCGTCGCTCAGGGTAAACTCCTTGCTCGGCATCTTCTCTTTTCTCTCACTAAAAACTGCAGTGTGTTTATGAAGCTAAGGTGTGTAGTTACATTGTGATTTTCTGAGTGTTCATTGGTTAGTTTGTGAAACAATTGACAAATCACCGTGAAGCATCACAGAGTCACCTGAGTCCATGCTCAGGTGCTCAGATCTCGCTGTGTGAGTCACCTATGATGTCACGAGAAAAGGACGCGGAAGTAGAAAGTCTGATTCTGGTGGTGCTGTTGAATTTAAACAAAACGTAAACATCATATTCCGCTTTGAAGCGGCCGCAGACCTTGTAGGGTTAAGGACACAGATTAATTACAGATATTTGGCCAGAGGAATCAAAGAAAATTACCAAAAAACAAACAACTAAAAGCCAAAACATGCAGAACAAATGTATCACAACCAAACCATGGAAAACAGAAGCAAAAGCAGGACAAATGGAGACTGCAAAACAAACAAAATATGGGTGGCAAAACAGCAGCAGGGGAACCTACAAATGATAAACAGAGATTAAAAAGGTAACACCATGCTGCACAAATTAAGATTGTGACAACTTGCCACCTGGCAGGACAATAAATGATTGTCTGAAACTCACCATGAGCCACCACAGGGGCCAAAAGAGAGTGAGGCCATGACAACAGGTGCCTTTTATATATTGGTGCCAATTGGGGGAGGAGCCAGCCCGAGGGCTGCGTTCAAAACCCTACACTTCCTTGTCTGTGGAGCATTCCCCACTACAGATGGATTGCTATGAAATCTGTTCTGATAAAGTGATCCCCTCTTGTTTCCTCTGGCATTATTGTAATGTCAAAATGTGTCCAATGGTTTGGTTTATAACCAAATATCTTAAAGAATAATGTCACCTCCATGAACCTCAGCTGTACTCTGTATTTAGTCTGATTGAGCAAATGTTAGCATGCTAATATAGGTAATATAGATACTATATCTCCTTAGCATCAGCCTTTCAGCTTTGTCATTGTGCGCATGTTAGCACGTAGCTCACAGCAACACTGTGTCGACTGTAAGTGCAGCCTCGCAGAGCCGCTTGCATGGTCTGGCTCTGGTTTGGCTGCCGGGCATATGTTATGTCTTAAACGTCAGACAAAATTAAAGCGTCACATAGAAGCACCGATCCATTATTTTTTTTAAGAGAAAATGTAATAAAAGTAGCCTCAGGGTACAAAAGCACTCACCTGGTCCTTGAACATAATTATTGGATGCAAGAGAGAAAAGGGAGGACACAATGAAGTCACTACATCACTAATGTGCTCACTGGAGCCCCATCACATCAATAACCACTTCTGCTCATGCAACATGCTTTAGACCATAGCCACTGGTTTGAGAATAGCACATGATCAACTGTTCTGACCTCAACTCCGTAATCAACACTGACCACACACACAATATCCTCTTTTTGACTGGAAAACATGGTTTTGATTTTGAGACAAATTTGGAAGCAACATAGCACTGGCACTATATAAGGGCTATATACTCATTCACAACCTTTGTTAAATATTAAAATATGATTACGAGACATTTCATTATTTAATGAGCTTAACAAATGGATCAGTGTCAATTGTGATGAATAAATTACTTTGTTAGGACTACAGTTGTGCAATGATCATTCGGCTTTGGATGAGGAACGGGCCGGATCTCCATTAGTTTTACTCAAGAGTAGCAGGCACTTAAATGCATTTGTTCTTGTACGGAATGAAAAAGTAGTATAATAGCGTTCCCTCAAAGTAACCTATTTCACAGCTTTCCCCACGTCTTCCTGCTGCTACAGTACACGTTCGGCCTCTTTCACCTACTCATGCTAATTCACATTAGAGCACAGAGCGAGGCCATCACTCACAACTGTGCTGCAGTGACCCATTCCCCGGCAAGGAGAATGACTTGAAGAGCAGCACAGATGATTTCATGAGACTGCTCGGTCCACCCACCTTAACTAATGACTTGGAAGTAATAGGCCTCCAACAATTTTGTATTTTTCATTCACAGTCTACAGCCAACAGCATGATAGAATAAGGAGGCTGCGATAAAGGGAAGAGACAGGTCAAGATGGAGGAGAGTTCAAGTATGGGATAAGTTCCTGACAATGTTTGCTCTTGTCATATGTGATTTAATCTCTGTTTGCTAGAAGGCATATTAATTTACAACACATTTGAAATGTAACTTTGTTTTGAAGGAAAGAATGCTGTCCAGATTATTAATTAATATTGAATTCACTATCAATATCTTATTGTTTGTCTAGGCTTGGCTGAGTTTTTATTTTTACGTTGAAGCTAATATGATTAAGGTGAGGGAAAGCGGAAAACTTGCATTATTTCTAATGGCCAGCAGTGGGCGACTGTTGGTTACAGAACAAAAGTCTGATAGTATCGACTATATATATAGACTTGTGTTAGCTTTGAGGCACTGCTGACCTTTCAATGTATAATTTCATTTTGTTTGTTTATTGTCCCATTTATAGTAAGGAGGTTATGCTTTAGGGCGGGGATACCTTATGATTGACAGATTGTGACCCTGGTATTTTCCAGTCTGGGTTGTGTCCGTGGTTTCCCCTTTCACAGTATGTTTTCAGTTTATGAAAGTACATTTTCAAGGCTTCTAAACAGTAGTTACTAGGGATGCAACGATACCATTTTTTACAAACCGATACGATACCGATATTTTTATTTGTGTATTTGCCGATACCGATACTTCTTAGATTTGGTCTCCATGAAAGTGCAATTAATTTGGAGGCAGATTTTATTTTATCCTCTGCAGATTATGTCAAGCCTATAGTACAAAATTAACAGAAGGCTATCCCAAGCTTTAAACTTCTTGTGGAAGTCCCTCTAATGTCGGACCATAAAACGCCCCCGTGTCCGGGTTCATAATGTAAGCGATAATATTAGGGATCGAGCAATTATATAGGAAGCTGTGTTCCAAGTTATGTTTCCGGTGCTTTAATTGTGGAGGGAGAAACGGAAAGGAAAAGAGGAGTGGAATTGTGGGATATACGTGTGTGAAGGAGATAAAAAAGTGGTTCAAGTTACCCTGCAGCGTGTTTTCATTTTATTAGAATTACAAATATAGACACACAACAGACACTCGGCTACAATAATATCATCCGTAGCCGCACAACAGCGTCTGAATGAGGCCGCTGCCAGCGCTACTTCAGGTGGATCAGCAGCCGTTTGATTCAAACCGGCAGGACGGCGGTGATGACGCGCAGAGCTTCTCAATTATAGATGTATTAAATATGGAAAATTTCAACTCTCGCGTCTAACGTGCCGCCGGCGTAAATTTGCGTCTGTCGCAACCACACGCGTCTGTGCATAGACTTTACATGTAATCTGGTCGCGCGAAACATTTGCGTCGCGTTGGGACGGACTGATTACAAGTAACTCCGGGGCTGTCAGCCACTAACAAGAGCACTAATATGAGCACTAATATGTCATACACACGTATGCAACACCGGTTAATAAGCACAATATCGATAAAGTCTTGTATTGTACTCGCGTCTCACTTTTCTCCTGTCTATTGAAAGAAGTGAGCGCTGCGTAGCGAGGATCCAAGATGGCGGCTCCAGATTCTGCTGTTGAGACAAACTGGCCATCTGATTGGACGGCAAAACAACTTGGATAGCGTGATTGGCTGCTCAGAAGTTGAGACTGTTGAGACAGTTGAGACAGAGAAGAGTGTCTCCGGCTCCGCCACGGGGTTGCTTCTCCACAAAGCGCGACCAGTTTGTTGTAGTGAAATACTGTTGAGTGAGTATCGGTTCTTGGTATCGGCCATTGAAACCGATGCGAGTACGAGTATTTAACGCAGTATCGACGGTGCATCCCTAGTAGTTACCAAACCAGTGTTTGACATCTCAGGGACTACGGCCACTTCTTATATACAGTTTAGTATTTAGACAGACCATCACCTCTTTTACTTTTTCTCATTGTTATTTTACACCAGCCTCTATTCTTTTTTCCTCTTATGTGTATTCATAAAGCTCCTGAATCAAAGCAAAATGTTTGGAGTCAAAACATTTTGAAATTGCATCTTTAACTCAATCCACACTGCAGAGAGCAAATTTGCATTTGGCAGCTTTTCATTTACTTTGTATGCAACAGGGGCTGCACGGTGGCGTAGTGGCTAGCACTGTCGCCTCACAGCAAAAGGGGCCGGGGTTCCAATCCCGGTCTGGGCGGGCCTTCTGTGTGGAGTTTGCATGTTCTCCCTGTGTCAGCGTGGGTTCTCTTTGGGTTCTCCGGCTTCCTCCCACAGTCCAAAGACATGCAGCTCAGGTTAATTGGACCCTAAATTGCCCATAGGTGTGAATGTGAGTGTGAATGGTTGTCTGTCTATATGTGAGCCCTGGATAGACTGGCGACTTATCCAGGGTGTACCCTGCCTTCGCTCAATGACAGCTGGGATCGGCTCCAGCGCCCCGCGACCCTAAAGAGGATAAGCGGTTCGGATAATGGATGGATGGATGTATGCAACAGCACAATTTGCTCCACATTTCTGAAAGTGCGTTGAGGGAGAAGGTTGGCATGATGAACGGAACATTTCAATTTGACCCATTGATCGCATCACATGTCCTCCCACGTTCTCTCACCATAACCAAGTTATTTCATCCCAGCCCTTCTGCAATAATGTAGCATCTGAGAATATGTTGGTCATTTAGTGTCTATACCCAAAGTGATGCTTATTAGTAAAATCCAGCCACCGATGTAAACGTTTAGAATAATTAGAATTTCGTCAAGCTTGAGGGTATGAAGTTATTTTGTCCACAAAATGTCTCCCCAGCATTACATTGGGGAAATGTGTTGTGCTGTATGAATTAAACATGTTCACTCTTTCCTAACACATTCATGCAAAGCCACAGTTCAGTTCGGTGTCCTGGCCCCGCCGCCTCAGGACGTCAAACACACTGTTGAAGTGCACTTCTGCTCTTCTGCCTGAAATGAATTACATCGATATTCTGCTCCGATCCTCACTCTCATTTGGTCTTTCTATGATCTAATTAGTTTTTTTTACTCATTTTAAAATGTAAGTTCCATTTTTCTTGCGGTTAATTTCCTTCAATTTTCTGCACATTGTGTTTAGTGTCAGTGTCTGCCGTTAAGATTTTATAAATACCCCGACATGAGCAGGGGAATTTTCATAGGCAGAAACATTCCATCAGAATTAGAATTGGCTTTATTGGCCAAGTATGCATGCAAAGAATTTAACTCAGCTCTTTTGGCATCTATCTCAATGTACTTACATAGAAAGTGAAATAACAGCCATAGGGACGAGGACAACACAAATGGTCCCATATGGTAAAGAATAGACACGACTGTCTACAAGTAATGGAAAATAGGTGTAACTATAAATATGTATATCAAAATGACTATTGACCAATAATAGAATAAGAAATAAAACGTCTATATACAAATCCAAGTTGTAAAATACAAATAGTGAAAAGATGAATATTCATAGACAAGTTGGCTATGCGGTTATGCGAAAATAAACTATTGTACTGTCTGGTTGTTTTTGGCATACAGCATTCTCTTAAAGGAGAGAAGTTCAAACAGGAAGTGTCCAGGCTGTGAGGGTCTGGCAGGATGCGTCCTGCCTGTCTCCCGACTAAGGAGTTGTGTAAGTCCCTGCTGGAGGGGAAAGTGGCACCAATGACTTTTCAGAACTCAAAATGACATGTTCATGTACTATGTTACCGTCTTGCACTCAGAATGTAAGTTAAAGCTGCACTACTCAATGTGTATGTATTAGCAATAGATTAAATGACTATGTGTAATGTGACAGATGCTGCTCGTACTGACGAACCCTCAGAGATTCATCAACCGACCCTTAAGTGTACAGAAAGTGTAGAGGTAAAAATGAAACTATAGTATCTTTTAGCTCATTATTGTGTTTTTTATTCCACTCCCACTGATCCCATAAGCAGCACCAAATCATATGAATGTTATGTGGCAGTTTGCTAGCATGTTCAAGATGCTGATCAATAACAGAACAAACTTCTTCTTTTCACTTGTATTGCAAACTATGTTTCCAACAGTGAAAATGGCACCTCAAAATATGAGTGCAGAGGCTGGTATGGACTCAGATACATTTTACAGTATTTTAGCTGACTCGGATATTCATCCGTATGTATTCAAAACAGATTATACGGCATAAGAAATGCAATAGAGAGAGGCCTATAGGCTGCAGCTGCATTAGCCATGCAAGACACTGGGTGCATCCCAAGTCTCGTAATTGCATCCCTGTTTCCCTCACTTGCATCTTTTCCTTGTGTCTTAGTCCCACCAGGGATGCATGGAGAGACACAAGGAAACCAAGCGAGGAGAGAGGACACAAGGAAATATGTTTTAAGAGACATGAGACGTCCTTTCCTCTGAAGCGTCATGTGAAGCAACGTCGGTTTCTGATGACTGCGGTCACTAATCACGTCTGGATCAGCTTTATGGTCAGATTTAACAGCTGGAGAGACTTATGACGGAGTTTGTGTCTATAAATATGATCAGTTTAACGGATGTATTTTCTGGTCTGGATAGTTTTTAGCGAACATTCTAATAAAAATCCACTTAAAATATTGTTAAAAATGATTGTATAATGTTTTCAGGTGATTTGTTAAACTACTACTTATACTAATGAAGACACAGTTATCATCACTGTTGGAGTGGAGATGTTTTCTCTGTAGTCTGTTACTGAACTGTAAACACTGTCCTTATTCTGTGTTCTGTGTCCTGCTTATACGTGCAGGATCTATTTCTACCAGAGGAATGTCTTTGCCTTATTTATTCATTATTTACATCTGTATCTTGTGAAATTATTATTGTGAAATCATTATAAAATAACACACAATATGATTTTTTCAGGCTTAATCTTTCAGGTTCCACATACATTAACTCATCAAACCCGACACTCAGGTATGATCATCCACACGTGACTGAATGGAAAGGAACATACATGATGTAAAATGTGTTTTAAACAGATATTGAATCTAATATATAACTAGTTTAATCTGTGATCCGTCTTCACTCTGGTATGAAACTCGTTCGATCAGTCCGCTCAGCTGCAGCGTCCAATCACAAACCTGATGAACAATGAGGGGGCGTGTAGAGCGCTAAAACACTTCCTGGATGCTCGCTCTCGTGCCTCCTCGATCATGGAGATCCTCCCTCGCTCCTCCGAGCCGAATAAGAGCTTTGAGGCGGCCGTCAATATGGCGGCGCAGAACAACTTCTGGTTCAATCGAGGAAACGACAATTAAGAGACTTGAGATGCACCCAATGTGGCTAGCAGGGACCCTCAGGGGGTCAGATGCTCCCACCCAATGCATCCTGGTACATGTAGGCTCTGTAGGCACCATTCTGCAAGCATGATAACTCAGGTTTCCGGGTCAGTGCACATTGCAAACATGGAGGAACGTATTGCTAAAGATGACTACATTTACCATAAAAACTGATTTGACGTGGTGAACTTTCTCTTTAAAAGCAGCAACAATTCATCCTCTAACATGAACGTATGTAGCATCTTTTATTTGGGAACTAACTAGATGCACACTTTAGCTTCCAAAGAAGACAGTGAAAGAGATACAGCTGAAATTGATCAATCAATTTAACTGAAGTAAAAAAACTTCAATTATAATACTTTGTTGCCGCCATTGCATTTTAACCACATGCTTCCAAGCAGAGGGATGAAAAGAAACGGAAGGTCTATTTACAAAGTGTAATACATATTTAATTATTCTTAAAGGTATTGAACACTGTTCACCATTTTCATCATACTTTCTGTTACATGAGAAGATTAAAAAGCCCTCAGTAACCTCCGTTTGGTCCTGTGGGGTCTAATTATTGTTCAGAATGTACTGTTCTAAAACATGCTGCTTTGCTTTCTTTGTTAACCTCTGCTTGGGGAAGATGTGTACTGTTTCTTTTTTATTTTCATATTTGCTGTTCTTGTTCTTGCATTATTTACACAATCTATATGAATCCCCATCTGATTACTTATTTTATTTATGAGTCAAAGTAATAAATCTGTTATGTTTAACTGGGCCAGAGGAGACCACTTCTAACTCCAATGTGTTTTATCTGCTGCTTTGAAGCAGGTGTTTTATGTGTTTAACACTGAGAAGTAGGTAGGAGAGCAAGCTCAAAGAAAAACAATCTCAATTGCTTTTTAGAAGTGTGTTTGCCAACAATAAGTCAATTTCTCATTTCAGTCGGGGAATAAAGTGAGAGGACAATTATTTAGAAGACAGAGGACGAGGCGCCTTTATAAATGGGAGCAACGCGTGCAAAAAAGCACATTACAGCTATTAACTTGTCTGTCTTGTGTTTGACAGCTACAAAAAGGGTGAAGTGTCCTTTTTTTAAAAGCCAAAACATTTCTAAATGATATTCAGTTATTATCACCGGGTGCATTTATAGAGCACCCCTTTGTTCATTGGGAGCAGCTGACAATAAGAGAGCAAAGTGTAATGGCTGCCATACATGAGCACTACTAATACTACAGCATTACACATTATGAAGAGTCAATATCTCTGATTCTGTCACTACCAGTGTCATGTCCTGATGGTGAACGCATAGCAGGACTGCGTTTTCTTTTCTTTCCACGTATTGTGTCGGTTTCATGGACTGCAGCTTTAGTGTTAATCAGAGCCAGAGGTTTTTCTGAGGAGACCAGACGCAAGCAAGGGAATGAATATTGGACTTGCATGTGCACCAGTTGACCAGAAACACAGCTCTAAATGTAAGATCATGCTGTACTGTGTCAGCTGGATGTATAATAAGGAAACCGTTTGCTAATAAATAATAAAGTTGGCAACTTTTTAAGGTCACAGTATGTCAAAGTCGTATGTAAAGCTTGTTCTACTGCCCCAAGTTAGCAAAACAATAGATACATAGTGCTTTAGGCAAGAAACTTCCAGCAGGCAAAAAAAAGTATATTAATTATATTTAATCTTAGCATACTTGAGTATACTTAGTATACTTGAAGCCCTACTAAGCATACTTAAAGTGTGCTATTTGGGAACAACTTATTTTGTACTTAATATATTTAAGTTGTGATTAAGTAGTGTTTAAGTACAACTTTAAATATACTTAGTATACTTTTTTGTGCTAAATTGGAACAACTTAAAGTATACTTAAATAATATATAAAATGTAAGTATACTTATGTGAATGTGCTAATATAAATGCCGATAGCACACTTAAATTATACTTTTTTGTGTTTTAAGTATATTTGAAATATATTTTTAGTGTCTTCCAAATATGTTAACAACACAATATTAATATATTTATATTGTGTTAATGGCTCCTTTTGGTTTGGTGCAAGGCAGTTTGTTCAGTTGTGTTTGCTAAAAGATAAACAGCAAACTATTCAATGTGTCATAATGAGCTCACAGACAGGAAGCACTTAGAGAAGTTTTCCATGGACATGTTGATTCTTTTCCTAGTGAAACTGGGTCAGCGTTGAATCCATTGTCGCTGCAATCAATCCAGACTATAATGTGTTACACTTTTCAGAAACATCTTCTCTGATGATGGTATGACTTTAATCAGTAAACTAAATAGTTGGTAGACCAGTTAAATACATGATAAAAGTAGCATCTGTCCCTCTCAATGTGAAAGTATAAGCTGCCACAAAATGGAGATTCTCAAGTCAAATACAAGTACCTCACAGTTGTATATTGATCAGAGTACTTGAGTAGATCTAGAGTACTTTCCACCACCATCTGGATCCAAACTGTCCACTCCAAAATGATCTCTAAGCAACTGTCCACACTGCAGACAAATTTAAAGTGACTGTGAAATACATAATGCTGGGCTTTGCCGTCACTGTTGTATTACAATGTAGTTCCCCACATCAGAATTAATAGGTTAAAGCAACAAAAGGAACGTGGAGGCACGTTTGTCAACTCACTGGGCCTCATACATTCTACGGCGTCCTCGTCTAAATGACCAAAAAAGTCATTTATTGTCGCGGCTCCTCCTGAGCACCCTGCAGGGGATCGGAGATGACAAGAAAATGAAAGCTCTGACAGCGTGTCTGAGCTTATTTGCTGTGTTGTTGTGCATCGCATGATGAAAATATCCTGGAAAGGGCCTAAATTGAAGAAAAGTAATTCGTTTTCCTTTTTATAGTCGATGAAGCATCACACTTCATCAAAGTCATCTACTTCACGGCTGATGAAATTGATCTGAAAGGCAATAACATTTTAATTTCTGACAAGAAACAAGTCATTCAGAATCAAGCTCATACACGATGCAAATGGTAGTCAAGTCTATCTGGGAGGCGAGGCAGAGAATGTTAACATTTGCATGAAATAACAAGGATGTCTCCATTGTTGGAACGTAGCGAGTAGGCCAGACTCCGCCCTCCACCACTATTGAATTCACATCCACGATGCGACACCGACGAGTAGAACTTTGCATTCATTAGTAGGCGAGGTGGAAGTTGGGAAAGATCAGGTGGGATTAATTGTTCTCACTGTAAATGAATCAAGTGGCCTTCACAGATCACGTATCGACCGCATTCCAGGGAAATTAAAAACAAGAGGCCAGCAAAAGAGTGTTGGAGCTGTTGTCGATCTATAAAACATTTGTCTGAGGCGGAAACCTTTTAACCATTCAACCTCGATGGGAAGTAACAAACATCCAGCTTTCCTGGCTAATTGGAAAAAGGAGAATACTGTCTCAGGTTTGCTCTCTTGCAGCGTGCCATTGCAATGCGATGTTTTAGTACAACTATACAAATCCTGGAAGGTATTAATTTGCATAGTTGACCTTCTCAATTCAAATTAGCCACACATGCCTGTAGCTCCGGCATCTGAGCTGGTTCACCGCTCTGTTTACCTTCCACACCACTGACTGTAGGAACTGTTCATTTAGAGCAGTGGTCCCCAAACTAAGGCCCGCGGGCCGGATACGGCCCGCCTCCACATTTGGCCCGGCCCCCTGAACCAAGGGCGTAGGTTTGCATAGGGTCCATAGGGACTAGTCACGACCAAAGTTTGGGAAAAGACACAATTGTCCCCACCGTCCAAAGTTTGCACAAACTCATCTGTAATAGTATAAAAACTTGGAAGTGGATTTTTCACTCTTCTAGTATAATACTATGTTCATCGCCCAGAAGAGTAAAAAAAATAGTCCATGTTTTCCAATGCGCCCTCGAGCCTGCGAGTCAGAAAGTGGGGAGTCAGAAACACCGAAGTTACGTGAACGTAACATGCAGAATGAGAGCTGGCAGTCGGACTCATCTGACACGGTAAACTACTAAAATACACCGGGAAATAATAAAGCCTCATATTAGTATTTCGTTTGGTCTCAGCATGAATGTTGTTGACCCTTTTGTGCTTTGTAGATAGGAAAATGCCACCCAAAAAGAAAAGGGATATACGGAGTGTTTTCACCCAGAGGGTAAGTAGCTATCAAAAAGCCCAGGTCGTTGTTAGTTAGCTAGTAGTAACTATGTGTGTAACTGTGTGGGGACACAGTGCAAACCTGCATTATTTTTAAATGCATTCAGGAAACTCAGAAATACACTGCAGATGCAGTGCAGGATGATGAGGAAGCAGCAGCTGGACCATCAGGGCTTCAGGTGAGGTCTTACATTGATTCTGTGTTGAGGTGTGCTATCATGGCTGACAGTGTAAACGTTGTCTCCCTGTTTTAAGTTAATTATTATTACATTAAAACATGCATGTGCAGACTAGGCTAAGTTTTCTTTGCACTTTAGGGAACAGTCAGTTTAAGTGACGGTGACCTACGACGAAGGCAGTGTAGCGGTGTCCTGGATATGGGGAGTGAAGCATACCAGCCTGATCCGAAATTCATTGAAATACAGCAACTTCAGCACAAGAATAGACTGTGACTGTATATTGGCATTTTTGCAAAACGTTTTTCATTCATTTATTTTACAAACTGACCCCGGCCCCCATCAGAGAAGGGAAAAGTTATGTGGCCCTCACAGGAAAAAGTTTGGGGACCCCTGATTTAGAGTTTAATGCTCTTGAATTATTTATTAAAGTAAAGTTGAGTTTCATTACAGTAAAGCTGATTTACTTTACAATGTTACACAGTATTTGTAACGGTGCTATCTAGAGCAAAACTATTTATTAAAAAGGAGCGATATTTATAATATATGATATAAAAAAAATGCCCTGTGGGAACTGGAGTTAAAACGGCAAACAGAAATAAATTGTCTTTTTGTTGGGGACAGTTTTCAGCGGTGGATTAATCCACATGTGTTGCTCAAGTGATTATCTGGTTTTGTGTATGTGGGAATGAGTCAATATAAACCGCGTGGCTCAGTGGCATGTTCTTACAACCAAGTCGGCAGAATTTTGTTTTGACGTACATTTCTGCAACATCCCTCTCACGTCACTTCTGGACCTGCTAGTTTGGACTTGTTGCATGCACAGTGTCCTTTCACCGTCTTCACAGGAAGATGGATTTAACAAAACCATGGCTAGGTTTAGGAAAAGTGCCTTGTTGACTGACAAAAGACTTCACGTTTAGTTCGCACGGGACACGTTCAGCAGTCTCCTGGACAAAGCCATGTGTTTGTTTGACTCCCCTCCCTCCTGCCCCATGGAGACGACCTTCATCTTTATACTTTGTCACTTCCTTTCAGCCACTAATCAGGACCCAGGTGGATCGCCATGAGACGCAAAGAGGCACTGACCAGTGAGACCAGAATGGTTTAGGCAACACAACGAGGTGGTTCAAGTTGAAATAAAAAGACATTATGGTTTGAGTTTAACATAACAACCGTAACCGCGTAACTACCGACTTACAGCGTCATTCAACGTCGCTGTGGTTTGCAGAAATGTTCAATGCCAACTTTGCAGTGTTTGCATGTGCATAACCTGAACGTGTTTTTTACACACTAATCTAGTAATGGTGTGCAAAGCAAACTCTTTGCCATTCCTGATTTGTCTGATGACGTGGTTTTCCCCGAAGCATCCCCAATGCGTCACACATCACAGGCCGGCTTCATACGGCAGCAGCCACACGGCGGGCGAAAACACCGGATGGAGACAGAAGTAGGTAAAAACTGAGAGAAAACATGAGACAAAGTGCTTCTACAGTACGAGTGAGCTTGAATTATTTGCTGATGTAATGATTACTCAGCGGTTGTGACGCCAGTCCAGTAAACCTCTAAGTTAAAACTCAGTCAGGAAGAGAGTGGCAACATAAAAACACCACTGGACAAAGCTCCCCTTTAGCACATAAAGAGCACTCAAGGGTGTTTTGGGCTCTGCTTATGGCTTTGTTTCTATCCATTTATCCTTCTCTTGTCGGTTCACACCATGACCATGGTTTCTATAGTACTGCTCTGACGGCACTGATGTAATCAAGAAGTATTTTGGACTGGATTTATGATATTGGAATTGGAAGTCTTTGCATGACGCAAAAACTGAACTAATGCGGATCCAAAACTGTACAAATGCAGCATTTC
Organism: Cottus gobio; assembly: GCA_023566465.1. Taxonomy (NCBI): domain Eukaryota; kingdom Metazoa; phylum Chordata; class Actinopteri; order Perciformes; family Cottidae; genus Cottus; species Cottus gobio. Next base: position 22,719,720 of record CM042217.1, on the reverse strand, counting down.
ATGTTCAAGCAATATGCAATTTGCGTATTTGAAAGGGATCTGTCACAGTCAAGTCTGTGCATTTAATCCTGCTTTCGACTGACAGCTTGATGTTCATTCTTTTCTCAACGTCACTGCTTGTTATTGGAATCCAAGATGCTACATGAAGCATTGGCCATTTCTTCGAATGTCTATCTCCTTTATGAAGAGAAGAAAGGCATGTCAATGTGATGTGGGGCTGTTTGTGAGTCCCAGGAGGGAAGAGCTGCACCGTTGTAAAGCCTGTAAAACACCTCCCAGCTAGAGAGATCTGTCTCCAGAGGATACATATGCAAAAACCCTGTCAGCATGTGAGCTAGAAGAAAGAAAAATTCAACCTTACTCTCCAACTTCTTTTTTTTTATATATATAAAAAGGATGGCGGAAAGCATTAAGAACAAAAGAAAATGCTGACAAAGGTGAAGTGCTGAAATGTGTTTGCTCCTGTGCTGTGTATTAAAAAGCATGGGGATTTATGAGTGAGTGCAAACATTCACTCTGTGTTCTTGTCTCCACTCCAATGTGAGAGGGGGCTCATCTTTAATCCCACTGGATGTATTTGTGATGAAAACTGAGGCATGAAACTAATATGCACCATGTTTGCTCTTGTGTCTTTCGCACTTTTGCAAATCACACACAGTCGAGGCCAATTTCTAGAATGAGTGTTTCCATCGATCACTCAGAAGTACATTAAATAAATGTGGGACTTAGAATGCATGCTGATCTTTCTTGCACAAGCTGAAAGTTAATTGACAACATATATGGCTTTTTAAGATATTACAGCAATAATTGCTTTTCATTTTGTCAAAATGTCTGCTATTAAACATATCTGTTGGAAAAAAAAGTAAACCATTACATGTATTGTAACCTTCATCCTGGCTCTTGCTTTCCATTGTTCCATTTTAAGTGTTAAAAAATGTAATTAAATCCAATGTATTTATCCCAGAAGCTGCCTTACAGGAGCACAGACTGCTTATGTTACAATGATGTGCACTTGCAGCAAGTCAGTACGATTTTTTTGCATCATATTCTGGAGAATATCCCTCAGGCGCATGTGAGGGAGAGGAAGCGACAGGCCTGGTTCGATGAGGGCACAAAGGCATGTGTTGCAGTTTAATATTTTGCACCCTCAGTTGAAATTTGAATAAACTATTCTGAGCACTAAAGGGGTCTCAAAGTTGAAAAAGAAATGTAGTAAAATGACAAGTAACTTAGTTAATTCATTTAAAATAATAATTAAAATGTAACTCACTACACTCCCTGAGTAACTTGGCCAACGCTGTCAGTGACATCTGCTCCTGATGCCTTCAGACATTTCTGCTGGAGAACTAACATTACTGGCACATGCCAACCGGCTAATTAGCGAAGGGTAATAGTGTTGCCTGGATATGATAATTATGACAATCTCTTAGCTCCTGGTATGTTATTGTTGAAGTAGGCTTCTGTAACCCTTAGTTTGATAGTTTGTTAATGCATCATGTGCAGGCCATTTCATGTATATGTATTTCTTTTAATTATTGTTTTATTTGTTGCAAGGTAGAGAGAAAGTGAACTGGCAGGAAGAGAAATCAGAATCACATTTACTTAAACATGTGTGCGAGAATTTTACTTTTTTTTTTATCTCTCTCTACTACTACTACACAGAAATAACAGTTAAAACCAAAGACATCAAAGCAGGTCAAATCAAGGAAAATGATACACAAGTATGTTATAGTAGTGAAAAAAATAGGTGTAGGCTGTATGAAAAGGCACCAATGACCAACAATGTAACTTCTACATAAAACAACAAAAGCAATCAACATATCCGTTGTTTGTAGAGGAACAATACCACCATTTAGTTTTTCTGGTGACTACATAGTTTAATAACAGTGAGCAACAGACTTTGTTTTTTAAGTACTCACGTAATATTAAGCGCCCAGTGAGATATATCTAAGCTTTGAGAAAAATTTGAATTTCCCACTTTTAATCATCACGTGCAAAAAATAATAATGACATCAATGTCTTGGCTTTGATTGAGTTTGTTTCCTGTTTTATTTTGAGATGATCTGCCTCCTTTGTCCTGATGGTTCCACTTCCTGTCCTTTTTCCTGTTCCCTCTTATTTTTGTGATCATCTGAGTTGTATTAGTCCCATCTGGCTCTGTTCCCTTGTGTTTCTTCCACCAATCAGCTTTTCTTTTTTTTTGTGTATTTATAGTCCTGTCTTTTGTCTGCTGGTTGTGGGTTCATCTGCTGTGTCCCTGTTTTGTCCCTGTTGGTATCACTTGTGCACTTGTAATGTAGAGCGCGATACAAGATACATGTATTATTATCACTGCTTAACCATTCAACAATCATGTCATATCCATGTTCAGTGTTTTCAAATATTTGGCAGCTGCTCAAATCAGCTGTAGTTGCAGTAGAGGATTTTGCAACACAGTCCAGGGAAAATATAAAGAAAAGAAAACAAAATATTTTAAAGTTTAAAAACTACAATCAAGTGGAGCCAACCATGAAACAATGAAGTGGTTGCAATGTCTTGGATATGGCTTTGTGGCCACTGGTTGGCTTGAACGAACAAAGCATATTGGTGTGCAAACGTAAATAGAACCTGTTAAGTTCAAACCTCGGGAGAGCGCGTGGAGAGAGAGTAGTCAGGATATCGTTACTTATAATAAAAAGTATTTAATAAAAAGGATGATGATGATGATCAGAATATAGTTCCCGGCCAGGGGTGTCTCGCTTCAAGCGGTCCACAGGCCACTCTCAGCCATGCTGTAAGCAGTTAGCTGTCTGTGATCTCCACGAGAAGGAACATTTCACCCCTTACAAATGTCCGCGCGAGTTGTTAAATACTCTCATTCGCTGAGCTTAAGGCCTCTCCATTGGTTAGTTTCCCACCATGCAAGATAACGTAACAATAACATAGCATGCTAATGGCTAAACCCTTCACAGGGGCGGAGTCCTACTCAGGTAAACAGTCCTACTTCCTGCTAGCTTTCTTACTTCCGGTGTTTCCGCCATCCTGTGCTTTACGACCTATCACCACGTGTCTATGCCCTCCATTTTTAATTTATTCCATTCACACCTAAATGATTTCACAGTAACATACAACCCACAGTGTCTTTCTACTATGCTACAATACACATCTTCATAATCTTAATTAATATTCCTATTAATTAGTATTATCCTTCATAAGTATTGTAATTTAAACATAGACATTCTTTATATTCATGTGCAAGTTAAAATAACTATTACAACTCAACAAACCTAACACCCAAGTTCCCATAGGGTTAGGTAATGGGAAGGCTTAGATAATCAACAGCTTGTAATGGGAATCTGCTAAAGGATAATGTACCAGGCATCAGGGGCAGGATACCATGACTTGGAGTCTTTCAAATTACCCAACATCAGAATTCCGAACACTTTTTTAGCGTCTAATAGGCTTTTCGGCCTGTGACCTTTTCAAGAACTATGAAAAGGGGCTCTGCTTTTACATGTATGGTCACTGAGCTGTCAGCTACATAACAAGCACATGCCAGATCATGCCAGCATGATGGATTGCAGACTTCAGGGAATCGGCTGATGGAACTGCTAACAGAATCATGGAATTGTGTATATTTCATTCGCCAAGTCACACACAGTAATTACCAACCATTTCTGAGTCCTTAAGTAAAAGGTCAGATTGTCATGCGGTTCGTGCAGGAAATGACACACATGATACTGACACCCGCTGATCTAGATTTAATTTTAAAGGAGCAGTCATTATGTTATGAATGTTTTTTGTGTTTTTCTCGTATTGTGTGGTATAAGGAAACCAAATGTTGGCAATAGCTGATTGACAACGCTACTCCGAGGCTTCTCGCTTGTCAATCAGCAGGTAGTGTAGATATTTTTGGGCTTCCATCTTCTGCACCTGAATCAACCGTGGCAATGTGTAAATGACTAAGAAGTACTACTATTGCAGCTTCCATTGGATAAAACACATCCCCACAAATATCAACAAAGGAATAAACACACATATATATTTTAATGAAAACGGTTCTTCAATTGCAGTACATAATGTGTTGACATTTAAAGATTATTGGTGATCTAGTGAGTGACACAGTCCTAACATGCAAGGATAATGAGGGAAGTCATCAGTCATTCTTGCCTCGAGTGCTGACGCTTGCTGATGCCTATTGACATGATGCACTTTGAATGCAGACAATGCTGTTACACATTCTGTGAAACATTTAGCACTGTGTCGATGCTTTGCCATGAGAATGTATTTTTTAATAAACTCGGTATGAATACTGCATACGTACCTTTTGAACGATTTCATAAAAGACACCAGACTTGATAAATTAGCATAATTTTCACATCAGGGGCTCACTAAATTGACAGACAGCAGACTGACAAGCATGTTTATTCAGGCACATGCAAATAAGTTCACGAGAATGAACATTGAACATTGAACATTGAACATTAAAACATCACCACATCTACGCTGGCTGTGAAGCTGTCAGTGTATAATTAGAGCTGTTCAAGTCACTCTCAGAATGGCTTACATTAGTTGAAAAGAAGTCAGATGCAGGTTAGTGCCAAAGCAGCTGGAGCATCTGTTCTGTGGACTTTAGAATAAGTTATGATGATCAGCAGTGATAATGAAACAAATGATAAACTGTCAATAAAATTAATCTTTATAATAGCACTAATAAATAAGGTTAGTAGACCCATCCACGTGAAAAATAATAAGACTCAAACCCTTTGGCAATGTGCAGCTTGAATTTATAATTGTTACTTGCAGCAGCAGAATGGACTGACTTGACAGTGTGATTTATATTTGTATGGAAAGTTAGCAGAGGGTTTCTGTGCCAAAGATATCTCACCAGTGACTGACGCTCTTAAAGTGGTTGTTCATCAAATTATGTCAACATGGATTTCTTTTTTCCTTTATAAATATAAGCAAGGCACAAGTAAACACATTGTCCCCTACAAATCATGCACTCCATTAGTGACAATATGTCTTGCTGTATTGACCTGTAATTTAAACATCCTCTGTAGACCCATTTTGAAAATGACATTATACAAGAGCCAAATGCAAAAGCAGTACTTGGAATTTATGTGCATATAGTTATGTGTCAGGAATAGGATGTAATGCAATACTTGGAATGGGAATGTGTGAATGAACTATTTCAGATGGCTTATGAATAAAAGAGACAGACTACTCCACCAGGAGAAACCCCATGTATGGCACATGACCTTAAAACATGGGGAAATATTTTGGGGCTTCTGCAACATTGAAGTATGGATCAATGTTCTGGTATCTAAGTAACAAAAGATAAGCATTAGGATAAAATTATAAATTGTAATTTGAACCATCAACTTTGGCCAACATGAGTTCAAATATTGAAAGATCTGTGGCTGGTAACTTTTTCAGTAAAATAATAAAGGTATGGTAAAGATAAATATTTCCCCAAAGCAAATATTGGTTGGAATTGTAATTAAAGTTGGCTACTAATGATGATATGTACAACTTGAGGTTAAAGTAGTCACACCTACAGATAATTATCACGTGAATATCCTTCAGGTTTAAGCAAGCTTTAAAGTGAGATTCATTTCATTGTTTAGCCGTTACGTCTGCAACTTTACTCAACTTGTTATGGATAAAGCTACACGCAATTATTGTTGATGCTGTGTTGTTAGCTTTGTGATAGCAAGAGTTAGCAACTTATTTAGCATCAATACCAAAAGCTCCTGACAAGGTACATTCTTCCAATATCTTTGTGAGTTTCCCCAGGGGGCTCTACTTTCCTAAAATGACAATAGTGCATTGTCCTGTTGGTGTGAGGGAGTTTGTAGATTTCTGTTGTTGTGATAGAGCTTTCCAGTGAGGATCCTGCCTTCTGTCCAACATGCCTGGATTAACCCACTGGAGTCCCCAGGTAGATATTAGCTGTGAGCCCCTGTTGAACCCCATTCCTTTTATTTCCAATGGTGCATTGTGTGTATACCATTTCACCTTTGGTTTGTCGTCATGTACAATTAACACAGCAATCTACACAGGATTTGCTCAAACCCCCCCCCCACCCCTAAAAAAACTCAACTCTTATCTTTTATTAACTCTTATTCTCATTTTACTGCCCCGGGTTTGATGTATGTAAATCACTTTGTGGAAATTTGATTTAACAGAAATGTATTTACACGGTTGCATGCACATACACAAACACAATATAAACTGAACTGACAGCCTCTGTACAAGACAGGCCCTCGCCACTATAATAATGCAAATGTCACCTTGAGACCATCTTTGAGTTGTATATTATATTATATATGTCGAAAGAAATTTGCAACAATTCACATTATTTCCACAAACCAAAGCTTCAGCTTAAACCTGCAGCATTTTATATTCTAGATGAACATTCCTGATAGCAAACCTATTATAGCATTAGTCTCTTTTATCAGAGCTTAATATTCAGTATTTAAGTAATGTATTGCCTTTAGCCTATTTCACTCGAGGATCTATATATATATATATATATAGATATAGAATATATGGTGTATTTGGTTGATGGCAGGGCAGGGGAGCACACTGTATAGGTTGCTATGCCATCACAGGGTTACTTCAATATAAAATGTACACCTCTGGGTGATTCAGAGTTCCAAATCCACTGGCATGCATTTTATAACCGACTGTGGAAGGCGAAGGGTACCGCATGTTCATACTTCTAAGAGAGGGAGAAGAATCCAGGTCTGTGCTGCGAGGTGACAAATAGGACTTTGGCTACAGCTGCTGATGCAATTTTCAAAGATTACAGAAAAGAAAGTCCTGAATTTATACCAAGTCAACCTTGATTTGTTTGGCACAATTGGGAACATCACAGTGATTTTATAGAAAGAAATAAAAGTCAAGTTGGGCAACATCGCACACCAATAATTGCTAACCTAGTCCAACCTCTAAATACAGTATGTATAATTGCTTAAGCAATGTGAACAAAATGCTTTTGTTTATAATACCATGTCAAAATTGTATTTAAATGGAGATACGGTATTCTTTCTGCTAGGAGCTGGCTAATTGCTTGGCTCCTGGTATTTTTCAAGTTGCACCAAATTCAAGACAGCCCATCGGTGCAATCCCTGTAATACACCCACCGAGCACGAAGTACATTGGATGAACGGTTCTAGGGATATGAAATCCTCACAGACCCTTGCTTTATAGAAGGATGTCTTCTGGCTACTTCTGTTCATACCACAATGTTCACATGTTGGACAACAGACCCTGTCTAGAGCTATTGGACAGCATACCAACGGGATAAGAAAAACATGAATTACCTTACATAAAACACCCGTTTTATATCTATCCTTCATCACTTTATGAATTCTGACCATAAAGAAACTACTGTTTTCAAGTGATTGAAAAAATGATCAGAAATATGAGACAGAATAGAAAGGGATAAACAAACATAAGGGTAAGGAGGACCAAGGACCGTTGGTGAACTTGATTTTAAAAGATTGTGAGGATAGAGAGGAGTTATTTTTCTTGAACAGAGAATCAAAACTTGGAAGCTGGTTCATTCACAACATGATATATACAGACATTGTGTTTCATGGCGCCAGCTGTGCATGGTAAGATTATATTAGTTGTATCTATGACAGAGAAATGTTGATTAAAAACCAGATGTGAACACTAATACACTGTACAGAAAGACAAACTCACTGAAAGTGTTGCGTTGTCAACAGATTTACGGAAAGTGAGCTTTTCTAATTTATTGACCTGACACATTTGAGGTGATACTTGGTCCTATTCTTGACAGTGATGCATCAACCGAGGCTGCAGCTTGAAGATGTTGAGCTAATTATCACAATCGACAACTTATACCGACATATCGCTCATTACTTGAGACACAGCATCTGGTGGTGTGAAGAAGCTAGCAGAACCACTACTTTAGATGAGGTAGTTATTGCAGGTTCCAGATGATTAGCTATTCAAGGATTCATTACTGCTCAGACAGCCACGGAAACTCAGATGGTGTGTTTAGAGATGTGTACGGTGCATTCTGCCTACACTTTTGGAGCACAGATGGTAAAACTTGTTGATCTTGAGCATCAGGTGTGTCATATGTTAATAACGGTTTGAGCACAAGATCATTATAATTTAATACAGTTTTCATTGTGGTGTCACATGGACATGGGTAGATTTAGAAGAGAGAGACTTCATTTCAGGAGGACTGAAAGAGGAGGTTGTGGCCTTCATTGAGGGGTTTATCTTATTATTATTTACAAATAATCACATCCTTCATATTTCTTTTTATGACATAATGAAATGAAACATTCTGGCCAAAAGGCAAAGTATATGTAGAAAGCAGTGCAGCAGCTTCATGGACACCTCACGCTTGAGGGACATTCGGTCACACGCTGCTCATGCAGACTTTTCTGTCCTGAGAGATAAACGGTGGGCCGAAGGCGTTAAAGAATACAACTTGTATGAATACGAAATCTAACATTTTACCTGACGGGCAGTATCTGCAGCTTCGGAGACTTGATTCCTCTCATCCTACACTTCTTCGTTGAACAACTGGCTGACTTCAAGTTAAGTGACACTAGTGAGAGTGTTTGATTGGTTTAAGGTAAAGTACTCCTTAGCAGTTTCCTTATCAGTTTATTAAACACATGTTTAGTTATCATACAACTATGTTCAATTTAATTTGCCTACAAATATTATTTAGTTCATAAAATAAAAAGATAGAATAGACGGGTTAATTATATAAAATACTGAAGCAGATAGCAACCTTTTGGCCATGCTTATTTGTGTCCTTGCAGCTTTTGTCGTTGGACCAAGGAAATCCAGATTTGATCATGTTTATGAGAATAAATTGTCTCGCAGTGTTTCTCCTTTGTGATCGGTTGGGTATGTTTGTAGTGTGGGGGGAAAGCAGTTGGAGCAGTTGGTTATGGATTGTTGGGAAATAACAAAAAAATCGATGTTTAAAGGTACAATAAAGTTGTTTTTAACTTCAGCAATGCCGATCAAGACTCAACAACACTCCATTCCTAATGCCTGTGATGGCTAAGCAAAGCTGGGTTATGCTATCACCATGCTATCTGTGCCAGATGCGTTGAGGTGTGTGTGTGTGTGTGTGTAGGTTAGTAAAGAAGATAGAGAGAAAAATATTCAAAGTAAAGAGAATCCTAAATGCCTAAAAGACACAAAAGCTGATCTTTTATCTCTCTGGGAACAGGCAAGAAAACTAAGGTTCGTTAGCCGTGGCTCTGGTCCTTAAACTGATCAAACGCAGCTTCCTGGTTTGTTTCCCTCCTGCAACAACTGACAGTCCAGAGCTGAGCTGTCTGCTTTATATTCTTAGTGATGTTATTGGCGGGAACAGAAACTCTCCAGGATCTGAAATCAAACCAAGTGTCATACTCAGATGAGACCTGGAAGATCTGGAGGGGTTTTGATTTTCTTCCATTGTTCATGTTTCTGACTTTACATGTAGGCAGATGGTGAGGTCCCAACAGGATCACACCTCTAATTTCTCTTTCCCACACCATGCATGAATAAATATGTGTGGTTAGGATCTCTGGATGACCAGGGTTGATTGGTTGGTTATGCAGTTAGAAGGGAAGCTTGAATTAATAAGTTGCTGGTATGAATGTATAGCAAACATGTATGTGTTTAAAAGTCAAGCTTGGATTCATTTTAATGCGCAAATCAAAGGAAACATATCACTAACGGAAGGAAGAAAGGTGTTAGTGTGAAAGTATATTTGGGTGGAAGCAACCATCTCGAAAAAACATCACCAAACCAATCCAAATTATTATAATGGCCTGTAAGAACAGCAGAGGAAATGCAATTTATTCAAGAAAATCTAAATCACTGTATTTCTATTACTTATAGCTATTTGTATCACATTTATAATACACAGTTGCTCATTTCTTTCAGTTTGCAGGTCTTTTCAAGGGCAAATTGTTTTTAGGGAGAAACAAATATATAGATATCCATTCCTCTTTTTACTAAGCTGGTTTATGAAAAATACAGAAGGGGAAGCTTGAGCAGGAAAAACATGATTGGTACATTAAAAGAAAATGTGATTGGGCCTTAAAAAAATAGATAAAGGAAAATGTTCTTCACTGGTGAAATGAGCAAAAACCTATCAGGGTAATATGTTAACAAAACATTATATTGTGTCCGTGCGTTGAATACAATTTGACCTCCATTTATTAGATACACGAGTATGATGGATGGAAAAATCCAATATAATACTCCAACTGAACCAAAACAAAAACTAATCCAGATATCACTCATGCCCCACACTGGTCATTCCAATCTATTCCCCAAACTGCCAATGCCCTGTTGTCTTTTTGTTTAAATAGACTCAACTGTTGGACTCGTAGGCCTGCACGGGCGAGCCTGAAGAATTACAGGAACTTTATTACTCGAGAACACATGGGGGGACTTGTGACAACCATGACATATGATACTTACAGCACCATATTTCTTCTAGACATTATAAGGGTGATGATGAATGAAAGGGGACAATGGGCAGGGAGCATTTTCAAGGTATAGATGCCTGATCCTGATAGCCTTCAGGGCCAGCGGGGACACGTGGGAGTCCATTCTTCTATTCACTGAAGATACAGAGACACTCACCTTTTGCTAACCTCTGGTGTCAGGGACCCATGAAGAAGAGGGGGCTCACCCCGAGGGAAATAGTTTATGATTTTGATGAAATGCCTCCAATCCGCTGCTCTTCTCCAATATGGCTGCCATTATTGTGTTTTGAGGGCACAAATGGCTGCATTGCTGTTTGAGATTCACTGGAGTGGATCAAGCTTTAGTGGACTGTTGTCATCAAAATAAAAGACTCTGAATCATCCATATTAAATGATATCATGGCATAGCCCTAAACCCGTGGTGGTCTCTGAGAGGACACTTACTAGGCCACCCAAAAAATGTCGGGAATGACTTATGTCTGAACGTTAAAGTTTTACGGGTAATTGCTAAATTTAAAAGGCTCTTTCTGCGGTTTCATTAAAAAGCCATTACGGCGGATATAGGAAGCAAAACATTGGCATTGCGGTTAATTTCCATGGGGATTTAAAGACAATCTCTCTCCGCAGCAGAAGTCATTCACTCATGTTGTAATGCCAGTTGGTAAAGGTCGATGTAGAAAGGCTCGGGGACCCCCAGCTCCAGAGAAAGAAAGATTAAGATCCGTGGTATTGATAAACTATCACCAACAATACAAACATCCCGCTGGGAGCTTGTGACATGATTTCACAGACTGAAGTCTCTTTCACCATCCACAAGGGATGGTCGAGTTTAATTATAGCAAACAATAGTGGTCGTTGTGTGGCATGGATTTATCTACACTGCTCTATCCTCTTTTTTTCTGGTGAAATACTTTGAAACATGAAGCTGTGTGGGCGGGCAAGAGAGTCATTCTTGGTTCCATTCTCGCCTCCTAATCAGTGTGTAACCTGCATACCCTATTGACAAGTGTTCTTGATCTTTGTAATCCCTGAAAGATAAATGACACAGAGTAGCAGAGTGTGTGTGTGTGTGTGTGTGTGTGTGTGTGTGTGTGTGTGTGTGTGTGTGTGCGTGCGTGCGTGCGTGCGTGAGTGTGTGTTTGTGTGTGCTTGTGTGTGTGAGTGTGTGTGTGTGTTATTTTGGGTCAAAATGAAGATCACGTTTTCTGTAAAGCTTGATTTATCACGCAGAAGGATTTTCCTCAGTTAGATTAAATCAGCTTGGATGCATCGATATATTCACCTAACAGTTTGGTTTGATTACAGGTTACATATTACGATGTTATGATGAAAAATAGATTTGTTTTTCTTTGTGGACCGATGTCCAAACTGGAAGCAAGATTGTAAATAATTTCATCATGAATCCCCAAAGGTTTTGAAGAGCCACTTTGGCACTGCTGGGTTGAGAACCACAGAGTCACATTTTTCAATAGCCCTCAGTCAGCATATTTATCTTTAGACACTCGGGGACGAATTCACAAAAAGGATTGTGCAGCTTTTGCCACCGGTTAACCTGTGCAACAAGAAACGGTGAAGTTCACAAAGAACCTGCAAAGGATGAAATGCACCCATAACCCTAAATGCGCCCCTCTCTATGCAAACAGTACAATTCACAAAATATCTCTAGCAATAATAGCCACATGAGAAAACACAACATTTGATTTACAGTTACACTGCTATGCTAAGTGCATAGCTACATGTGTACAGTGTTTTGTTAATGGGGAGATGCACTTATCAGAATCAGAATCAGAACCATTTATTGCCATGTTTGTTTTCACATTCAAGGAATTTGTCCTGGCGAAGGTGCATACATTTAACATTTAACAATACACATTTAACAGTAAACGCAGTGCAATAAATGAGGATGAATGGATGAATGAATTAATATTTACAATTGAAACAGTAGCATATCAAAAATAAGATAAAGTGCATGGAATGTGCATCATTTCTGTTGTGGCGGGTTCACTCCAGATATTTGAAAATGCAGCAGGGAAGACAGCTTGTCACTAGCGAGAGTCCTGAGATGGCACCCTCCTTCCCCTCAAAGTGACCACGCCCTCAATCATGCATCATTTTCAGCTTCACAGGTGAGTTATCGTGAAGGGGGATATTCGCTATAGAGACCAAAACGTTTTAGTTTATTTTTGTCGAAGCAGTTCTCACTGTCAACTTCTTAAATACCAAAGGCTGGTCAGTCCACCACATCGGAAACGGACGCATGGAGATCTCCTTTAGCAGCCTCCTTTAGCAGCTTCCTTTAGCGGCCTCCTTTAGCAGCTTCCTTTAGTGGCCTCCTTTAGCAGCCTCCTTTAGCGGCCTCCTTTAGCAGCCTCCTTTAGCAGCCTCCTTTAGCAGCCTCCTTTAGCAGCCTCCGTTAGCAGCCTCCTTTAGCAGCCTCCGTTAGCGGAAACGGACGCATGGAGATCTCCTTTAGCGGCCTCTTTTAGCAGCCTCCTTTAGCGGCCTCCTTTAGCAGCCTCCTTTAGCAGCTTCCTTTAGCAGCCTCCTTTAGCAGCTTCCTTTAGCAGCCTCCTTTAGCAGCCTCCTTTAGCGGCCTCCTTTAGCAGCCTCCTTTAGCGGCCTCCTTTAGCGGCCTCCTTTAGCAGCCTCCTTTAGCGGCCTCCTTTAGCAGCTTCCTTTAGCAGCCTCCTTTAGCAGCTTGATTTAGCAGCCTCCTTTAGCAGCCTCCTTTAGCAGCCTCCTTTAGCAGCTTCCTTTAGCGGCCTCCTTTAGCGGCCTCCTTTAGCAGCCTCCTTTAGCAGCTTCCTTTAGCAGCTTCCTTTAGCGGCCTCCTTTAGCAGCTTCCTTTAGCGGCCTCCTTTAGCAGCTTCCTTAAGCGGCCTCCTTTAGCAGCCTCCTTTAGCGGCCTCCTTTAGCGGCCTCCTTTAGCAGCTTCCTTTAGCAGCTTCCTTTAGCAGCCTCCTTTAGCAGCCTCCTTTAGCAGCCTCCTTTAGCAGCCTCCTTTAGCGGCCTCCTTTAGCGGCCTCCTTTAGCAGCTTCCTTTAGCAGCTTCCTTTAGCAGCCTCCTTTAGCAGCCTCCTTTAGCAGCCTCCTTTAGCAGCCTCCTTTAGCAGCCTCCTTTAGCAGCTTCCTTTAGCGGCCTCCTTTAGCAGCTTCCTTTAGCAGCCTCCTTTAGCAGCCTCCTTTAGCAGCTTCCTTTAGCGGCCTCCTTTAGCAGCCTCCTTTAGCGGCCTCCTTTAGCAGCCTCCTTTAGCAGCCTCCGTTAGCGGAAACGGATGCATGGAGATCTCCTTTAGCAGCCTCCTTTAGCAGCCTCCTTTAGCAGCCTCCTTTAGCAGCCTCCTTTAGCAGCTTCCTTTAGCGGCCTCCTTTAGCAGCTTCCTTTAGCAGCCTCCTTTAGCAGCCTCCTTTAGCGGCCTCCTTTAGTGGCCTCCTTTAGCAGCCTCCTTTAGCAGCCTCCTTTAGCAGCCTCCGAACGGACGCATGGAGATCTCCTTTAGCGGCCTCCTTTAGCGGCCTATATGCGAAGCACCAGGCGTTCAACTCACTTCAATGTAAAACCTACAGCGGCATTAATGGACGGTAAAAGCACAGGGCATAGTATAACGTGTACGAGAGTCGGCTCAGGACCTACCCTTCCCTGAATGAGGTTGCCACAACTTTGCTTCACCACAGGAACGTGTTGTGCAGGTGATGTGTGGGGCCTTGTGTCCTAGGCTACATACGTGCCACTTGGAAATGAGGCAAACAGTTCAATCTTGGTTTCATTAGACCACAAAATCTCTTTATCGCGATCTTAGTGTCCTTTGTTTGATTTTTTCTTCCTTTTATCGAGTGGAGGCTTCTATCACGGCACTCTCCGCAAATCAACTCTGACTCAGGCTGACTTGCACCTCAAGCACACTAATACTTTGCAACATGGATATAATTGCAATCAGGCGCTAAAAAAGGGCAAAGTGCGCTCAGCCTCAAAACGTTTTGGGTGGGTTGGCGCTGCATTATTATTATTATCATCTTTTGGACCTTCAGACGGGGAAGAGGACAGACGTCATAGAGGCACAACTCAAGGAAAATGTTCAGAGAGAGAGAGAACTCTATTTAACCGTTGTGATTGTTGGTTGCTCACCAATAGGTGTGCTGCTTGTTATCTTAAATGGATGCACCTGAGTATCCTAGCGGTTTAAGTGGTGTCTACACTCCATAATTTGACAGTGATGAAGACTAAAAAAAGGATATTCAGCAGTGAACAAAGTGACCTCTCTTCGTTGATGAGACCATTGAGCAGATGTCCTCGACGAAAGTGAGCACGTTCATTTGATGATCATCACAAGGACTTGTGCGCCCCTCTCTCCGGTCTCTCTTTCTCCTTCTTGGTAATGCATGCATACTCGTCTGTCCCAGCAGTACGGTCGGTCCCTCAGAGCCCAAACATGTGTTTGCAGAACTTCATTACGCTCCTGTTAGCATGGCAACACATAAATCAGAATGAAGTCTGGCTACAGTCCCCAACACAAGCACCCATGCACAAAAACAAGACACACACCGCCACTATACAACCACTCTGACGTTGGGGGAGAGCTTTGCTTCTAAAGCTGGCTCGGCCCTATTAGAAGAGAAGAAAAGAATCCTTGGGTCAGCTCTTTATGTCTTTGGGGACAATCAGGGGAGGAAAAAAGTAGATTGCTGCAGACGATTTGATCATCCGCTCCTGGCCATGGGCTCTCCATTACCTGCCTGAAATAGGCCTCTCCCAGGGGGCCTCAGGCCTCATTGAACAGGAGAGGTGGGGACGGTAATTATATCTTGGGCCAACCCCAAATTGCTTCCCATTAGTCTGTTTCCAACACGTAGATGCAGTATCCCCAATATGTCGCTCGCAGCTCCCACCCTGGGCCATGTTGACATGCTGTTGCTGTTAACTGTGTTCTAATTTATCAGGGCCTTAATTGTGTGTTGCCATGTTGGTTTTGGCTTGTGCTCACTCAAACATCAGCCTGTCCCGTTGTGTGCTGAAATAGAAAGATGGCGCCAAAGGGAGTTTTCTTGTCTCCCCTCATTGGAGAGAAGATGGATAGAGCCAAAGACATCTCTATCCTTAATTTGCAGCCCTACACGTGTCCCACTCCACCCTCAAACCATATCCACACGTGTCTGCTTTTTGAACTTTGGACACTTTAGGAAGACGTATACAGAATAATTCTACAAATCATGGGAAATAAATGATACAATTAGATCAGAAATGTGTGGAAACAATGTAGAAAACTAGATAGTGGGAGATAAACTAACAAGTTGAGAATGCAGGGGAGACTGGCCAATCACAGGTGGCACCACAAATGAGGTCCAGGAAGCGTGGCTGCAGGTGTCGCACAGAATCCCGGGTTGTGTTCCTAACGCCCTCCTGGGGCCGGATACACATACAGAGGCCCACTACAAATGTATGTATACACATGCTTTCTCCGTCACCTCGCGCACTTTCACACATGTTGCCCCACTAAAAGAAAGACACTTGCTTTCCCAAGGTGGTTGACCTGCAGGGGAACAGGGTGTCGGGCTGAAACTCATCAGCTCAGCCAACCAGAAACGCCATCCTCTCAGGGCAGAGGTGCATCATGGGACCTTTGGTGGATTGGCTTTATTCATGAATTCAATTGGTTACCTTGTAGCCTCAGCACGGGGCCTGCATTTGATTTGGAAAAATGCAAGTGATTAGCCTGAAACCTGACCACAATGAGCTTGCTCACAGATATTTTTATTCTTGTGTTTGTTGTTTTTTTGCTTTATTTTCATTCAAGGATAATATCACTCTGAATATAGGGCCACAGCTAGCAGAGAGTTAGCTTAGCATGAAGCCTTGAAATGGAAGAAAACAGCTAGCATTTCTGTGTCTGAAGCTTAAAGATCAAACAGCACCTTTAAGGGTAACACAATTCAGCTTGTGTGTTTTATTGCTTTTTTACATGTTTTTTTTCTGAACTCTACGCTAAGCTAAGCTAACCTGATGCTACATTTAATGGACAGATATGAACGTGGTATCAATTTTCTAATTCTTAAGTTTAAGTTTAATTTACTTTTAAGTAATTATATGTATTTGTTTATTTAAATTGAGTGTGATCATATTTTTTATACGTTGTTGCAACCTGTTTCAACATTACAATCATCACCCAGAGAGCTTCCAATCCTATTGTTATGAGAGCTGTAGTGACAACCCCACAGAAGTCAGTATCTTCTGCTCTATAATTGAATAAGGCCCGAGTTTGCGCTTTCTCCCCAATAACACAACATGTCACATTCAATTTGACTGAGGGCTATTGAGTAAATGGCAGAACAGCGATACACAGGTGATGCAGTAAGGTGTGTGTCCCTTGTCTGTTGGCAGTAGAAGCATGCTCGAGCTGAGACTGACAGCTCCCGCTGTAGAGAGATAAAACTCATCCAGTATTGATGAGTCGGGCTCTGCGCTGCTTCAACGCAGGACGCCAGAATCCTGAAGTGGAGAAATATGCTAAAGTGGGGCACAGCATGGTTCTATCCTGTGTCCGCTCTTTTTCTCTCCCTCCACATTGCAATCAATTTCTCCCTCGCTCTCATTTCTCTTTCCAGCGTCTAACCTTGAAATACACGCAGTATCCTCCCAAGAATCAGAGAGTAGGAAGCAGCACATTCCTTGAGTTTCTCACCGAAGCTCCCCCTCACTCAGTTGCTTTCAAATTGTCTGCACAGAACACACGAAAGACCCTCCCTCCTTCCACCCTCCCAACCTTTTGCTTCAAGCCTGACAACCATCTGATGACTGCTCAACAGCGGAAGCTATCAATAATTGAAGCTGTGATCACTTTGGGGATGTTGTTTTTTCGCAGTGGAGATGACAAGATTTTCTTTTCTTTCTTCTTCTGCGGCTCAACATAAAATTAATAAAATAAGCGTGTTTATTGTCCTACTTTCATGCGACACCATTACAGTAAAGACAATGTGTATTACTAGATACATCGTTGTAGAGACCTGCAAAGTGTCTGGGGTCTGTTCTGATCAAATAAACCCTGCTCCTTCCCTGAGCCAGCTCCCTCTCAAGAGAACGCCAAGCCATATCTGAGTCGCGTGGCTTCAATATGAATTCTGAATGAAGGATCTTACTCGTCTGTGTCAATAGAAATTGAGCTGGAGGAAAGCAATGAAGATACTTTGGTTTCTCTCTCTGGCAGATGGATTGAAGTGTTGCCCCCCAACTCCAATTAAGAGCATTTATTTTGGCTCAGCTGGTCTGCATGAACCTGTGCATGCAATTATACGAATACACACATCTGTGTCGTTTTTAAGGTGCATCTGCATGTGCTTGGTGGATGTGTGTGTGTGTGTGTGTGTGTGTGTGTGTGTGTGTGTGTGTGTGTGTGCGCGTGCTACAGCAGGTGTCCTTGTGGTCAGAGTGCATTATTCTCATAGGCAGGTGCAGCTTCTGACACCATCTCTCAGGACTCATTTTTCAGCCCCAGCTGCACTTTAACAACACAGATGCTCTTAACCTGAAGAAATCCAACCCTGGCCAGTGTGGTGCTCTGATGCCGGGGTCCTCTTTTTTCCAGGCGTTCACAATCAGTACAGTACACGCAGTACAGTCCCTGAAAAAGAACAGCCAAAATTGAGAAACCAAGTACGTGGGTTGGGTAAATTAATTAATCAAATTTAATTAAATGAATTGATTAATTTAGATTATTAAGGCGTGGGTAAAAAAAAAATAGATCCAAGAGATAATCCCTTACATTTAATGAAAACACCCATACGTTCTTTGAAGTCTGTGTTAAGTGTTGCAAACCACTCTGGAGGCTGTGTCTCCGTCGATATCAAGAGAAGAAACACACAGCAATGTCTGGCGTGTCTTTTGTTTGGGTTACTATGGTAACTATGGCAAACTGGAGCCCAGGACTAGGCCGGTGAAGGACACGTAGTAAGTGCACGGACTGCACGCAGTGTGTGCACGTGTGTGCGTATTGTGTTTGAATGTGCTTTAAGATCAGCTTGCATACAAACAGAGCAACAGAGGGAAGCTCTGTCTCAGCGGAGGGCAGATTTGCACATACACTTAAGTTTTAAAACTACGGTAAACGAAAGTCATTCAATTATTTCCCCTGAAAGAATTTGTAATTGCGTCGGGCTCGGCTACGGCATCGCAGCTTTTGTTAAAAATCTCCCAGTGTGAATCCCATGAATTATTATACCCCCAGAGATGAGAGTAGATACCATTTGTTCTTGGCTAAGACGAGCGCACAGGGTCTCGACAGGCTTTTTAAATGACACTATTGTCATGCATCAGCGCCATAAGATTGCAGTGGTTTTGGATCATTACAGAGTTGTTAAGGTGCAGTAGTGCCAGATCACTCTACATAAGAAGAAATATGCAATCAGAGAATGAATACTTTATTTCATGCTAGATTTAAGCAGGCTGCTCAGCTCATTTAATAAGGTCGTGCACAATTGCATCTTCTTTCTGTGTTTTGACTTTAGTTTAATTTTTAAGATTGCTCAGTCAATCAAAACGCAATCATGCATATGCAGAGCCAACAAACAGGCCTAAGCAAGGGGACATCGGTTGACGTTATTACTTTCAACACAGAGTTTATGTCAGGCCGTGCGGGTCAGGACCCAAAAGCAAACACGGACCATGGGAGTTAGGTGGGAACGCAAGGGGGTTTTATTCACAGGGTACGGGGACAGAGGAAAAGCACAGGGGATACTCAGCCGCTCCGTCGGGACGTAGCTCGGGACAGTGCTCGGGACGTAGCTCGGGACAGTGCTCGGGACGTAGCTCGGGACAGTGCTCGGGACGTAGCTCGTGGCGTAGCTCGGGACGTAGCTTCGTGGCGTAGCTCGGGACGTAGCTCGTGGCGTAGCTCGTGGCGTAGCTCGGGACAAGCTCGGGACGCCGAGCTTGCTCTCGGCGGTCGACTCCCGGAGGGGGACGTGGGATGTGGGAAAGATTTCCATCGCCGCCGGGACACGGGGAACTGGAGTCGGCCGGGGCGCCGACAGGACGCGGGGAGCTGGAGTCGGCCGGGGCGCCGACAGGACACGTGGAACAGGAGTCGGCCGGGGCGCCGACAGGACACGTGGAGCAGGAGTCGGCCGGGGAGCCGACAGGACGCGGGGAGCAGGAGTCGGCCGGGGAGCCGACAGGACGCGGGGAGCAGGAGTCGGCCGTGGCGCCGACAGGACACGTGGAGCAGGAGCCGGCCGTGGCGCCGACAGGACACGTGGAGCAGGAGCCGGCCGGGCCGCCGACACCAGAACCAGGGCTGGCGACGGCGCAGTCGCAGGATCCGGGACTGGCCGTGGCGCAGGATCCGGGGCCGGGGCTAGCAGATCATAGAGGGGTGTCCAGGCTGTCGGCAAGTCACAGGGAGCGGGCGTGCACTGCTTCCCCACGGCCGCAGCCCGGGCTGGAAAACCCCTCCGCCGGCGTCGAGGGCCCGAGGCTCCGGCCTCCGGGGCCAGGGCTAGCAGATCATAGAAGGGTGTCCAGGCTGTCGGCGAGTCCCAGGGAGCGGGTGTGAACGGCTTCCCCACGGCCGCAGCCCGGGCTGGGTGACCCCTCTCCCGGCGTCGAGAGCCCGAGGCTCTGGCCTCCGGGCCAGAACCCCTAGCCCGTTGGTGGCTCAAGGGCCCACCCAACGCCAGCCAGGTACCTGACCACTGGTCCGGCTCGGGGTCCTCATTGGGATCCTTATACCTGGGATCCACCACGTGATCGTAGTAACCCAGGCTGTTGCCCTGGCCATCACAAAAATACAGCCGGGTTGGCCGTGGACTACCCATCACAAAAAAGGGAAAAAAACAAAAAGTTGCCGGCTGGTTCAAAGCGCGGGTCGGTGACTTCTAACAAGCGCCCGGGTTTGCTGGGTCCTTGCTTATGGTCGGAGTATTCTGTCAGGCCGTGCGGGTCAGGACCCAAAAGCAAACACAGACCATGGGAGTTAGGTGGGAACGCAAGGGGGTTTTATTCACAGGGTACGGGGACAGAGGAAAAGCACAGGGGATACTCAGCCCCTCCGTCGGGATGTGGCTCGGGACGTAGCTCGTGGCGTAGCTCGTGGCGTAGCTCGGGACGTAGCTCGTGGCGTAGCTCGGGGTGAGGCTTGAGGCGTAGCTCGCGGTGACGCTCGTGGCTTCCGTAATACTCCGACACTGACGTCCGGGAGGAGGCTGGCTTTATCCGTCGCTGATTCCAGGATGAGCCGCAGCTGCGTCTCTTGATGACGGATGAGTCGCGGCTGCGAGCGGCGGAAGCGCGGATGCTACAGCGGATGCTACAGCGGATGCTACAGCGTCTATCAGAGGGGGAGAGAAACACAGTCTGGCCGTAGCCAGGGTTACTTCGGCACCCCCTGGCGGTGGCGCCTCCAGGATCCTCACAGTTTATTTCCCATAACACCGATAGTAATAATACATTGCGGGAAGTAGTTTTGATATAGATTTTCACAGATATTCCCTTTAGCAGATTTTCTTTTCATTTTTGTATTCACGACTTCCAGAAATAACCCTGCTATGCAATGCAATAAATAAGACTGTCAGTGACGGTTACCTTCAGAAAAGTACATTAAAGGGTGCCCACGAGCTGCCGCTGATGGAGAATGCGTGTTCATTATCATAATGACGCTCTGCACAAAATGTCACCACTCTGTGACAAACTAAACCTCCCGCTTTTTGATATGGTGCTTTTTCATGCTGTTCTTCTCAGTTCTGACACCACCGCGGAGGAGAGCAGCGTGAGCACTTACAATGAGCGTGATTTTGACGACTGAAAACTTCTATCCATTTGTCACACTGAAGGAAAAGAGACACATCTAAATTGAATATAGCACATGCATGAGATGAATTCAACTCCTTAGATAAATATGCTCATTTCTTTCCACACAGGGTGTCAGTGGGGGCAGTTATATTGAGGAGCATGCATCTCATATTGGACCCTACCGTGTAAGTGCAGCGAGAGAAGTGGGGGGAAGGAATACACTGCATGTAGAAGAGTCATGCAGAGCTTTGGGCTGTGGCAGCTTACATGAGAGGTCCAGTCTACTGGAGCGATGAACTTGGGCGGTGTAGCTGAATATGACCTGGAGAATGCGACCTTTTAAACCTGTCCGGAGGGGGGCAGAGAGCAGAAAGCCGCCACCACAAAGGAGATTCATTTACACAGTCACATCTGAGTGATTGCTCATGAAGCACATTTGCAATATGTTGTGGAATTATTCAGGAGCCAGTGGATATTGTTTGGTCGGTTATTGTGGAAGGCAATAGTCAGGGTTTTGTCTGGGAGCAAAGGAGCCTTTGTTTTGATTTGAGGTGGTATGACTCCACCTCCAAAAAAGGTCAGTAGGCTGTTATCACCTTTTTAGTAAGCAGGGTAAACGCAGGGAGCTTCAACATTTTCAGACGCTGACCTCTAGTTGCCGTAGTCATTATGATCGGAGCAAAGGAGGAAGTTAGGTGCCATAGTAAGAGCAGCAAAAGCCACACAGGGAGGAGGCCAGGATGGATGGGTCAAACAAGCACTTTCACCCACGAGGCTGCTGCTTGTGTGCCATGTGGCTCAGTGGTTAGCAAATCTGTCTTTCAATCAGAGGGTCGGTGGTTCGATCCCAGGCTCCGGTAGTCCATGACGTTGTGTCCTTGAGCAAGACACGTATAGCATGTAAGTCGCTTTGGATAAAAGGGTCAGCTGACTCATTTTAATTTATGTATATATGTTCACTTGCTAAATGCACTTAACAGCCTACGTAACCTGAGTTATGTAGCAACGGTATTCATTTTAACTTAAACCATGATATTTTTTCTAAATCTAACCAAGAGGTTTGGTTGCTTAAATGTTAGTAGTTTAGTTGCAATGAACAATGTGAGGTGCCTTTACGTGAATGTTTCCAATCCCAGGAAATTTAGTTGAAATTCTTGGCAACTGTTTTGTCTTCTCTCTAGGACCTTTTTTTTTACCAAGGTTTTTATACCAGTTTGGGAGGGGAATAAGACATAGTTTCTCCCAGAAGAGTAAGAATGCGCATTCCAATTACTTAAAGTTGTGTTATTTATATATTGTGTGATCTTGGCTTGCCAACATTGGCCACTGGTCAGCCTAAATTCAAGAATCTCCAGGAAGGAGTGTGTGAGCCATACGGCGTCACTGTAAGGACAGCAGCTGCAGTCACTGCGGTTAAGCTACATGGTGATGGTCAGTACTATAGCTATTATACTATTTATTTGAAGATGGGGTGATCATAAGACTTTAGTTTGAACAATACTTTGTAACACAACAACAAAACCAAGTTCATCGAGCATGTCACTCTTAATATTTAAACATGCTCAACCATGCTTTTTTGGGGTTAAGTATAATCTTACAAAAAAGTTGCAAACTTTTAATGAGGTTTCTTTTTAACAAACCACTTATTTGTGAAGCCCCTGCCAAACTACTAGTAATTCGTACAACTGTTAATCCATTTACAACTCAGCAGCAAGTTTCACATGGTTGCCACTCCAATTGGGTGCACTGTCGCATGATTTAAGAGCTTCAAATGATTTTGAGTGATAGAAGAGATGATGCAATGTTCTTGTTTTTCTGCTCAGTGTCAGCCGGTGGCATCCGCACATTCACAAAGCGCATTTTGGAATCCATCGCTCCATCAGTGCTATCTACACTGATGGAAAGCGAGTGCCAAAAAGGATAAGGTCATACTTCTAGACAAATTGTCTCACTCTATCAACATAAGAAAACAACTTCCAAGCGTACAGCTGTGCACATGGGGGGCTCCTAATCCTCCTCTCTCTCACCCACAGGGAGCTCGTTCTGGGCCGCTGCGCTCCCACTCCAAGGGATAAAGAGATGAAATTCATCGGGGGAGGGTGTATATTCCAGACAGTGCAGAGTCAGGATATCATCCTGTTACAGCAGCAAGCACAATAACTTTATGCTGACAAAAACTATCACCTCTTCCACTCATAACCCCCCCTCCCACAAGGTCAGAAAAAGCTCCCTCTCCCTCGCTATCTCCATGACTGCTTCGACCAATGCCAAAGCTCTGGCCCATATCCTTATGAAACGTTTTCTCTTTGAGGCTCAAGCCATCACGCCATTGTCAGCTTAATAAGTATTATAGCCTGTCAAAGTGACAGGGCAATGGTTTGCAGTGATGGGGAATTTGCCGTTACATTTTGGAGTTGAGTGGCTTTTAGGTTTTGTTAGCCTGTGCTCTTTTCTAATCTACAAAAGACACTTGTGGTATACTGAGAAAGGCAATTGCATTAAATTCCCAGAGAAAATAACAAATGTCAGGCTGCGCTTGGAAAACATTTCAAAAGAATGCAGCAGGACGGGCTCGCTGAAAGCCGCCTCGGGCTCGTGTGAGACAGTGTGGTCAGTGGCTAAATGCAATGAAATAACCTTTGCTGTTGCTCTAGTGCTCCGTCGACCTTGAGCAATGTGTGCGGCCGGTCTGTGTGGAAGTTACCAGCGTCATTGTCTTTCCCCGGGTGCTCGACACAACCGCCTTCTGAGCTGTCAGAGAAGATCGAGGTTCCAAGTCACTTTAGGTCATTATGAATCATTCATTAAGATACAATGAGCCATGTTACTTATCTCATTACGATTCACTTATCTTCCTCTGCAAAATATCACAATGCTTGGTGTTTCCATATGCATGGGTACATTTTACATTTCACTTGCAAATGTGTTGAAAGTTGCGATGGGTTGAATTTCTGATTGTATGGATGTAAAACTCTTAGTGGTACAACTTTCAAATACATCTGATCTGGGTGATTGAATTGCAATGTATCAGTGAAACATCAATGGAGAGAACTTTTCAAAAAAGGTCTGTGGTTAGAAATCTGAAATTCTAAAGAGACACGGAAATTTATACAGACCCTTCTCAAGATTATTATTTACCCATATGGGTTGCAGGGTTTGTCTTGAGATCCTGTCTAGTGAACAGTAGGCCTTACTGAGGAGATATAAAATATATTGACACAGTTTCGTCAAAAATAATTGATCTTCATTTTCCAAGATTCTTTTGAAATGTGTTTTCATTAGCTAGCTAACTCAAAGTGAACGGGATAGGGTTATAAGTTAGGGACAAAAAGTCACCTAGTGAGGTACGATGAGTCTTGTTTTACTGTTGTGACAAAACCATAAAGATATTTAACTATGACATTCAAACATGTAAAGTTTTACAGCAGAACAAATGCAGAAAAAACCTCACAGTAAGCCAGCACAGTTTAATTTCAGTTACAAAGCAGTGTAGTGAAGTGAGTGAAGTTTGCTAACACTAGCTAGCTAGCATAGCCACTATAAGCTACTGGACATATCAAACAACTGTGGGCTGGATTGAGCAAGACAGTTTTATCTCTTATTAATCTACTTTCTATTTGAAAGATGACAAGTGAGTTGTTTCTTCTTGCTGAAAGTAACTTTTTCCTGACTTTAGGTTACTACCGTGAATCACCCTATTGCCTTTAGTTCTCCATCACGCTTGAAAGTCAAGCTAATTTTTTGACAAAGTATATCGAAGTTGAAGTTACATTTCAATACTATTAGGGTTATGAATACCAGGAAGGGAGTAATGACATGTTTTTTGGGGGAATAAACTAATTGTCTTCTCAGTATTTGAGTCTTGTTTCAGAGCGTACATTAAATCACTGTTAAGTGAAAATGATTCGAGCGTACGTATGTCCCATCGTCTTTACTGTAGAAACGGAACAGATACTGAATCATCTGTCACGCAGCTGAATTACAAGTGTCAAGAAACGTCTAGCAGAGAAAATCATTATTGACAAGGGATTGAGTTCTGTCAGACAGAACTGCACGAAACCAAGTCTGAGCCCAACAATCCAAATCGGTGAATTGTTACATAAAATTGAAATCCCTTGTGTAACATATGAGATATTTTTTAAAGTTCATTTCCAAAGTTCAGAACATAATTTTGTTTCATTCAATTCCCCCCTGCAATCACTTATGTGTCAGCCTCTTTCCTTTTCCCCGTCCTTCCATCCCTGCCTGGTTTCTTTCCTTTCTCACAGCTATTCAGACCACTGCACTAATGGCTTTTTGGAGGAGTGAAAAGGGACAATGTCCCTGCTACTGCTACTACTCTGCGGTTTTGCTCAGGACTAATACATTCCCTGGCAGGGGTTGTTTATAATGTCCCTCTGATATAACTTTCATAATAGGACAATTTTACAGTGCACATGTTCTCAATCTTGCAGCTCGGCTGCTTTTCAATCCCGATTCCTCTTCTGTGCTAATTTGCCAGACTAAAATCTAATGGAGTATACCAGTGAGGTAAATCAAGCAACATTATGTTTTATCTTGCTGCCAATACACTGTGACAGATGTATAATGATCCATTATGAAGGTAAACTCAGCAAAGCAGTCTGCAGGACTAAATGTTTCAGAGGTACAAAAACAATAAGCTCCAGTGGCAGAACAACAAAAACAAAAAAAGAGTTAATAAAAAAGACTCCCATAAACAATGATGGTGGCCACACTGCATAGAAACACGCTCTCTGTGTCTTTGTCACCGGCCATGTATTCTCATGTCATTGGCGAGGAAATCAATGATAACAATGTGACCCTGCAAGGTCCTCTCCTTACGCGATGATTGAGCCGTTGGGATGACAGCCTCTGAAAGTAATGATCAAAACACAACTTTAAAGTCCTTCTTGAAATAGCTTTGAGTTAAACAGAAGAAAGCATTGCGTGTGATGCACGGCAGAAAGAAGCAGGACGCGTTTCAGTATCTTGATCCATATGCATGGCATAGTATGATATCCAGTTGATAGCTCTGTTTTCCTGGAGTTATTTCAGTGATCCATCTCTGCCTCTAGTGTGATCTATGCTTTAATCCCTATGCAAATCATTATCAGCCATTCGGAGTGTCAAAAGAAATGCTTTTGAAGTACCTCGCCCGAGACAAGTGAAACACACACAATCATGTAGACTACAAGCACATCGAGGGCATTAATCTCAGAGGACAAAAGGACGCCTGGTCATTTACGGCCAACACTGGAAATCCTGCTGGTTCATCTTCAAGGTCGCTGCACTCCATGAGCTGACATTGGGGGTTTTGTCCTTCCTGCGAGGCTGTGAAAGGTGATAAACCTGGGCTCTCCACAAATCTAGCTAGAGAGAGCTGCAACCAAGACCTCTTTGTGTGGTGTCTACCCGTCTATTTTAAGTGGGTTCTGGCCAGAAAAAAAGGTTCTGTTGTCGTTCTCTGAGATGATTCTTCAATCCCTACCCTTTGGTAATGTGACAGATTTATTAAAATAGCACTGCCTGCTTTTATGACATCCATTATCAAAGCTAATCCAATCATGTCCCTGTCTGAAATTTTGAATATTTTACAGCCGGCCATTGAAAAACGGAAACTCATGTTATTGATGGCAAGCACAACTGCACAGCATCTTCAGCCGGTAAAAGAATATCAGTATGATTTATATTTATTTTCTGCATTTAACTGCTGCAGACACAGTGTTAGTGAGAAATTCAAGGGCATCTGATTGTCATTACAGCACCATCAAACTCTGAATCATGGCACAACACCTAATGGCTTATTAAAGGAGCGTATGCTAAATTAAACATTATTGCGTCAATAAATGTTGCATGACATTAACCTGACAGTGCTTCATAAATATTGTGCATTTTCCACTAACCCTCTCATCACCCCGACTTCCTCTGTTCCCTTCACTCCTACATGCACAAAAGCATCCATTAATAACGGCGAACATGTTAGCATCCTGTTTCTCCTAATGCACTGGAATGACACAAATGAGCATTAAATAATTTTCAATTCCTCAAATTATCTTTCAAGTATTTTAATTAGCGAGCACTATGCAACATTGCTCACCTCCAGCAGATGGATGTTCTTGTCAGCCAATTTAAGCAAATAGTAATTACACATTAGAATTTATATTTCCAACACGCAAAACCCTTTATTCTAGCACTCAAGCCCATGTTTTACACATATTCCACAGAGGGCTTGACTTACAGTTGGTGAAGGGCTTATCGCCAATGTAGTTTCAGTATCAGAGCTAAAGTGGCTCTCTTTGAAAGGTAAAAACATCCAAAGGGATATTCCCCAAAAAAGTGCTTCTGCAGACCACAGTTTAAAATGACACTATTTCAATGACTACACAATATTACATTGTGACAGCTGAACCATACAACAAACTGTTAATTAGAGCACAACATAAAATAGCATTTACTACATGGACTTTACTACTATGTGAATTACCTTAGAGCAGGGGTTCCCAATACGTCGATCGTGATCGACCAGTCGATCGCAAAGGTAGTGCGGGTAGATCGCATGCCATTCAAAAAAAAGTATCCTCCCTTCGGCATTTGCCACTTGATTGACATAAAGAGCAGCCAGTCCGAGAGAAGCCAGTGTGCAAATGAATGTCAATCACCACAGAATGGTCGAACACTTGAATGCATTCTTCGCGTTGCGTTACTCGCTTGAGTTTATTCGCTCACTTTAACTTTATGTGGTTAATTCGCGCGATTCGCGCTTGAAAGGGGGCGGGGCTTATCTCCGTGGCTTATCTCCGTAAAAACAGTTACCGTTTCCGCCATCCACCATTAAACTTACCACTAGTTCTGCTTCATACTTGTTGTGGAAGTCCCTCAAAAAAATGTTCACCCGATTATTCTTGTTGAATAATACGCAGCATAACCCTGGCTGATTCCATTCAGTGCAAGTCATCAGAGTAAAATGTAATGACCAAAAATTTACAGAATTCTATTGTGTCATAAGGTTTTATGCAGTTATGCAAGGTACGCCAATATTGTAATATAAAGTATACTCAGTATAATTATTATTTATACATTAATAATGTATATATATATATATACATATGTAGCATTATTAATGTAGGTAGATTTTTTTTAACTTAGTTATTTTAAAAGTAGCTTGCAAGCCAAAAATGTGTGGGCACCCCTGCCTTAAAGATTACGATCAACACTAATTTAATTTCATTACTGTTGTGATCAAATATGGCAATTGTCCTTTCTAAATAATTGGTGAGAAACTCCTGTTTACCATTGTTGTAGTTCTTTTTTCTTGTTTCCTGTTTTATTTTGAAGTCTGTGTCTCTTGTGCCTTCTGTTTCCCCGCACTTCCTGCCCCTGTGATTGTCTGCCATGTCCCTGATTGTTTCTTGCTGTGTCCAAACCCTGTTTGTCTTTTGAACCGTTGCATCAGCATTTGGGTCCTATCTTGAATCCCCAAACTTAACAACCATCTCTTGACAAGGAAGCAACGTATTTCATTATGTTTGATATGCATGTATCGATACTACTTGTAATCTCTTCTAACAGGACTTCCACAACCATTCCTGATTACGTAACTGCTACAAATGATGCAGTAATGACCTTCATATTGGACTATTCTGCAATTCAGAATTAACGTACATATGGGAAAAATTGGCAAAATACATTTAAATGCTAATTTCTGTATAATGTTACGTTGCTGTTACTAGCCGTGGTTTGTGTTCTACGGCTGTCCTAATTTGCAGTGACATAGCTGAGAGGTAGTGAGTCAATTCTGGAAGAAGTTGAGAGGGAATGACGTTAAAATTGCTGACGATGTCATAAGATGCCGCATGGATAGTATGTATGCAAACGCATAACAACAAAAACAATAATGCAAACTACTAGCTAACCACCTAATCGGTACTAAGTAGCGTCATTAAGTATTGCAGCAGACTGTACACATGTAACCTACTTAAGGAGAATTTGATCTGTCGGCTGGCACATGATGTTAGCTTTAGCTGATGTTAGCTTCAGTGCAACTGAATTAAAGATTAAAATGCTGTTAACAGGTTGGTGTTTGGCAATGTATGAATCACATCCAATTAAAATGTTCAAACACGTTTATTGTCCTGTTCAGATCCAGGGGCTGGGAGTCGAAATTTGGAAATCCTTAACTGGTCATATGAGGATTGCCAATGTTTGAAATACTCGGGCATACACTTTTTTTTTAAATTCCTGAATCACCACTAAATTAATTTGCTTGTCATTGTTCACTTCACTCGGTACTATAAAATATTTCTTTGTCTGGTAAGTCTGCCTTTGGCTCCTCATCTTAGTAAAGCTAAATTATGTAATCCATGTTTCATAATGAAACCATTTAATCTATGAAGGAGATATATATATATATATTTTACTTATGCTTTCGTCTACTCTGACATTGAGACTCACTGTCCAGCTTCATTTGCCTCTGCAGAAATAAAACAGTCAAATACGTGGGGTCTCGACAGCTGCTCACACATTCATCCAGTACCCTGAAGCCCTGCTACCACTCTGAGGTTTGAGTGCAGGCCAGAAACACTTGCCAATGTGGAGGCATCCAACCCACCAGTACTCATTATGTGGAGAAAACCATGTGCTTGGGTGGCCATGACAGTCCTCCAGCCCCCACGGTCTGTGTGAGATATCAGGTCACGACTGTGAATTAGATGGCAATGCTCTTCTGCGAGCTGTAACTCCACAGCAGTTATCAGTGTCAAGGCTTGAAACCCAAGTCTGAAGGGTGGGGAGAAATGTCTGGCCCTGAATTATTGTATCGCTAAGTTTTAACTCCTGCGCTGACATCCCAAGATGAAATCCAGCTATTAGCCATTGAAATAATATTGCAATAGCACCCGAGAGGCGATTCAGTACAAGATGATGGGCATGCCGGCGATGCTGAGGTACAGCTGAGCAGTGTCGAGCAGCACTGAAGTGCTCATAATCACAGCAAAGATCATCCTCAAGTGTATTGCTGCTTTCATATAAGAGATGTTGGCTTACGGTAAAGTATTCAAATACATTCATAAGAAGGACTGACTAATGAGATAATGATGAAGTCTGCTACTTAGGACCCCAGTTAGAATTACAACTCATAAAGCTTGACTTGTTATTTTTAAGTGGAGTGTCAACACCTTTGCAACTAGAGACTGACATGATATACATTATCAGCAGGCCAATATCTTTATAGCATTGATACAATATTAGAGGTAATTTCAAACACTATTATTTTATATTGGGCCAATACCCTTTGGTAGACATGCTACACCACTATGTTTATATGGTAACATTCAGTTGGCTGCAATATGCAAACTCACTCTATATGCCCCTAAATCCTGCACACTCATCCTGTAATGTAATGTTTTGTACAGACATTGACAAACTGTTTAGAGTTAATATTTTGTTTTCCCCGCATTATTTTCTCTATTGCAACTATAGCAGTATTAAGGTATTCATGCTTATGTTGTGGCCAATAAGAAAAGAAAAACATGGTTATATTATGTATTGAGAGGCTTGCATAGGAATTATTTGGAGAATTTGGTCGAAGTCAAATTTGGTGGAAAATGTTATGCTTCAACCTTTACATGAAGTACGTGAACAGTAAAGCTTCATTTTTAATGGTCAGGTTTTAATATAATGTTATAATATGAATATTATATGGTTGAATATGATTGGATGTTACTAGTTTGCTGATGATGAGCCACTGACGGTGAAGTTTGATTATGGCAGCTGATACCAATGCAAGCACACCGCGTGTTTTATTTTTGAGCCTTATTCTTTTTTTATTCAATGTCAGTGTTTTGGTTCATGGGTATTATTCATACTGATTGTTGTTGATCGTTAATTGATCAATTGTAAAATAACATCTGTTTTTCGGACAAATTCTTTAATGTTGTTTTTAACAGTGTGGGGAGGAATCAATACATGCTACCTTTTTTGTTCCTTGTAAAATATCAATACTGTATCAGCTTCAAATCTGCTGGTTGGGCTGTAGCTTGAATGCGTCTAAGCCACTGATATAGGCTCAACTGCATCACCGAAAGCTATGTTTTCCTTTATTATATTATCAGGAAGTCAATTACTGTGACATTGTCTTGTCTTCAACAGATGTTCTAGATCAAACTTATCAGTTAAATGCATCACACTGTATGGAACAGCTCCAATCTCTCCAGATCTTAATCCAATGTACTTGTGTTCAAAACTCAAAGTTGAATATGCTTAATATATGCTTAGCTGTAGATAACAGATAGATAACATGCTTTAACATGCTATGCTGATTAGGCTCTCATAGGGTGTCATCTGTTATGGTAAATAATTATGAAAATAATAAAAGGATGTAATCCCGGCAGTCATTGGCCTAAAATCTAAAGATTTATATTAACAATAAAGAATATAATTTACAGTTAGGATAATTTGTTTGTGATTTATCTGATCAACGCATAATGTTTTGTTCTGTAATGTTTTTTTTAATTGTCCCATCATGTCATCAAGTTTATTAACTGGATCCCCATTAGCTGATGCCTTAGCGGCCGCTAATCTTCCTGGGGTCCACAGAAAGGACACTAATCGTTGCTTATAGGAAAAGCGTCAAATATTCAGCATAACCAACAGCTGTATGTTAGCATGCATATTTATTCATTAGAGAACCCACAGCCTTTCTCACATGAGCGTAAAGCCTGATGTTGATGCAGGTGAGACCTCCACCAATGCAGTTGGGGAGAGATGGAGAGTAGACCTTGCTTTGATTATATCAAGCCGCTGTCCAGTGTCTGTGCCCTTGTTCTCTCCTTTTATGAGCTCATTTGCTGATTCCAACAAGCGCAAGATGAAGAGATAGAAGGCATTTTTCTCTCTCTCCCGACTGATAATGTAATTTTGTGCAAGGCTAGTCTCCCTCAATACAGCGAGACTTGGACCCACTGCACTTGCACCTTTTTCCAATTGTATACAAAGAAATACATTGCTTATTTACGAGGCAATAATGGAAAACATGTTTCCAGAATACCACAAAGAGATTACATTCCGATACATTTCTTGGGGTAAATGGATCCATATATACCAAGATATCCCTCTATATTATTTTGCATGGAGATACAGTATGTAATGCATGAGGTATGCTGGCAAAAGATAACGAGTATATATTGGGTTTTCATGGAAGACCATGCTTCTTGCTCGCAAAAAAAGAGAAAAGGGCGGGCGAGAAGCAATTACTTGCAATGCCCTTGCCTAAATACTAGGGAGTCATTTTTATAGTCAATGGCAGGAAATAGTCTTATTAACATCCCATGTGGGAATAGCAATTCTGTGTGTGATGTTAAAGCTGTGATGATTTGCAGCAATTGCCGGCTCTCCCTCCATTTTCAAACTAGGAACCAGAGAGTTGTTGTTTTCTTTTTTGCATGATTGCATGAAAGCAGAGCTAAGAGACTGTTTTCAAGTACACAACACACTGACTATATTGCTTTGCCCTCTGTCTGTTTTCAGGTCAATGCCGGAGCATCGGAGGCAGCAAAACCAAGAAGCGACAGAGGACTTCTGAGACCCAGCTCGTTGCTTCAGTGACTTCACGCAGAGAGGCATCCAAAGGCGCCAGGTTGATTGGCATTGTTTGTTTTGCGCTGGCTTTGACTGAGACCCCGGTGTGTCATGCCAGCCAGCTGTGCAGCTGCAACCGCCAGCGCCCTAAAATATGCAATCATCAGCCATATCTCGGAACCCCCCGAGCCCTCATTTGATGGTCGCCTTTTAATGAGGAACAAGCCAGACGACTTACACCCGTTGCGTCCTTGCCGCTAACCTTTATGCAGAATAGATGAACTCCTGACATACAGTGCGGCTGGGCACAAGGCATTATGGGACACAAAGGATTCTGGGATGTGTACTCCCTCGTGAAGAGTGTTAAAACGCCAGTGGGGTTTGGTCTCACATGGACAGAAGGCATAGCAGGTGCAGAAAGCAAACCTTTTGACCAGTCAGCACCCCTGTCGTCCTCCCTTCATCACTCTCAACCTTTCCTCTCCCTTTCTGAGCCTTTTTTCTGTCTTTCTCTTCCTTTGTCTCTTCCTCACATATAGCTGTAAAAAAATCTCATTTGGCATGCATGAAAGTACTGCAGATAAGCTTGAACACTCACGCCATTGACTGACAAGGACAGATTGCCACCTATTGGTAATAAGCGGTCATTGGTGGCAGAACTGTGAATGTAAAGGTGACATCATTCCTCACAGACTTGAGCTCACTTCGAGGCATCTGTAACCCTGTGTGTGTATTTGTGTAGAGATTAAAGTGACAGCGGATTTGTTTGAGGATACTTGTTGTTGCTGTTTCTAATTCAGAGTCCTATCTCAGCTGAGACCACACAAAACACAAATTAGCATAACAAATGATTTTCTCTCCAAATTGATCTATTTGTTTAC
This sequence comes from Cottus gobio, assembly GCA_023566465.1. NCBI lineage: Eukaryota > Metazoa > Chordata > Actinopteri > Perciformes > Cottidae > Cottus > Cottus gobio. The sequence goes on along the minus strand of CM042217.1, from coordinate 22,686,016 downwards.
GAGCAAGACCGCATTACTCACAGCTCGCAAAAATGTCATTATATTTCTGTATTATGCTTCTGCTCGGCAACAGCTCTCTCATCTCTTCTTACACTAGGTAGATAAATAAAAAAAACTAAACGGCTCTCCATTTAGCCGTCCCATTTCTTATGGGGCCCTTGAACTAATCTGAAGCCTCTGTGGATTTTGCTGTACCCCGGAGAAATGTGTCATTGGACCCTCATTTGAATAATATTACAGGGGATAAAGAAGTGCCATTATGAGCAAATAGCACACCACAATCAAATCGCGACATTGCAGGAGACCACAGTTGGCACCGCATCGCCCAGACTTATTTAGCAGGCCTTTTAAGTCGGATCCTCTCCAACTTGCCCGCCGCAACCTGCTAAGCCGGTCCGTCCCGCAAATCCTCCCTTCCACACATGGTTGTGTTTCGCTTTTTGTCGGCAATTCAGTTGTTTAACTCGATATACAATGTCACCTAGTTCTTCCAATTCCTGTTCCACTTTTAAGCCTGTCTCACCAAAGCATTGACTACAAACTGCTGCAGAGCACGAATCTACCACAGCTCTTTCTGTATATGTGACAATACAATCTTTACTTTGTACACTATTTTATTATTTTTGTACCAAAAATGTTCCGTTTATTTGTTTTGTTTGCTTCATTGTCTTTCTATTTTTGTTTTGTTCTGTTTGTCTCTGGCCTATGTAAAGTGTCTTTGAGTGTCCAGAAAAGTGTTATATAAAATTTAAATAGTATTATTATTACAGATAAATATGTCAAATTGTGACAATATGGCAATTGATGGTGACAAACCATTTCATGGAAGAATGATCCAGACCTGACTTTAACTGCAACTGTAATTGAAACCAACTGAAAAAAAACATACATTTATTTCTTCTAGGATTGTTTTTCTTAACATGAATATGAGCATTGTATGATCTTTGAAATATGTGAAATATTGTACCTTTTGCCTATTATAGTATATAGCCCTCGTCGTAATGCCTTTTTATACTTTATGTGAAGCCTTGATGTTGAACGATGCTATAAAAATAACCTACAAAAGAAAACTGCTTACACATTAATACATCATTATATTAATTCAGTAGCATAACATATATTAACAAATTGGCAGGGGCTATTCTGCATAGTACTTTAGGATACTTTTCGCTGGATGCTTTTTCTCGTGATGCGAGTACTTTCACACTGCCACGTCACCAGGAATAAATATTGGCAAGTGAAGTAGAATATCAAGCAACCGTTATTGAATGTTATATGTTATAATAATGATTATAACAAGGGGAGAGAGTCCACTTAAGGTGATTAGGAGGGGTCGATGATAGGTTAAACAAACACTGGACTTTCACCCAGGAGACAAAAGTTGACTTTACACTTGTAACATAATGTTGTGACACATTTTGTGTTACATTGCGTATAGGTTAACCAGGAGCAGTTATTATTTATTAATGCTAGTTACACTGTTACTTTTTGGTGTTACATTATTATTTGAACACAAGCCGTGATCTTATTCTAAGCATAAGACCCAGAAGTTTTAAACCTAATCAGTCATTTCCTAATGTTAACCGCTTGGTATTATGGGTTTCTGCAAGCGTAACACAAGGGTGAAATCAAACATATTCACGATGCATGTAAAAGAACGCATGCCATGGTTTGCAAAAAAATACAATGTCAAAATGTTTTGTGGTAATTCCTTTTATATTTTTCTAAGAAAATTATTTACCCTGATATTAATTTCTTTTCATCAGATAGTATGAAATATCCTGCATGAGGATCACAGAACCTTGTGGTAAGATTGTTTTTGCAATACCCAAAAAATCCAAATGGACAAAAAGTCCTTCAAGTGCTCAGTTAAAATGAAAATGTATAATTTTCTTCTCAATTATTGCTTCCAAGGTCAAGAATAAGCTTTGTGCGTCAGGTTTAACGTTGTGGTTGTTATGTGGAGTGGTGTAGAGGACCCAAAGGCACGCTCACAAGCTGTTTAAATCCAACCAAGGACTTTATTTCCCTGGTGAATGCGGGAGGAGAAACGAAGAATTAAACAAACAAAACAACAACCAGAACCGTCCAGCGAAACAAGGTCTCTGCTTTCCTTCGCCGGAGTCGGGAGGGCAACTCAACCGAGCTCTCTTCCTGGGCACGTCAGGACCGCCACAGACCAGGTGTTCAGACTCACATGGAGGAACCAGACCGGTGACCGGAACCAACTGACAACGCGACGGGGGACGCCGTGGACCTTAAGTCAGCTGGCGGGATCACAGGAATGAACCAGCTGGGCCAAAGGAGGGGGGCGTGGTAGTGGGCGGCAACCGGGGGTGAAAACTGTAGGCTGACACAAAACAAAACATCAGCACATGGCCCACAATAACACAACAGACAGGAGGGCAAAACACAGGGAAGCACACACTGGGAGCAGACGGGGATCCTAACATTGGTTTTGTGGTGGAGCTGTTGGTCATTAATGCTCCTCTTGGCTACACTGACTTTAAAAGATCTCATCGCTTTTCTACCACCACTAGACGGCTAAGACAGGAAATATGCATCAGCTGTCCCCTTCCAAATATCCTCACATCTGACATGCAGTTAAATTGCTTTTAAATTGTCCCCGGAGTGCTGTCACACTTTCAGGAATATAGACCGGAGAAAAGAGAGAGAGACTGAAAGCAAGAGAAAATGTCAAGGATACGGGCAGCACGTTGAAGCCACGTGTCAATATGCAGGACACGATGGCATGAACAGCTTGAGCCTCTCATGCAGCCAAACTTCACACCACACACAGATTGGCCGTTATTAGTGTGATTGCAAGTGAAACTACAAGAGACACATGCTCTTCGGTTGTTAGAAGACTAACTGATGTTCTGTCGGCCATATTGGAGAACCTTTAGTTCATAGCAATGAGCGTATAGTATTCTATGTTGTGATTTTATTCATTTTTCTAAAAAAAAATGTAAGTTTGTGAAACAATCTCTTTATCTGCAACCGTGAATACAATCTAAATTAAATCATAATAATAATAATAATAACATATTTGCATGAATGAAGCTTTAAACTCTTCAACACAGCCCTTAACGTTGCAACTGTACAACATTTCCAGAAATCTTTGTGAGCCCGAACGGATTCAAACCCGGGGGGAATGGGATCGGACAGAGAATCAAAACTCTAAGCTAAATGCACCATGCTAAAGCATGTTAACTCTCGTCTTGTTATATTTTTCGCCATTATTTCTATACGGAGCAACTATATGGTTGCTGCCATACGCTGTGGTTGCTAGGAGATGTGCACGAAATCTGTAAGACCCGTCTGCGACAGTGGGATGTGGCGAGGAGGAGAGATGGAGAGGTGGAGAGGTAGAGAGGTGGAGAGGGGTGGTGGGGCCCTGAATGGAATCCTTCCTTCATTAGTCTCTCCCATGCTCGCTCACGATGACACATGTCTCTTTGGTATTTAATGGTAAATAGAGAAAAAAGAAAAAAAAAGCCAACCGGGTCGGCCTGTGGGAAATTGGTGTCACTCTCGCAAATTAGCCGTTGCTTTATGAATCTGAATAGAATAATTTGCGGTTGATCACTGCTGCCAGCAGGTTTGTTCCTTGCATAATTTCTTCCCATCGGAGGACACTACGTCAGAGTCGTTAGACGTTTCTGGGTCACGTCTCGCTGCCGAGGCATTTTTTTTGGGTCCGGTGGTAAATTGTTACATGAAGACGGCATGTTCCTATTGGCAACATAATAGCATCACGGCTCCCTGGAATGAGGGAGCAATGTTTGGAAATCAGCATCACATTATGAAGGTAATATGTGCCAATGCCCCGGGGCAGTGTCACCTCTCTTTCTTTGTCTCGTTCTTTTTCTCTCCTTCTAAAACACATACAACGGTGAAGCCGGCGTCGTCTTTGCTTTGATAAAAAAAAAGCAGACAAGGCCACTCGGAGTGTTGCCAACTTGGCAACATTTTGTTTAGATTTAGCGACTGTTCAGAGCCTCTTAGCGATGCAATTTCTAATACGCGACGAGTGACACATTTAGCATCTTAATCAGACCATCGGGGAAAAAAGTGAGAAATATATTTAAATATATTTCATTCCCGTGCATGCTGCTCTCGTTCATGTCTCTCCCTCTCCTATTAGGCCGCGTGCAGACAGGCAATCGGGCAGGCTGTAGGACACCTCTCGCCTCGGGAGTGGGAGCTCAGTTGTTGTAAAGTTTCTATGGTTACATTAACGCCTTCGCTCTGAAAGTCCCTCTGGATTGCAACTTTACAAAGTGCGAGGAAGCTGTGCACTCAGTAGGTGCCAAAGCTCCCATGCCCTTCAAGTGTTTTGTTGACAACTTTTCTATTGAATCTGTTGAATTTGTATTTGATCTCATATATATATTAAAATAGTGTGTTTGATCTGCACCGTCACTTTGAAGATTTTGTTTTTTACTTCAAATATGCAATGTTGCTGTAGCGAGTTTGTTAATATTTGGACAAAGCTTCCTCTTCCTCTTATATGGATTTATGTAATGTCTTTATGTGAACCGAAACTAAGCTTTACATTTACAAAAGCTCGTTAATATGGGGTCAGATCTGTCTCAATAATTACAAATGCACACAGAAAGATGCAAATGGAAAAGATTCACAAATGCGCACAGAACAATTCACAAATATATTTGATTTACAAATGCACACAGAAGGATTCACAAATACATTCCAATGCACAAATGTGGATTTGTATGTATTTGTTTGCGGATCGCACTGCATTTGTGTGTGAATCGCTACACATTCATGTGTGGGTTTTTTGAGACTCCCCTGACATCGACAGATTCACAAATGCAACGGGGGGTTCAGTGCTCAACACACTTCAGCATTCACTAACTAACCACTAATTCTGCTTTATAATTGGTTGAACATTAGTTTTGACATCTGATTGGCTACAGATAGGTCCATGTTGAAAAAACGCATTTGTCTCAACAACCCACATACAAATGTGTAGCGATTCATACACGCATGCAGTGCGATCCACAAATAAATACATACAAATCCACATTTGTGCATTGGAATGTATTTGTGAATCGTTCTGTGTGCATTTGCAATTATGAGACAGATCTGACCCCATACATTTACGACACCATTATACAAATTAGTGTATAACGTCTTTTTTTGTGTGCGACTTTTGGACCCAGTGCTAGCTACTTTTATTGATAAAGAGTTGGCTACACTGCCCATTCAGAGGCTACACAGACACAAACTTATGCAGTTATGCAGAGACTGTACGGGTTTATGGTCAAATTCCTCGCAGATATTGAGGGGGAACACGATGTGCGGATGTGATTTCGCAGATGGGAAAGGAATAGCAAGCGGTCATAGAGTGGAGAGGTCAATCTGTCTTCAAATTGCTTGTTCGGTCTCAACAGCGACTGGTAATCAATTTGCCATTGAAATGTATCGTAGGAATGAAAGAAACAAGTCCAGTAAGTCCAGTAAATGCCTTTTCTTTCTGATGGTCAGAACAAAACACAGATATGTTTACTCAGCGAGCTGCTGTGCATCTATTCTAACCTCAGAGTTGTGTGAGCTGGTATACTGTAGTATATGTGGACTTGGAAGAACAGAATGTTCCTGTTCCTCAATAGAATAAACTTCAAAGCAGAGCATTACAATGTGGGCTTGTGATCTCAGGGATGTCAATTCAATTTCCAAGATTGGCTGGGAAAATGCAGGTCTAACCAGTGAACAAGTGGATTCTTTCTATTTTTGTAGTAAACGTAGTATGTCCGCAATAAGCCTTGCATACTTTTTACATTTTCTTGTGTTTTAAAAAATATGTAAATGTAAAGCTGGGATGTCATATGCTTTTTTTTATGAATTAATAGTCTACCGTCATGCCACTTCCTCCTGATGTAGAGAGACATCCGCACAGTGAGTAAAACGTCTCCAGTTCCCTATTTACTGTCCCACCGATGGGGGCTGGTGCAGGTGCATCTTCCTGACTCATAGATGAATGGCCGTTACTCAGGCCCAACTCTTTTCCCAGGTCATGCTGCGGATGCAATGGTTTGCAGGACTGTGGTGCCGTCTTCCTTATCGCATGATCACCCTGCTTTTTAACAGAGATAAGTGAACAGACATGTGTGAGGAAATGTGAGCATTGCTCCTGTGTGATACTCACAAAAAGGGTTTCGTGATACCAACGAATATTTGTTTTGAAGAGTTTATTGTTCTGATTTGAAGATGGATTTTCATATTTGTGGATACCTTAATTTATAGTTTAATCATTTACAAGTAAGGAGAAAACTAAGGGCATGCTAATCCAGATTGCGCCAGTAGGTGGCAGTAGTAGCTTTTCACAGCATCCGGTACACTTTGGGAGTGCCGTACGTGAGTTCATAATCCAGTTGAATGGAGAAAGAACAACACGTCGTGTCTCACTCTTGATGTGTACTTGTTTTATTGCTGTTACAGGTTAGTTTACACCACATAAAAACAATACAGACATTTATAAGGTTATCCTACTCAAAAGGAATATGGTATGGGCACGTTAATGTGTTGCTAATTAAGTTAAAAGTGAACGTTAACTGAGGTAACCGCAACCTTGCATGTCCCGTAATGGCGTCATGTCTACGTGCTATTTTATCCATTTAGGTACATGCTATTGTTTTCCAATGTGTTTTATCTGTCATCCCGGACATTGTTAAAGTAGGAGTCAAGGTGTAGCAGCTCATTATTGCAGTGAATGTGTATTGGGTTATAGTTGTGTTACCAAGCTAGCCACTGTTATCTCTGTTCGGGCTACAGCGGTCGTTCGCGCCAGTGCCGTTTCAATACGGGCTTAGGTTTTACTTGTTCATGTATTTGGGTCACAGAGTTATTCTATGTTATGGTGTGTTCACACCGAACGCGACGCGAATTTTTCGCGCGACCAGATTACATGTAAAGTCAATGCACAGACGCGTTTGGTTGCGACAGACGCGAAATTTCGCCGGGCGGCGCGTTAGACGCGTTTGGCGCGGCGCGTTTGCCGCGAAATTCGCGTGAGTTGAAATTTTCCAACTCGGGCGAAAATTCGCGTCGCGAAAGCCAATCATCGTTGAGAAGCTCTGCGCGTCATCACCGCCGTCCTGCCGGTTTGAATCAAACAGCTGCTGATCCACCAGAAGTATCGCTGGCAGCGGCCGTCATTCAGACGCTGTTGTGCGGCTACGGATGATATTATGAACCCGGACACGGGGGCGTTTGATGGTCCGACATGAGAGGGACTTCCACAAGAAGGTTAAAGCAGAACTAGTGGTTAGTTTAATGGTGGATGGCGGAAACGGTACTGTTTTTACGGAGATAAGCCACGGAGATAAGCCCCGCCCGCGTTAAAGCGAATTTGCGTTGACGGAAATTAACCACATAAAGTCGAGCGAGTAAACTCACGCGAGTAACTTTCGCGTCGCGTTCGGTGTGAACACACCATTAGGCGGTTAGTAGGTGAACGTCTTACTATTTGAATGTGTTGAGCGATCTCAGATGTAAACTCAGTCTCTTCTGTTATAAATAGTAATAAATACTAAGAAATGGTGAAAGTATTCACATTAGACACACCTTAATGAGAAGGTTGACGGGTTAAGGTACTGTATATGGCATGAGTAGTCTCAATGAAGTTATAATATACAAAGACAGGTGTATGATATGTTTTGTGTAGAAAAGGGTTGTATTTGTATAGCAATGAGGAATGAGTATGTTTTGTAGCTATGTAATTGATGCAAATTGCTCTAGGGACTACATTCTCTTGTTAAGAGCTATATCTGGTTGACCAGTGCATTTGTGCAAGAAAAAATAATATAACAGAAAGAAGAGTATTCATGTGAGAAATAAAGATAATCCAGTTGAATGGAGAAAGAACAACACGTCGTCGTGTCTCACTCTTGATGTGTACTTGTTTTATTGCTGTTACAGGATTATCACAATAACCTGCTAACAGGTGCCAAGCTGGTACCTGTTACACCTGCATCATATTTAGTGTGTGTTGACATGCAAGGGAAAATGCATTAAATACGGTGACAGAACCGTTATTGAAACAGATACCAAAGTTAGAATCTGGCTGCTTAGGCCTTAGAAACATATTTAAGTAAGGCCAGAAGGCTCTAAGTAACAAAGTGCAGTGTGTGCAAATTGATGCCATCATATTGTTAGTATTCAATATGGAATTACAATAAAGCTACAGCGGAGAAACACATTACAGTGTGGCCTTTAATATTTATTATTTATCATTTTCAGTCACTCTTGTGTAAATAAATACCTGTTACAGGTAAGTTACTCCATAGCAAACCTAATCATATCTGGCTTGATCATTACATGTATGATTTTATTAATTTATGTCACACCAAATGGCTACTATTCATCTTGAAGCAATCATTGAAAACAATAATATGTGTAAAATAAGGCTACATCAGCACATCTCACTCAAAATGAAACTGTGTTGGAGGTGAATGATCAGCATGTTAATTGATTGGCTTTTGTCTGGAATTTAAATTCATGAGAATATTAACTTCATGAAAGAAACTAAATTTTAGTGATCATGAATTAGGCAAACTTGCTTTGTACTTTTCACATCTTACTTCAGATTAGAGTCTATTATTGCACATAAGTGTTTTTCTTCTTCACCAATTCCTCTCATGAGTTTTCTGCATTTCTTAAAATATTATTTATAAGTTTAATTCATTCACACTTTCATCTCATTACAAAACTGAATTAAATTAAATGACTTGGGTCTCAGGGAAGTAGCTTGTGCTTCTGTATGATGCCAGTTTAAGAAAACTATCTCCTATTTTAGTAGTATTAGTATTTTCAGACAGAAACTATGGGTTGCTCCAGTGCTCCCATTCAATAAAAGTGATCTATACCGTTTTGTTTTATTAATATATTGATATATATATATATATATATATATATATATATATATATATATATATACACTTCCTGAAAAGCACAATGTAATTTGGTGATAATTAAAAGGAAAATATAGAGTTCAGATACAGTTCTTAGTGAATTAGGAATTAAGTGTGTTGATTTGCAAAGCAGTTGTTGGTTTTGTGAGGAATTTTACCTTGGAATAATTGCTCCATTAAATCCCCAGTTGAACTGACAAACACATTACGCTATATTAGCATTGGATTGGAAAAATAATGTGGAGGTGTACCTATTGAACCTATCTCTACTACATAATTTACCATTTTATTAGTGCCAATAAGATATTTAAAAAAAAGAGAGCAAGAGAGAGAGAGAGAGAGAGAGAGCACGGCCAGAACATTATTAGGATTTTACGAACCTGTAAAATAAAACATTACTAATTATTCCTGCACAATCAAAAGTGCCTGCACTAGTTAGTTTTTTTCCTTTCTTTTCTGACACTTCCTGCTGGTTTGCAGTAGCTCAACCACCTCCTGTGTGAGTAATGAACCGTTGAGTTAACTGCATTTTCAGAGTATGTTTGTAATGTGTACACTGTGTGCATGTGGGTGCACCTTATGCCGAAGGCTGCTGAAGTACTACTTTTTGCTTTTGACAGCAGTGTAGATTGAGGCAGTACTTTATGAGATTCACAAAGTGGGTTGAATTGCATTAAACGAGCTTCAACCCTCTGGAGGTATACAAGTTCAAACAGGAAGCTGGGCCACACCGGACCCATGTCTAATAAAGTGACAAAATAGAAGTGCTGCCAAGCGTCATTTCCAATCTACTTCCTCGATGCGTCATTATCAGGTGAATCGACTGGGGCAGCGCTGCTTTTACTTCACACAAAAGTGCCAATGGCCTCTAAGTACTTGTTAAGAATTATCGCAACTCGTGCAGCTCTATCTCTTGTCAGATCTATAAATAGTACCTCCTGACAAATTGAGGTTGCCCTTATCAGAAAATTGAGATTTCACAGCTTTGAGGGTGAGATGTGAAGTGACACATCAAAGGGCTTTTCCGCTGGGTTGAGCTGGGCGAGGGTCTGATGGCAAATGGGGAAGTATATCTCGCTCAGAAAAAAAAAAGGCGAGCCAGATGAATATGGAGCTCGGGATGCACTGCTCACTATCAGCTGGTGACAGGTGATTATAGAAGAAATAGTACAAATTGTCAAGAGGGTGTGGCAAGAAAGGCAAAGAATCATTTTGGAGCATGAATTGCAATGCATTATTGTTAACAACTGGAATGCAAGTCAGATATTGAATCAGCTGCCTGTTATCTATTACACATTTAAACTTTAGAATCCAGTTAGTCTTTTTTTCTCTTATTCGGTTATTGGTGGGGCATGGTCATTGTCTTACATAGCAGAGTAACTACATGAGCTTGCAGTGAGTAAAACACCAAACACTTGGTGTAGACCTGTTTAACTAGGTTCAGTAAAGTTAAGCGGATGACTCAGTAATCCTGCTTCATGAGACAAGCCCTTCTAGCGGTAACAGACATCTATTAAGACCCTGGTTGTGGGGTGATTCTGTCCTCAGTACGCTGTCCTCATAGAACAAAAACTCCCATCCCTGATGGTAAATGTCAAGGATATGCAGACTACAGGCCTCTTTGTGATCACCTGATTCGCCATCTGAGAAGCCGTCATTTGACTGTTTGGAAAAGGACAGGCCCTTTAAAAAAAAAGAAAAATACAAGGCACCTGATTAGATAAACCACCTGTCAATCAAACTCTGACCGAAGTCAGTTGGAAGGAGAGAGAAATAAATGTTCCTCAAGAAAAGCCTTCAGTGCCTTTTTCTTTGCTCTTCTTTAAGTGAAGAAACACTTTCCAGCTCTGATACAACTGATGCTATTGTAGCATTTATGCTAACCTCTTGGAGTTGCTCTAGTTTTTTAGGACACACATAAGCTACACTTGTAGCTGCCACTAGCTCCTCAACTTACATTACATTTCATTTAGCTGACGCTTTTATCCAAAGCATTCCACCGTGAGTGCAAACTTCCTCAACGGGCACAAACAACATTTTTCAAGAATGGAGCTTGAGTAGAGAGACGGCGTCCACAATCAGGTTGTTTCAAAGGTAGCCAGTCTACGAGCTAATTTAAACCTAATAAAAAAGCAAACTCGCTCTCAGGCACTGGCCGATGGGATCCTATATTGCATTTCAGCAAATGCGTTCCACCTTTTTTTTGCCCTCGACACGCACTGTTTACCTACATTCAACCAAAGTCTGCTCCTCCGTGATTGGTCAACACTACACGGAGTACAAACAGGAACCGGAACGCCTCTGATAACAAAATCTTGTCCCGTTGCAATTGAAGGCATGAATCTGTTTATCGAGATTATTACCAACTAGACTTGTTTATTTTGTCCGGGAGAGTTTTGTGACACTTGCATAGAACAATGTGTCCACAGAACGCTCCCATAATATGGAAAATGCCTGTTATCTTCTACTCCATACGAAGACTGATAAGAGGTGGAAGTCTATACCTGTGTCAAAAGAGGTCCAGGATATCTCTGCTCCGCTCTATTCACAGAGGCCAGTGGCTATAGCCTCTCTCTGCTGATAGTGGAACAATCTTCAGCCTTCATCTCTCTCTGACTCTGTTGGTGAATTCACTAACTGTATTAAAAAACTGCTCAAACAAAATATCAGCCAAGGAAGCAGTTGTCGGTAGCCTTAAGCATATGAGATATGTGCTTGTACCAGCATGTACAGCACACACATCTGGAAAGTATGCCTTGCACAGAATAAAGATCAAAAATGTTCCATATCTCTTATGTGTTGCACTCTGATTTATGTATGAAGGAAGGCACGGCTGTAGCGTCACTGATAACATGCATGCACAGAGATACGGCAAAGGCCGTGTCATCTAGCTGATACTTTCAAACAGGCTTGGGTAGCTAACTAGCACCTTCAGGAAATGAGATCCCTGTGGGTGGTGTACTCCTAACGACTAATGAGATCATACAGCTAAAGACAAGGCGACTTTTTTTTTTTTGTGGAGTGAAAAACATAGGGTTGTAATCCAAGGCTTCGCCCATCAGGATCGGCTGCTGCATTCACAGTCTCCTATACTGTGTGGCACATCCTCATTTTAACCTCAGCTAACGCTCACTGCAATATTCATCTCTTAGAATATGCATGGACATTGTGTAGGGCTTTTTTATTGCTCACTTCGACATACTTTCAGCAAGAAATACTCGTGTTCCTAAGTGGAGCGCTTCTCCACTCTATCTTTGGTGCCACTGAACATGTGAAACCAGAGGGACCAAGAAAAGCACATTAAAGGAGGACCACGCGGAAAGTAAATGGATCCGTGAACACCACTGAATTGTGATTCAGCCTGCCGAGGTGATCCATTGTGTGGGAGCTGACTGGAACATGTGATTTCTTTTTTTTTTTTTTTTTAACTAGACTGTCTTCAAACTTAAAACATGGATAATAATTTGAACTCTGTTGCTATTCTCTGTGTAAGAGCTGTTGGAACTCTGACATCCAGTAGCTTGGTTGACTTCAAGCAAAAGAATAGAGACAGAGCTCTCTAACGAAGGCAGGTTTTTTTTATTTTGTCCACATCAGACTCCAGCACAAATAATGATTCCCTTTTTTCCAATGATTCTGTTAGTGGGTGAGAGATGGGCGGTTGGCACAGTTTGATCCAACCCTCTGAACTTTCATTTTTCGTTGGACTCTGAATGGAATTTATTTGAATTTACGGATACATCCGTACGTGTAATGATCTTTCCTTTCATCCAGTCCTTATGCTGTCTGAGCTATATTTTTCCTGTCTGAAGTCTTTGTCAGGCCCATGCATACATGCACAAAGCCAGACAGAAATCATTTTGTGCACATGACTAAGAAATCAGCTTGTCTCCAGGACCACTTTGCCTGGGGAAAAAAAAACCTCCAATCCTTAGTCCCTATTACCGAAACCATGTTTCTTGTTTTCATGACATTTAAGAAATCAGTTTTTTTTTTTTTTTTAACTAGGTTTTTGGACATGGATTTGTTCCATAGCTCATCAGAAATCTCTCGCTAATAAGGCACTTGTGGACGAGGTGCTGCTATGCAGTCTGCAATGCTTGTAAAAAGTTGTTTAGGGTTATACTTTAAGCAAAAATGAGTCCCAGTCAGTTCTAGCTGAGGTACCCAATAACCCTGAGTAGATATCAAACATGAGAGCTCCAAGCATCAGACGAGGCTTGCACACTAACACACACGTTTGTGTGGTATCATTATCACTACAGCAGTGGTGACAGAGCAATGTCTGGATGGGCTGCTATCCGGACATTAAAATGCATGGAGCCTCCAAACGATCAGCATCGTTTGGAGGTTGGATAACGTGCTGAAGAGTCATTGATGCTCAGTGCAATCAAAGAGACATGGAGTCAAGCCAGACGGGCGGGGTTGATGAAAGGAACAGATTAATAATCACAGGATAAAATGGACTGGCACCACTCTATAAAAGAACTTAATATTATAGCAGGGGTAGCAAAATATCTCTTCTCTCTGCCCTCCTGCTCAATTCCAAACTAGCGTCTCCATCATAACTGGCTTCATTAGCAGCCGGATGAGAAGCTACATTAGTGCTGCCCTTCCCTCTAACACTAATAGATGTTCACCATGTCTAGATTAACACTACTCTCCCTGCCCTTCTCATCATTTCACAGTATTTTACACTGTTTTCCGAAGTCATAAAGGGGGTGACGCCGTCTGGTCCCTACTGTATAAATGGCAGTTTTGCACCCACCTCACATTACCAAAAACAGTGGCGTTGCCATAAACCCACTGCCATATTCCTCATAGTTATGATTCAGTGACAGGGTCCGACCTGCCTGAGATGCAGGGCTCTTAAAGACTGCCTCGCTGCCAGTAGGCCTCCTGTTATGGAGCCTGAAATCGTCTGATTGGTGGTGGGGAGAATGCGCCGCTGTCTTGTGAATGGATGACCAAAAAGATGCGAGTGCGCTCCCCAGGGCAGGCAGGCACCTATTAAGGGCTCCTTTCCAGTTCGCCGCCTCATTGTCTTTGTTACACACATCGAAACCTTTGCACGCCCTCTGAGTGCCTTTGCCTCTGCTATAGACTAGTAAACTATAACTTCTAAATTGTCTTGTTCAAAGAAAGTACACCTTGGCCCAGTTTTCTTGGCCGTGGGATGTTTGATTGCCCGGATCGGCCGTATCGCTTTTCCTGCGAGTGGTTAGACAATGGTGCTCGAAATTGCCCATGTCCTTTAAAAACGTCAGTGTCGAACGGTGGTAATTAAATTCCAGACTCTCCGCAGTGGATAATTCACCTCACCATTCATGTTGTCCACGCACGTCACCTCTATCCGCACAGACTGTACTTGGCAGCAGATGTTTGAGCTATATTGTGCCTCAGAAAGCCAAAGAGCATTAAACAGAATTGTATGCAATATTTACAAAGGTTGGTATTTTCAATTGGTCTTTATACGGCGCATTCACTTTCCCCTTCCCCATTACCATGCAGTGAAGAGGTAGAGGGTAAGAAGGGTAAATACTCTGTCTTCATGACAAGATTATCTATGCACCTTTTAGGCTGTGCTGGAAGCTGCTTTTGTTTAATAAAGGGCTGATTAATGAACAGAGCAAGGGAGGGAGATAAGAAGATAGAGACCGGAGAAAGAACGATAAACTCTCCAGAGCCGGAGCCATCTCCACCCCTGCATACACATGGATGTGTAAGGTCCCTGTCTTCTTTTTTTCTAAACTTAAAGCTTGCTTTTCCCATTTTCTTTCTCTCTGTCAGGAGCAGGAGCAGCTCAACATTGCATCATTCAGCCACACTTGAGGGTTTTTTCTTCTTCTAAAAAGCATCAAAGGAACCCAGAGCTTTGAGGAAGTTTTTTTTAATCAGAGGAAAATGTGAATGGAGCTCTACATAGGGCCAGTCATCTGTATCTATTCTATGTGTTGTATGCCCAATAGATCAAAGCCAAGTATTCACTGCAAGACAAAAGGAAATATCCGACTTCTCATGATGTTGTTTTAGTTTTTGCTTGTTAAGTTCACTAATTAATAACACACTAACCGCCAGCATAAGCGCGATCTGAAGTGGGTGTGAGAATTACTGTACTCCAAGAATAACTGCATCTGTGACTTTTCAGCCCCTTTTCTCAGAGTGTGTGTGGGTGTGTGTGTGTATCAGCCCAAAGGCTGGCAACAATATTCATTTTCATTTCCTGATCAGATTTAGTTCTTTATTCCCCTTTAGTTCCCTTCGTTAGGCAACATTTTTGTTACCATACCGATGCACTTATCATTTATTCTGAGTGGATTCAGAAAAATGACAGATAGCAGTGCCCAGCACCCATAATGTCCACACTGTATTCTTCTGGTGACAAATCATCCTCTTATTATGAAAATATGGGATCTGTGATTAAAATGCTAATTAAAATATCATACACTGATGACACTGTGAGTACATTTCTATTGTGTCACACCGGTAATGAAACGATGTCAAGCAGATGAAAGAAAACAGTACAAAGAATATACATCTTCATTCTTCTGGGATATACATACAGGGGGTTGTTTGCTCTTTCCCCTCATCAGAGGAAAGGCGCACGCATGCGTGTGTGTGTGTGTGTGTTTGTGTGTGTGTGTGTGTGTGTGTGTGTGTGTGTGTGTATGTGTAGGTGTGTGTGTGTGTGTGTGCAGGTGAGTTGGAAGGGGATTCTCTAAGTCAAACAATTAAAGGTCGTCCATGTGGAGGCAGCGTCTAGAGACAGAGAGGTCGGGGCAATTTAGACAGCCTGTGTGTGTGTGTGTGTGTGTGTGTGTGTGTGTGTGTGTGTGAGAAAGAGTGTGCGAGAGAGAGAATAGTTCTTTACTGGTAGTCCTGGCAACCATTTCTTTCCATTACATGAGAACAAGGAATCAATTATTCATAACATTGTTTTATTGCATATAATCTGACTGGCCTTTAAATATATACAGTACGGATACATTGCTCAAACCCGGGTTCTCTGGGAACTCTTAATGCATTTCCAGCTCGCCAGGCTTGATTGTGCATGTACACATCGCGCTATAATCAATAAGGCTTTACGAGGCGGTTAAAGTGCTCCGACAGCTTATTAGCAGAGTCATGGATAATTTATAAATGGTATATACAAATATGATATTAATGATTTATATTTTTTTGTGTGCATGTTTATTTTCTGTGTCCCATGTGTTGCCTCCTGCGTGAGGCAACACATGCATGAGGAATGAGCGTGTGGGAGCAAGAACAAAGAGTTTGAAACCGAGACTCAGCGTGGGACTTTGTGGTGTTTCTGACGGCAGTCATGATGATGCGCACATGAGCACGGTACGTGCATATGATTATGTGGCATGTGTGAGTACATGAATGCTTTTTAACATGCTTGACTTTTTTTTTGCAGAGCTCATGGCCACTGATATGGCTCAAACACAAAAATCGATGCCAGTGCTGATCGAAATCTAGCTTCAGTGTGGACTGAGGGGGATTGCAGATGCCTTCTCACTCAAAATCAATTAACATAACATGTAAGCGCAAGCTCCTTCGCGAATCGCCACCTTAACGCGGTGAAGGAGTTTGAGTGGCTCAATGATCCTGGGAGCTATGTTGTCCGGGGCATCTGCCCCTGGTAGGGTCTCCCAAGGCAAACAGGTCTCGGAGGAGAGCCCAGACTAAGAGCGGTTCAAAAAACCCTGATGATAAGCAGCCCTAGGACTGAAGTTACCTCGCCCGGACCAGGGAAACCGGGGCACCCTCCCGGAGCCAGACCCGGGAGGCGAGCTCGTCGGCGAGCGTCTGGTGGCCGGGCTTTCGCCCATGGGGCCCGGTCGGGCTCAGCCCGAAGAAACACCATGGTGCAGCCACCCTGTGGACCCACCACCCGCAGGGACAGACATCGGGGTCGGGTGCTATGTAGACCGGGCGGCGGGCCGGGCAGGGGGCCTGGGCGAGCCGATCGCCGGCGACATAGACTAGCTCTAGGGACGTGGAACGTCACCTCGCTAGCGGGGAAGGAGCCGGAGCTGGTGAGGGAGGTGGAGCGTTACCAGCTAGATATAGTTGGGCTCACCTCCACGCACAGCGCTGGCTCTGGAACCAAACTCCTGGAGAAGGGTTGGACTTTGTTCTTTTCTGGAGTCGCCCAGGGTGAGAGGCGCCGGGCGGGAGTGGGGATACTCACGAGTCCCCGGCTGAGCGCCGCCGTGTTGGAGTTTTCCCCGGAGAACGAGAGGGTCGCCTCCCTGCGCCTACAAGTTGCGGGGAGTAAGGCTCTGACTGTTGTTTGTGCTTATCTGTCAACTGATCACCACCTGGTGGTGAGTTGGATCAGATGGCGGGGGAGTCGGCCAGAAAGACCTGGCAAGCCCAAACGTGTAGTGAGGGTGAACTGGGAACGTCTGGCGGAGGATCCTGTCCGGGAGGTCTTCAACTCCCACCTCCGGAAGGACTTCTCACACATCCCGAGGGAGGTTGGGGACATGGAATCCGAGTGGATCATGTTCAAAGCCTCTATTGTGGACGCGGCCGCTAGGAGCTGTGGTCGGAAGGTCATCGGTGCCTGTCGTGGCGGCAACCCGAGAACCCGGTGGTGGACACCGGGGGTGAGGGAAGCCGTCAAGCTGAAGAAGGAGGCCTTTCGGGCTTGGTTGGCCCAGGGGTCTCCTGAAGCAGCTGACAGGTACAGGCAGGCCAGAAGGACTGCAGCTGCGGTGGTCACGGATGCTAAAACTCGGGCATGGGAGGAGTTCGGGGAGGCCATGGAGAAGGACTTTCGGTTGGCCTCAAGGAGGTTCTGGCAAACCATCCGACGACTCAGGAAGGGAAAGCAGGGCCTTCCCCAGGCTGTTATCAGCGGGGGAGGGGGGCTGCTGACCCAGACAGAGGATATCGTCGGGCGGAGCTTTGAGGAACTCCTAAACCCGGTCAACATGTCCCCTGAACAGGGGGCAGCGCCTGAAGACTTGGGGTTGGATGAACCCATATCCCTGGCAGAGGCCACTAAGGTAGTCAAAAAGCTCCTTGGTGGCAAGGCGCCGGGGGTGGATGAAATCCGCCCTGAGATGCTGAAGGCGCTGGACTTTGTTGGGCTGTCTTGGCTGACACGCCTCTTCAATGTCGCATTGGGGTCGGGCACAGTGCCCATGGACTGGCAGACCGGGGTGGTGGTTCCCATCTTCAAGAAGGGGGACCGGAGAGTGTGCTCGAATTATCGGGGTATCACACTACTCAGCCTCCCGGGAAAAGCTTATGCCAGGGTGCTGGAACGGAGGCTCCGACCGTTTGTCGAACCTCGGATTCAAGAAGAACAGTGCGGGTTTCGTCCTGGTCGTGGAACAGTGGACCAGCTCTTTACCCTTGCAAGGATACTGGAGGGGTCCTGGGAGTTTGCCCAACCAGTCTACATGTGCTTTGTGGACTTGGAGAAGGCTTTCGACCGGGTCCCTCGGGGCTTTTTGTGGGGGGTGCTGCGGGAGTATGGTGTGCCGGACCCATTGCAACGGGCCATCCGGTCTCTGTACGCCTGCAGTAGGAGCTGTGTTCGTATCCTCGGCAGTAAGTCAGATACGTTCCCGGTGGGTGTTGGCCTCCGCCAGGGCTGCCCTTTATCACCGGTCCTGTTCGTGACTTTCATGGACAGGATATCTAGGCGCAGCCGTGGGGCGGAGAATGTCAGGTTCGGGGATCTCAGGATAGCCTCTCTGCTGTTTGCAGATGATGTGGTCCTGTTTGCCTCCTCGGACCATGACCTCCAGCATTCACTGGGGCGTTTTGCAGCCGAGTGTGAAGCGGCGGGGATGAGAGTCAGCACCACGAAATCTGAGGCCATGGTGCTCTGCCGGAAACCGGTGGATTGCTCCCTCCGGGTGGGGACAGAGTGCCTACCACAAGCGAAGGAGTTCAAGTATCTCGGGGTCTTGTTCACGAGTGAGGGTAAAATGGAGCGGGAGATCGACAGGCGTATCGGTGCGGCTGCAGCAGTAAAACAGGCGTTGCACCAGGCCGTCTTGGTGAAGAAGGAGCTGAGCCGAAAGGCAAAGCTCTCAATTTACTGGTCGGTCTACGTCCCAACCCTCACCTATGGTCACGAGCTTTGGATCGTGTCCGAAAGAACGAGGTCGCGGATACAAGCGCCCGAAATGAGTTTCCTCCGTAGAGTGGCCGGGCTCAGCCTTAGAGATAGGGTAAGGAGCTCAGACATCAGGAGGGAGCTTGAAGTCGAGCCGCTACTCCTTCGTGTCGAAAGGAGTCAGCTGAGGTGGTTCGGGCATCTAATTAGGATGCCTCCAGGACGCCTCCCTTTAGAGGTTTTCCAAGCAAATAATGATCTGACTCCTCAGAGAGCGGGATCACGCTCTCGCTCCCCCGCTCAAACAGTGTGCTGCCCAGTGGTAACTTGACTGTCTCTGCACCCCGCAACAGTAATCCTTTTTTTTTACCATAAAATCACCATGGACTATCAAGTGAATGTTACGGTCTGATATTCTTTTGGCTGTGCAGCTGAGCTCAAGGGATAAGAAGATGTTTTCCACGAGTCAGTCTGCATATACAGATCCATTAACGGTGTGGACAATTATTATTTATGAGTGCTCCCCATTTTTCAAATTCAAGTAATGGACCCGCTTAAACTTGGTATTCCAGTAGATTACACAACCTGTAATATCTGTATTGAGGAGGTGCAGTCACTTATAAATTGCATAGTAAGTGCAACATCTAGATTTGTGATCATTCTAATTTTTGGAGCTTTAAAGCTGAGTCTAAAGGTCCTTTCTTGACTCTGCAGTTTACAAAACAGCCCAACACAAGGGTCAATTCGATAGCTGCCAATATCATTTATAGGGCTTTTTTTGTCTAAAGACAGGTGCAGTGGCGACATTTATTGGGATGATATTGTAGTTAGATAATAAGTACAGAGCGTTGGTACTGGATTGGATTTTCTTTGTTGGAATGCAAAAGCATAATTTTGAAAATCAAACATTTTCATTAGAACTGGGGTCTGCAACAAAAAAGTGGAATTTCTCCAAAGACATTAGCTCGCAGCAGTGGCTCCGAAAGTCACTAATTCTTGTAAGGAAGTTGGTTAGCGGCAACACTGACAGCCTTTCAGGCCTCCCTCCAAAGCCGCTCGCCCACAATTATCATAATGACTGTAAACAACGGACATGGCAATTGTTGGTGTAGTCACAGCTGTAATGCGAGCAGGATGTGGAAGACTCCTTTGACCTTAATGAGGGCGCAGGCAGAAAAGAGGGAGTAGACCCCACTGACTGCTAGATAATGGTAACGTGAAGCAGATTAATGTCCATTAATGGTTTTGGAAAGGAATCTTCAACAATCGCCTGGATCGCCAACATACTTACAGGATGAGAGCCTCCTACCAAGTCTGGGTGTTATAATAAACAACACTACATTACCTTTGTAGCTAGGGACCTATACCATTTTGTTAAAGCACATGCATGTGCATGTTTTTGCTGATATCGGTTCAAATTTTTTCCACCAAAACTCTTTATGATTGATTGATTAATTCATTGTGTTTTCCCCACGAGGACATGTATTCACAGTGTAGGCACAAAAAGGACCATACATATTAAAAACTCATTAGAAATGCAAATCACAGGCACATGATGAATACCTATGTCATGGTAGGTCACAAATACACAACACAGCAATGAATAATTTGCAACGGGATACATTGAGAAGTCACAGAATGGAAGATAGCAAGTTCACTGCCTGTGCTGTAACACCTGGCCATCCACTTCAGGAATCAGCGTAACACACCAGACAGTGTGTTCTTAACAATTGAGCCCTCGGGATGTTCAGTCCGAAATTAAAGTAAAGCCAGGTTCTTTGACCCTTTGATCCTGCGCTCGTGAAAGAGACCTGGGGGGAATCCAGGAGCAGCTCGACTTGCTGAGCTAAAGCACAGACATGCGGGCCGGTGAGGCTCAGAGGAGGGTCGAGGGAGGGTCACGTACACCTCCGAGAGCCGACAAGACAACACGGTTCGACCCCGGCCTCTTCCACGTCTGAATTGAGTAAACAACAGCAGATGGACATAAACAAGATGGATGTCAACATGATCCCGACTGCCCAGGAGAGGCATGTCTGCGGGCCAACCGAAACTAAACCAAACTAAACTAAACCAAACAGCGTTTTGAGATTTTATCAGCAGCTTCTCTGCGGTATGGCATTTGATTTGTTCACCCACGCCTTCCCGCCGCTGTCTCGCCCTCGGCTCGTTCCTATTTGCTCGCTGGGTGTGCTGCCCACTGTGCCATCAGGATGTCGCTCATAGAGAGAGACGGAGCAATTCCAGGGCGACTGGTGTGGAAACGGGGAGTTTAACCAGAGGGGGGTTTGGAGAGAAAATGGCTTGTTCTGTCCTGTCTTGTTTGCCCTGTCTGAGGCGGGCACCCGGCCACACTTGGCCTCTCTGGCCTGACCGATCACATAAATACACACACACAAAAAGCTCGCCGTTGCACGGGTGTAGGCCTGCTGCCTGTTGTCATTGTCTGGTAGAGTCAATTTCTGCCGGTGGACGGTCACACATCACGGTGCAGCCTAAAGTGGTGGGTTGTTTGTGTGTCGCAGAGACAGAAAGAAAAACAGCCCATTGCACATTTGAGAGATGGGCCCTGCAGGAGGTTGTGAAGTCCAACAACCGAAAGAAAGCTATTTATTATTCACAAAATGATACTTGGGCACTCAAAAATAATTAATAAAAGGCACCATAAACAGACACTTCCTGGGAAGAACTGAATTGTATCATCTTAATAGCACCACATGACAACACAAAATGAAAATACAAAATAAATAGGACAAAATAAACATAATCTAGACCACATGTGTCAAACTCAAGGCCCGCGGGCGGCTTGGAAGGCACGATCACCACCGTGGACCCGTTTTCAGTCTGTCGCGGATCCGTTTCCGGTTCGTCGTGGACCCGTTTACCCGTAGTAGTACTTAGTAGTTAAATTTATACAGTGTTACAGTTACAACCGGCCCTTTGAGGGCGACCATGATGCTGATGTGGCCCGCGGTGAAAATGAGTTTGACACCCCTGATCTAGACGGTTTTAACTGGTGCTTTTGCCTGTTATTTTACTTCTATTTATGGTTTAATTACCTAGGTCTGAACATAACAACAATGCAAAAATAAAGACAGGATTTATGTATAAATGTCTTGAAAAATATCTGATACAGGTATCACAGGAACCACTGAACTATGTGCACTGATACCACTTTAACATTGAGATTCACACTGGTTTAGAACAGCGCTTCTGGCCTACGTAATGTTTATAAGGGAGAGTGCATGTGAAAGTGAAAGAGACAGTCAATGATATGCTCCACGAGACCTTTGGCTATGAGGAACTGACAGGTGAAGAAGAGCCAGGGAGTTCAGAGTCTGCAAAGTTAGTTAACTGGCAGACGGAGAAGATGGCACAGATATGAAGGTTGCGAGCCCGAGGGTGCACAATGTCAAAACGGGGAAGCAGAGACCTACTGAGAACCAGGGGCCGTTAAGCATCTGTCTTGCAAGTCTATAACATTTTATGCAAGCCCTTCTAAGTTCAGAGACACATTCATTAATACAGAAACCAAAGAGGGGAGGGAAAAAGATAAAATGTATGCCTATGGAGATGGGTGCACGAGGGAGGCAGCAGTGGCATTGAACTGCGACGTTCGTTGCAACAATGATATTTTTGATCTGCTCCTTTCTGCATCATTAATTCATTGTATTATATATACTAAAAATAATAACAGTACTCTTGATGGTTGGGTGCAACTAAAGCTAGTGAACGGCATACTAAAATTCCAGGTCAGGCAAAGTTATTTCATGCAGTTCAGTACACATATTTATGGTCACTGACTATATGTATTGTCTATTTAGCTAATGCTAAAGCTAAGACAGGATCTACAAGCACATCAGTGAATGATCAAAGCATGAATCTGTGACTGCTTCTGTTAGTCTTGGATTTGTGTGTTACGGCTCTTTGCGTCCATTAGCACCACTGTTAACACTGCTGGTTATCGCATTACGATGTTTCTGTAATTTTGCGTGGTCTCCGTACGCTTCTAACAGGAAGTGGTACGCTGTAGTGGCTCGGCTGACATCAACATGACCTTAATTCAACTGCAGTGGAGAATAATTCAATGCAAATGTATCCGCAGGGAGTCGGTTGAGATGATTCCACTCGTACAACAAGATGACATGAAATCATATAAGTCCATAATAGGATCCCAATGTGTGGGGATTGCACCTTGGTTAGCTAAAATCCACACCAGGTAATTGCAGCCGCATGAGTGTGAATGTAATTCAGTTAGTTCAGTCCGGTGCAATTTCCTCTCTTTTAAAGCTTACTGCCTCGCTCTCTTTCTGCCTCGCTCTCTTTCTCCCTCACTCTCTTACTGCTTCGCTCTCTTACTGCCTCGCTCTCTTTCTGTGTGTCACACACACACACACACACACACACACACACACACACACACACACACACACACACACATACACTCCCAAATGCTCACTCCAAACTTATCTCCACATTTCAATGAGCCCAAACTAATTCACTTAAGGCTGACAAATCTTACAGCCATATGCAGCGCCAACAGTCAGCTCAGCTCAGCTCTTTTGACCACTGCTGCGTCATTTCCCCACATGAGTTCATCAGTTCATCGCTCCGAGGGGACCAAACCTCCCCTGTGCATTATGTATGCCCTCATAGACCTAATTGAAACTGAAAATGTTATGTTCCTCTCCGGTGCTCTCCTAATAGGCTGGCTCTCAGTAACCAGGCTTGTGAGGCAATTACAACCCAGAGCCGTGAGTCGAGATGAATCTTAAAGGGGTAGTGGGCACACTGGGTGTGAATGACTGTGTGTGTGTGTTAGTACTGGGGGTCCTGGCCAGCTGAAGCCTAACTGACTAACTAATTATAGATGTCCTTTTTTGGCTTTGGGCTTCATGCTTCCCACTGTTCTGTCTGGGTGAGGGAACCGAGCCCTGGCAGATCAGACGAGATGCTCTGCTTCGTTGGCTCAGCTTGAAGGCTTCCAATCATAAACAACTGGGTGCCAAGTGAGAGCAGCCAAGGTTGCATCCTTATCCAACAATTTAAGGGGATGAAATCTGGGGCGCTTTCATGCTGGCAGTTTTATCTGAATCTGGGAGAGGCTTGCCTAAAACACTGGTTAATATAAACGCTGGAACAAGGCGCCGCAAGTTTGGTTCCTGTCGAGCTGGAGCTAGATGTGCAAAATGTGCAGTCAGAATCCAATTATTGCTCCGGCAGAAGTGGAATCATGTTCCAGTCCTTCTTTGATTCTTCACGGACTTTGAACACCTTTCCGACGTGAACACTTCAAGTACTTCATTACAAGTACAAGTCACAAGCCCTTTTTTGTATTTTTTTTTCATCTCCACACAACCACTTTCGACAATTGTTTGTGTGTATAAACCTTTAGGTATGGTCGGACAAGGTTTTTTACAAACAATTTATTTTCAAAAAAAGAACCTGCCATTTGAAGAAGTACATTTTGTTTCAGCCGGTTGTTCACTTTCGGTTGCGTGAGGTCTGTGTGCACCTGTCAATAGTGCGATTGTGGCTGCACCTGCCAAAACGGGCAACAATCTCATTTCTTGGCAACCGCTGTACACAACTGCCCTTCACTGCCAAAAGGACTGAAGCAGACCACCCGACGGGAACAACAGAAACAACGTCAGAAAGCAGACGAGGGTTAAATGTGACAAAACTCTCGGCTCCTCCAAACAAAGCCACTGTGAAAATGGCATACGGTGAGCTTCTGACTTCCTATACGGTCCTCTATCCCTGCGACCCGGGGCAATTTTTTTCGTATTGGTGAACATCTATTACTGTCTCCTGTAGCCTGAAACAAGAGAGCAGAGCTGGTCCGGTCCCCGCAGTCGTGAAGCTCCACAGAGGATTAATTAGAAAAGATGGAAAAGGTGGCTGAGGAAGAGCAGAGGATGTGGGTCTGTACTCTGGTTCAGAGCTGTTAGCACAGCTGCAAGTGGTGCACGAGTTCAAGCCAACATTTTACAAGTTCGCAAAGTTCATTCTTACTTCCTCTCTTTGTCAAAGGAGCACCTCGGTGTTGACAGCAGCGCAGATGCTCATGTTCATAAGTCAGAGAATCCCAGAGACGTGGCATAATGTGAATTTTAAAGTCAGTTGCGAATCTCTTTCACAGAGCAGTGAAGGCATTTGTACACACACAGTGAGCTGTGCCTCAGTATCTGTTGTCTGTTTAAAAGGAGCTATGGGAAAAGGTGTGAGTAAAGATGACAGTAAGAGCAAGGAGAAGTAAGGCGATGCACTGTCAACATCTGTGGTGCGCTAATGAGCACGTCATGGTCGTACATCCTTTAGATGGGGATATGCCATTTATTTTCCTTCCTTTGGAACAAACATCGTATAGCTCTGGCCATAGGCGGCGCTCAGGAATCGGATATGGAGAAATTAAATTATGGTGCACAATCAAGCTCCTGATAGCCAGTCTGATTCTTAACGCACTGTTTCCCACTGTGGTGGTTTGACCTCTGACCCTCTAATGCCAAGTTCTCACCAAAAGCGAAGCAAATTTATTGCAACGCTTTACTCGTGTGCTGGAAAGAGGGCGTGGCTTATCGCTGTGGCGTATTTTCGTAAAAACAGTTATCATTTCCATCACCCACCATGGAAATAACCACTATTCCAGTGTTGCGTTCGTCCCACATTATAAAAAGTAGGATACCTGCCTCGCATTAGCTGCCAATTTTTTATGGGCAGATAGAAAAAGATAAATGATAAAAAATCCCAGCAAACGAGTATTTCTTTGACCTTAGCAATCCATACGTTACATGGTGATTCACACCACGGCACAAAACAGTGGACTGAGTCACACGGTGCTCAAATGAGTCACACGGGGCTAAGCAACGGCTAACCAAGTCAGCCCCCATGTCAGGGCTGGTTAGCTGCCTGTGGCGGTGTTGAAGTGATATTACAAACCATTTTAGTTCACGCAGATATTGCACCAATAAAAATGTCAATACGTGTACAGACATTGTAAGTTGGAACAACACATTCAAGCCCCAGGAGAGCTCTATACAGGACGTGCTATCACTGAAGACAAATGTTGTTTTGACTTGTATA
This sequence comes from Cottus gobio, assembly GCA_023566465.1. Taxonomy (NCBI): domain Eukaryota; kingdom Metazoa; phylum Chordata; class Actinopteri; order Perciformes; family Cottidae; genus Cottus; species Cottus gobio. Next base: position 22,659,913 of record CM042217.1, on the reverse strand, counting down.
ATCTAAATTGTTATGACAAAACACTGGCCTGTCTCAACTAGTCTTGTGTTTTTTTTCTTTTATTAAATAAAATGTGTTTTTGTAAGTCTAAGTTGCTAATGGGTGCTGTGATTCGACAATATATTCTCTTTATCTGTGAAGTGTTGAGTACTGACTGCAATTCCCAGAGAATTGATTGACTGTTTGCTACTTTCAGATGGCCAATAATACAGCACTAATTCCTAATGAGGCAAAGCCATTAAGAGAGATCATCAACATGAGGGTAACTTGATCTGCAAGGTCATTTAGAAATTAGCATTTGGTACACCGTCTCTCTCAGATGAAGATTTTATTAATATACAGTAGGACAGCGGACCTCAAAATGAATTCCCTGCTTTCATTAGAATAACTAATGCCGAAATCTAGCACAGAGTGCAACTTACTGTCAGCTGCTTGAAATGCACTGTTGATTATCTTCCCTGGACTTTTCTTTCTCCTTTAATGTTTCCCATTAAGGCTTAATAGGAATGGCTGCAAATTGCACTGCCAAGAGAAGACACAAAACGGCACATTTACTGGGAACACTGCCTCAGGTTAAAATTAACAGTGCGTGTTTCTGGAGATATCCTGTGTCCATATGTGTGAAACGTGCATACTTACATATGTGAAAAGGACATCTATCTAGTATCTATCTATCTATCTGCCTCCGTCGTACGGTCATTACCATAATTAAAATCCTGCCTGAGTCTTTACGGCTCTCAGATCACTGCTCAAATGAAGTGCACAAAGTACTGTTTCCTGTTTGGACGGGAGCCGAAAATAGAGTCTTACGAAAGACGGCACTATGAAGAATATGATTAGTTGTGTTAAGTTCAAAAATCTTTGGCCGATTGTGTGAAGCATTTCAAATTGAATCACACTAATAACTACACACAATATACAAAATATATGCCATGGGAGAGAGATATCCCATGAGACAGAGATCCAGTGCCCCCCCCCAGCACTATAAAGCATTATTTTCTAACAGTTGATTACGGAAGGAAGCGCCCTGAAGTATCGGATGAGTGCTGTTATTGAATGACAAAAAGGCTGAGAGGTTATTTACAGCAGAAAATAACCCGTCCTACCACACAAAATAACTGTTGAGCTAATCTCCTCTTCCTTCTTCATATAGTCCTCCTCCTCTTCCTCCTCCTCCTCCTCCTCCGGCACAATTACCCCCTCAAATCTGGATGCATTATCTGAAGATGCAAAGAGAATAACGAGGAGAACATAAGATGATAAAGGGTACAAAGACCGAAACAGGAAGACTGGAGGCAAAGAGAAAGGGGTAAAGGAGTGCTGAAAGTATAAAAATATTGCATGCATACATATTCACGCTTGGACGCATTAAAACCCCCAAACAGGGAGCTAATGAAAAGGCAGTCTACTCACAGCTAACATGAGCAGCCACAGGATTGAGAACAAGGAAAGTCAAAGAGGGTGGGGAGTGAACAAGAGGTTCTGGATATTGGATCAGGGCAAAATAGTACAATTCTTACAAGATGTGGAGTAGGTGCTGATATGTCAGCTTTTCTTTCCATCCCCCTCCTGCAGCTTCTGTCAGAACAGGACTCATCTGCGAGGAGTGGAAGGAGGGGAGCCCAGTGAGGGGCACATTAGCCCTCAAGCGCTCACCAGAAGCCGCTGACACTCATCAGTCTAAGAGCCCTCCAGCTATGGCATGGCATCATCTTAGCAGTGACCTTGATTGATTGGTGCCAAAGACCTCCCATCCTTCCCAAACAAGCTCTAATGAGTTTTAATGCATGGCTTCTAATAGATATATTCTAACTGGCATGAACATTGGCATATTGAGTCTTTTTTAAATGTAATTTATCTTTTTAGGACTTGTTAAAGTGGTATTAAGTCATCGGTGACCTCTGTAGAACCAGAAGAAATTTCTCCAAGAACTCCAGAAGGTGTCACTTCCCTTACCACTCTTACCATTTGCTACTTGTGTAGGCTGTAAAATAGATGGACAACCCTGTGACATTGCACACGGCAAGGTCATTATAATCAATCACATTTTCTTCCATGGTTTTTTGGGAAAACTTCAACGAAAATGAGCTCAAATGAACCCTTGATGCATTGAACACCAATGACACTCTGGCAAATGGAGGAAGTTAATGTTATTCTTATCTGAGCTCCTGGAGTAACTATCTCTACCTACCGAGAACCAGGTACTCCCATGACAATTTATCAGAGAGAATGGGGATTCTAGGTCAGAAAATTAAAGGGTTTTCATGGATGAGTAGATTGATGAGCGGGTCCAATCTGAAATATCTTGACAACCGTTGAATGGATGGATCTCCATTACATTCGTGGTCCAGCGAATGATATGTCTCATCCAGCACCATCATCAGTTCCAGTTATTTTCTTTGGTTTATTGCTAAATACCTGCAAAACTAATGATATCCCATTCGGCATCAACTGTATCTGTCTGCTTCTCCAAAATGACAGATAATGATAAGCAATAAACTACATAATTGTATTTTTTTGTGATAAGTGAATCAGCTAATCAGATGCATTTTTTTGGATGATGATGTTTCTCTCTGAGTGATCAAACAACCCTCTAAAGGCTGCAGGCTACCGAACCTGTTCCTAAAACATTAATGACGTACAAAAGTTTCGGTTTCTGTGTGTAAACTTTATGAGTTGGTGCTTATTTTAAAATGTGCCACGATGTCTGATGAAATGTACTGCCTCAGGGTCCCGAGGCTTTTAGTCTTGTGTGCAGTCCAATGTAGTCCTTACCTGGTAAGAGCAGCCTTGCAAACAAAACGATTGAATAGGAAGAGAGCTTCTGTTGAAATCAAACTAACAAGTATGGCCAAGAGAGTTGAGATCTGAATGCCAGAAATTCAAGCTCCCACTATCATCCCTGTCACACACCATATTACTGTCATTTTGTGCAATGGGGCAGTGAAAATCCTCCTTGTTTCCCCTTTTAAATGTCACAGGGTTGGGTTCAGCGCTGACAGCCATAGGTCCACTTGGCTCAAATGTGAAGTGTTGATCAGAAGCAGCTCCTTGTGAGCTTTACAGTGCCATTGACGTATTGATATTCAGTGACATTTGAATTCCTCAAGGTTCTCTTTTCTTTTTTCTTATCACATTCATCTGAGTTGATTCCTACATGCAGTGCAACATAATGTTATTTCCAGATGTCCACAGTCAGTAATTACCAATGGTGTGGCAGTGTTTCCAGTCAAAACTGAAATCCCCTATGCATACCTGTAGACCTCTTATCTGTTATCCAGCAGGGTTATTCAGAGTTATGCTGGAATGCATGATGGAAAAAAGGTTATTTTTCATTTTTCCTCCGACTGACAAGTAAAGTGAAAAACGGGAACATTCCCTTGTGACAAATTGGTTCTACTGTACGATTGATATATTTTCTGGTTTTGATCATAGCAGCAATGTCCTGACATCCTGAGGTGTCCATCTTATTGTACATTCTGGTCAAAGTTGAGAGAATAAAGCATGTTGTTTTTTTTCCTCCACATAACTGTAGGTGAATACTGTGAAATCCTGGATCTTTACAGTATTTCTCAGTGTCAGGAAATGTTACCCCATGGTTGAGTGAACAAAATGTCAAAGGGGCTTAGCTGTAAGCTAACAACACAGCTCTTTATATGATTCCGTGGACCAAGTTATATCTTCACCACACACACAATAGATCATGGCTGCTGTCAGCTACAGCTGATCTATTGACTGTTACTGCTTGTACTGCCGGCGCCATTACTAATTCTGCTACATCTATTGCAACCGTGTTGGAACAACAAAAAGCCCGGAAGATAATTCAGAACATGTGGAGAGAAAATATTAAGCAATCAAGCAAGCGTTCCAAATGAAGCGCTCATCATCCAATTAGACAAGGAGCGGCAGATGGCCGCGTGGTAGGGACAGCTGCTTTTGGAGGTTTTCACTGTTTGTCTGTCCATCAGCGTGTCAATCATGTGTTGCTCTTCCCGAAGCTCTCACAGTGTTTGAGACTGTCAAAAACGTCAGGAATGTGTCATGAGCGCCGTGCATCACAGAGATGAGTGATGTTGCGGGTGTGGGATGAAGCAAGAGCTCCATCTAGTGTTACGGGGGTTTTCCATGACGGCCAGCTTCTAGTGCTTCTGGCCCCTAAGGTTTCCAGAAAACCTCCAGATAGATGATTACAACGTGATGTTTTAACTGCACTCAAGGAAATCGGTTGGTGCAGTAAAGGTTTGGATGTTTACCAATTCAATCCAGTATATTGGGATGAAATGCACTGTTAGATGAGTACTCACTTCAAAGTAGAGTGCTGATATGCATCTTACTACTTCACAGCTTTAATGTGTTTGATTTGGTCAAGTGGAGTGAATTATAGTGTATAGTGTTTTTTTATGTTAGGATTTCATCTGAGTTTGACATATAGTGAAATTCAGTTTAGATGTTGGTTCATGCTCAGATTAGAATCGTATGCAGGTAATAGTTAAAGGCTCAATTGTATGCCACAGCAACACTGTCTCATGGCCCCATTATTCTAAAAGGGCCCCAAAAACCTCAGAATCACAGCAGATCACTTGGGCTTTGTTTAAATATATTGTAGATTAATCACAAAAATAGCACTAAGGCAGGTCCTTTTATAACCTAATCAGACACTAACACTTATAATATTGTATTTTACTTCATGTTACACTCAGCTGGTACACATTCATGAATAAATTGCTCATAGACCAACAGCAAATGTTTACCCTCTAATCCTCTCAGTGATTGATCCAGCAATGAATAGACAAATGACATTATGTTGAATATGCATTAGTCTTGTCGAGAACTACACCAAAATGTCGCCCGTGTGTAAAGTATTCAGAAACAAAAAACAAGTTTTTAAGTGGTGCTGGATTATATTGTGTTTGTTTTCTTGTTTAAACCAGAAACTTGTGGCAGTCACCTTATTATAAGTCCACCTCTTTGTCCAGTGAAATCAACAAGAGCCATAATGGAGAGTGGAGAAAAAAGAAACACAGAACTTCCACGTCTTATCAGCTCGAAGCAGTGGGAGTTCTGTTTTTCAGCCAAACCTGCAAACATATGCTTATCTGAGCCTCACAAAACACCTCAATATACCCTCTCACGCACACACACACACACACGCACACACACACACACACACACACACACACACACACACACACACACACACACACACACACACACACACACACACACACACAAACCCCCATCCCACACTCACTGTTTGTTTCAAAGTCAGGTTCCTGACTGCACCGGCCTCATATGATTTGCCAGCAAGGATGGAAAAAAGGAGCTTGTGGGAAGAGGGGTTTGGTCTGTGAAGAATTAGGAATCAATGCATCAGGGCTGCCTTTGAACGCTCGCTGCAGTGTCGGATCCTGCAAGTCAGAAGTGATGATGAAGAAAGGACCAATAGGCGAGGTTAGTTGAAATATAAAGTGAGGGTATAGAGGCATAAAACACAACCCATGAGCAATGCTGTTGAGAACAAAACATGGAGTAAAAGATGAGATAAAAATAAATATGTATATATATATATATATATATATATATATATATGGCTGGCGCTTGTGTTCTGTCTGTGATGTGCTGGTACAGGATTTGCTCGTGGTGCTGAACTCCTTGTTCACAGCAGGGTCGAGTCGGGCATTTCAGAGCTTACTCAACAAAGTGTCGACCTCAGTCCGTGTTCACCCCAAAATCAAATTCCAAATGGTTTCTTATAAGGATTTTTATTTTTTTTACTGAGCCGGTGCAGGTGACACACCGATATACGGCGCCCTGAGCTTTTAGATGTCCTTCACCATGCTGAGCTCCATTTGGCCCGACTGCGCGCAGCAGGCAATTTCAGACATTTACTCGCCATTGCCTCCCACGGCCCCCACTCTGTTCCAGCTATCATGGGGGCGTCTCACTATCTTTACACATGCATTTGTCGACGGAAAGGAAGAGGAAATTAAAGATAGATACCTTTGATCATCTCTTCTGTCTTCTGTGCCAGTACAGACTGCAGAAGATTACAGAGAAGGAAAGAAAAGAGAGAAAATTAGTTAATCTGGCTTCTCGAAATGAGAATGAGGTCCATCTCTGTCTGCTGTAGATTAATAAGGAATACGACTGCAGGTCAGAGATGATTAAGAGCGTAATGAGTCCAGACAGTAGGGCGAGGGTGTGAGATGGTGCGATCTTTGCACAGCCTCTTGCAGTAATGTTGTGTTATCTTTTTTGTGAAAATGTATTTAGTTATATTGTATAAGCTCATTTCTATATAGGAAAGATAAGAGGATTAAGCACAGAGTAGTCCTGATGCAACTACTGCCATTACAGCTAATAAAAAATAGTATTCATAGATAGATAGATAGATAGATAGATAGATAGATAGATAGATAGATAGATAGATAGATAGATAGATAGATAGATAGATAGATAGATAGATAGATAGATAGATAGATAGATAGATAGATAGATAGATAGATAGATACTGTATTCCTCCCCAGGGAGAAATTTGTTTGTGGCAGCAGCAAGCCAAGTTAAATAGGAGACATACAAATATTAACTATGAAAAATACTCAATATATACAATACAATAAAATAGCAAAGTGTATTACATTTAAGAACATTAAATAATAAAGTATACACAGAAGTGTATATAAAGTATATACAGTGAAATAGAAGTTTGAACAGTGACTAACTAAACGACAAAAGCAGTGCTAGAGTTATTGATGTTGATGTTGATTCAATTGAAGGAGGATCTGGCCAGAGGTGATTTATTATAAACCCGTTTCTTTAATGATGACTCATTATCACGTGATGGTTATTAGTTTTGAATTGACCTAAATATGTTAAATACCTCAGGAGCAGTGATATAAAAACACAATAATAAAAAAAGGTACTTTGTAGATGAAAGGATGCATATCTGACCTTATCTGTTACTGTTCGACAACAGGGATATTCATAATAGAGCCAAATGTTAGTAACACTGCAGCTTTACTCTGACGGTGTAAAGGTCAAATGGTGTGTCTCTGTCTCTGCTCTCTGCAGCCATGTTCACTGAACATCACATACTGTAAATCTGACAACATTAAAAATGGCAAATGTATAAATATGAATAATATTTTTCCTGTCCGGTGACCTTGATGTTGAGAATTAAGTCATGGCGGCAGTCTGACAGTTTGAGCTGAGGCAGAGCTTTCTGTTGACGCCCCACTGGTGACTCATAATTCGCCGTAGGATATTTTAAATTACAGACTACAGTAATTCTCAGCTCGGGAATGATTGCCTTGCTTATTTCTCTCCCTAAGCATTAAGAATGCCCTGCCAAGCCATCCTGCAAACTGGCATTAAAGTTATGAACTTTTTATTTATGACGCTCACAAAGACAAAACGCTGAAAGTTAAGATCATTTGATCAGATGAGCTACTCTGGAAAATTGAAATTTGGGCAAATTTATTCAAAGCTAAGGGATATTTGTCGATGTGTCCGAGTGTCTTCATAACTCTTGAGACGGTGCATTAGGTGTTTTGTAAATTTATAGTTTATACGATCTAATATTTCTTTGATTAAAACAGTGTGGTAATATCTCATGCATCACTCACATTGTGTTGGACTCCAGTGGGCAGAAGCTAAACAGGCACAGTATGTACATAGTGTGTGTGTGTGTGTGTGTGTGTGGGGCAGCTTGCTGTGTATGTACACCTGCACAGAGACACAACACAGACTCATACATATTCCTCTGCTTGACTTCCACCCCTTCCACAATATCTGCAGAAATGAGGAGGTTTTGTTTGAAGACAGAGGAGACAGTATTTATGATAACCCGCTGGAGCCCCAGAGGCTCCCCACCTCATATTTCATCTTAATGCCTTACAGCCTCACATATTTATTTATTTTCCCTGCCTCACCGTAGAAAACTTCAGAGGAGAGAAACAACAATGGCAAAGCAGGCGACTCGCCGTTCACAATCAGTCTCACCTTGGCCTTATCTGACGCTTCCATATCTCAAGAGATTAAACTGCCTGAATCAGCCCGTGCTCTCGCCGGACACGGCGAGACGTCCCCGGGGAGCCGGAGAGGAACGATGGGTGTCTGCTGGAGCGGGGAGCGTGGCAGCAGGCCTTGCTGGGCAGGCCATTATATGCCCTGCCATGCTGGTTGGGTGGGCCCCACCGTGCCGCTCTGCATCTACGGCTTCTGCTCCATGATGAGGCCTATAGAGCCCTTCATGACTGAGTTTTTCACGGGGACTTACAAGAATCTCACCACCGAGCAGGTGAGGCACTCAGCTGTGAAATGAGATTTGTGGCTGCTGCACAGTGACGGAGGCCTTAGGTTATTAGGTTGGCCAGGTTGTTGTTTTAATATACATAATGTGAATAATCTAAATGTATGTACACAAAGTTATGAATCCCAATAGGTTTGTTTGGTTCAGAGGTGCATGTGTCCACATATACTCAGAGCTACAGAGACTATTTGCTTTAATATAAACAATTGATTTGTTACAAATTAATTATGTGAGTGAATATAAAAGTCAACAGAATTGTATTCCATAATCGATGTCATTATCACATTGATACTGTACTTGGCTATCTCCTTATATCATTTCTTAAACTATATATGTTTAAATTGAGTCAAATCATATTTTGATTAACACCATCTGATAACTAAATATGTTTTTTACATGTAGCGTAACATTGTGAATGAATTCCTTAGGGTAGCTAAATATTTTTCACAAATTGTTTGACCTGAGGGAGTCACTAAAATATAGTTTCAGAAGGTCACTAAAATAAGTTGGAGACCTCTTCTGGTGACAAAGAGGTTTTTGCAAAGATTTTGCAATCTGAGTCATCCTAGAGGAATAATTATTATTGTAATATGTATTACTTCATTGCAGCATTCACCAAAATGTTATTTTCTCCCCATACATGCCGAGAATAAAGAACATTGACAACTATGTAGAGCCACAGAAAACTGATGTAAGCGTTAGCTAGACGAGCATCAGCAGAGCTGTCCTGTTTACAGCAGAGCTCAAAGCCTTCGGTGCAGCCTGAAGGGGACAGGGGAGGCTCGGCAGGATGGCGCCTCACATGGGGGCATTAGGAAGAAACCGAATGGGGTCCTTCACACCTCTGCAATGACAATCACTTTGTGATGCACAAGGCGGGCTGGGAGCCACTTTATGGCAGGTTCAGCCGAGGTGTCCTCATTTCATGCTCAACCATCTGTGACGCAAATTACCTTTCAATGTGAGGTCCTGATTGGCTGGTGGGATTCCATATGAAGTTGTAGGGATTTACTAAGTTTGTGAACAAAGTGCAGACCCCTGGGATTCAATTTACATTTGACACAAGAGTGACTAACATATGCTAAAGGAGCTCCTCGGGATGCATTTAGACTGAAAAACTAAACAACTCAGATTTGTGCAGTTTTTATGCAGTCCACGTTTATTTGCCACAAGCAGGACATTTCTTTATTGTACATGATTACTTAAAAAGTATCTAGACCCTTAATCTCGTAAATGTTAGTTTTTTTTTCCCACTCAAATTCAAACAGCTTGCACAATAGCATCTCGAGTTCAGTGCACTGCATTTGTTTAACTGTTGTGAAAAATGTCCAGTTAACTCTTTCTAGCGACTGATTGGTAAGGGAAATCTGAATAAAGTAACACATTTTATTTATATAAGCCTTAGGATTTACAATTGTGTAGGAATCATGGACTCTGACACTTCCTCTAAAAATCACTATTCACAACAACCGGTGGCTCTCATCCGCACACATTGTATTGTTGCTCAACAACTGATAGCGATGAGGCAGATTTGAAATCGTGCCACTGCCATAAAAACCCATTTTTGAATAGGACTTCAGTCAAGGCCAAAGTGGAGCACCAAAAAAACACTTAATGGGAAGAGCAATTTAACACCCGTAGTTTTGCTGAAAGAGACCTGCCTTCCAAGCTGCTGCCATTGTGTTTATTTTTTATAATAATAAAATGAATCAATTTGTCACATCATGAGCCTCATTCGCACTGCTTCCTGTCTCCACCGCGGACGTGCAGAAGTCATTTTTCATTGATCATGAACAGAGGTGGCACTGCATCCTTCCTCGTCGCCAGTGATTTGGTACATTTTGTAAAAAGATAAAAAAAATATGCTTAGTGAAATGTAAAAATGAAACACCAAAGTATGGTTTACATAGTGTACCACCGTGTCATTCGCATGTGCCTTCATCACCTCAAGTGATTTCTGTGTGGTATTCACAGGCGCCCTTGCAATCCGCAGCGAGGAACCCTTTTCTAAAGATTAATTAGCTCTTTACCTTCCTCCATTTCCAGGTGACTAGACAGGTGTATCCTGTGTTGACTTACTCCAGCCTGGTCCTCCTCATCCCCGTCCTCCTGGTGACAGACTTCCTCAGGTACAAGCCTGTAATCATCCTCCAGGGGCTCAGCTATGTCACTGCGTTTCTGCTGCTGCTCGTTGGCTCGGGGGTCCGCTCGGCTCAGTTGGCCTTCTTCAGCTACAGCATCGGCTTTGCGGCCGAGGTGGCCTACGTCTCCTACATCTACAGCGTGGTGCCGCCGCGCTTCTTTCAGAGAGTGACCAGCTATGTCAGAGGGGCCTTGCTGCTGGGCTACGCTGTGGGCGACCTGCTGGGTCAACTGCTCGTGTCTTTGGGTGGGGTGTCCTTGTACTGCTTAGGCGTTGTGACTCTCGCCTCCGTCTCCGTGGCACTGATAACCTCCTTTTTCCTGCCCATGCCTGAGACTAGTTTATTTCTTCAGGGGACCGATTCTGCCCAACAGGGAAGCTCGGATGAAGACAGTCACGACTCTGAGAGCTTTTCCGCATGGGTGAAGAGCGTGAGGGCCGCCAGGCACGTTGGGAGGATGTTTGGGAGACTTGTGTTGGATTGCAAAAAATGTTACTCGTCTATGGCCGTGCTCTTCTTCTGCATATGGTCGGCCACAGGGAGATGCGGCTTTTACCAGGTTACAGGGTACGTCCAGCTCCTCTGGGTATACTTGCAGCCCCACAACGTCACGGCCTACAATGGAGTGGTGGACGGCCTCAGCACACTGTCAGGTGAGTAATGCAGCGTTGTGAGCAACACTTTGACCTTTCAACGTGCACATTTTGCTCACACGGTAATGCATCAGGAATAATAACCCATTTAACATCAATTAACAGGAACAATCTTGACTGATGGCGATGGCAAGACTTGCAAAGAAATAGGCCTGTACACACTTTAACTCTCCATGAACCCAACTCTTCTTTTTCTGAGACATTGTTTATTCGTTATTGAGCTTTAGAGGTCTGGTCGGTGGATTTTATTTTTCATTATACACATTCCGCTAAATAAAAATAATTGAACAAATAGACAGAAAGAAAACACAATCCCTTTCCATTATCAGCATTCACAAGCCCTAAAGTATGGCAGACAATAGCAGCAACATTAATTAGACTGTTTAATTGCCTGCTCTCATCCCCATATGGGTATAGCAGCTGCTGCCATCCAGCCAGTACACTTTTATTGATTATAGAACAGATACAATCCTGTATTCCCCAGAAGCCAAAGGCAATTACTCTGTGTAAACCACATCCAGCTGTATGCATTTCACTTGTAAATAGTTCTGCCCAACATGCAGTCAAGCTGTAGGGCCCTATGCCGGATATTTCCCCAAAGATCTTCTGTTCCACACCTAGAAAACCTCCCTGAGGAAACAAACTTGGAGGAAACCAAAATTATGAATATGGATTTCTAGCATGATAAAATATGGCGGAAAAGCACAATATAATTTATTATGTTTATGTTCAGCATATTAATGACTTTATGTCCTCGAGCTCTAAAACAACATTTGCTTGCTGCTCATTATTAAGATCAAACAAAAGTGTGTATGCAAAACCAACTGAGTTATGCTCAGTGAAATGTTTTTGTATAGTATGACTTTAAAAGAAAAAAGAGTTACAGGCTTCTATATTTTTATCTGTGGTCTCACGCGGTGATTACAAATCATTTACACTTCAAACATATTTGTTTTTTGCAATTCACTTTTTATTGCAAAAGAGGTAAAGTCAAACATAGTTAACAGGAAATACAACAAAAAAGACAATATAACTATCAACAAAACCAATGGAAATAAGAATGTTTTTAAATTACAATAAATGCACATAAATAGCTGATATATGTACATATCCAATAGTCATGAAATGTATTGGGGAATTGGCATATAGTTATCATTCATATTGCATAATGCCAGACTCGGCGTTACACAACACATTCCTATTACTCACATTTGGTAGCAGCCCTTGTCTATCAGGACATCATTTATCACATTGCTATCGGACAATTATTATAATGATAACAAAATGACATACAATGCAGGCCATCCCTCACATCCTGAGATAACATCGTATAACAATGTCAGCTTAGCTCTAGCCGTTTAATATTGTAATCATGGAGGCCCCATCTTTTCAGAAATACCTCGTCTTTTGTATAATTTTACATGTTACTGTTCATAATTGGAATTTGTGTTAATTTCTCTCAAACTTTAAAAGGGGTGACTTTTTTATTTCTGTTTTGTTATTTCTGTTTATATTCAGGCCACACTGGAGTTTAAAGCTTGCAAATTCATATTTCCCTCCCCCACATACAATACACACACAGTATGATGTAATCTAATCAGCGTGAAAAGCCAAACACAGCTTGATGTCCCATATTTGTCCTCTTCTGTGCCACTCATATTACAAAGTGGTTCATAAGCAGGGTGAGCCGCATGCAGCTTGTGGTTGAACCTTCATGACTACAATCAGGGCGAGACGAATGATGGCATCAAGGTTAACTCAATGTGGGCTTGAAGACCTTAGATTACACACAGAAAGCATGTGTTACAAACTGTGGGCATGATGTTGGAAAAACATGAGCATTAAGGACAAAAGTCTTGAGTTGCATCCTGGGAAAAATAATAATCCATACTGGGCATTACAAGTCAAAATCTGTGCCATCAATTCTGACCGTTATTTATTTAGCCCCACTGCCTACACGGCTCTGCGTCAGTGCCTTCTGGGTGGTCGATCGGCCCGTGACTTTGGTCCAACTATGAACTATTTCATGGACTTTCGTATTCCAGATTCTCATGTGACCCAGGTGATGGATCCTAATATCTTTGCTGGTCCTCTGGCTTTCAAGATCTCTGTTAGCGACCTCTTGCTGCCACATGAAACATGTAATTATAGAATAAGTACAAAAGCTAATCCAATTAAACCAATTCAAACATACTGTTGAGCCCAGCTGCATTATTGATTCCTCTCTATGAAGCTGCACGGCTGGCTCCTGCTGACCCCGCCATGCCTCCAATTGACACTGCTGAGGAAACTGTTCCAATTATTCAGTCTCCATTCGACCCCCCTCTGCTAATCAGCACCCAGGGATTGATTAGGAATATCTTAAATACACACAGGCTCCAGTGGTGCAGTGTTGGACTATTAGCACTGATTCATCACAAATGGACGAGGACTCAAAGGAAATGTACACATTTAAATGAGTGAAGCAATTCTATCCAGCTTCTCTTTATATTCTAGCGGATAAAGAGCTCTGAGTGAAGAGACCCATGTCTCGGGTTTCCCTATAGTTTTTATTCAATCTTCAGCAATCAGCAATTTAAAGTGATGCGAGAGGAAGCGATGAAGAGTGACGGGACGAAACCGGAGAGACTTTCAAGGGAGAAATGAGGTTAAAGTCCTAAAATAACCAAATGCTTCAAAGAGCCATTGGAATCCCCGACTGTACATCCATCCTCAGGGACGAAGGACTCATCACTCCTTTGCATGTGGCAAGAGGACCCTTGCCACACACTGTGCACAGCGCCACCCTGTGGCAGAAATAGGAAACGTCACTTTCCAAAAGGAGTTCAACCAGTCCAATGTTGGACAGAATTCTCTCCATCGTGCGTTTCCTGCTGCTAAAGAGTTACGTCATGTGGACATAGATATGACGTGACAGAGTGGAGACACAGCTGATTGTATCGTGTGAAATACATTGCTGTGTGGGATGAATTAACCCCGTAGTCACACAGGGACTGTGTTCTCCTTCAGGAGCTGCAGCCACTGTCGCTGTGGGACACATGTCTCTGGAGTGGTCTGTGTGGGGGGAACTGGTCCTGGGGGCCTTCACGTTCCTGATCGCGGGGTCCATATTCCTCATGGATCTGACTGACAACATCTGGATCAGCTACTCGTTCTTCTTCGTCTTCAAAACGGTGTACATGCAGCTCAGCACCATCTGCACGTAAGATAACACAACGAAATGCTGTGCGTCAGTGTGAACACGTGCTCGCTTCTACTGCGTTGAACTTGAATATACGACACCACCATGTGCCTCACGGGCTGTAATGGCTCTAGAAGAGTATTCCAAACCTCCAAACACATCCGAACCGTATTTAATGTTGTTGTTGTCGCACAGTTTTACGACATAATTGCGTTGTGAAGGTTGGTCTGGCTTTTTATTTGTATGTGCGTGTGTAATTTGGGCTACAGCCATGCTTAATACTCAGACTGTGCAAAGATTTCCACCCCGAGCACAACATAAATCAATTACATCCAGCGCTAACACCAAAGGATAAAGGAATTACTCTAATGGTTTTCAACCTGGTTTATTTTCCTTCATTTGTGTCACTGTGAAACATCTAGTCCCTGGACAAAATTAAGAGCTTTTAGTCAAATATGTTTCAGCTCATTGGTCCAAATGGAATTATCTCAACAATGATTGGATATATTGTGTTCCCTGTAAGAAGAATACTACAGACTTTAGTGATCCAGACCTTTTATTTTTACTATGTGTTGAAATGTCTTGAAAATGTTTGGCGAGATTTCCATTACATTTCATACACATACATATAAATATCCATGTCCGTAGAAGATGGATCCCAATGCAGGTGATGTACTAACTTATCTGTTGCCAGCAGAAAGTCAAGGTTTTTACTTATCTTGTGAGATATCGCAAGATCTAACAGATGGAATGACATTCATGGTTCCACACCATGCATCCTAATTGACTTGGTGCCCGAACTATTCCTCTCATGGCTGAAACTTGTGTTTTTTTTTAGCAAAATGTCTTTTTCAGATGAATGAACAGGAAACAAACGCAATCTGGGTCATCTGTATTTGTTCAATATTGTTGTTTATGACCAAATAAATACCTGCAAAACTAATTATATTTCCTTCAGCCTTATCTGTACTTTTGGTTTAATGCTAATTAGCAATGGTTAGCATGCTAAAACCCTAAATGGTGAATATGCTTCATATAATCTGCTACGCATCCTTGTGTTAACGTAATAGCATGTTGACTTTAGCATTTAGCTCTTATTACGATAAGTTCTAACTGGATTAATATTTGCACCATCATGTATGTATCTCCCAGTTTCCAGATCGCCAAGATGCTGAACAGGCAGCGCTACGCGTTGGTGCTCGGCATTAACAGTTTTGTGGGCACAATCCTCCAGAGTGTCCTCACCGCCGTCGTCATCAGCTCCAAGTCTCTACAGCTCACCATCATCTCGCAGGTACTCACACATCACACGTTGACTTCAACACATGAGTTGCATGCTTTATATTTAATTTATTAATGCATTGGAAGTAGAATATTGAGTTACATGAACTCAACTTGAGGGCTTTTATGAGAGCTTAAATAAATAAACAATTAACAGTGCTTATGAAATGCTTAAGGGAAAAACATGATGTTGTTTGAAAGGCCTTAAATAATGAATATACATGGGGAGGCGGATCAAGACGATGATTGGATGAAATGGTTCTTTGATTTACAATTCATCATCCACGGTGCATGTCACCCTCACATCTTTTCAGTTCGTGATCTACGCCTTGTACTTTGCTGTCATCTCCCTGCTGTTCACAGCCAGAGGTGTGTACACGGTCCTCCACATGAAGCGATCCGCTGCAGGCAACCAGGAGGAAAGAGCCACCAACCTGCCGGAGGCCTCACGCCTTTGAATAAAAACTGTTATAATCTACTTATATCTACATCAAGCTTTGCAATGTGGTTAATGCAATGTGGCTTTGCAATCTGTTATCATCAGGAGGTAACTTATTGATTCTACCGACTAAATGAATGAAAGTGCAATGCTTAAATGTGGCCACCAGAGGGCTCTACATGCACACTGTAAAACAATAATATAGACATCGCAGCTCTGTGGCGGTTCAATCCTGACACAGACATTTAAGACTATCATTGTGGATGTACTGGGTGTTTTTAAAGTAAATATATATCCAGTAAGCCGGAATGTGTGAACTATAAAGTTTTGGACGTTCAGTTGAGATGCTGACGATCTACATTAATAATCATTATCTACATTGTTTCCAATATGTGTTATGCATGTTAGTGTTGATTTATGTGTAAATACATGCCTGATCCACAATGAGTCTCATGTTTGCTTCTTGTGTTAGTGATTGATTGATGGAGAAAATCTACAAAAGCATCTACGGGATATTCAGGCGTGCTTACATGATATCTGGTACAAATGCTGCACAGCCTCCTCAGCACCAACAGCCTGCTTCCATCATGTCCAGTGAGGATGCATGTTGTTACAGCAGCTCGGACTTGATGTTTTGACACTGAATTTGCAATACACTTGGGATTGAATTTGGTGAATTAGCGGCGTTATTAGGTGCAATAGGAAGAATATCTGAAAGCAACATGTAGTTGCCAGGTAACATTCGATTTGTAAAGGCTTTGCTTTGATCAAAAAGGTCCAAGTCGGTCTGCTGTAGCTACTAATGTCTTTGAATGTGCCGAGACATGCGTCCATAAATGTGTATTTCCAGGATGTAAATCTCAAGAAGTCGGGCTAATCATGTGCAGTAATCATCTTTCTTGGAAAAGCGACCTCGTTATAATCAGTTCAGCGCTGCGATGCTCAGCAGGTGAACCGGATGCTCTCGGTCTGCATGTTTATGATATTAGCCGATGAACAATATCCATCCTCATTAATGAATGACACCACATGGCAGTCACGCAGTAAGAAGAAAAAAAAGGAAATGAATTGGTGTAATGATGGATGTGTAGTCACGTCTGACCTGTAATTCTTAATTCTTAAAAGACTCTAATCAAGGCTCCGAGATGGATATGAGGGGCAGATATAAGCTGGAATTACCTGGCACATTGTATGCGTCGCACTTATTGTTAATATACTGATGATGACAAGTCCCTTGGTTGTGTCCGGTGTCATTAATAAGACGTATAATGTAAAATGTATAATGTAATGTAATGTGTGGCAAAAAAGCCACCGATAAAACATGTAGTGCATATTATAGGATACTGGAATTGGGTACCTCTTGAAAGGGTATGTTTGTGAACCTTTAAGTCATGAGCATATAAACAAGGAGCCGATATTTTGACTTGTCATAGTTTGAAAAAGTTCAACTGTGACTAATAACAACAATAATGGGTCTGTGTTCTCTACATGTCACAGAGCGCCATGACAGTGCGACACGGAGCTGACATGACCACCCCAAAACCGAAGCAGCTAAAGGATGTTCAGCCTTCATTAATTTAATTATTCACACTTGGGCTTTTCCTGCTGTGACAGGTCAAAATGTCCTCTGTGAAAAAGGCCTATTGGGATAATATGTCTCCCTTTGAGAACCAATTCCTGGAACTGATTTAAAGTCGAGTTAACTGAAAATCGACGAAATAAAACGCTCTGCCAGTCTTGTCAGGCGGGGGTTTAGGATGAAGATTGAATTTGGATGTAGGAGGTGGAACGATTATTACTTCTAGGAAATAGTTATTGATACATTGAGTTTGTTATTCATCTGAATTCAAGCTTTCACGTAAATCTAAAGCCCAGTTTATTCAGTTGCGGTCATCAGTCTCCCCGTCATATATTAACTATATAGTGTTGTAAGTGAATTAAGGAAGCAGGTTCATAATCATCCGCCTCATAACTCACTATCAGCTGTTCAGCAAATAAACAGCCACCCACTTTATTACAGTTCCCTTAAGTCACACAGTCATCATTCCCTCACCTCTGAGAGAAATACAAGCAGCAAGCCGGTCACCTGGGGCGGATTTGTTGGACGAGAGGCAGAAGTAGTCAAGATCGATGGAATTAATAAGCGTTTTAATACGCACAGGTTTGACGCACAGGTTTACGCCGGCCCGCACATGATCAAATCCTCACGGACCACACCGGCAGCGTGATAATGTATGTGTCCACTGAGTAAGAGTCATCCGAACAAAGTCATCCGAACTTTAGAGTATGTTAACCGAGGGAAAAATAATCCCACTTAACCTATTTTTTATGTTCTGCTTGTCTCACACATCTAACAGCAATAAATACAAAAACGACAGAAAGGTCTACCATGATCTGTTCAATTTGGTTTATTTCCTCTGTTTCTATATTTGCATGCATCACAAATATGTTACTTTACTTTTACCTTGAACAACAGCTGATGGTGAACAAAATGTATTTTGTTCTGCATAAGAGTAAGGTCTTACTACTCTTGGCTCAATACATTCCCTCTCATTTGATTCGGTTTGATTCATGGTCTACATGAAAAACAATATCACCAAATGAAAATACCAAATGTTTCTATCTGTTTCAGTTGTGCGACCGTGTGATCACTGGTGAGAGTCAAGTGGGAGACGTCGCTTTGTAGAAGTTCTGCTGTACCGCCCACACAAACCTGTTCTACGCTCCCACAGTTCCTCTTTCTCACACTTGTTGGATGCTAGTGGGATTATATCATTTGGTTTAGCTTTTTGAAAAAACAACCTAACAATAAATTAATTCATCTTCTAACTGTTCATGTTTGCATCTGCCATCCAGGTCTACCCCACTTTCTAAGATGTTATTCAGCAAAGGGGGACTCCAGGACTTCAGACAGCTTCCTTTTCTATTTACAGCTACAGCCAGTATGACAACCAGGGTATTTCCCTTCATATAGCCACCTGTGAGGCAATGCTACATAACGACAGGTCCGGTCTATATTTATGATTTTATTGGTGTAACTCACAATGAGCACCCTGTAAAGAGAAAACATTACGTCAACCACTTAACTGACTTTCTATGTGGTCATACTTGTTTTTGATTAATCAGTTCATGATCAGTCTTCTTTTATTTCATGAACGTGTCACATAAAGTCCTGTGAAATGGCAGCCGTTTTGGGGGGAATGAGCTAAATGGACTGCATTCATACAGCACTTTTATTCAAAATCTCTTTAATGTTTTGCCTCTCTTTCAATTATTTTTGCACACACACGCTGGTAATGAAACTGTCAACCTGCTGCAGACTCATCTTGAAGAACTCTCCAGACATTTGGACATTGAAAGTAAGTCAAGTTTAGCCTTTAGAGTTTGGTGTATCTTTGTGGGTAGTGACGAGGCCACCTCGGTACATGATCCACATTCAGATAATATCAGTTTTGAGGTAAAAATGACAAATGAAAGTAAAAAGTCGTCTTGGTGCAGACTATTCAAATGTGCTGTGATTTTCCTGTACCAGTCCAGGGAGAAAATGTATCTGGTGTGTAACCAATGATTTCTATTTAGAGACAGTTTTAGGTGATTACATTATTAGGAGATTGATCCTCTCTACAGTTTTCCCCTTAGGTGCTTTTTAAGGGCTAAGTTGCTTTGTGATTCATTCCTTCTTGTCTTAACTGGAGGAACAAATCTTTGAAGAATTATCTTAGAATGTCGTCACTGGGAGCGACCCTTAGAAAGCTAAGCTGTATGAATACAGCCCCTGGGGTTTAAGTTTTTTTTTTTCTGATTTTAACATAATCTTTACCTTGTGCTAGTATATAACATGATAGCCATGTGTTTTATATCAGAATTTGAAGAAAAAAAGCTCATCTCTCTCAAGAAAGAGAGAACAGTTTTCCAGAGCACTGTTTAAATGCTGAGAAGTCAGATTGTTTGAAGATTCTTCAAATCTGGTGAAAATATGCCGTTACTGATCATTTGTTTTGGTGCTTGAAATTGATTTACCAATGGCTTAGGTTATAAAAAGAAGTGTAATCCATTAAATACTATATATAAATATATATATACTTTTTTTTTTTTATAAATATATATACATATAGTATTTAATGGATTATACTTCTTGTCGTAAAATGAAAACTGTGTTCTCTCTGTCATTCTACTTTCACCATCGAGGAATTTACAGGACTGAACAGGACTGAAAAATGACTTTATAACTACATATCAAGCTTCTTATGAATATGTACAGTGAACAGCAAGGCTGGCTGCTGTGTAGGTGGGGGCGCTTGTGAGAGTGGGGGAGGCCCTGCTGGTGGGGTCGCCACCTCTTGGCTGACTGGGCTGGTCCTGATTGCTGTCATGGAGGTGATTGTGCTGAGGCGGATCTTGACCTGGTGGCCTGGCAGAGAGGAGGTGGTGGCAGCTGGGGTGATGCTGCACTTGTTTCACTGGGTCCTGGCAACTGTAATCCCCCTTTGTAAAGTATTATGGAAATAAAAAAATGGTTCATGTAGTTCATGGAAAGAAGGCTCTCTTTATCAGAGGCATTAATAGAAACATTGAGGAAACATGAAGTAAACACGCAGGCCGTACCTGATGATTAATAGGGCTATGCTGACAATCTGCTGGTGTTAAAGGGGAAGCCCTCCAGTCTTCTCACCCCTTGATCGAACAGTGATCAAACACTGTGTGGGCACTTGCATTTCTCAAATGGGGCCTACTGCTTCATGTGTCACATTGATCGGTGGTTCTTCCATCTTCTCACTATGTCATAACATGACATTGTGCCAATGGAGCCTTCTATGAAAGGCCAGACTGATTGGGGAGGCTGCGTGAGAGGAAGGAAGCTGTAACACTTGTGTCTCTGCTAAACATATGATCCATCTGGGCTGGTCCTCCATCCATAATCACAAATATGGCAGGACATGCAACACTTAGCTAGTTCTCCCTCTCTCACCTTCTGCCCTCTCAAGTCATCTCCGCCTATACTCTCTGGAGAGCAAGCATGATGGTGTTTGTCCCATCTGCTTCATTATGTGTATCCACCCCCCCCCCACCTCCCCACCCCACCCCCCAACACCCACAGTTTATGTCATTCCCCTGTATGTCATTCCCCTGCACCCAAACATCCCAAATGATGTAAATGCATAAATTCCAGCCAGAACAGCGTGGGCCTGCAATGTATAAACAATACTTTTGTAACAAACTCAAACATTTCCAAAGGTAAATAGGCTACAAGTTAAGTTAGCTTGCTAGCTTAGCTAGCTACATTCTAGCTTAGCTATCTAGCGAGCTAACTTTATTAAGAGACATGTTACTATATTCCGATTACTTCTATTATTATTTAGATTCTCTTGCAGGCTGGGAAGAAAAGTTTCCAAGCAGACCCTAGTGCGGTTTTCAGTGAGAACATAATCCGACCAAATTGCAGGAAGGGAAGAAAACCTTTGAGAGACATATTTCAAAGTCTACATTCCCTGTATAGATATGGTCAATATATATATATATATATATGTGTCAGTTTCTGGGACGAAAGAGATATATTCGTCTCATTTGTACAAACCCCTCATACATTTTGTTTTCTTCAATTTGGTCCACTTTTAATTTGTGCACTGTGAAACTGAACCACACTTAATCAAAAACAAACCAAAAGCATGATTTCCAGTCAGATTTGGACAAGCCCAAGAGGAGAATGGTTTCTTTAGGCACCCTTGGTCACACAAAACGTTATTTTACATCATGATTTATTGATTTCTGAGAATTATAGTGAGAGAATAAACTATTCTAAATGATATGGTAAACCTGTTTACACAGGTGGTTTAAATAAATGAAGGCCATCTGTGAAAACACAATGTGAGAAAAGGTGAGGAAGAGTAATGAAGAAGCCGTAAAATGTAATCTGACAGCCTGAGATAATCATGGAGGCAGACGCAACAACAATGACTAACAGGATGAATATATTTAAACCTGGGGACAATCATTTTGAAATGACCACGTTTACCACGGGTATTATGACATCCCTGAACCTATTTTAGCAGGTCAGTAAGCCTCCTCCTTGTGTAAGTCACTATGGCATTGTTGTGTAAGCCATAATAATGAGGATGAGGGATCAGAGGGGGAACACTGGGACCTAGATGCAGAGGATTTGACACCAAAATAGGTATCCAATAAATCTACCAGACAGTAGCCCTGCTCTGTGTGTCAGGGTGGAAAGTTGTCCATCCATCCATCCATCCATTTTCCACCGCTTATCCGGGGTCGGGTCGCGGAGGCAGCAGGTCAAGCAGGCTGACCCAGACTTCTCTCTCACCCGCAACATCTACCAGCTCATTCTGGGGGATCCCGAGGCGTTCCCAGGCCAGCTGGGAGATATAATCCCTCCAGCGTGTCCTGGGTCTTCCCCGGGGCCTCCTACCAGATGGACGTGCCTGGAAAACCTCTAAAGGGAGGCGTCCTGGAGGCATCCTAATTAGATGCCCGAACCACCTCAGCTGACTCCTTTCGACACGAAGGAGTAGCGGCTCGACTTCAAGCTCCCTCCTGATGTCCGAGCTCCTTACCCTATCTCTAAGGCTGAGCCCGGCCACTCTACGGAGGAAACTCATTTCGGCCGCTTGTATCCGCGACCTCGTTCTTTCGGACACGATCCAAAGCTCGTGACCATAGGTGAGGGTTGGGACGTAGACCGACCAGTAAATTGAGAGCTTTGCCTTTCGGCTCAGCTCCTTCTTCACCAAGACGGCCCGGTGCAACGCCTGTTTTACTGCTGCAGCCGCACCGATACGCCTGTCGATCTCCCGCTCCATTTTACCCTCACTCGTGAACAAGACCCCGAGATACTTGAACTCCTTCGCTTGTGGTAGGCACTCTGTCCCCACCCGGAGGGAGCAATCCACCGGTTTCCGGCAGAGCACCATGGCCTCAGATTTCGTGGTGCTGACTCTCATCCCCGCCGCTTCACACTCGGCTGCAAAACGCCCCAGTGAATGCTGGAGGTCATGGTCCGAGGAGGCAAACAGGACCACATCATCTGCAAACAGCAGAGAGGCTATCCTGAGATCCCCGAACCTGACATTCTCCGCCCCACGGCTGCGCCTAGATATCCTGTCCATGAAAGTCACGAACAGGACCGGTGATAAAGGGCAGCCCTGGCGGAGGCCAACACCCACCGGGAACGTATCTGACTTACTGCCGAGGATACGAACACAGCTCCTACTGCAGGCGTACAGAGACCGGATGGCCCGTTGCAACGGGTCCGGCACACCATACTCCCGCAGCACCCCCCACAAAAAGCCCCGAGGGACCCGGTCGAAAGCCTTCTCCAAGTCCACAAAGCACATGTAGACTGGTTGGGCAAACTCCCAGGACCCCTCCAGTATCCTTGCAAGGGTAAAGAGCTGGTCCACTGTTCCACGACCAGGACGAAACCCGCACTGTTCTTCTTGAATCCGAGGTTCGATAAACGGTCGGAGCCTCTGTTCCAGCACCCTGGCATAAGCTTTTCCCGGGAGGCTGAGTAGTGTGATACCCCGATAATTCGAGCACACTCTCCGGTCCCCCTTCTTGAAGATGGGAACCACCACCCCGGTCTGCCAGTCCATGGGCACTGTGCCCGACCCCCATGCGACATTGAAGAGGCGTGTCAGCCAAGACAGCCCAACAAAGTCCAGCGCCTTCAGCATCTCAGGGCGGATTTCATCCACCCCCGGCGCCTTGCCACCAAGGAGCTTTTTGACTACCTTAGTGGCCTCTGCCAGGGATATGGGTTCATCCAACCCCAAGTCTTCAGGCGCTGCCCCCTGTTCAGGGGACATGTTGACCGGGTTTAGGAGTTCCTCAAAGTGCTCCTTCCACCGCCCGACGATATCCTCTGTCTGGGTCAGCAGCAACCCTCCCCCGCTGATAACAGCCTGGGGAAGGCCCTGCTTTCCCTTCCTGAGTCGTCGGATGGTTTGCCAGAACCTCCTTGAGGCCAACCGAAAGTCCTTCTCCATGGCCTCCCCGAACTCCTCCCATGCCCGAGTTTTAGCATCTGTGACCACCGCAGCTGCAGTCCTTCTGGCCTGCCTGTACCTGTCAGCTGCTTCAGGAGACCCCTGGGCCAACCAAGCCCGAAAGGCCTCCTTCTTCAGCTTGACGGCTTCCCTCACCCCCGGTGTCCACCACCGGGTTCTCGGGTTGCCGCCACGACAGGCACCGATGACCTTCCGACCACAGCTCCTAGCGGCCGCGTCCACAATAGAGGCTTTGAACATGATCCACTCGGATTCCATGTCCCCAACCTCCCTCGGGATGTGTGAGAAGTCCTTCCGGAGGTGGGAGTTGAAGACCTCCCGGACAATCATTTTGAAATGACCACGTTTACCACGGGTATTATGACATCCCTGAACCTATTTTAGCAGGTCAGTAAGCCTCCTCCTTGTGTAAGTCACTATGGCATTGTTGTGTAAGCCATAATAATGAGGATGAGGGATCAGAGGGGGAACACTGGGACCTAGATGCAGAGGATTTGACACCAAAATAGGTATCCAATAAATCTACCAGACAGTAGCCCTGCTCTGTGTGTCAGGGTGGAAAGTTGTCACAAAATATAATAGCCTTTCACTAAGAACAGGTTTTTATTTTTGCAAGCCTGTAAATAAATAAAAAAAACGGCAGGACAGTTTCTTGAAACACATAACATCTCAGGGGTTGCGGATGAAAAATGCAACAGTTACATCAGAACGATGTGTTAATATGCTGATGTTAAGCGGGTATAATCTTTAATGTAGGCTAAAGCTGAGGCTAATGGGAATGGCATTAGTTTTGCAGACATTTGGTCATAAACCAAAGTTGGACATGATGGTGGCACTAGAGCACATATGTCAAACTCAAGGCCCGCGGGCCAGATCCGGCCCGCCAAGTAATTTTATGTGGCCCGCGACGGCTTGAAAGGCATGATCACCACCGCGGACCCGTTTTCAGTCGGTCGCGGATCCGTTTCCGGTTCGTCGCGGACCCGTTTTCAGTCGGTCGCGGACCCGTTTCCGGTTCGTCGCTGACCCGTTTTAGGTTCGTTGCGTACCCGTTTTCAGTCGGTCGCGGACCTTTGCATGGGCAATATAAAAATCGTGTGCTTTTATTTTGAAGGGAATTTTGAATGCAGCAGAGTGCGTCTATTCACACTCCTCAGTGCTGCGTTCACAACACACTTTGCTTGCATGAGTTTACACACGCATTATTTGTGATAGTTCACTTCATTCCCGACCTTTTTATTATGTTTGTGCATGAAAGCACTGCTGAGTCTGTTAAAAAAGGCTGAAGTTATAAAATGAGTATGTGTGTTGTATTACTGTGTGTCCTTAAGATGCACTTTGGGGTTTTTAATTGAGTGTAAAAGGGAATATTTCAAACTAGTTTTTTTGTGTTGGCATGTGAGATTCTGTACCATTTCAGGCTCAAACTGCACCATCTTTTCATTAAATCCATTTGAGAAGTTGAACATGTTCCTTGCTTTGGATCTCGGTTCATTCAGGGGTGATGGTGCAGCCAGACCAGTAGAACCACTGCCCCAGACCACATGCATGTTATTATTGGCTAGTTATGTCCTTCTCAACTGTGACAAAAAAAGCTTTGAACAAAGTTAATATAACAACGATTGTTTGATCTTTGTCTTTGTTATTTTCTTTTGTTTTAAGTTTGATCTTTGATAGAGTAATGTGGGTTTTTATATATATATATACAAATATATATATATATATATATATATATATATATATATATATATATATATATATATATAAATGCATGTACAATATTGTTACACTTGAATAAACAATACAAAGACAGTTATTTAACAATATGTTCGGTAGTAGTTAAATGTATACAGTGTTACAGTTACAACCGGCCCTTTGAGGGCGACCATGGTGCTGATGTGGCCCGCGGTGAAAATGAGTTTGACACCCCTGCCCTAGAGGAAGGTTAGTGGATCACCAGGTTTCATTCTCTGGGAACCATGAATGTTATTGTCTTAATTGCATGGCAATCCATCCAATAGTTGCTAAGAGATTTCCGTCTGGATCAAAGTGGTGGACCCACCAGCAGATAGACATGCTGCATGAATGGTTAACATTTTGTAGAGTAGTAGAGGGGCTGATCAACAGGAAAGATGTTCTGTCTCATCCTCAGATCTTAAGCATTGACATTTGAAATGTGTGAAATGCCAAACAGAGCTGGAGACATGGTCATGCCAGACATCGTGAAATACGTAATTACCTGATGGAGTAAGGAGGTGTGAAACTTTCGCTTCCGGTAGATTTCTGATTAGTCACCCAGAGAGATGGTGAGAGACAAAGACGATGTCTGGCTGGTAAAGCATCTGCAGCGTCATGAAGGTCACACATCTCTGAACAACTATGTGGGCGAATATCTGTCCTCACTCTCCCTTTTGGGGGCATGCTTCCTCGCGGCTTTGAACACACATAGTTTAAGTATCCGCGCACTGCTGGATGACAGAAAAATAGCAGAGAAAAGAAATCGGTGATTCTGTGAGGGTGCTTTGTGTACGTCTCGTTTTTTCTTTCTTACGCCATAATGGGTGATTCAGGGGGTCTATTCGTCATTAATGCCAGGTGCGACAAGAAGAGACTTATTTCAGAACAGCTGTTTTACTCCTGAATGGGAGTGTTTTTTCACTCTTCCCTTCAAATTGTATTTGCTGTGGTTATGTTTACTAGAATATAGAAATGCCATGACTACTCGCTAAATCTGATATTTATATATATATATATTTATATTTATATATAATACCACCCCACCTATCAAAACTCTGCAAATGTGTTTGTGAGTGTCTGAAGGTGTGTGTGTAGGCAGTGTTTTTGCATGGTTCTGTGTGAGAGTGTGCGTGTTTGCGTGTGAGTGATTTTATGCAACACTTGGTTGTCTATTCAGTAGCAGGAATTATCTGTCCTCTGTCAGGCCGCCTCCTCCACACACTCGCATCCTTGCAGATCATATCTTCCTCTCAAGAGTGCAAGATACATGTTCTGCACTCCCTCTTTACTCCAAGCAATCTAATACTTGTAACATATCAACTTCAATATGACTGTATATAAATAAACGGTGCAATCGCAATTCCTGTGTGTTTTGCGTGTGTTTGTGCACATGCAATATTTACTAAAGCACCCAACTGTGAGAGAAACTATTAGCTTGCTGTTGCTACTAGAAAGAACATTCACGTTACTATTTACATTGTACCTTCAGAGTTGCATGTGTGCACAATAGATGCTGTGTTAATTAACAGGACTCTGTACACAGATGCACATGGTATGGTCGTGAATCTGTTGTGGTCTGTGCTTCGAGTGAGCATTTATTGTAAATTATCTGAGGAATACTTGGTATCTCCTTCAACTTAATCCGCTATTTTTCCCTTTGTCGTTTTTTGTTACATACTCAAACGATTAATTAGATAATGCAATCTTGCAATCAACATTAGCATCTTTAAATAGTACATTTTGTCCATATAAGAGTTGGAAAAATACATATATATATTCTATTGATTCTTTTTTTTTTTTTTACCCCAACTGAAAATCAGAACTCGCATAAAACAGCCATTTTCCAGAACTCTTCATCCACCCCCAGCACTCCTCCTGCACTACACATTTACATTTGCGTCTCTCGTCAACCGCAACATGACTGAACAGCACTCCTCCACTTCACAGATGTGTTCAGGTTGTCCTTGGAGATTTCCCCGTGCAAACAAAGCTCTCTTCCCCCTCCATCTCTCTCTGATTCCACCCCCTCTGCCTCTCCCTCTATCCGTCTCGGCTGCTCTCACCCCCCCTGCGATTTCACACCAATGAGCATGCCGCGTGTAGCTCCCACTCGCTGGCATCAGAAACACTAGATATCTTCAGCTCTACAGATTCATACAAATACACACCAGCATTGGCTAGACGGAGACTGCATTCTGCCAAAACACCCGTTGGGGATAGGCAGTGATAAATAAGAAGGGGAGAAAAGAGTCCAGCATCTCTCGCACACAGCAGGCTCAAGGTAAAGGATCCATATTAATTTATTGGATGACAAAGTGTTATGTAATTCTGCTGTGGACAAAGAGCTCTCGGCATTCGATGTGTCTTTGTCACTCTAAATGGTTCACCGGACTGATTATTATCTGCCGCGTTGAATAGCTTATTTTTCCATCAGTGAAAAGACTGTTGTTGAAGTGATTCGACATCAAACTATTGGAGGAGAGAAATACAGGCTCCCCACAGTGTCCTATTATCTATTTTCATTCTGTGTTCATTCTGTTTGGCTGCATGTTTAAATTTCTGCCAACGGGATTGCTTATTCACGCATGCTTTTAGTACCATTTCCTGTGAGCAATATTGAAAATCAGTTCGCACCTTCCCACTTTCCCACCTTCCCTCCCTTGGTGCAAAAAGCTCTGAGGGCTTTTCCTTCCAGTAAATGTCACTCATCAGAGCTATCAGAGATGGAGGAGGGCTTTGAAGCCCACACAAGTGCCACCTCAAGGTGAGGTGTATCCAAACCCGTCCATAACATTTAGATGTTTACATTTTGAACCCTTCTACTCCTACTTACCTACACCTGTGTATGTCATTGACACTTGTTGTCTTGTTTTGTTAATTGTTAATTAATGAGCATTGGGGGTACTGGTAGGAGGATTATGGGACCTTCAGCACATGGCCAGGCTGGCTGTTTAACTCTGCTAAGCTAAGCGGCTACTGGCGATCGCTTCTCATGTACCAAACATAAACATATAAACATGAGTAGTATGTTTAATATAAATTATATTTTATTAAATTGCTAAAGCCCCACCATCTTTCTCTATGCTTAACGTCATTTTTAGGGATGGTGGCTCCGCAAGAGGTTAGCGAAGGTACTGCAATGTCACCGGTTTTATCAGAACTGGAGAATATTTCTTCATTGAAAGAAGGGCAAAGATTGCCACTGAAAGCTTTCCTCGATGGATGTGTTAATCTCCCAACGTTTGATTGACAGATTGTTCTGACGAATATTTTCAGTATTGATAGTCTGGCGCGTTAGGTTGTATCGTTCTTGCAAATACGTCAGTAAATGTAATTTCGTTAATCCATAAAATACAGGGCTCTTTTGTTTGGTAGAATGTATATCAGACCATTGAAAACTGTTCACACAGTTATCCAGAGTAGCATGGACACTGATTCAAGCAAATGAGCAAGTGCACATATGTAGCGCAATGGTCCAAATCAGCTTGTGCTTACATGCATTACATACTATATGGAAACACATCTTCACATTCTACTTAAGAGAAATGCTTTCAAGTTCCTGCAATGTCAAATAAATCGCCTGAAACAAACTGACTACATAAGTGGCTAAAGGCAGGTTGAGCTAAATCTGAATGGAACAAAGCACATTGAAAAAACGACACACTAGTATTGTACACCTGCATTACGGGGTTTGTTACATGTGGTGGAAAGTCTGAATGGTAGGATATGCTAATCCAGTGGTTCTCAAACTGTGGGGCCCGCCCCTCTAGTGGAGCGCAGAGGTATTACAAGTGGGGCACGGGGGTTAATGCAGAATGTATTTATTTCAAGACCTTTATTAAAAACTTAAACTGGAAATGTTTACGTTACACTGTTAAAAGGTTACGCATGCGCGACTCGCTGATTCTTGGCCAATCCCTGTGAGATCTTCGTGAGGTCGGCTTTTCTGCTGTTGCCTCTCAAAACAAAATACAGATCTCAGCTCAACATTGAGCATTAATTAAGAGTGGCGATATCAAACCTGCAACCACGTTTTAAAAGGATTTGAAGAGGAAAGCGGTCTCATTGCATAAAGCCCTTATTCTGTTTTGTTTGGCACAGGTTGTAGGTTATTGTTATCTTGAAAAGATATTCAGTTTAAAACTCCAGTTTAAAACTCAGTAAAACAGGTTAATTGCAATTTTTGCCAAATATTAGTTATTTTATTACACAAATATAACTTTATTTGCGTTGTTCTAACAGAGTTTTTTTTTATTTGTTTTGTTTGTTTTTATCTGGTTTACTTGAAAGTGATTGCAAATTTCTTGAAAAAGCATGGATGGTGGAGTCACAAAAAGTTATTTCAATAAATATTCAGCATGGACCATTTTGTTACAATTCTGTTGGGGCATGAACATTTTTCTTCCTCCAATGTGGGGCGTGACAGCAAAAGTTTGAGAACCACTGTGCTAATCGATCGCAAATATCCAGAAAGTCAGCCACTGAATAGACAAATAACCTTCAGCCTTCATGTCCCTTCATATTACTCCATCACAGTTCTGCGTATTTCTCCTCCAGACCGCAGTGTATGATTATAGCATGTTACCGAAACCCAACTCCATCACAAATACAGTATTTTGTCAGCCGTTAATCCTCATTCTCCTCATCTCATCACCACCCCAAACGAGAAATTCAAAAACACAAAAAAGCCCATTCTAACCCAGTCACATCCCATTATCTTGGGATATAGCCTAGAGTGGATGACAGGCTTCTTTTTTCTTCTTTTTTTTTATCAACCAAGCAAAATGTTCTCCAAAAATGAATGCAAGTCATTGGTGTGCTCCTGGCACACATGTGCTTTGAATAGTCCTGTCCAACCAGTACCAGGGAGATTTGCTGGAGTGTAATTGGACATGGCTCTGAATCAGATACTTAGCCAAAGATTGGGAAGTTGTCTTCGCCCTCTTTATCTCTGAGGTGAGTTAGAGCACTGTCAGTTTTGAGACGTGTCTGAGATTCTTCAGATATGCGAAACAGGTTTTTAATATAGAATACTACTATTTCAAGAGGCATGCCATATTGGGACGGTAGTTGTGAAGAGCTGGTTGTGTTTTAAAACATACTTTTCTTGATGAAAGCTGGGCATCTTGCTATTTGATTGATATTAGCCAATTAACTCACCTGGAAATTGACGCAAGATTAATCAAGGTTTTCAATTAACAATGGGTTAAATGAATTTTCGGTTTTACAGCCCTCACTCTCACCAACCTTGTTTCTAGCAGCAGCAGACGGCTGTTTCCAGTCAAACAAGTCTCTTAACCCGACCGTGTGCAGCTTGGCTGGCCACAAACAGCAGACAAACAAAGTTTGAGATTAGCTGGTAAACATGGTTGACCATTTAGCTTCTGAGGGGGTTGTAGAAACAAAAAAAAGAAAAAGCTAAAAGGAGAGTGAATATTGAATTTTTAATTTAGACATAAGCAGAAACATATCTCCAAATTTATGCTAATTTCGCTCCGTGAACTATTGCTAGCCTCATGTCTGCACTCGACCCCTGGCAGGTCATGACGCTTTTGCTCATGATTTGGATTCCCATCAGACTAATTAGCGACCTAGCAAATTTGGTAAGCAGCATGGTTCCAGAGATATGTTTTGTGTAACATCACAATTTGGTGAAAGATATATCTGATCAAAGAACTTACCAGCTTAAAATAAGTATTTGTTTAAATTGAATTAAATAGTGGTTTAAAATATTTTGAATATTAGATAAGTTGCGCTTTGTGAACACCCCGTCATTGCTCAGCTGTGCTTGTTATGCTACATTCACATCAAAAGCAACATGAATTTTTGGCTTATCTCCATGATTTATCTCCATAAAAACAGTTACCATTTCCGCCATCCACCATGGAAATAACCTCTATTTCTGCTTTATACGTGTTGCGGATATTCCGTAAACGCCGGAACATCAAACGCATTTGTGTCTTTGATAATATTATTATTAAGATTTCACCGACTGCTCCATGAACTGCGTCTGAATGACGGCCGCTTCCAGCGCTACCAGCAGCAGTTTGATTCAGCAACGGCAGGAGGTCGGTGATGACGGGCGGAGCATCTCAACGCTGATTGGCTTTCGCAACATAGCGTCACACAACTTTTTCTCCAGAGTTGCAAAACTTGGACATATGGGGCAAATGTTTTGCGTTGTTCGCATCCATTCGTGTCTGTGCATTGACTGTGCATGTAATCTACTTTGCAACGCTCTTGGTGTGAACGCAGCATTACAATTACGCACATTAGAGGGATGAAAGTCGTTAATGAGCAGAAGCTCGTGGAATCTCCATTAGCAGGAACTAGTCAGTTGTTAAGAATGATTCATTAATAATGTCTCCAAAATAGTCCCAAAACATGTTTCCCAACAGACTGTACCAAATGCACCTGACAGCTCACACTACAACGGTTTCTACTCGCTAGCTGCTCCCAAACCAGCTGCTTATATATTGCAATGAGGTTCTCCACATTGAGGATAGAAGAAAGCCACCCAGACTGCACAAAAGCCTACATTTAATTTTACTGTTTAACGGATGTAAAATAAAATTATAAGATACCATGTACGGTATATCCTAAGTAAAAATAAAAATAATTTATACATTTAATTTGGTCAGTTACTTTGATTCTTTCTCGTTAGCATTATTCACGTTACATTTTCATTTAACTACCATGTGAAGTTCCAAACACTTACCATAAAATATATTTTAAATTTGTGTTTTTACAGATGCCTCCCACCCCAAGCTACATTCCCTTTCCCTTGCCCAAGCAAATTTAAAAATCACAAAGGAAAGTGCAATACATATAAATATTTAATATACGGTGGTTTATATCATCAAAACATATATCACATGTTAGTGCAATTCTCCCCAAAAAAAGAAGTGTCAACAGCAGAACACATGCAGGCCGGAGAATAACATTAATCCAAATAACATGAGTGTACCTCGGCGAGGAGAAGATAAAACGAGAAACATTGTAATATTTGTGAGCAGATGGCAAATCTTTTTCAGGTTGCCAAATAAGCTGCAGCCTTGCACAGCGCAGTTTTATTCTTTTGTAGATTAAATTCTAATAATCTGCTGAGGTTTGTGAACTGGACACAGATTAAGTTGAAACAAAAAAGATGAGGAGGGCCGGCGTGGCGTGGGAGTGACATCAATCTAGCCGAACATGAGTGTACCTCTTTGTGTAGAAAGTCGATGAAAAATGTTTCAGGGCGTTATGTGCTGAAAATCCCCTGGGTAGCTCCAACCTAGGTTGACCTATCAGACTGTTGTGAGGAATGTGCTCAGGTGTCCTAACAGCAGGCCTCAGAGGAGTGAGAGGCCCGAGCATTATGGAACATGACAAATAGTAAAGAACATGATTCACAAGTCCAACGTTTTAAAGGTACTAAAGCGTGAAATTGAGAACATAGCTATTGCCTCTAAACGACTCCTATTATGGCAAAGCCAGCAGCTTTGTAGCTAACAGGGCTAACGGGGCTAACGGGGCTAATGGGGCTAACGGTGCTAATGGAGCTAACACCAGCAGCAGTGCTGACAGAGCTAACAGTGTTTATATCTGAGGGGGAACCAGAGGGGTTAACGCTACACTTGCGGTGACTTCTCAGCTGTAACCGCCGTATGAGAGCAGAGTGGCGCTCATGAGCGAGCTAGTGGGGCTTACTCACTTACTCACGCACTAAAATAATCTTTTAAACCAGTTTTTGAAATTAACATGAATATTTTGAATATTAAAACCTAAGTGAATGGGGAAAAATACAACAGTGGAACTATACAATAGTAAAGTCTACAGCACAATTATTTTGAACTGTCACCTTTTTTTAGGGATAACAGTTTCCAGATGTATAAAACTAATGAGTAAAAGACAGAGAAATACTGTAATGTTGTACCGCATGTTGTTCACATCAAAAATGTATTCTGTTTTATAAATCACTGCATGAATAAATAGATGCAGACACGCTCATAATCATCTGTTTGCATATTAATACGTATTCCTGCTGAACCACTTGCCCCACCTGTCAATGAAAAGAGCAGCAAAGAAGTGTAATTGTAGGCCCACCCGTTGTGCCACAGCGGCGAGGTTCTCCAACAATGTCAGACCAGCCGTCCTATTACTCATAGCTGTGGCTATAAATGGCACCTGTTTATTCATTCATCACAAGGACCTTGTGAGCCATCAGTGGTGACAACTAAATCATGAATAATAAACATCAAAAAGATAATCAATGATTCGGATTGAAGCACTGTAGAAACTGCTTCACAAAGAAGAAGCACAATCACTTCATGAAAACAGAAGAGCTCTCGGTAGAGCGCAGTGTCCACAGCGGCCACTGCTGTAGTCACGTGTTTGTCACCGGCACGATACACAAAACGGATATGCTCTAATTTTATTCTATGCAGATGATTACATAAAAATCTAAATGTATCAGGACAAAAACAATAACATTCAATGCAACATTAAACAACATTCATTAAATTCAAGAGAATAAGACAAGAAATTATTAAATGAACAGCAAACAGAAAATTATTGAGCCTTGATTTAAGTCCTGCAGTTTTCCTTAATAATGGTGCATACAAACTAAACACTGTTTACAATGTTTAGTTTTGACTCTTTCCCAGAAGCTCATGAATATACTTTGGAAATAAACCACTCTGTGCTTTATGAAACCAACCACGTTTCATAAGTGTGTGGTAGTCCTCTGTGGACAAGGGAGGCATCAGTCTGCTGAAGGCTTGTGCTTGGTAGCCCGCATGAATGCTCACATTGTTGATATACGTCGTTAGGCTTTTATATGTTCTAATAATTACAGTCAACGTGATATATATAAGTATAAAAGAGACGCTTCTCAAAGGTTCTCATGAGAGAAAAACAAGAATACTAGCTAAACCCAAGCTGAGGCGAGAGCGAGCAGCAAAAGGCTGTTCTCTTGAAACGCAGAGTGACAACGAAGCAGAGCGCCCCGTCACAGCTCGGTGGTTCTGCAGGGATGAGACAAGCGAGTGATCCTGTTTCAATGTTTGTGAAGAAGTGGAGGGCGCACAGACTCTGGCACTGACTGAGTGACTGAATTAATTAACAAGTCCATTAATTCGAATCAATTAATGGACATGTGAGAGACAGCTCCCAATACGTGAGGCTGTGGGAAAGCAGGACAGGCTTTATTGCAGAGGACTGGAGTGGACATATTAGACATTTACAAAAATGTGTGAATTGTTAAGATAATTTAGATAGCATGAGTACTAGTAGTAGTAACCACAGAATTGGAAGTAGCAGTGTTTTTGTATTAAAAATGTAGAATTCAACTCGTCTCTATCAGCTCTGTATTACTAGAATACAGCGCTGTCTAAAAACAGCAGGCTGTCTGTTGGAAGAGTGACCCAGATTCAGGACAAAAACAGGATCTGCTATATATGGGCACAACCTAAAGTGTCCAAGAATTCAGCTCGGCAAGTTGCTATTTCAAGGTGCACTCAGCAGGAATGAGAGGAGGGACGTGACCTGTCCTGAAGACGTTCTGCTTCAGAGAGATGACACGAGACGCACGTGGCCTTTAACGCCAACGTCATTGCAAATATGAGCACTTGAGCGTGCATGCATGCGTCATCGTGCTGGGCACAGTAAAGTAGACTTGTATAAGTCTGTTAATCAATACTGTCACTACTGTGCACGTTTTTTCGGCAGAAGATATTGCATAGCATATTCATTTGGATCCTCGCTGTGTAGATGCATCTAATCTCATCATGCAAAGCCTGTTTCATAATCACTGTGCAGCATGTCCGCTAACACATAGTCATGAAACTGCTGGGTGTCTTCTGTCAGCACACAGAAATGAGGGAAATCTGAAAACCTGCATTGCACCAAGTTAGGTAACATCAAAGAAGATCTTCATACACACACACACACACACACACACACACACACACACACACTCAGACACTCCTTCCATGATCTAGATTTTTACTTCTTAAGCCACCAACCCCAACAGGCACATCAGACATCGGAGGTCGGCCGGATGTTGCTTGTACTTTTAGATGCATGAGGCACTCTTGTGTATATCTGAGACGTTAAAGTGCCGTTGCTGTTTTTAGCATCTTTCCTCCAGGAGCCGGCCCTGCTGCATGGCTGAATAGAACATGCACTGCTTCCTCCTGACTACATGGATTTGTCAGGGATTTTATAAATAGCTCAGTGGCACGTGTCTGCACCACACTGCAGACGAAGAATCTAGCTCACAACAGTCAGCGAGATACAGATTTGTCAAGAGAGACGAGGATAGAAGGCTCACCAGGAAGGGGGGGAGAGGTCCGGTATCATGTTATTTACAGTTTGTCACACGCCAAATGGATTTATCAATATGTTCATGTCTCTCCTCATCAACTTCCCTTGATGAACTTTGTCTGCTATAAAAAAGGCACATGCTGACATGCATACTAATTCGACCTTAATAAATTGATGAAGGCGGGATCCCTCTTCCAATATTAATCTACTAAAGCTGCTGTGCAATGTGCCAGTTTTTAATATTTGTTTTCCCTATTGTTCATGCCATGCAAGGATTCAAGGCCAAATGTTTTACATGGAATTCACAGCACTAATTGCAGTGTGTTAAAGCATATGAAACCTGCATGAAATAATATCCCAATTGTTTTCCACTATTAAGGCTCTATCGAATTATACAACCCATGAATGATAATGCACACTTTAAAGGAGCATAACTCGGTGGTGAATTTGACTGAGATAAAGCCATCAACGAGAGCTAGGCAAGGCTGGTTAAACAAGGCATGTGATTGTATTAGTCATGGTCCGCAGAAGATACATCTTAGTTAATATAATTGAAATTAAATCACAAGATCAGTTATGTATCTCAAAGCGTGCATGATAAGTTCAAAAGCTAACTGTACCTTGTGGTGAGACGGTTTTAAATGGTTATGAAACTGTTCGGATTTAACATTGATTTTACATTGAACTCAATACGACCGAACTTCAGGAAACAAGACTATCAGCCATAATATTGTCTGTTTAAGTTTTTCTTCGGACTTGAGTCTGTGCCACCGGGTCGGATTCTGGCGTATCCTGAAAAACATTGTGCATGTTCACCAGAAAAGCCTTCAGCTCAGACTCCAGCAAAATCTAGCCCAGACACTGCTGAGGTAAAATTAGAAGTGTTCTAGGCTTTTGTCAACAGGGTTCATCAAAATCAACACACAAAAAAAAGTTCCTCATTCTAACGACTGCTTCTAAATAATGCACCGAGCCCCTCATATGGGGGCAGAGCTCTTAAAATGAGTGGTGTGTTCCGGTGGTCATATGAACTCAGAAACAATAGCAATGTCTGAGCTACATAGTCAAAAGCCTTGTGAAGATATGCACAACAATGCCATTTATGTCAATCAAAAAAAATGAAAATGGACTTATGGCTGAAATATGAATAATCCGGGCTCTATAGATAGCTCTTGTCATGTAGCACATGGCTGCAGTGAAGCGAGCATTGTTCAAGAACCACCGAGGAGTGTGGGAACTTTTATCTTCAGCAGAGTTGACACGATTTCTCGAAATGTCTGAACTAAAATAATTATTAAAAATACTTAACTTCACTCAATCAAAGCCAAAGTTTGCACATATACTCCTAACACAAAATTAACTTGTACTTGAGGAGATAATCACTATTTAGTTTCGGCTAAACATTCCCAGTTTTTGTCAAAACAAATGACGTGCAAAAGGTTAAAACATTCCATAAGTTGCATGTTCCCCAGAAGATGTCTCCAATAAATTTGAGTGGTTTGGTGACCTGTTCTCTCGCATTAGCCTTCCACCAATATGGGTTATTTATGTTAATCCTTTGCATTGTGTGATTCTATGACCTTCAGTGTGCGTTTCATCCTTAACTTTATATCGATTCGCCTCCCTGACAGTCGGGGCTTTAGGAACAGCAACGTATCCTGAATAATGTTTGGTGTAAATGTTGGAGGTGTTGGAATTCCTGCCGTCGTTGTGCGAGAAAGTCATCCTAACGGCACGATTTACAACCTCCCACAAGTCCGCGGAGAAATCTGATGTAAAACTCAACCCTCCACTGGTCAGCGTCAAACTCAGTCTATACATGCTCTGCTACATTATAATTAGTAATAATCCTCTCTGGAAATAACCCATTACATTAGCAAATGAAATGTACTGTACCATGTACCATGACTCTCACAGATAACACACAAACTACTCCAGTCCAGTGCATCTGTTTTATACAAAACATCTGATACATAAGGTGGCGGTTTCTGGGGCAGACAGCGAACACTTCAGTGTGTTACTTGATTTATTTTTGATCGGTTGGAAAAGCTTCAGAAACCCAAACAAAGGCTCCCTCCTCACTGGAGAGTGTCAGGTTTCTATTATGTTTTGTTTTTTTGACTCATATACAAACACTTATGTATAAATGTGCTCTCACGCCTGATGAAAGCAGACCACCATCCAATTTGCATTTGAAAGGCAGTATGAAAATCCTCATATTAATCCAACCAATACACATAATATCTCTCTCACACACACACACACACACACACACACACACACACACACACACACACGTAACAAATTGTCCGAGTATGACAGAGGACACAAAGTGACAATTTAAAGAGCCTTGGCATCTTGTGGATAGAGTCCATTAATTCAAGCAAATGGCTTCCAGGTGGCTAATAAACAGTACATTTCATGCAATGTTCCCAATAGAAGGTTCAAGCATCAAAACAATCCACTGCTCCAGCTCCACCGCTGCAGCGATGCCATCCAGGAGACAGGAATACTCGAGGAACACTTAGAGAGGGTAGGGACAAACACTATGAATGGAGGGATGAATGGATGAAAACAGAAGCATGTTGCTTTAGTTGAGCACGTCATCGTCTGTTGGAGTTCTCCGGAAAACTTTAACGGAACAGATCCGCCACAAAACCTAAGATACACTGAACATGGAGACACTGCTTTGACCCTTATAAATAGAGAGAGCTGGAGATGATTAAAAAAAAACATCTTGCTGATGTCAAATCTATTTAGGTGGATTGTCCCTGATACTGTGTGCGCTTTTGTTTTGTCTCGCTCTTTGTATGTTGTGTTCTTTTGTTTATCTGGTTATGTTTGGGTTTTTGTTTTGTTTTGTCTAGCTGTGTTTGTTTTTCTTTTTCTCTGCTGTACTCAGGTCTCTCAGAAGAGATCTTGATCTCAATGCGATAATTAAATATAAACATACGGAGAAGCCGAGCATCACGTAAATGTAACACTGCTGCAAAGAAAGCTCTTTGACACTTTGGGGAAAACGCTTATGAGGGTTAAATGAGAAGATTGAAACTCTTCCAAATGTGTAGCTGAACCAAGGTGTGAAACACATCCAGTTAACACCTTATATCATGTATCTTTAATTGAAACACGTTCAAATATTGTCTGGCTCATAACTCCAATGTTATGTATTGTCTTTATATGAATTAAACACATCTTTCCAACAAAGATTGGAATACTGATTGTTCTTGTTAGAAAGGGGTCAACATTCCCCCAAAAATAATTTCACTCATACTGCACTTACTAGGAGTTGATAAATTCAGATTTATTGACCCCTTATGACATCAAAAAGTGGGTAAAGCAGACTTCATTCATGAATTCATTCTTTGGTTGTATATCGTTCTCTATTTCCTCTGTCATGGCCCTTTATACTCAAGCTGGGAGGATTCTACCTGGATGGTGTCCCTTCATTGGGCATCATTATTGTTTCCGGTGAAATAAAACCGACTTTTACACAAATATGTGGCATCTTTACAACCGCGCCTCATCTGGAGAGACCAAAGTGTCCCGGAGGAAGAACATTGACAAATAGTACATGACAGCAGCAGTGTACTAATACGATGGGACAGACTGTGATGAGAGATTCTCCGTTTGAGAGTGAATCAAAAATAAAAATCATAACTAAGGGTCATCTTAAAGACTATTACTAAAAATGTCATCGTCGTATTTTCTATTGCCCAAAAAATGAATAATTGACTCCGTCAAAGATAATAGACGGTGGTCGGCAGTGTTCTATCACAATGATAACTTTGATAGGTGAAGTCTACGTCATCTGCAACATACGGCAAGCACAGAGCTGCAAAGCATAATTTAAGTTCATGCAAGCTGGATAATGTTGGTGAGATTATCGGAGACAGTGCTGCCCTGAGAAATCACTCGTGAATCGCTGGTGGTTTTCTTTAACTCTGCAAAATCCACTTAAATAAGACATTTGATCAGGGTGTGAATTTGGATATCAGGTGGGTTTGAAGCTCCCTGCTGATTGAGGCATGCTTATTCAGCTTCTTGCATAATGGAGTTGCACCTGCTGTCTAGATCCAGTCCAGTCCAGTCAGCCGGCCTTATCTTTCTGCATCTAATTCCAGTTTATTCACCAGGTCTCCCAACTACATTTTAGAACTTATTAAAAGGATAAATATCTAAATGGTGCAGCCCAACTACATGAAGCATAAACATATGATTAGCCACCCTGGCAACAGCTCAGATATGACGTGTTCTTGATGGTGCTGAGCTTACAATTAAAATGCATTTTACAGTTTCATGGGGTATGTTGATTGCAAGCATTATTATCAGATTACTGAATATAATTGCTGTTTTCCAGTTGAACTTTGGGTTCACGTTCATGCAGCTCCAAACACGTGAGGCCACAGTTCCTGTTGTGTCTTGGTCCTTCCACACTTATATGAATTAGCCAACATGTCAATCTATATGCATGTTTTCTTTGTCAAAGGGGTTTAGCTGCAGCGTAGATAAAGAGTCAGAAGACAACCTCATGGCAGAAGGCATTCGGCTTCACGCTCTCGTGTCGGGTTGCAAAAAAACAAGATGTCGACCGCCAAAATGGTGAACTCGAGGCTTCAAAACTGTTGTCCACAAACCACTGGGTGACGTCACGGTGATGACCTCCACCTCCACTTACTGTATATACAGTCTATGCCACCAACTCTTTGTAGTCACTAATAATTTGACTGGTACTGCATATGGCTATTAGCGCTGATCTTTGTAAATTGCACTTTTTTGGGATAGAGGTTCATTTACACGGAAAGGGGCAGATTTGCACTAAATGTACACATATTTCGAAGTTTTCTAAACATGCAAATGTAATGGTATTGGCAGCGCAGTTATGGGTGTGTTTGAACCTCTGCGGGTGCTTTGAGAGCGATCCTATTGTGAATTCGCCCCTAAGTATTGTGCGTTTTCTTCAGCAGAATCAGCACCATGAAGACCCGACTAGGCTGCCTGTCCAACAAATCGGACTCCTACAGCGACTTCTCCGAGTTCCTGCCTCCTGTCCACGAAACCACTGCCAGGTGTCTGAAGTGAGTCTGCCAATAAATCCTGCGCCTACTTCCGTGGGACTGCCATTTGGTAACAAATGAAATCCCCCGCGTCTGTCGCGTTAAATAACTCTCCAGACACCGCACCGTGGCCTTCAAAGTTTGGACGCGTTATGAAATCACATTTTACATTCAAGATTTCAAAACTCTTGAAAGACTTGAAGTATTCTTTCAGATGATAGTATTTTAGTGGGATGTCCAAAGTAATGTGTTATCCTGTCAGCCAAGATGGCCAGCAACATACATAAGCAATTCAACCTTCTGCTGTTCCTTACTGTATACTAAAAATGTACTTATGATACAATTGTTATTTTTATTTGTTTTTTTACTCTCAGCCTTGACAGTTAACAAGACCATTTCAAATATGTGCCAATAGAGGAACCTTTATTTCAGTGTAATTGAATTGGTTTAAACTTTAGCTGCCCTCTGCATAATTTATATAATATATTAATCAAAACCATTTCAGCAAATAAGGTCAACAAAGTGCATAGGATATGGGCGGTCGATTAAAGTCTTATGACATTTAAAGTATGTATAAAGTATTAATATGTTCTCCTTCGTTTGTCAATCAGCGCAACCAAGTAATCCATCAATGTGCTCGGACACAAAATCATATCATAAACTTTATAGGGACACTTGTAGCAGGTTGGATGTTATTACGAGGCGTCGTTATTGAACTTTGACGTTGATGAGAATGTGCTATGTGTATCGCATAATGTTCCAATAATGCTAATGTACCTTCTAATCTCTAAGAGACTGTGTTATCCCACCACTTCATAAAAGAGCATTACGATGTGCAGCTGGTGTTCTTCTTCTTCTTCAATCTCATCTCTTCCATTCATCATTCTCTAAATTGAACCAGATATTA
Organism: Cottus gobio; assembly: GCA_023566465.1. Lineage (NCBI taxonomy): Eukaryota > Metazoa > Chordata > Actinopteri > Perciformes > Cottidae > Cottus > Cottus gobio. The sequence continues at coordinate 22,617,868 of CM042217.1, read as the reverse complement.
CAATTACATGATGGCCTGTGAGTAGAGGGTAAATTATGCATCAAACTCTGCTGCCCTTCAATAATACATACAGTACCATCTTGTGTTAAAAATGTATGAAAAGCACAGCGGTTGGCGAGCATCTACTCAGGCGGTGTCCTTTGTCTTTCCTCCATCAGAGTATCAACTGATGAGGTTGTTCGGTGGTCAGAATCGTTTGATCATCTCCTCTCTCACAAATGTAAGTAGACATGTTCTATTTTTCATAAGTCATTGCGCGATCAAGGCAATGAATGCCCCTTTAATGTCGCAGCAGTCCTTTCCTGTTTCTCAAATAGTCTATTTATTGCCCAGCACAAGTCCATTTCCCCTCCCTCCCTCCCTCCCTCCCTCCAAGCGTCTCTTACGTAAGGGTCTCCATTCTGTGTTGTGAGAACTCCTTCCCGCATGATGAGTCACATGTCTGTGACCTTCCCCATGGACCAAGCACACACCGACTCACACACACATCCATCTGCACAAACAAGACGCGTGTTTATTTCGTGACTGCTAACAAGCTATGGGAAGCCATTCACTGGGCTGACAGATGAAAGAAAAACGCAAGTGGATTCAGAGCATGTGCACTTTGTGAGATTTCATTTCAATCTCCAGAAACACCCACTTGCTCCTTTTTAGAGTGATGTGAAAACTACTCTTTGGATATCAACAGACTTGCATTTTACTGAGCCCCGGAAAGGAAATACATTTAAATGTGGATGGAAAGACAAATATGTATTTGGAAGCAGTGAGACTATAAGATGTTTCCCACCTGCTTTGATTTGGGTATAATTGATATATAAACTCTTCTAGAGAACAAGGTGGTTGGAGTAAACTGTAAAACACCTCTATTTTGCAATAGCAGTAACAGAAACTATGGCTCAATAAGCAATAAGGAAAACAATAACAGTCAGGTGCACTAAGAAAGCCAGTATAATCAAAGATGAAGACAAGACAACAAACAATATGTACATTGATGTATTATTTAAAGCTTTAATAACTGTACTGACTTATAATTAGACAAAGTTGATCCAAGTCTGTTGTAGTTTATCTCAGTTTCTTTTGAGAACTAGGAAAGAAAATCAGAGGAATAGTGCAAGTCTTTGGAGCAAAGTCGATGTCACGTGATGAAAAGAGTAACTCAGCAGATGATAATTTTTTTTTTTTTTAGGTAAATAGATAAAATAGGTAAATAGATATAAATTATTACATCCCTATGCACTAATAACCAAAATCCAGTTATTTTCCTTCCTCTGATCATGTGAATGGGCCTCACTCACAAACAAATCATGTGTAGGAACGTTTTACAGCATTCATTATAAAAGGCTTTACATGACACCAATTATTTAAACCAATGCATTTGCCAAGTTAAATATGTTGTTGATGCCCATTCATCCTCATTAATTATTTTCATAATACGATTATATAGATCACTTTGAATGACGCTTCAAATGTCTGTTGACATGTTTTATGAAACCATCAGATATAAATATAATGGTGCTGTTAGATTGCTGCTAAAGCAGTTAATAGGAGTGGGAGCGCACACCTTTTTGACCGCAGTGGAAATGTTATTTTTGAACACTTAATGTAGCTGAATGTTTTGTCACATAATAGATCAAAAAATATGTTTATGAAATTTTGAACAGATCACATCTATCTTTTTTTAATAAATGCTCTTGAATTATAGGAACTGTTTGGATCACACAAGTCAAAAAAACACAGCCACCACTGAAATTGTATTATTCAAATAACATAATACTAGTAATATTAGTGTAGCCTAATTATTATATGTAATTGTGGAGAAATACAGAATGTATAGAATGTATAAACCTGCAAAAAAAGGTGTGCTGCATCGAATGTTGATTGAGAATAGGAATGTTATGAATGCAGCTTCAAATTATTTGGTACAGCCAAAATAAAAAATAAAAAACAGTGCCTCTGAGGCAAAGGTCTGTTCTGGATGTCCCCAATTTGACAATTTGAAAATGATTCTGATTCACGGACATACGCATAGTGGGAAGAACTAAATCGGCAGGTTATTTAACCCGACTACTTGCAAATGTTTCATGAAGAAGTCACATGTTTAAGCTTGTGATGCAATTAACTTATTTTCATTATCAGTCCATCTGCCTATTATTTTCATAATTAATTGAAACAATTGTGTGTGTGTGTGTGTGTGTGTGTGTGTGTGTGTGTGTGTGTGTGTGTGTGTGTGTGTGTGTGTGTGTGTGTGTGTGTGTGTGTGTGTGCATATCCTCAGCAATAACAGGATAAGCAATCAGCTCATTCTGACTGTCTTTTGCAAATGCCTCAAACTAAAAGTTATGATCAAAATGTTGTTTCCTTAAATTGATTTATCAAAAAGAAAACTCTACAGGGTTCTTTTCGGAAATATATATATAGTATTGTTTGTCTTCTGATCCTGTCAGTGCTGTTTGATTTCTACAAGTGGAAGACACTCAATCATTGTCACCGATGTGAGAGATGTGACTACAAAGTCTTTTCTTCCCACTTGTCTCCAAACAGCACTTTCCTTTGCCTTTTAAAACAAAACACTTTTGATGGAAGTCTCTTTAATAAAGAAAATGTAAATCTTGTTTTTCTGGGGTTTATTCTATTGGTTTCGTAACCAATCACTTACGACTGCCGAAACAAAAACATATTGTTTATATGATGTTTATATTTATGATTAACAATGTTCAGTTCTGCTAGTTTTGTCCTCCATCGCAATTACTTGTCAATGCTCTGGTCTGAGTTTGCACAACTATAGGATGCACCACTTTCCACACAGGTCTGTCATCAAAGTGATCATAGTGATCAATCAAACACTGTGCCGACAAAGGGATTAGAAACAAGCAGCCCCGACTCAAAGGAAGCTGTAAACACCCCGCACTCACATGACAATATCTGTTTTGTCCAGATCAAGGTTCTGACATAACACCCCAGGCGGAGCGAGAGTGACACACCTGCGTTTCCTTTTCCAATTGACCACGCATTAGAGAGGTGAACCACAAAATGTACATGAACACACACACACACACACACACACACTACATTAACTTATGTGAAAGCAATAGGAACACAGTACTGAATGTTCCCTTGATAGGATATTGCATTCACTTAGGCCTTAATTTAATTCAAAAGGAGGGGTAGTGTATACCAATTACACCTGACTGCATTCTAGTGTCATTCTCGATTGTGTAGAGCTGATTGTGCGTTTGCTGGGTGCCCGACCTGTGCACACTGTCAGCTGGCCTACATGGCTTGTTAGTACAAGAACATTGTGTGTGCTCGATAAGGCGGCGGTGTTGTGCGTTTGTTGCTCATTGTGTCAGGGTTACAGTTTGTATTCTAGTCGACGGCGATATCCAGAGTGAGAACAAAATGTCAGCATGTCCAGAACTTAGCACAACAACAGTGTTTTGGGATAAGCTACAGCGCATTAATTAAATAATATAAAGGCGAGTCCCAGTGTGCAGCTCGAGTCTCCACGGAGCGTCTCAGCCCCAGCTGCTGTGCATTGTCCACATCACTCCAGCTGCTCCCGATGTCTCTGGTGTATTTACGTGTCTGGACAGTTCCTGTCAGTTCACTGCGTTCCCTGCTTACGTTCAAGTTGTGTTTTCAGTCTGCCTGCCTTCCGGACGCCTCTTCTGTCTCTCGGTCGTCCTCGCTCCGTGAAGACGTGTCCAAACGGCCTCAGTCGAACCCCCAGCCAAGCAGCAAACCTTCGGTCCTGCTCCTTTCCAAATGAGAGCTACAACCACCTTGGTCTTGTGTCTGCTTTTGTGTCTGCTCCTGTGGCAAATAATCTATTTCATAAACCAATTTGAGAGCCCTGTGGAGTTTTTATTTTTTAGGGCGAGGTTTTTTTACGAGGTTTTTCCCCCCCCCCCGGCACAATAAACATCCTGGTTTAGGTCTCATGCTATTCTGCTTATTAAAAGTTGGTGAAATGAATATGGCAACTTGATAGCAATGCACCAACAGAGGCAGTGAAGAAGACTGCTAGCACGAAAGCAAAGTTGTAAACATTGCACGATTTTAAAATGATCAAACTCAAACACACATGTAGTGGCTCTAACCTTAAACACTTTAAATCAGAGCCACTAGGGGGCGAACGGGAGAACTCGCCACAAACAAATCAACCGTCCAGTCGCTGTGTCTCTTTCGATCCATTTATTCCGTGCTTCGTGACACCATAGCATAAAATCAGCAATGTCCAATACACTTGCATTAAATTCATCTTTAATTTAAAAGAATCTTTAAAGACAGGATAAGACACGACCACGTTGAATAACGGTTTGCTTCCATCCACACACCTGTTCTCCTCAGCAGGCACTTAGCTATATGCCTTTAGACGTTAACGTGCCGCCTTGTGTTCAACGTAGGAACTGCATGTCCAAATTCACCCAGTGTTTCCCTCAAAGATAAACAAAAGCAACACAACTGCATTATGGCTCCAACACACTTGTTACACTTTGAAGTATTTTACACAAACTACAAATTGAATGACGATGAGAATCTATGCGCCAATGTGAATAAAGTCGATTGGACTAATTTCTGTATGAATGACAATACAATTTGAGTACTTTAACATTTAATAACTATGCCTTTCTTGCTTTTGTACATGTCATAAGCCTCTATTAGCCTCTACTGACTGCAATGTAAATTAATGTGTGTGAATATGCTACACTCTGGGACACAACAACACTTCAAAGCGTTATTTGTTTGTTTTCTTCGTTCGTGACTTTTGTGACATGTTTAGGTACTTTAATTGTACGCCCAACTACTATGTGTGTCCTGACCTAACTAAGAGGTCTTGTTGCATAAACCTGACTGCAGCCATCACTGTAGTGTTGTTGCCCCAAGGTTTCCGGGACCGTTTTACGGTAACGTGTTGTTTAAGGACACACAAAAAGCCAAAAGATATGTCTCAATAGTTGCGATGTTGGCTATTTATTTGTCTTCCCATGAGATCGGGATGAGTGATGAAGCTCGACAGAATCACCTGAATCTGTAGCTCCCCTTGTCTTTGCGCCGCCGTATAGCGAATTTAAGTTGATTGATTAGCTGTCCGGTCCATTCGGACCATTCAGCCTTTCCATCCATTATCTTTAGCCTCTTATCCTGTTCAGGGCCATTCAGCTTCAAATAATGGAAAAAGTGTTTTTTTGTTTTTTTTCAATAGTAGATTTTTAAAACAAAAACATGTGTTAATGTTTTAATCAATAGCTTTTTGGTGCGACTTGTGGATGTCAATCCAGATATTTAACAAATCAAAGTGTTTTTAAACATTTGAACACTATCTCTCAAACTTCGACTTAAAGGAAATATGCCACCTGGAATCTCTGATCTTCCCAAAATGCTGCATTCTCAGCAGAGGTCTCTGGTCTCTGAAAGCTTTTCACAAAGTGTGTCTCTACAGGGAAAAACCTTTCATACGCTTTCCAATAAGTTCAAGTAGACAAGAGGGAACACTATAAAGCTTGCAGACTCGTCTGCTTTCCACTTGTGATACCTCGGTTACTCTGGGACTTGATCAAACAGCAGCCCAGTGTGTGTGTGTGTGTGTGTGTGTGTGTGTGTGTGTAGCCCTGTGTCCATGTAAACCTGCATGTTGCTGTGTATACACTCATGAGACTGTGTGTTTCTATGCAAGTAATATTTTTGAATATGCACAGATGGCCCCTCCCCTCTGCTCTGCCCAGCTTTATTAGGTAAACAGCAGAACTGAGACGGGTGAAAATAACATGTCAGTGTGACACGAGCCCGTAGAAAAACATGCCCTTCCTCCGTGTTATCAGGAGGGGACACATTAATTGATCACTTATCTTGTTGAAAACAGCAAAAAAAAAGCAATCTCTTTGTGGGAGTATGTTGTTGTGTTCTAGTCATGAGAGCCGTTTCCCGTTTCAGGGAACAAGAGTGTGTAAATACTGGAAAAATATCAACGTAGGGTGAAGGGTATTATGACATGATCAAGCTACTCTACGAAGATGATGATGATGATGAAGGAAGAAAAGAAAACATCCCGCATCCTGCTGTACAGAAATGGGTGCTATGCTGCAATATCAATCATGTTTTTGAAGTGCTTTTTGTTGTTTTTACCTCCTCCCCTTACCGTCTCCTTCATGTGTGCTTTCCAGATGGCCTGGCTGCCTTCCGGACATTTCTCAAGTCGGAGTTCAGTGACGAGAATATCGAGTTTTGGATGGCTTGCGAGGAGTACAAAAAAATCAAAAGCTCAACCAAGCTGGTGTCCAAAGCAAACAAAATCTTTCTGGAGTTCATCGATATCCAGGCACCCAGAGAGGTGCGTGTGTGTGTGTGTGTGTGTGTGTGTGTGTGTTTGTGTGTGTTTGTGCTGTTTTAATGTGTTTTTCCTTTTACTTCATGCTGCTTGGTAAACATATTTTTTTAGATCAATGATCATTGATTGTGACATCAGATTGAGACTATAAACACTGCTGTTTCATTTTCACAAAAAGGAAGTAAGACAACCTTTTACTGCTTTCACATTCTCCAAAAGAGTGACCAAAAATTGATGTGACTCAAACTCTGTAGGTTTGGGTACTTTTGCTCTACTAATATGGACTTTTCACGTTTTTTTCAGTCAGTGTCTTCATTATTTGTAACGATGATCATGAATTGTAAAACATTTGATTCCTATTGGCAGAAACTGCTTGTTCATAGCTCATTGATTTGATTGACCTGATAGTGCCACCTCAGTTTGGTTGTTCGCCTCATTTCCTGTTTCATATTACTGACTGGCTTTCAGCAACAACTCCCTTTTTACCAAAAAGACATATTAGGTCATTTGATATTGCTTTACCAAATGAGTGGTTCAGGTTCAGCCTGAACTACTTAGTAAAGGAGCAATCATGGTCAGGTGATGAAGAGTGTGCAGAACAGATGATGCCATGTGTGACTTTGACTATGACTTACCATGAGGGCCCCTCGCCTTTTTTAAGAAAATGTTTGTTCTCCTTATCCTGTCAGGTAAACATTGACTACCCCACCAGGGAAAAGACTAAGCGCAGCCTGGAGGATCCGACCCCAACCAGCCTCAACGAAGTCCAAGCTAAAGTCTACAGCCTCATGGAGAAAGACTCTTACCCACGATTCCTCAGGTCAAAGATGTACCAGGAAATGTTAAACCGGGCGAATGCTCAAGGTCAGCGGAGGTCTGTTTGAATCTGATGAAGACCACAGACGACGTCAAACTGGACCTACACTGTAAAGCACTAGATAACCCTTTGACATCATCTCTGAATACTGTGAATCTGCAAGGATGGGGCGACATGCTTGACTGTTTCCTTTGTCTACACCAGCTCCATGCATGCAACCTCTCTAGAAACCAAGTGTCTTGGTGGACTGCACTCTTCAGTACAGAGGAGATTTGATGAGGATAAGCTAATTGTTTTACCTCCAGTTAGTGCTGGGCGATCTGTTTTTAAAGATATAAACACAATAAAAAAATTAGCTTATGCGAGAATTATATATATTAGGAAATATCAGATATGAACCATGACCATTCAAATGTATGCTGGTAGAACAAAAAGGCAATTGATATTAAAATGACTACAACTATTGAGCAGAGTAAACAACGATTGAAATTACAGAACCAACTCTTGATTTTGTTAAATTGTTTTGCTGTAATTTAAAATATGTATTTAGAATTACAGTTGCTAAAAATTAGACTTGAACATGATAACCTTGAGATGCAGCTGAGAGACTTGAGGGTTGTTTTAATATTAACTGCATAGCTCATTTAAACTGTATGGAACACAATGAATGGACAATCAGAGATCAATATTGAAAAATAACTTCAGCAGGACCTTTTTTAAAAGCTTTATTTCGAAGCAATTAGTTTTTTCCAATTGTGTGATGGGTCCTCTGATTGTGAACCATTTCGGTAAAGGCTGAAGCTACTGATAGTAACTGTGGTCAAGACATGACTAACGCATTTATTACCATGGATGTCTTGTATTTCTGGTCAGATATAAAATACATGATATGACACCATTCTCTTAGTGGTGTTATATCAATGGCTGGCTCCATTGGTTAAACTTGATTGACTTGTTGAGGTTTAAACAGCCAATGCTCGTAAAAAAAACGTGGACTTGACTGAAAGTAGGCTTCTGTGTTTATTTCATCAGGAAAGAAATATGTAGGGAGATAAATGACGTTTTATCGCCCAGCACTACCTTTACTTATCTTCAGTTCTTTAGGAAATAGACACCGTCGTACGCAGGTGGCTATAGATCAATAGGGTAGTTTGTGTGTTTACATTGAACAATGAAGTGAGTGAACACGTATTATCTTAAACTGTGCCAAACTAGATTGCACTTAGATATCGGTATAACTACATAATCCTGTGTATTGTAAACTATTGCAGGTATTCTATGTGTATAATGAAGGGTTGGGTTACTTTTTGTTTTCAATTCACTCCTATTCAGGAGGCAGAAATGTGCTATCATCTCTGAACCTGTTTCTGTACCGTGTGTATACAGTGCATCCTATTGGAACAATCATTCATAGGCGACCAGGGTTATGTGGTGATTTATTACCATTCATATTTTTTGGATTGCGATTTAGGTCATGGAAATTGCAGTTTATTACATAATTCATTAGCTATAATGCACCGCATAGGTAGCATGCAATGCGTCATTAAACTGAATATTGGATATATTATATATATATACATTGGCCTACTGCTAGTGGTGAATCGAAAGCGACAACCCCGACCCCCAAATAATCTGTTCTGAGTTGAAAAACGTGTTGTGCAAATTTCCTAAATAATTTTCAGCATGATGCAATACTCAGAATAACTATTTAGATATTCTTCAACTTGTACAGTATGTAATGAAAATGTCTGCAAAAAAAATGTCAGTGACATGACAGTGTTTGAAATGTTCTCCCTCAGCGTTTGCACTCCTTTTTAAAATAAAACAATTTGAAAAGAACAAATATTTTTCTTTATTGCATGTGCACCGTAAAGGCCAAACTGTTGGAATTGCAACCAAACTGGCTGAAAAGCATATCAACCTATATGGTATGTTACTGTGTTCCACATGAATGTAACCTCCCCGCTATATTTTGAGATTAAACATGAATCTGCATCTATATGTTGTGTGCTGCGTGACCTTATTCTCATAGCATCAAAAGGGTATTAGAGACATGAAAATGCATTATTTCACTGATCAGATAGACGGATTGACCTCGATGGCCAATGCTATTTTAAAACTACACTGAGACCAGAGAAGAAGAAGAAACGCAATCTGGAAAGTGATTTGTCTCTCTCGTTTTTGGATAATTTAGGATTGTCATGTCTGCTTTCTATTTCCCATTCTATCGGAATAATGAGCAGGAAAGAAATGTAATTAATTTCTATGGGAAATTAACTTTTCAACATTTAAACTTTTTATATTTCGTCACATCTTAGGTTAGCTGTTGCAGATACTTTAGGAATAATGAGTCACACAAAGTAAAGATAGAAAAACCAAAAGCAGAACAATGATCAAACATTCATAGCACCTACTGTCAGGGTGGAACTTCAAGAACGAGAGATTGTTTGCTTAATGTTCCAATAAGCATCTGGTTGCTCACGAGTTATCCGAGACAAATAATCAGCTCGTTGTTTAATTCTTTTGGCCCCAAAATGCAAATCAATTCATGCATGATAGCATTTAAATTGCTATAGAAATGCCTCTAAAACAGGAATGGAATTTGCAGAATAGCTTAATGCCTAAAGCTTGACTGATAATTAGCCTAGAAAAACATCACCTCATAGTGGTTTTGGTATGTTTTTCTGTCTTTGTGCATTATCATGCCATATAGAGAATGAATATACTAACTGTTCATTGTAGACTGTTTGGACAAACGTTTTGGAAACACAATGCAGAACACCTGTAATGTAGTTAGCATTTTGATAGCAAAAATACAAAAAACTTTCCGTTGTTCAGATTCCAGGGTGTGTTTTAATGCCTGGGGCAAAACAATAACAAACTACTGTTTATCATTCAACACCCTATGTTTAGGTGGTGGGGTAAACTAGCACTCAAATTGTCAAATTTAGAGTTGGGTCAACTCAAAATACAATGCATGGAAAAACACATATGCTTAATTGCAGTATAATGTCAGGCTGTTAGAATATGTTTTATTGTCATCTGGGTATAATATGCACATGAAGAGCAGCATTTACACATACATGTAATCATGTAATATGTAATATTATATCAAAACAAATCGATCTGTACACTGTGCCATCAGGTCCCTATTTAACCAAATTCCCATAGGACTGGATTGTCCACTTGTGTGTCCCCACTTGTTTTACACAAACAACAGTCTCTGGGAATAACAGTACCTGCTGCACCCAGGTATTGACATTAATGATTGTTTGTTATGATCTCCAAGGCAGCAGGTACATTCATAGTGTGTGTGTGCGTGTGTGTGTGTGTGTGTGTGTGTGTGTAATGTTGACAAGAGTCAAATATCAGTCCTGTTGTTGTCTGGGTCCAATGTTTTGCAACCCCACCTATGGGGTACAGCAGAAAATAACAAAGCCATTCACCGTCATGTTAATCATTATCAGTGACTCCTCCAGGGCAAGCTGTACTGCTGAAGGACCGCCTACAAGTCGTTTAACAGCTGGAGGGGGTTTTGTTGGAGGGAACATCACTGTTATACGTTATTCATGACTGTGAAATCAGTTTGGGCTCAGCCAGATAACCCTGCTCCTCTCTCATTACACTCCACCTCTCTCCACTACACACCTCCTGACACACACACACACACACACACAATTCAATAATCTCTCAGGGTAAAGCGAAGAGCACACGTGACCGCACAGATGTTTACGGCAGAAATTGAGCCAGAACTAATTATTTCCGATGCAGCTCGACCGGTTTCGTCTTTAAAAATAGTACTTGCACATTTCTGGAAGAAAGGAAATGTTAACTTAATAATGTCAGTCGTGCCTCCTCTTATGACGTGACCAAAACGGGTTAACAACATTCACAGACGGGACACGTGCTGTGGCAGGTGTGCTTGCTCTTGATTGACGTTGGCACCTTTTAACAAATTAAGGATGAGAATGTAATACTTTTTACATAAACATTTTAATTATTTAAATTCTCATTGAAAAAGATGTATGCATTTTCCCAATGGCTTTTGTAAAAAAAAGTTAAATTCTACAGATTACCAATGTTGGTTGAAGGCTCCATCAAATACCGTATGTAAATATGTACACACGGCATGATGACTCCACTCATGTCACACTGTTAACAAGATGAAGCCGGCTCATAGACAGATTAGAAGGTGGCGTAATGTTGAGAGGAAACAAGGTACTAACACTTCACCCTCCATTAAACCATGTGTTTATTTGGCAGTGGAGAATGCTTTTTCTTTCATTAAGACACTTATAAAAGCCCACTTTGATGTGATATATTCCAGTTTAAAAGGGACTCTGGGATTTGTATGATGAAAATGTATCACCACAGGTAATGCTCAATCCACCACAACCGACAATCTTTAGGATGCCAATGTGTCATAATCCACAAAGAAAGAGCGAAAAGTAATATATTCAAGTAATGTTACATTTTTGAATTGTTTCCAAATATTGCAGCTGGTGCCTCCTATCCTTGCAGACTCACAGTATTCGGAGATGATATCAACAAATTGATGAATGATTTATTTTTTTGTCCATTCCAGTCACCATCAGACACGTTCAACAGACCCCTGCTGGCCCTGTGCATGCATGGTATTGATAGTATCTTGGTACATATGGAATTAGTACAGTTTCGGTCCAATGTAGTTGATTCCTGATGGCTGTGATCATCCTCTGACCTACACTACCATTTTTGTTTTGTAATAACTTCACATCTATTCAATGGACTGCTATGATCTTTGGTACAGTCATTCAGGTTCCTCAGATGATGGTCGAAATGAACATCGAAATGAAAAATCTTCAGAAAATGTCTTAATGGAACAGAAACTGCTCGAGACATGCGTGGTTCTCAGACGGTGAATCCTAATCACACTCTGACCTCCTGACATCAGAGTCATGGCTACCAGCTGCTACTGTACGTGAAGCATCGAGCCAGATCTTCCGTACTACTTGAGGCATAATTGCACACTGTACTACTTCCATTCAGTTCCCTTTCAATTCTTGAGGAGTAAAAATGTAAAGTAGGTGGTGTGATCACACATATCTTGCATTACAGAACAGACAAAGAATGACAAAGATAACAATGGAGCTCGAGACACGTGTTTGACCGTAAAGTGATTTGGGTGTAAGTAGTGCAACATTACATTACATTACATGTCATTTAGCTGACGCTTTTATCCAAAGCGACTTACAATAAGTGCATTCTACGGTTACAAACAAGAATCAGAACAACAAGAATCAAGAAGGTACAATTTCATCAATAAATGCAAGAACCGCATAGGAAAGGAAACCATGATTCATCAGATGGACAGTTTGAATATTGCAGGGTCTGCTGACCACCTCTCTAAACAGTCTCTTGGGTGTAGTTGCAGATCATAGTGCTGCTGAGGGGGGAGCACACTCCAGTGGTTATTGTTTAACAGCCACAGTGAGCATCTGGTCGGGCTTGCGGCAGGCATGCATGCTCCTCTTCTCCCCAGAGGACGATCAGACAGATGAGCAACCTGAGGGTCCTCCGTGCACACTGCCCGTGCACACTGCCAGATGCACTCCCACAGAGACCAGACTGGACCACTTCACAAATGTTCAGAGGCCTGGGATTAACTGGCTCAGCACTTTTTGTTCAAAATGGGAAGGTCATGTTTGGGGGTTACTGCCATGTATTGTCTTTTTTTTTAATCACATATATTATTCTTTATTTAAGAGGAATAGTAGTTGAGATCCAGAAACATTTTATTTCCTGAAAATGTGTAATCATAGTCCAGATCATGGAGCCTCCTCCTCAGATTTTTAATAGGAAATTTCAGCAAACGTGTGTGTGCATTTTACACCTAGGCCAAGGCTGCATGCGATAAATAAATTATCATTATTTATATGCATTACTCTGAAGATCTTTTTCATAGGACAGAACCCTTCAGTTTATCATCATGGTGCAAATATATGCTTTGAAAACATATGAAATGTTCCATTTACAACACAGACAAACAAGGAGTTGGCCTCTTTTGAAGGTGTTGCTGTATTATATCTCACGTTCCTAGAAATGGCAGCAATACAAATAAAATGTATCAGTCCATTGTGGAATGCCAATTTGTTTTTTTAAATATTTTGGCATTTTAAAACGCCTTCTTGTTGAGACTTAGATGGAAAGATAGATATCACATAAAGGTATGATGGAAAAAAAACAATGATAGTCTCATCAACGGCAATGAAACCATTTAACATGCAGATGTCTCCACTTTAAACTAGTTTAACGTTGTTATGCTGATGTGATAAATGACGATGATAATCCCTTCATTAATCAAGGATGATCAAAGTTAGATTTATTTAGTCTATCATAATATATCTGGCATTATAACATGGATTTGCTGCACTCATAATACTCAACAACTAAATTGATTAACAGTGCACAAGCATCAGGACCAAAATAAGAACGATAATTTGTTGTTTGTTTGTTTTTCCATCGGAAACGTTTCTAATATTGTGCCGGGCCCCTTGTGTCACCAGTTTGGTCTGGCTGCCAGCCACACCCACCTCGTTGACTCTCTCCAGTCACCTGCACACCCAGCTGCCTCCAATCTGCCATAATCAAACCTGTATTTAACCCCCAGTCTCACTCTCACTCCTTGCCAGATCGTTTCGTTGCTATGCTCGTCTCTCCAGCGCTCTCCTGCCAGCCTTCCCGGATCCGACCTCGCCTGTTCCTGATTCCCTGCTTCGCCTGGGCTCCGATTCCTGCTTGCCGGGCCCTGAGCTGTTCACCTGTCTGCCTGAGCTTAATTAAAGTGTTGAACCGCAGCTCTCTGTCGCCCGAGTCCTTCGTCCTGCGCTTGGGTCCTCACCCCACCCGTTACACCTTGGCCACGATTTCCCAGCAATTCACTCATTTCGGTTTGAACGTTTCTATTAATGTAATGGTTTAAATGGGTTTTCAGTCGTCCCCTCCCCTCATCACTGAGTCACCGCTCTGAGGGACCTTCAGAAGTTAGAAAAACAAGCAAATAAACCGCAGTAATGCCGGGAAGCATTACAGACACTTCCTGTGGCATTGACACGAGGCCCGGTTGTTGGGCTTTCCCATATTACACCTTCTCCTCTCCAACACAAACACATGCAGCGCAATTACTCGAATAAGATTGCATTTGCTGTGCCTTCAGCACTTCCTCTGGCGTGAAGTCACACAAAGTCTGCAGAGAAACTCACCCACATTGTCTCCGTTTAGTTTCATTCAGCACACATGAGCATGGAGACCACGGGCATCAGCAGACTGGCAGCGCACTGGATGTTCACACGTAAGACTACGTTAACTTCAAGTGTGTCATCACAACAGCTGCTCCAGGTGTTTGTTCTCCAGCTGAATGTGTACATTATGTATTGTGGAAGTGTTTTGTGATTGGCATCAAAAAGTTAATTTAACATCTGGTAAAGCAATCAGATTGACTGATTGCTTTACCGTTTTTGTTTATGTTAAAGATTCAACCAGTTGCCAATTTCATGAAAATAATGGAGTCTAATCCAACAGCTCCGTAATAAATCTAACCCTAATGGAAGTTATAATGTTCAGCTTCTTTTTTTTTTGTTTGTATGTTTGAGATTGATACAACCCAAAGCTAAGGTTGGGAATGTATTTTAGAAACATTTATTTGTTATGTGTGTTAAAATCTGCTTAACATCCAGAGGGCTGCCCTTTATCACCGGTCCTGTTCGTGACTTTCATGGACAGGATATCTAGGCGCAGCCGTGGGGCGGAGAATGTCAGGTTCGGGGATCTCAGGATAGCCTCTCTGCTGTTTGCAGATGATGTGGTCCTGTTTGCCTCCTCGGACCATGACCTCCAGCATTCACTGGGGCGTTTTGCAGCCGAGTGTGAAGCGGCGGGGATGAGAGTCAGCACCACGAAATCTGAGGCCATGGTGCTCTGCCGGAAACCGGTGGATTGCTCCCTCCGGGTGGGGACAGAGTGCCTACCACAAGCGAAGGAGTTCAAGTATCTCGGGGTCTTGTTCACGAGTGAGGGTAAAATGGAGCGGGAGATCGACAGGCGTATCGGTGCGGCTGCAGCAGTAAAGCAGGCGTTGCACCGGGCCGTCTTGGTGAAGAAGGAGCTGAGCCGAAAGGCAAAGCTCTCAATTTACTGGTCGGTCTACGTCCCAACCCTCACCTATGGTCACGAGCTTTGGATCGTGTCCGAAAGAACGAGGTCGCGGATACAAGCGGCCGAAATGAGTTTCCTCCGTAGAGTGGCCGGGCTCAGCCTTAGAGATAGGGTAAGGAGCTCGGACATCAGGAGGGAGCTTGAAGTCGAGCCGCTACTCCTTCGTGTCGAAAGGAGTCAGCTGAGGTGGTTCGGGCATCTAATTAGGATGCCTCCAGGACGCCTCCCTTTAGAGGTTTTCCAGCCACGTCCAACTGGTAGGAGGCCCCGGGGAAGACCCAGGACACGCTGGAGGGACTATATCTCCCAGCTGGCCTGGGAACGCCTCGGGATCCCCCAGAATGAGCTGGTAGATGTTGCGGGTGAGAGAGAAGTCTGGGTCAGCCTGCTTGACCTGCTGCCTCCGCGACCCGACCCCGGATAAGCGGTGGAAAATGGATGGATGGATGGATGACAAAAGAAAAGGAAAACGTCTGTGGCTGTTGCAGGGCTATAAGCCTACCTACCTGAGTCCTTCACAAGCTGCTCGCTTGACTCCTGTGAGTCCTAACAATAGCCATGTTCGTTTTATACGTTCATTATATGTTTACGTTCATAATGACAATTTTGTGAGAGTGCCTTTGGGAGGGACGCCTCGAGGGACGAGCTGTCACTGATGCCAACGTGCTGCCAGCTACTTTGATTGGAAAAGGGTTGGCAACACTGTGCTGGGTTTGGATCATTTTTAAAGTCAAGCTTACTTCTGCTGGTGGCTTTCATGGTCCCTTAAGTTTGTCGTGGTTTTGAATTTGGTTGCATTGGGATATGTTTCAATATTTAGTCTCATTAATACAGATGGTATGGCAAAAGTTTGAGTAAAGCTTTCTTAATAAATTTGCCTTTGAAATTTAATTTGAGTGTATGTATCAATGGAGTTCACACAGTGCTTAAACAGTCACTACATGTGGGCTTCAATGGTGGCGCCAATGGATAGTTTACTAAAATGTCCTTTAACTGTGACACACTTTCCTTGTGAAAAACTATCAGCCACTATTGCATTATAATCCATATTTGTGTCTGTATATCTGTAGTGTTCTCAAAATGAGTCAAATTGCTAATCACCAAAATATGTCTAAAAGAACAATCTGTTTGGTGACAAAACCCGAACTTAAACTGACCTTTTAACTCCAAGGAGAGGCATGCAAACTAGTTTTGAGCAGAAAAGGGCAGTTTTTGCACACTGCTTTGATGTCATCAGGGTGTCTTTTTTAAATTAAAAACCTTACTGTTCTTGTCTGTTGGTCTTTTTGTTTCATCATACTCTGTTTATGACATGGGAGTGACAGTGATGTATCAGGGACCTGTTTGGATGCATTTGTAATTTTCTCTTTGGCAACAGTGCATTGCGGTTGGTGGCATAACAGCATCCCTCAAAGAGAGGATGATCCCATTCCTGCTTTCTTATATTCACAGAGGGAGGCAAGCAGTGAAAGGAGCCCACTGAGCTGAAGATGAGCTTTCCCTCCATCACAGCTGATGCCAAATTAAACTGAAAGGTCCTCGCCAGGCTCGAGATGCACAGAGATGAGAAAGGACTTCCGATATCGGGTAGCCTGAGGTAAAAGGGCTTAGTCCGAATGCAAAGGGAATGAAAAGGTTTGTGGGTTGAGCTAAAGTAAGGACGTAAGTGTCCTAAATTGGCCTCAGCCTCGATTCTGTCCCAGAGGTGATGAAGCAAGGAGAGAGATGTGACCTTTTGTTTGAAACTCACTCATACAGGTAAATGTCACTTCTGGTTTATCAGGATTGTCTGGTGATGCATTTCCTTGCTTACATGATATACAGTAGACAGAGCAACGGTGAGCAACTAGGGTTAAGTGTCTTGCTCAAGGACACAACGACATGGACTACCAGAGCCTGGGATCGAACCACGGACCCTCTGATTCAAAGTCGGACTTGCTAACCATTGAGCCACAGTCACCCTTGTCTGATTGTACACAGTCTGATTGTATAGATGTCATCCAGATGGCGACGGCCAAAAGGCCAAACCTGAGGCTTCAAATTGGTTGTCAGTAAACCAATGTGTTACGTCCACTTTAACAGTTGCTGGTTAAAACTGAGCAACATTTTGATATGGCTTGGTTAAATACTTGGATCACGCAAAGTCATTCTAAGTTCAGACCCTTTAGGGCTGAAAACGAGGCGAAGACGCTCCAGGGCATCGTATGAAAAGCCTCAATACCAAAAGCGTCACAGTTAACCAGACAGAGAGTCTGTTATCGATGACCACTTAACCAATAGATTATTTCATCCAAATATTTTCAAGCGGTATCATCCCCTAGGATACGGCTGATCAAACAATGAAACTCTCTGTTGCTTAGATCTTAGATAAGCATTTCATTGAAAGAGTTTTTCTGAGAAATATGTTAATATCCTCTCTCACAGCTTTAATCAATGTGTCACATCTGAATCATTATTTATTATCATTGTCACAAAAGGTTTGCAGAGCTGGTACTTTGCTCATGTCCCACTCCTTTGTGTGTGACTTAACAGGCTAATAGAAATCGGGTTTGCGTACATCGTAATGTAAGGGTGGTGTGTATGTGTGTCGCATCAGTGAGCTTCAAGGACAGTGAATCTCGTACTTCCAGCAAAGCCCTTCACTCATCAACGTGACACATATTCTTTATCTTTGTAACTCTTTTATTCTCTAGTTTCCGGGTTGCCGTGTCAATAGGACTGTCGGAGGCACAGAAGTGTGCTGACATCACAGAGTATGAGTAGGTGAGTGGGTGGCCGGGATCCCCCAGGCTTCTCGGGCAAACATTTGTTCTTTCCTGGCAATGGAAATGATCCAATTAAATCCACCCCAGCACAATGAATCTGGACAGGCCAGGTCATCCCATGTTCTTCACATCCAGTTTACATTAGCTGACTTAACCTAATCAGTGCTGCCTTCTCATGGTCCAATGTGAGATCTGGCTAAATGCTTCTGTAGCATGGAAGTGCCCTTTGGCCTGCTTCCTTTTTAACACAGGAATATGGCAACTGTAGAAAGCATAATTTGAAGGCCCTTTTTTTGCCAGTACCTTTTTAGATCAACCCATTTGAGCAGCTATTCCAAAAAGGACTAACCATTGAGGTGGTTGATCAGATGTCAAAGTATTGATTAAAGGTCAGAAAAAAAATCACGGTGATTAAAGGGGAAAAAGTGACCAGAGAGATGGTGGTCGGCTTCAGACGATGGTTCCACAACCGTTGAGAGTTCTGTGAGAAGATGTGGACATGGTGGAGGAGTACAAGTTCAATAATACCATTTTAGAACTTGTTTGTTTGTTTAGCTACATCTTCACTAGTGTTTTGTTTGTTTTGTTCTTTAATTAAATACTATTATTCTATTCTATTTTATATTGTATTGCTTACCTGTATGTATAAATGCTAAAAGTAAGTGTCTATCTATCTAAAAGACCAAAACCAATAATGAGTGGATCCTACTGAGAACAGGTTCATTGTGCATCCAAAGCCTGGGATATCTCAATAAACCAAATACCATAAAACACATCAATGAGCAACATTGTTGAACTGGATGATGGGATTCCATTTTTGAGTCGAACATGGACACTGTCTCAAATCAACAAGTGTCCACTTCATTATTCCACTGCTGAAAATAGTCCCCAACAAAAACACAATTTCCTCCTGTTTGATTAACAGGCTAATTTATTTAAGATTTTCAGCAACCGTTTAAAAAAAAATGAAACTACCGTTTGTAATTGTGACATGTTTTGCTCAACATTTCATCTTGATCTCTACTTTCTGAGTATAGCTGATTCTTATTGATTTAAGTAACACATTTGTATCACATTTCAAAGTAAAACCACTGACTTTTTTAGATGAGAGTAAATGTTATTCATCACATGGCCCTGTTGGGTTTCATGCCCATGGTTATACTTGCATAACGGGTGCAATACAATGTTTCCACTGTCATTTGTGGTTGAAGATCATTCAACGCTCTTAAATCCTGTATTGCCACTTGTGGCTCAAGATTTTGTTGTAGTTTTGAAAAGAACAACAACAAATTCACAAAAACAGACATCATGTTCTCTAATTTGGAAATATGTCAGCTAATGGCCACTATACAGTAAGAATAATAACCATTATTCAGTATTGTATTGCCTTATATTGTCTAACGCCAATCTAATCTGCATTATATGATAAACAAATCATAGATAAGCAACCTGCAACTCGCCATATGGTAAACGTTCCCGCTTTAGCTTTATTATGTCGAGCAGTTGGCTTTACGGGCAGCTTTCTAACAGTAATATAATTTAACAGAGTAAATACAACATATCCTTCCCATATGTCCCTGGAATGAACACCTTTTTATAAGGTCCATAAAGAGGCTGATGGGTGATTGTAGTTACCACTAGATGTTATTATCGTATCGGCCTGTAAGGTTGTTTCATACACACAGATCGATTGAAATCCTGTTTTGTAACAAGTTGGAGTTGGAGATAATAAAACACTGCTCCCAAAATGCTTATGGGTTAAAGGCAGAAGTCAACTTTTGTTTTACCTGTATGTATGTATGTATGTATGTATGTATGTATGTATGTATGTATGTATGTATGTATGTATGTATGTATGTATGTATGTATGTATGTATGTATGTATGTATGTATGTATGTATGTATGTATGTATGTATGTATGTATGTATGTATGTGAGGACTTTCATAAAATTGTTAGAAACTTACATCTGGGCCAAGTTTAAGAATATTCTGAGGTTCAAAATATCTAAAAGATGGCACCAGTATTCTTAGATCTAGACACTGGAATTGTCATGTGTAAATAACTTGTTTTGAAAGAGAAGGGTGAAAGGAAAACACAGAGAGTGTTTTCAAAGACATGCAAGAAAAACATACTGTATCACACAATATCAAGGACTTTTAAATTTTCCCCTCCCCCCCTCTTTTTCTCTCCACCTCTCCCTTATCTCTCTCAACCTCTCTGTGATTGGCTGAAAGGGCTGATGACATGCCAGAAGCAGGGGAGGTGGGACTATAAAGCCTCTGCTCCGGCTTTTTCCAGACACACAGACAATCTCACTCCCTACTGAGCGCAACCAAACGGATATTTAACCTCCACCCGCTTGAGAAATTACCCTCACCAGGTCCAACATCTTGCTCCAGCATGTGCAAAGGACTGGCATCGCTGCCTACCGGCTGTTTGGAAAGGTACATGATGTTTCGTGCAAACACTCATATGGCTGATGTTTGGGGGATTTGCATTGCAGGATAAGGAAGAGAGCTCTGCTATTTTATCGTTGTGCATGTGTGAGAGCACTTGAGCAGCTGAAAGAGACTCAGTTTTAGTTTGTGCTATATTTAGACTTTATAGCGTGGATTCCTCATGGGCAGTAATGGCTCGTCAGTGTGCAATATTGATCCTGTTTCCCTTTTCCTGACAGGGCCAAGGAGCTGAAAGCAAGGCTGGGGAGCATTTTGCAAAAGTCCTCTTGGAATCTATCCTGCTGCAAAATAGGGCAAAATAAGTAAGCATCGCACATACTGTACTATATGTTACTACAACTTCATTGTACATTTATCACTTTGTGCTTGGTTAAAATGCTGTGTTAAATATTATCTTGCTTTGTCTATTTTCAGGCCAACCCTGGAGGAATGTCTTCGGTGGAAAGAGTCCTTTGAAAAACTCCTGTCCAGCAAATGTAAGTAAATATCTAGATTTTAGCATATTTAAAAAAAACAATGTCACACTAAACAGCACACGCAGTTACCAGTAAACACAGACTGTAGGGACGCGTGCAGACGCAAGCAGCCCCTGCGTGTGCCATCATGTGCAGTAAGTAATTGCATTAAACTAATTGTGTCTCTTTCCTCAGATGGACTGTGTGCCTTCACAGCCTTCCTGGTGTCCGAGTTCAGCGAGGAGAACATTTTGTTCTACTTTGCCTGTGAAGATTACAGGAGAACCAAGTCCAATACCAAATTATCAGCCAAAGCCCAGAAGATCTATGATGAATTCATCGGCAGCGAAGCTCCACGGGAGGTAAGGAAAACGCCAACCTCAACAAAGGATTAGAATCTGAACCCTAAAAGTGAAATGATGAGGCCCAAAAACACACGTTCCTACACTATCTTATGCATTGAAACACCTGCTACATGAAGAACAACAAACTCATCTTTCTCCTTGTGTTTTTTCTTCACCAGATTAACATCGACCATGAAACTCGTGACATCACCAGAGACAACATGCTGGTGCCTTCATCTTCTTGCTTCGACCCGGCCCAGCACAAGATCTACATGCTCATGGCCAAGGACTGCTACCCCCGCTTCCTCCGCTCCCCGAACTACAGGGATCTAGTGTGCCAAGCCAAACCAAGCACCAAGTCGGCCAAGCAGCCCCGGCAGGAACAGAAGGTGTGAACTCTCTCCACGAAGGATTGTTAGTGATTCGTCTCAAGGTTTGAGAAGGCAAGAGATGCATGCGTCAGCTGCTGCGACACTGAGCTGGACTCTGCGGGTGCAGGCGCACAGATCGCCACGAGAGCAGCCGTGGATGGGCGTGTTCTGTAGACGCTAAAGATTGAGGGGAAAAGGACAATGGAGGAAAAAATGAAGGTTGATGCCTTAAGTGGACTGTTGATTGAGCACAGACAAAGTTTGGACATCAAGGTCAAGTGAAAGCGTAACAGGCTGGGTGACAATCAAACAGGAGGGAAAAGGAGAAAAGCACTTTGCCAATTGGCAAATGTTTGTAGTTGTGATGTGCAAAGTCTAAGTCTTACACTGTTTGTGAACCGGCATGTAAGGTATACTTACTTATTTATTTGCCTGTAATATATTTGGTCTATTTTTTACCAAACATGAAAAGATTCTGCAATTTAATTTATATTATATCATTTATATCACTGTTGTGTTTTTTTTACGTACCAGCAAATAAAATGCATTATTTGAAGCAAAATAAATACTAACATGTGTTGTCCTTATTGAATGAAATTCATGGTTTAAGTATATCTTTTTTTATCTTTAGGATTTACAATGAGAAGCACACTTGCATTTGACACAGCGGCACTAATGAAAATGAATTATGACATTTAAAATACTACTGGTATCAGAAATATCTCACATACTCAACCCAGTGGCATATGGCATAGATGAAACATAACATGTAAACATATCATGGTCAGGTGGATTATATGCACAACTACGTGCAAACTCAGTCTGCTTGTTGAGTCATTCATCAAATTATGTATTTGCTCAGAATCATAAGGCCTCCTGAACTGATGTTGTGCAGTTTGTTATTCACCTTGGAAACAGCGCCGCTCTGTCTCATAAAGGACTCAGACAAGGACAGCATCCGGCTGCCGTGAGCTTTTGTCCAATATCATGTGAATGAGAAAGAGCTTTCTATCAAACAGGAAGCACAGAGAGATTATGTGACAGCATTCACGTAATAGAAAGAGCAATAAAACTTTATTATCACGTGCAACTGTTTGCACAAGCCATCAACTGCAGATGAAACAAAATAAGCTCTGCTGTCTGCAAACCAAACATGTAAAATAAAAAACATAAAGGTCATACAAAAGGCCTCTGGTTAGGTAATAATGACATTGATAATGCTGTTATTTAATAAGTTATCATTACAATGTGAACGTAATAATGGTCATTATTATTGCATTGATAGAGTGCCTTTCAGCAGCAGGCAGAGTACAACATGTGGCTGAATGTCCACTTTGTGTATTCAGAGCTCATCAGTGTGGAGCCGGTGTCAGGTGAGCAGCAGCTGGTCCGAAGGCCTGATGCATATGGACGCCTCCTGATGCTGCCGGCCTCGCCATACTCACCATTTCACATTTCATCTATCTTAGCACAACAATGGCCATCTGTAAAACTACTTTTTTTACTCTATAGGTTTTAGGATATTGTGAACAATGCTGCCATGGTGCATACTGGAGGTATGTTCAGTTTTCAAGACTGAAGATTTTTTTTACAATAATATTCATAAAATATTAGAAGACATTGTTTTTACATAAGTAAACGCACACTCAAGTTTTAAATAAACGCATGATTTTCACAATCATCTAACCCACTTGCTTTATCGAGAAGAACTAAATGCACTTGACATGTTGGTTATGATCTTATACTGCACTCAACATACGTATTCACAGTAGTGTGCAACCGTTTGTACATGCAACACAGTGGAGTATTGACACTTTTCTTTGTTGGGGAAGACCAAACCAGAGCAACTCGTTGCACCCCAGAGCGTTCAGAGGAGTCTTCATCCACCCATCAATCAGCTGAACCACTGGTGTGATATAGCAAATGAAACGGCACATCCTGGCCTCACAAGTCAATATAAGTTAATTTGTCATGTTTATAACAATATTACACAATAAATATGAACGTAAACCATAAGTATGACTCGAAGTGACTCCAGAAAAAAGCTTGAGAAAGCACTTTGAGTTTTGAAAATATGCCATGTCATATTGTTATCATAAAGCTACAGGAATAAAGTTTTGGAATCCTTAGAACCCACTACCGCCAAATCCACTGTCAAACAAAGCCTCGCCAAAATACGCACAACATTTCCATTTATGTCCAGCAAAAGAAATGAAAATGTACTTACTTGTGGCTGAAATATGATTAATCACGGCCTTCTTGGTCTCCAGCTTCCTCTCACCCTGCAGCACATGGCTGCAGCGGAGTGAAGACCGTTCAATGACCAGGGAGGAGTGTGGGAAGTTTCGGCCGAGTTGACACGATTGCTTGAAATGTCTGAACTAAAAACTAAACTTCACTCAATCAAAGCCAAACTCCGCACAGATACTCCCACTCACTATATATATTTTTTAAAGCGTTTGCAAATATAGTTACGATAATACAAATTAACTTTTAATCTTTCTTTTTTAGAAAACAAATGATCTGTGTACTATCATAAACCAATATACCACTAACACATACATGAACTTATTATCTATGCTCACAATGGTTTTCTGTATATTAGACATATTGAGTGTATATTGAACTTGCAGACAGAAACGTGAATCAGAATGAATACTAATGTCCCTGTCTAATGTATGTTAAAGGTGGGTTCCTGTTGGCTAACACTTGCACATGCACCAGATTGTAGTTCTGGTGTATGCACGGCTAATGTGAATATTAGGGTATGGATAAAGATGGTCAACCAATTCTCAGCAGCCTCTGACAACAGGAAAAGGCATTGTTCATTTCCTTTATATATGAATAAATAAGACAAAATATAAACCTTGCCCTCCTCTTGTGTATTAAAATCACACATGTTTAACAACCCAAAGAATCCATACTGAAGTCCTCCTTTAGATGTTTTGCACTTTAACTTTGTTTCTCAGAAATTAGAGTTGTTACTCTCTCGACCACAACGCACAGGGCGTGAGTTTGTTTCAAGTGTCGGTGTTTTCCTGGTAGAGATTGTCAACTGGATAATTTCCTGGATTTTATCTGCTGTGGTTTTGAAACATCCCTCTCAGAGATTGCGATCACACCAGCTCACTGGATGCTCACAGGATGCTCACAGGATGCTCACAGCCATATTCATTTCTAGAAACACCAAACCTACTTTATATAGTGACAATTGGACTATTTAAAAAGTAACACTTCCCATAAGGATAAGACAGATCTCTAGCTGCCTGTTGGTCTATGACAGGGAGAGGATTGTCAATCTGTTAAGAGAACGTTTAGCCGTGTTGACTGTTGTTCTTGCCGTAGGCTACGGCCCACAATAGCCTGTACGGTCCACTAATAAATCAAAAATAATTATAACAATATAATTGTACCATTTTTAGTTATATGCATGACCATAAATAGCACCCATAGTGCTCCAAGCTTACGCTCTCCTCTACTCCACAGGACACGTTTCTTTTCCCTTTCATTTCCAACATTAGACAGAACAATTGTGTTTAAACAAATACACATTATACATTTTTTTTTTTTTTTTTTCATGGTTCCTAAAAAAATATTTTTTAAACTACTGGATTATAAAATTATAATTTTGGGTGCTAAGCCATAAAGCGCTAGATGGGTCCTGATAACATGTGTCTGTGGGTCTTGTGGGTGGTCCTGCACTGAACACGTGCTGTACTTCCTACAGCAGTAGGGTTAGGTAGATTCAAGAAGTGACACTGCCATCTAGTGGTTTGAGCTATAATCACTACATTTGACAACTACAGGAAATATGTAAATTAATTCAGTATTGAATCATTGAGTCTTTTCATGTGGTTAACAAAGAAGGGGGTGAGATAAATGAAACGAGAGGGACAAAAAGAAAAGAGCAAAATTCAACTCATGCCCATAACCTTTGATGTGGAGTCCTAATTATATTCTACTTAGACAAGAATAATAGTTATTTAAAAGGTGCAGTGTGTAGCATTTAGAAGAATCTATTTAATATACTATTCATAACTATGTTTTCATTAGTGTATAATCACCAGAAACTACAAACCATAGTGTTTGTATTGGCTCAGAATCATCATGCTTCATGTAGCATTGTTGCTGGCAGGAGATTTAATACATAATAATAATAATAATAAATATCAAGACATGTAACAATTATTAATAATACAATTATCACTTATAAACCCATACATTTGTAAAAAAAGATAAAATAATGGTTCTCAGTTTACGCCATAAGAAACCATTAGCTTAGCTCACAGAATTTAACATAAGATACCATTTGGGAAGCTAGCGGGAAAATAGAGAAAGAATCTCAAATGTAAATCTTAATCTCAGTTGTTGCTTCTCAGGTCGGCTGGATGTCCTCTCAGCCAACGGAGATGTTCCTGCTCGCAGTGGGCCTTCAAGCCTAGGACTGCACCTCAGGTGACTATTTCATTTCACCTTACTTTACAGACCAGTTACTTATGTAGTCTATTTAATTATTCCATATTTGACCACGAGGCTATCTCAGTTGCGGAACTGTATGAATCAGTTTATATAAATCACTGAATAAAACCTGATCAATTAAAGAAAGAATGAATTAAACAATTACACAACACAGATGGACATTGTTATTGTTCTACAGACAGATATACGTGTGTGTATCTACGTGCATAATACATGAATGGATAACATTAATCTCTACATTTCTGCAGAAATCAGTGTCCTGGGTGAGAGGCAGGATGGGGGATATACTGTATACAGTATATACAAGGACTTACTAGGAGTAGAATATCAAGTAAATGTTTCTTTAAGTTGTTTACTATTGGATGCGTCTCTTTGTCCTCAGGAATGTGGCTGGTGGTAAAACCGGTCATAAAACCTTTTAGGGCCATCCTTAACAAAAGGTCTTATGGATCATAAATTAGTTTGAGTGTCAAGATTGACCTCAAGTCTTATCTTGAGTTTGTCCAGGCACACGGGGAATTGAAAGTCTAACCACCTTAAGTTTTATTAGTTACGACTTCGTCATCTTTCAGAGGACGTCTGCTCCAGGCCCCCTTCACGGAGTCTGCCATGTCACACCGAAACGTTTCTACAGTTTTTGGTCGTACCTTATTTTTACATTACCTGGAGGCCACCGTGGTACTCCAACGTGCTCGAAACTGCGGTCAGCGGTCAGCCCAAAACCATGGTACACCCAGCCGTCGTCTGACCTCAGGGTTATCATGGTAAGTACGGCCTCTGAGCGAGACTGACGTTGTCAACACGGTTCTGCACCAACATCACTACAGTCTTAAACGGAGGGCCGAGCAGAGGGGTGTTCAGTTGGTTGTGATCTGCTACCACACTTCTAGTTGGCACTAAATTATACACAGTGTGCCTTTAAAAGCCTTTAGTTAGTCAGACATATTGGTTTAAACACAGACCTGTTTGAACCGCTCCAGGTCCTCATTGAATGTGGAAGAAGATTCTTTACACCTGGTAAATAAACACCACGCTGCAAATAACCAATATTACATCACATTATGAAATACCCAACAGAGAGAGGACACAGCTATCACAATGACATCAGAATACTGATTTCTTAAATATATGAAGAAAAAAAAGGAAATAATTGCAGCCCAGGGTGCAGTCCTATCACTAAGTATATTTAGAAATGTAGTATATACAGATAGGATTTAGAATGCATTCTATTCAAATTCCAATTAATGTATCTGAGACATTACTTAATTTTGAATGGGTCACAATGGTTTATATCGAGCAACACTGAGTCTCAACATTTGGGCTAGTTTGATTACAGTATGGATAATTAATTCTTTTTTCTTTTTTTTTACCAAATATATATAAAATGTAGTTTTTCATGGGTTTTGAAGTAGCACTGGCTGCCTGCATGAGGGTTTGTTTTACAGCACCGGGGGGCAGTGAAATGCTGTGAATAAAGGCCTGTCTGTTTTTTCGCCTTTTTGTTTATCTGACATTTGACCTTTAGGACAAACAGGAATCAGGAGCAGGATGTGACAGAAGGAGAAGAGGTGCAGGAGGAGAGCAGATAGAAAGGAGGAGAGCATGCATGATAAACACATCAGATGAGTGGGCGACAACAGAGACGGGCGAGAGGAGGGAACGCAACGGCGTATATTGCTGTCCAAGCGTGGGAAATCTCTTCGTGTGGGTCCCTTGTGTGCTGGTGACTCAGTTCCTTGGGGTTCACATCCTCTGAGCTCTAAGGATCACACTCGGACCTGGAAAACATGAAGGCTTGACACACTGGACGATGCATCAGATATGCATTGTGTTTCTCGTACAATGTTTTAGGTACTTCATTTCTGCATTCCAATGTCCTGCGCCTTGATACTCCACTATTTACTGTAAGAGGAAAAGAACGTCTCTTAAGGTTTACTGTCTTAACGAGGCAGTGATGGCACTCGAAATAGAAAAGAATAGAAAAATGAACAAAGGGCAAATATTTAGATAATCATAAAAGGATAGTAAAATGACAAATTTAGAAGGAAATAAAAGAATAAGTCTACATTATAGCTCTAGAAAAACATTATGTCACTCTCTCTTGTTGAAACTTGATCAATCCACTGTATCAAGATGAGGTCACTGAGCTGACTTTGGATCGTGGCTGCATATTAATCCACTCCAAGCACATACAGGTTAAGATGCCAATTGTTCTGCTATTGTTTTTATATGTTTAACCTGAGTCGACCTTAACACTCTGTCTAAGCCTTTCCCAGCATCCATTGTGTTCTGGCAGGGCTCCACACTTATTTCAGAGGGAGGCTGTGTGTTTCGTAAGGTAGCTTTGAACTCTTTGACAATCTCGAACACACATCTGCCAGATCTATTAGCAGCATGCAAATGTTGACATATTGCGGTTGTAGACGCTTCGATAATTTGTGCCAGATGTTCGCACAATACCAGAGTGGGCCTTGCAACACATCTCTGGATCTGGAGATGTTTCAAATGGAACAAAGAATCTAATTGATTCCATAACTCTGCGTGTTAGTCAATATGTATTGCTCTGCGCAACAACAAGCTTTATTCTCTCCGGATCAAAAGCAAACCAATATCATAATCTGCATCAGCAAGGAGTAACAGCGGTTAAACCTCACTGACAAGTTAATCAGCTAAACTAAAGCTTGAACCAATAATGTGTTTAGTTGTATTATGGGGTCACTGGGACTCAGTGGTGAGCTGAACTCAGAGGATGGCCGGTTCGATCCCCGGCTCTGCTAGTCCATGTTGATGTGTCCTTGGGCAAGACACTGGCAGGTGGCACCTTGGATGGCAGGCCCCTGCCACCAGTGTATGAATGGTGATGATGACATGTAGTGTTAAAGCGCTTTGAGTGGTCGGAAGACTAGAAAAGTGCCATACAAGTACAGGTCCATTTACCATGTATGTGTTGTTGTACAAATGTAACTGTTCCTTTAGTATGAAAACATTTTAGTTGTTTAAGATGATCAACCTAGGATTTCATCCGATTGAGGCCACAAATAATGAATCCTTAAGTAGAGTTGTGTGATCTATCAAATCAGTTACTAGGGAAATCAAGAAGAAGCAGAACAATGAGACTTGTCCACTCATCTTTGTATCTAATCAGATCCAGTAGTATCTTTTTTATGATATGCATGCCGAGCATGAATTTGATTATTAGTTCCCACATATTCCCAAAATGAATGTCAGTTGCTGCTCTCTCCAGGATGTTGCTTTGGCAGGAGAGTAAGCTAATTGGTCGACTGTTGGGTGCACTAAAAGCTATTTTAGCATCATTTGGAATGACGGTGGTTTTGGCATGTTTCTATTTCATGGGAAACTTTCCCTGTTGAAAAGAAAGATCAACTAGAGACAGTCTCGCTGATGCTAAATAAACCATTGACTTTACTTGGACTTTAAATGGACTTGCATTTATTTTATTTATATAGCGCCTTTCTAGTCTTCCGACCACTGAAAGCGCTTTACAATGCATGTCAGCATACACATATTCACATGCGTATTAGCACACTGATGGCAGTGGCTGCCGTGCAAGGTGCCGCCATAGGAGCCAAACTAATGCCGTCACGCATACTTACTCAGTTATTTCCCAAGGACACTTCAGCGATCAGCGATCTTTCAGTTGGAGGACAACCCGCTCTACCTCAAAGCAGCTGCCCGACAATACTTTTTCAGCTTAATAATTAATCACCAACGAGCGATTCGTTGCATTTGTATTCATATTGGACCTGATATTATCCACCTTTGATTCAAAGGGACACCTCTGTTCCCACGTCGTTGTGTCTTTTGGACCTACGGCTGTTTTTCATACTGTGCTGCCACCCCCAACTTCTACAATATGTATGTTATTCATCATGTATTGATGTATATGAATTGCCTATCCCTGATTGTGTATTATGTATTAGTGTCATGTGGTTGCCAAGGACAACTCCAATGCAATTAGCTTTAGTTGTGTGCTGTCCCCGAAAAAAAAGAAAAACTCTGCCCATTATCCCAAGGATTTACATCCATATGGTTCAAGTCCACACCTCATAATTTAATATTTAAATGCAATGCACACAATGATATGCCCTTGATATACTAAGTGAGGCTTTCTTTATTGAAAGGGAAGACTTCTAGAAAATATAGATCTAATGTACTGACAATTTGTAAATGCAGAAGGTTTACGAGTCCGCCTACAGGCGGGAGACTGACCACCTGGTGACCTGGTGCAGCCAAAACAACCTGGAGCTCAACGCTCTGAAGACAGTGGAGATGGTTGTGGACTTCAGAAAGATCTCAGCCCCACCAGCCCCTCTCACCCTGTGTGACTCCCCCGTCAAAGCTGTGGAGTCCTTCCGCTTCCTGGGCTCCAGCATTACCCAGGACCTCAAGTGGGAGCTAAACATCAGCTCCATCGCCAAGAAGGCGCAGCAGAGGATGTTCTTCCTGAGGCAGCTGAGGAAATTCAACCTGCCAAAGACAATGATGGTGCACTTCTACACTGCCATCATCGAGTCCATCCTCTGCTCCTCCATCACCGTCTGGTACGCTGCAGCCACTGCCAAGGACAAGGCCAGGCTGCAGCGCATCATTCGCTCTGCCGAGAGGGTGATTGGCTGCAATCTGCCGTCCCTCCAGGACTTGTTTGCTTCAAGGACCCTGAAGCGGGTGAGGAAGATTGTAGCTGATCCCTCTCACCCTGGACACAAACTGTTGGTGTCCCTCCCCTCTGGCAGGAGGATGCGGTCCATCAGGACCAAGACCTCACGCCACAAAAACAGTTTCTTCCCGTCTGCAGTCGGGCTCATCAACAGAGCCCGGGTCCCCCACTGACTCTAATGACTCTGTCACCCCCAGACAATTCCCACCGGACACTCCCCTGCACATAGCCTTATGCTTAAATACACTTGACACTTAACATTACACTTACACTCATGCACATTCCATGCACTTTATCTTATTTTTGGTATTTTGATATGCTACTGTCTCAATGTAAATATTCATTCATCCATTCATCCTCATTTATTGCACTGCGTTAACTGTTAAATGTGTATTGTTAAATGTTAAATGTATGCACCTTCCCGCCAGGACAAATTCCTTGTATGTGTAAACATACATGGCAATAAATGTCAGGATGTGGTTCTGGACCCAATAGCAAAACCCTCGGAGGCGAGTGAACTTGGTGAAAAAATAAAATGATGTTTATTATAACATGCAGCGACAGGCACCAAAAACAAAGTCTGTACTCAGCTCCCTGCTGGAGTACGGGTAGGCAGCCGCTCCTCTGCGGCTCCGTAATGAAGGCTGGTGACGAGTAGGCAGCCGCTCCTCTGCGGCTCCGTGACAGGTGGGTCTGGGTTGTAGCGTCTCATAGACCAGGCTAAGCGAAGCAATCTCTCTGGGTTTACCAAGCAATCTCCCGACGCTGGAGCTCCGGGAGGAAGCCACCTTTAAGCTGCGCCGTGATGATTGGAATGTGCTGCAGCTGTGAGCAGCGGCCGTCCTCCTCCCAGGTGTCCAGCATTAGCCTGATTGTAAAGGGAGTGAGAGAGAGAGACACACATTCTGGCTGCCGCCAGGGTTACTGTGGCACCCCCTTGTGGTGGTGCCTCCAGGATCCTCACAGTACCCCCCCCTCAACGGACGCCTCCTGGCGTCCCCGGAACTGCCAGGCAAGGGTGGGTGGAGGGGGAACGGCCGGAGGGCCGACGCCCCTGGCGGGAACCGGCTGGAGGGGAGGAACCTGGAACACAGGGAAACGTAATTGGGCAGAGGGGGACGGGCCGGGGAACGGCCCCCATGCAGGGAGTCAGGAGGACGGGCCGGAGGGCGGCCACCAGGCGGAGACTCAGGAGGACGGGCCGGAGGGCGGCCACCAGGCGGAGACTCAGGAGGACGGGCCGGAGGACGGCCACCAGGCGGAGACTCAGGAGGACGGGCCGGAGGACGGCCACCAGGCGGAGACTCAGGAGGACGGGCCGGAGGACGGCCACCAGGCGGGGACTCAGGAGGACGCGCCGGAGGACGGCCACCAGGCGGGGACTCAGGAGGACGCGCCGGAGGACGGCCACCAGGCGGGGACTCAGGAGGACGCGCCGGAGGACGGCCACCAGGCGGGGACTCAGGAGGACGCGCCGGAGGACGGCCACCAGGCGGGGACTCCGGAGGACGCGCCGGAGGACGGCCACCTGGCGGGGACTCCGGAGGACGCGCCGGAGGACGGCCACCAGGCGGGGACTCCGGAGGACGTGCCGGGGGACGGGACTTAACCGGACGGAACTCGGGACGGGACTTAACCGGACGGAACTCGGGACGGGACTTAACCGGACGGAAGGGACCTATGTCGGCCGGACCGCCGACGGGACTCGGGGGACCTATGTCGGCCGGACCGCCGACGGGACTCGAGGGACATGTGTCGGCCGGACCGCCGACGGGACTCGAGGGACATGTGTCGGCCGGACCGCCGACGGGACTCGAGGGACATGTGTCGGCCGGACCGCCGACGGGACTCGAGGGACATGTGTCGGCCGGACCGCTGACGGGAATCACAGGAGACGAGCTGGGCCGAACTGTCGGCAGGGCTTGGGGGACATGTGGCGGCCGGACCACCGACGAGACAGGTGTCAGCCGGACCGCCCATGGGGCAGTTGGGGAAGCCGGGACTAGCACCGTGGCGGGACACGGGACCGGGGCTGAAACCGACACGGTGGCAGAAACTGGGCTCGGGGCTGAAGGCGACACAGTGGCAGAAACTGGGCTCGGGGCTGGCAGCGGCACAGGGCCAGAAACCGGGACCGGGGCTGAAACCGACACGGTGGCAAAAACTGGGCTCGGGGCTGCAAGCGACACGATGGCAGAAACTGGACTCGGGGCTGGCAGCGGCACTAGGACAGAAACTGGAACCGGGGCGGAAAGCGACACGGTGGCAAAAACGGGGACCGGGGCTGGCAGCGGCACGGGGGCAGAAACTCTGGGAGCTGGAGTCGACCGGGGCGCCGACAGATCACGGGGAGCGGGAGTCGGCCGTGGCGCCGACAGGACACGGGGAGCGGGCGTCGGCCGTGGCGCCGACAGGACACGGGGAGCGGGCGTCGGCCGAGGCGCCGACAGGACACGGGGAGCGGGCGTCGGCCGAGGCGCCGACAGGACACGGGGAGCGGGCGTCGGCCGAGGCGCCGACAGGACACGTGAAGCAGGAGTCGGCGGTGGCGTCGACACCGGGACCAGGACTGGCGGCTCGTAAGAGGGTGTCCCGGCTGTCGGCGGATCCCGGGTGGCTGGTCTGGACTGCTTCCCCCTTCGCCGGCGTCGAGGGCCTGAGGTCCTGGCCTCCGGGGCTAGCAGATCATACGGAGGTGTCCAGGCGATCCCCGAGTCCCGGGCCGCGGGCGTGGCCTGCTTCCTCCTTGTCGCGACCTGGCCCTGGAGACCCTTCCCCCGGCATCGAGAGCCCGGGGTTCCGGCCCCCTTGCCAGAACACTGAGCCCGTTGAACGCTCAAGGGGACACCCAAGACCACCCGGGTACCGACCCAGGGATTGAACTCGAAGTCCTCATCATCACTGGGCTCCGGGTACCGGGGGTCCTCATCCGAGTCCAGATTGGGGTCCTCATACCGTGGGTCGTAATATTGGTCGTAGTAGCCCAGGCTATTCCCCTGGGCATCACAGAAATACAGCCGTGTTGGCCCGACACTAGACATCACAAAAAAAACATGGAAGGGGGAGGGAAAAAAAAACAAAAATTGCCTGCTGTTTCCAATAACACCCGGGTCTGCTGGGTCCTTACTTTTGGTCGGGAGATTCTGTCAGGATGTGGTTCTGGACCCAATAGCAAAACCCTCGGAGGCGAGTGAACTTGGTGAAAAAATAAAATGATGTTTATTATAACATGCAGCGACAGGCACCAAAAACAAAGTCTGTACTCAGCTCCCTGCTGGAGTACGGGTAGGCAGCCGCTCCTCTGCGGCTCCGTAATGAAGGCTGGTGACGAGTAGGCAGCCGCTCCTCTGCGGCTCCGTGACAGGTGGGTCTGGGTTGTAGCGTCTCATAGACCAGGCTAAGCGAAGCAATCTCTCTGGGTTTACCAAGCAATCTCCCGACGCTGGAGCTCCGGGAGGAAGCCACCTTTAAGCTGCGCCGTGATGATTGGAATGTGCTGCAGCTGTGAGCAGCGGCCGTCCTCCTCCCAGGTGTCCAGCATTAGCCTGATTGTAAAGGGAGTGAGAGAGAGAGACACACATTCTGGCTGCCGCCAGGGTTACTGTGGCACCCCCTTGTGGTGGTGCCTCCAGGATCCTCACAATAAATGGTTCTGATTCTGATTCTGATTCTGATTCCGATTTAATATAATTTGTTTCAAGAGCAAGAGCAACACACCTATGAAATGAATTCTCCCCAGAGAGTTAAAACCAACGTTTATGTCTGAGACTGTATCATTGTTTGAGTTCCCATCAGTCCATTGACTGCACATGGAGTAACATACACAGCACAGACCTGCGTCATGTAACTCAGAGAGCGGAGACAGTCAACAGATTAAACCTTCTCTTGAAGTGCTCCTCGGTGCATTAACCCCTCCTTAATGTGAACAAATAATGTGACATGACAATGTGACGTAATGTGGCAAACATAACAAGCTCCTGTTTCCACCATGTGACTGCAGCTCCTTCTGTTCACCGGCTGGACACAGAGAAACAACATTCAACATTCACCTTCAAGGTTTTGCCGCGTTTGATAGCCTGGCGGTTTCTCTATCATGTATGGTTTGGCATTTTGTGATATTAACAATTCTGAGGCTATTTGGTCTGATATGTGTCCAGATCTCTGGAAACAAAACCCACTTGGATTGCATTAAATTAAATTCCTTGTGATAAACATTGTTGTTCTAAAGTTGGGGTTCATTTGATCTGATAAGAGATATTGACGTTTAGTAGCTGTCAAACTACACAGGTATAACTTGTGAGGTTGGAAAAGTCTTGTGTATCTGCCAGCTCATGCATGTCCATGTGTTTTATGAGGCTGTAAACTTTGCTGCCATTGAAATGGTCAATAGTTATCCAAACTGTAATGTATGAAAGTCCACGTAGTATTGCAAAAACGGTATGGGGTTTAGCGGGACACTGTTAATCATATTTTCCATTGGTATGGCTGAAATCGTGTTACATAAAATTGTTAGCATTCAGTGCTGACCTCTCCAATGGAAAATCCATTTTCTCCCTTAACAAAGTATGCAATTTATTTCTCTAAGGCAGGAATGATAACGAATGCATCATTATTTATCCTCAGGTTCAACCCCTCAATGTTCAGGCCACAGCTGTGTCACAAATCCGTTATAATTCAAGAGAAAACAGTCCGCTCTCCTCTTACCCCCTTGTAGAGCTACGTTCACAAGAAAAGCCTTTGCAAATAAACAACTTAAGGAAAACAATTAATGATGCTTTGGGAAGAGCAATTTCATTTCCTCTGTAGACAGGGCAATAGGAAACTGGACACCTCCATAATCACCCAGCCTCATGCCTGAGGGTTAGCACAGCTGCCTTAGCAAGAAAGCCAGCATAGGGGTTTGTAGCGGATCTGAAATGTCCTCCCAATTTGGATTAAATCTGGCACCAATAAAGTGATGAGTCTGAGGCTAATAATGTTAAAGATCCACTTAAAATCTCCTCCCGTGTCATTGCATTAATCTAATCAGGTGATCCATGGTGATCCCTCCCTCCCGCTCTGTCATTGTACATGTTTACCCTATCAGCAATGAGTATCCACAAGAACCATAGTTATCCCAATGCATGGGATAGTTATGTCATACCCTGTGCATTGGGAAATTAACTGAAGCACTCACTGTTCTTTATTTAATAAGCTCCCTGACATCTGTTTTTTCTTTCACTTTACTGAAAGGAGTGAAGATGTTGGAGATGATTTCTTATGTCAGTCGTTCAGTCCAACAGAAATTCTAAAACTGAAAGCTATTCACATGACAATCAGTTCTCACTCCAAACTCGTTAAATGCCTCCGATTGGTCAGTGACCCTCGGCGTCCGATTCCGATGCACCGTGACCAGCTTTATGATTGGATGGAAAGCACCAGGCTTTCAGCTGACTCCAATGTAGACCCATCCACGTCATTATTAGACAGGCTGAGCAACTAATGTACCTTATAAGAGAAAACCTCCTGTTTTGGGAAAATTAGAACTGTGTTGCAGACGACACTAAAAAGTGATTATCTCCACAAGTACATGGTATATATAAATAATTTCAACAGCTATAATATACAGAAAACCTTTGTGAACATAGATAATATGTTCATATATGTGTTAGTGGTATATTAGTTTATGAAAATACACAAAAAGTGAGAAAAAGAGATTCCAACGTTAATTTGTATTATCTTAACGGTATTTATTATTGTATTCCTTATTATAACATAGCTCTGTATGTAAGGAGTTTCTGTTTGGCTTTGATCGAGTGAAGTTAAGTATTTTTAATAATTATTTCAGTTCAGACATTTTGAGAAATTGCAGCAACACTGATTTTCTGAAAGCACCATAACTCGTCCGACTGTCCTTGAATGCGTCTTGTTTCACTGCATCTGGTTTCCGGCTGGTCAGGCCTACCGTTAGCTACCAAAAACTATTCATATTTCAGCCTTAAGTAAGTCAATTTTCTTTTTTTGCGGGACAAAAAGGACATTATTGAGCGCATATTTGAGATGCTTTGAAAGTGGTTGGTATTGGCGAACTCTGTAGGCTCTAAGGATTCCAAAATCGTTGAGCTTAGCGTTGTAGCATCTGGCTAACATTTTTAATCAGCATTATTTCAAAACTCAGGGTGCATTCTCAAGCCACTTTGGGGTCACTTTTAGTCCTATTTATGGTTTGTGTTAATGTTTATGGTGGAATACTGTTTCTTTATTCACATATTATATGCTTTTGACTATGAAGTTAAGACTTTGCTGAATCTTTTGTATATTGACATCAAATGGGTCTGATGTTGATTATGGGTTCATATGATCACTTGAACACATTACTAGAGCTCAGTGCTAAAAAGGTTGGTGAGAAAGTCCATTTTAGTCCAGATACACAGGACTTTCACCCAGGTTTTGTTTCAAAACTTCCGTAGTTTTCTGAACCAGATTATGTAACACATGCAGTTATTCTACATAACAAATGTTTAACCTAAACCACAAGAATATATACAAGTACTGAAACCTAAACCTAACCACGTAGTTATGTTGCGTAAGTTGAATAAAAATTACGTGACCTTTACATTGGAAGTTAATTTTAATATGAGACTGTATGCATGTTATGAATCCAAAACTGACATTGGATGGGTATTTTGTCATTTTGAGTTTGGGACACTGACGAAGCTTTGGTAGAGAATGTGTTGCAGAGGAACGAAAAAAATCAGAACAAATAATGTCTCATATTCCTCGGACCCAGTATCACTGAGGATCTTACCAGTGCTCTGAACTACACATAAGCTTCATTACAATAATATTCAACCATGTATTTAAACATTACTTATACATGATTCACCTGATCATAGTCTTGGAGAATATCCAGGCATGCATTAGATGGGATAGGGTGCACCTGTCTCCAAAGGATCCAGGAACTAGAATATATTTA
Organism: Cottus gobio; assembly: GCA_023566465.1. NCBI lineage: Eukaryota > Metazoa > Chordata > Actinopteri > Perciformes > Cottidae > Cottus > Cottus gobio. The sequence continues at coordinate 22,580,022 of CM042217.1, read as the reverse complement.
TTTTGGTGTCAAGGTGAGAAACTTGAAGTACCCATTAGCTATTAACCATCTTCTTTCAGGATGTCTCTATGTGAAAAGAATGATCATGATGAATCAAGATTGCATTAGAATGCCAACTAAAAAAATCCCAATAATAAAAAAATGAATGTTTGACCCTTGAACGCAACACGTGAACTGACAACTGTTTTATTCACATTTATTCTTAACTGAAATTATTGTAACACCATCACATGAAAATTCTCCAAATAAATTCTTTTTGGACCTTTTTCAAGTCTGCTGAAAAGCAAGACATACAATTGCATAACAATGAGTGAAATTCATTATCAGCAAGATTGTGCAGGCTGGATGTGTTCTGCCGACTGGAGCGTGTTAAGAAAGACATCTGATCCGTAATTTCTTGGCTGAATCTGTAAATCTGGAGTATCAGGCCTTGATCTGGGTTTAGAAAAGAAGATGGCAACAGTAAGGCACAATTATCTACAACAGAACCCCTGCTGCTCTCCTCCGATTCACACATGCACATTCTCCTCCAGGACACCCTTGCTCTGCAGTGCTTATCTCACAGCTCCCATTGTTGACCTTTAACCAGTGGGAATTGAATGAAATGTCACGAGAACAGTCTGCATCACTATAATCTCAGACAAGGAGTCATAACAAAGCTCAAAGATTAGCCCAGGATTGGCGTTCGCTAGTGTTTCAGGAATAACGTCAGCCTGAGATTACTCTTGCCTTCCGGTTTGGCATAAAAAGCATCTGGCAACCCTGGAGCAGTTGCCTTATTTCCTTCCCTGGAAGAGCGCAGCTACAGGAAAAACCATGCTCACATAAAAACAATGAAGATAACGTATAATAGACACATAACGGTTATGATGCAAATAAAGTGTACCCATTTTAAAAGTGGAGTAATACGCGCCCAAAGTGCTAATTGCTGTAATTAATAGGTGATACGAGTGAACCAGTGAAGGTGTTGATGTCTACAAATGTAAACTTTGGCTGCTATACATCTTTAATAGTAAAGCTGTTTTTTGTGCATATGTTATGTTCATTAAGTCCCATCATTTAAATGCTCAGTTGCAATGGCCAGTAGAAAAACACGAGCTCAAAACATGCAGAGAAGCTCAGAAAAGCAGCTAAAAATACAGCATAACTAATACTTACTGCAAATCACGTGTTTGGCAGGTTGCTAATTGCAATCAACTGCCATTCCACGCAATACACATCTTTATTGCGCCATTCGGTGACCATTACCTTTGAGGAACTGTGTTTTATGGCGTTGCCTGAGCTTTCTCGTGGCCATTACATCTGTTAATTGAGCGTGGAGCTTCTGTCAGAGTGGTACACAAAGCACCTGGATGCCAACTGGTGCCAGTTTATTTGATCAGCGGTATAGCTTTTGCCGTTGGCCTGAGTACACAACCACTCAAAAGGATCGTCCCTTCCTGAACTTTGGCTTCCAGGAAATACTCCAATGAAATCAAACCCCTATCTTTGCGTGCTTTCCTTGTCTGTGGTGAGGCCACATTGGAGCCATATTGTCACAAATAAACAAAAACACAGCAAACAGTGCAAAGGGACTTAACTTTGCACCTTGTTATTGGATTCAAATCTAAAAAGCAATGTAATGAGATGTTGTGGACAAAATAATGATTTGCTGTTGCTAAAGTGTGACTTACTCCTCCAAAGGTAATCCAGTTGATTTTAGATATTTTAAGACTATACTTCAAGCGTGTGATCTCACTAGTCAGAAACAACAGTTATTTTATTCCAGTAGTCTTTATCTCACTTTCATGGAGTCAGTGATTTATTGCCGACCTCAACCAAAGGCCATGGGGAGAATATAGCTTGTTTTCAAGGAATCTGCTTTAATTGTGTTTTTTATCCAAACAGCTGCACCAAGTTGTGTTATTCCTCCTGAAATAAAAACACTGATACCAAGACAGCCTGGTGTTTCAGTCAATTGTGATAAGTGCTGCATTTATGTAACTGGCAGGCTTCTATTATGTGGCTGGAACAAGGGTGTTATTAATATGGAACGAAAACCGGTGTTTTCTGAACACATTGTCGCACCAACAAACAGAGCCCGTTTGATTGCTACTGCGTGCAGATCATGGTCCAACGTTTGCTTTGTGTTTACCTTTTTTAAGGCGTCTGGATGTTCTTTGGAACAAGGAATGTTTATCTATTTGTTAGTAAAGTAAAACTGTGTGGAATTCGAATTTTCCATTTTCCTGTTCTGGTTTATATATCAGGACATTAATCTCACGGGGCTCCTCACTCGCAGATTTTGAGGATTGTTTACTTTCAATGTTCTCAACTCGTTTTGCACACTAATGTATTGCCAAAGTGAAACAAAATAAGCTACTCTGAACGTGATGTATTATAGTTATAGAGTAATATAGTTATATATGACTGTGTGAGACTGAAATCACTCAAGTAGTTTGTTATTTTACTTGGAGGCAGAATGAGTATGATTTTCCTAAAAATTAAACAATGGAACAATCTCTCTCAATCATCAATCATGACCCACACAGCACCGACAAAACGCAAATATAGTGATGTGAAACACCAAGTGGAGAAAGCTCAGATGGAATCTGGGGTTGGCTTGGTTTAGTTGAAAACCACAATGAAACAATATAATAATACACTAACATGTGTTTAAATACATCAAAACTAGGCTTTCCATCTGTTTTGGTATACCTTTGGTTACAAAAATATGAATATAAAGTATATGTGGGCTGCCATGTGAACTATATATATTGAAAGATAAATCATCTGTAATGTACACATTTCTGTGCTTTTTAACAAGCTGAGCTACGTGATTAGGTGGAGCTATACATCGGCTCTCGCACGGGAATTTTTTTTCTATAGTCAACATGAGGTTAAACTTTTTAGTCTAATTGCTTGTTTGTTAATATAATTATTTTTGAGGTGTCGTGTTCCTCGGGGTTCTGTTATAGTGTGTGTCCTGTTTTAGTTTGAAGGTCCTCTCATACCGTGACATATCGATACCAGTAAAAAGTCGCTCAACGTTCTGTGTTTGCGTTTTGTGACTTGGTCAATATGTTTTAGGCGGAATTATGATCCTCTCTGAACATGGCTGCAGTCGAAAGTCTTTTTTAAATGACCCGGACTTATCTATGTGGCAGCCATGATAAGAGCCGGTCGAATTCTCTAAAGGTTTCTCTCAATGCTTTCTTTCTTATCTCACGTAGCAGAGGATAGACGAGACCCTCCTTTACAGAAGGAAAGGAGATAATGCCATCCCAGAATTCCTTGCTGCAGGAGTATTTAAAGCGACGCACCATTCAGATGCTGATGAAATTAAACAACACGCATATTTTGCATAGAATTCAAAATGATTTCCATACAGTCATGTACTAATGGGATTTATGTTGATTTAATAACAAAAATCATTATTTATTTATATCAAACATGTAACAAACAATTAAAAGCAGAACAAAAATAACAAATCAAATGAACAGTAAATATAGCAAAGTGTCTATCAAAAACACATATTGACATAAATATTACATTTCTGAAAAGAAGTAGGAAAACATGTACATATACATGTATACGGTCCTACTCATTTTTATCACTCACTTATCTCAATATTGATTATATTAAAAGTTTTTGAGGTAGCCTATATTACTTTTTTTATTTCAATTCAAGCATTGGTAATATTGATATTATATATATTGACACCTTGGTGGACATGGAAAATATTGATATTGAATATCAATATTTTAGTATGTGCGAGCTAATGTCATTAAACAACCATGTCATAACAAAGATGAACATGATAAATAGCCAGTTATCCACCCGGTATTACACTGCCAAGGAATGGGCTCAACATCAAACTGAGCAGTCCTGATGAAAGGGGTTTTACTTTAACTGTCACAGAACATGACTCAACAAAGCATTAAGCCTGTGTGCTGGGCATTAGTCAAACTAAACTTGTCTCCATATTAAATAAAGCAGTTTTTGGATGATGAAATGAAATATACATGATACAAGTGCGTTGGGGTCGGTGAAGGTTCAAATGTTTCACAGAAAGATGGCTTAGCTGTGAAGCCTTTGCCTCGTGTGAGAATGAGGTCATGAATAAATGGGAGTGTCCAGCTCAGAAAAACAAACAGATCAGTCCTTTTCTTTCTGTTCATCTAACACGTTTTACTGATCCGCTGTGCTTCTTCTTTCTGTGGGACCGGTTTGAATGAATGAAACCAAAGCTTTTCTGTGTTTGGCGACTGAGTTGCATTAAAGCTTTGCAATTCCAATTGAATTAAACATAAAACATGAATTTTCTGAGTTTAAATACAGAGTTGACAAACTCTTACTTTTTTCAATGGAAAGCTTGAGGGCGAAAATGTGTTTGTTATTACAGGGTTTTAATAATAATAACTGTTTCTCTGAGAAGCCGCCTCCTGGAGAGATAAACATATTTATTTGACAACTAAATGCCAGGCTGCAATTTTTCAAACAGACAATAGAAAATGTCAATGATAAAAACACTCAAGCCTGTCTATCAGAGCAGCTCTTGTATTTTACATGCTTTTATATTTTGGCCGGCAAACATCCAGTTATTTGCACACAAAAAATTGCAAATAAAATCAACCCACAAATGTTGGAGCCTTTTTGAGTACGGAAACTGCTCCAACTAACATTAAAATAAGAACTAATATCTCTCTCTCTCTCTCTCTGCCGATGATGACAGGGAGTACAGGGAACTGAACCAGGACTTTTTAGGATGGTGCCAGCGGAACCGCCTCCAGATAAACTCCAGTAAGACCAAGGAGCTGGTGGTGGACTTCCGCCGGGGCAAACGCTCTCCTCCGCTACCATTGAGCATCCAGGGACTGGACATTGGGATGGTGACATCTTACAAGTACCTGGGTGTTCACTTGAACAATAAACTGGACTGGTCCGACCACGCACACGCACTTTATAAAAAGGGACAGAGCAGACTCTTTCTGCTGAGGAGGTCTTTTGGGGTGCAGGGAGCACTCCTGAAGACCTTCTTTGACTCTGTGGTGGCATCAGCCATCTTCTATGGAGTGGTCTTCTGGTGCAGCAGCATCACGGCAGCTGACAGGAGGAGACTGGACAAACTGGTAAGGAAGGCCAGCAGCGTGCTGGGGTGTCCTCTGGATACTGTGGAGGTGGTGGGAGACAGGAGGATGATGGTCAAGCTCTCATCCCTGATGAACCACGCCTCCCACCCCATGCAGGACACCCTGGCAGCTCTGCACAGCTCCTTCAGCCACCGGCTGATTCACCCCCGGTGTGTGAAGGAGAGGTACCGCAAGTCCTTCCACCCTGCTGCTGTCAGGCTGCACAACAAGCTGACCTCCCAGTAGCCCACAAACATTCAACTCTCAATACTTGAACACTTTTTATCACTCTGGTCACTTTAATCCATTCTGGTGCAATATTTTGTAATATTTTGTAATTTGTATATTCAATATTCTACTGTACATTCAATTTCTTCTTACTGTTTATTTTATTATGTTTATTACTGTTCATTACTGTTTATTTATATTACTTGATTTCTTTATCTTTACGTACTGAGCAATGCTGCTGTAATCCTGTAATTTCCCCACTGCGGGACTAATAAAGGATTATTGATGGCATCACAATCTATCATAAATAACTTTAGATCATAATATAAATGGAAGTTCACAGCCATCTTTGCTTTCGCCCCTATTATTCATCCTCTACACAAATATGTGTCAGAGCATTTCAAAGTATGCAGAAGATTCTGTTATTGTTAGTCGGCTCCAGGACAATGAGACCAGCCACGGTCTCCTCGACTTCGTGAAGTGGTGTGAGGAGTCCTATCTTCTTCAATATCTTCAATAACCAACGACATGATCATGGATTTAAGAAGACGCTCACATTCATATCCATAAAGGCTCAATTATCGACTCAAAACTGAACCTTTAAGCACACGCTGAAGCCGTGTGCAAAAAGGCGCACCAGCGTCTGATTGGTTTGAGGAAACTGTCCTATTTAAAAACCATGATGACCTTATTTTATCGTGCTTTTATTGAATCGGTTTTATCTTTTTCTTTGGTGTCATGCTTTGGAAACCTGTCTTTAAAGAACAGAAACTCTGAGCATCAGATTGTGAAATGGTCCAGCGGGCTGATTGGTGAGTCACAGCTCTGTTCACCAGACAGATACACCGGATAACCGGCTCCATTTTAACGACTCCCACCCTTTCCACAGGAAGTTTCAGCTTCTCCCTTCTAGACGGAGGTGTTTAGTACCACGGTGCAGAACAATAGCTTTGTGTACTTTTATCATCGAGTCGTCTGTGTTGTTGTAATGTGTGTCGAGATGGAGGCCTCGCTTTCCATTGCAAAAAAAGTTTACCTACGGGTACAATTAAAAGTACCTCAACCTATCCTTGCATCCTGCAAACTGTTCCAGGATCTGTCGGTTAATTCAAAAGCAAACAGAGCCTTCTGAAAACCCGCCCTTCCTCAGCTGTCGACACATTCCAGTCTGATTGGCTGAGCTGTTGGCCCAAAGCCCGAAGGGTGTCCTTATAAAACTCCCAATGAGCTGAAACAGAGTCAGAAAGCAAAAAGGACTCTGAGACTGACACACACAGACGACTGAAAACTCAAATACTTACTGCAACTGAAAGCATCGGAAAATGTGTAAAGGATTAGCTGCGTTACCCCAGAGCTGCCTGGAGAGGTGAGAACCGCATCATCACTTTACCGTTACCCGTTAATTGAGAGTGGCTAATTCACTCTGTTAATAAATTAAAACGCATGCTGACGTTTCCATCTGAACGAACTTAAAGGCTTTAAGTACATTTTTTTGTGTATTCAAAAATCCTTTTTGAACTGAAGAAAAGCTTCCAAACTGTTTTTGTTATGCTTGATTCTATTTTTGAAGTATATTTTGCAATAGCTTGAGCAGATTATTCAAGTGCGTCAAAGATATGTTTTGTGTTGCTTGCACTCTGAAACCTGAAGGGAGCCGGAGAGGTTTCTACACCTGCAGAGTTGAAGAAAAACCTTTTTGGTCAAAATACAACACATGTTCACCATGTGTTCATCATTGGTTTTAAAATGTGTTACAGTTCATTAGTTTGTCATTCAATTACATTGAATGTAACATGTTTACATGATAGATAATGTGCACAGTAACTTTGAAACATTGTTGTACTGAATATGAGACGACTAAAACAGCAAAAAAGTGCAGAAACTCAAAAACAACACCACATGCATTCAGTTTTCACACTGTAACGGCTCCTTTTTCAGTCCTGCTGTCTCCTTCAGAAACAACATGAAACCTTTTTGTTACAAATGAATGTCTGGATCTCATTAATCAACCTGACATACATATAAATACAACATATCAAGAGTTATCCCTATGAAAGCTTAGATAAACATCATGGCTAGATTATTATTACTTCTGTGTCTGAGAAGTTAAAACAAAGACTTTGTCACACAAGGCGTCTGCTTTCTGTCATCCAGGGCGAAGGAGATCAAGTCGAAATTGGGCATTTTACTGCAGAAGCCAGAAAATGCCATCGACCTCATCATCCCCTACCCGGAGAAGGCTGAGAAGAAGCCGGAGAAGCAGCAGAAGTGAGTCTCTCTCTCTCCTTCTCTCTCTCTCTCCCTCTCTCTGATTGATGTCTGTGGATGTGAGGGAGGTTTGCTGGAGTGTCAACCAGATCATTGATGGTAAAGTGGCCAACAGAGCCCAGAGCAGGTACAAGATACGGAGATCAAAGCACCTTCATAAACCTCTCTCCATGCCACTGTTTGATGCTACAAAGACTCATTGAATCAGGCATCCCCTTGAAAAGAGGGTTACAGATGTTTTACATGATGTAGAAGACGTGGCAGTACTTTGCTTGTTGTTTCTTGTTCTACCACACACCTATATAGCAATCTTTTAAGAGGAAATGTGATACTTTCTTTCTTTAAATATGATGGGAATTTTGTGACAAAAGTTGGTTGAGTTGAAAAAACTCTTGTTTTAGGTCCCTTCAGAGTCATTGTGGTGGAGACAGGACACCTCTTTATTACTGCAACGCATGTGGATCATTTATATCTCAGCTACGTTGAAGCAGCCGAGTGTGTAGATGCTCCCCACGTCGGGACACACACATCACACACACCCTGCTCCCACTGGATGTTTCCCAGACTTAAATCTCTCAGCAGAAACCAAAGCAGCGATCAAAGGATGCAGCCCGGTTGTGCTTTGTTGTTTTCACTCTGTAGAGTTTATTTTGAGTACATCATGTTTGCTGACAATAAAAACATGATTGTGTATAAACCCATATAGAGAGGAGCGCCCTAATGCACCATTGTGATTACAGAGCTTTCATCACAAAGATTATTTAAAAACTTTTTTTTTTAAACCTGTTTTTCAAAAGTAGGATGTCTCTAAATGCTGATGTCCATGGTGAGACAATGATAAAGACTTATTCCCAATAGTATTGTATTTTAGATTGTATTTGTAAACTGTTGCAATACTTTGAACCAGTTTTTTCCTGAAGATCGCAGACTGAACCGAGGTATTTTGTGTGCAGGCCGACTCCTGAGGAGGCTGCTCAGTGGCGTGAGGGTCTGGACCGAGTCCTGAACAACAGCTGTAGGTTTACCCTCTCTTACTTACTCTTACTCTCTCTTTCTCTCTCCCCGTTGGGTCCCAGTGTGGGATCTGAACCCTCGTAATGTGACTGCATGAACGATCACTATGAGTGCAGTGCAAATTAAATTGGCATTGCCCAATTTCAAGAAACACAAACTCGAATCAACACCTTGTTTCGGTGTAACAACATCATGAAACTTGCTTAACATTTGAAAGTATGCTATATTATTCAGAAAGCGTAACATTACTCCATATTGGTGCTATTTGTCCAAACCAGCTTTTTCCACATAGCTGAAGCATGCTCTTGTATTTCCACACAAAAAGAATCCTCCTTGTTTGAATCCCAAAATAGACGCGTTAAGGTCGTCCAACCAAACAATGAGAGCACCGTGATTTCACACAAGCCGAAGCTGCAGTCTTCATTATGTAACAGCTGGAGCTTTGGTTTAAGGAGAAAACAAGCCTCGAGGTCTGGTGTCTGTCTTGCAGGCTGTGGAAACGGGTACTCCCGCCAGGGTTTGGTTTCCATAACGACAATACAGCATGTGACCATGATGATGTGGTTTCAAGTATTGTCGCCTCCATAATCAGGTTTTCAAACCTCAACATTGGCAACAAAATCCAGAAAGATACAAATCAAGTAATCAACAGGAGTTCTTTATCAATGCTAGATTTCAAACAAACAGCCTTATTAGGCTCGCATACTCTCGTACAATTTTTGAGCCATAAACATCATATCATTGAGGCCATACATTCATATCCTACTTACAAGAAACCCTGATTTCCGAGCTGATCTTCTCCAGCCGTCATTGTACAAGTATGTTTTAAAATATTGTCTGTGGGCCAGATGTTTCAGCTCCGTGTGCAGCCGCCGTTCGACCCCGCCAAGATGACGTGGATTTTTCAAACGATACCTACTTTGTCAGATTGTCTCAATCTGACACTTGATACATTTATCAAAGGAACTCTGTTCACCCAAAAGGTATTTTGCTTGTGTAAAACTGCAACCTAATCCTAATTTGCATTAGATTATAGTGTAAACTGTAGGTGTTGATTGGAAGACATTCACACACCATACATCTCTACTGTTTACTACACAAAGTGCACAGAAAGCCTGAGAGCCAGCTGATGATTAACTCTAATGGTTAATCGTATTTAGCGGTACATGTTAACTCTCCCGCTAATAAGTCACTTAAATTGCAGCATCACGTCCCCCTGCAGACGTTACTGCACAGCTGTATGGGGAGGAACGAGCATTGGGTGGTAGGAGACCTTTCTAAGTGGCTCCTTGTGCACAGACCAGGGCAGAGAGATGTATGGTCGGCCTGTGTTTACGTGGATGCGCACTATGCGTCCGCGTGTGTGTCCGCCCGTGCAGCTTGTGCGCGTTGTGGTGAAATCTCCAGGGAGAGGTCTAAATGATTCGGCCAGAGTTGATTTATTGCACGGGCCTTGCAAACTGCTGCGCCGTGATTATTTATCTGCGTGAGCTTTTGCATTAACATTATTCTTTATGGCTTCTCTCTTTGTTGATTCCCACAGGATTATCTGTTAGTTATTTCCTCTCAAATGCAGAAGCACCCTCCCTCCTTTGGCCTAACGTGATAAATTGCATCACTCGATGTATATTATGCAACCGGAAATAAATAATGTATGACTGCACTCTGATGAAGAACATAGCCCTCGGAGAGAAATTAGTCTATTTTTTTTAATCAGTTTTTAATCACTTCATTTAAGAAATTAAGTCAACAGATATGGAAAGTGGAATATTGTAGCGCCATAAGTGCATGACAAACAAACACTGAAGCTATTCTTGTTGGTTGTTGCAGCTCTGACTCACATACAGCCACACATTAACATTAGTGCCTGTGAGTGTGCGTGCTTTTCTTTCTGTGTCCTCGAACTGAAGGTCTATCCCAAAAAAAAGAGCTTGATTGCGACTATTTTTAACCAAACTAGCCATTTAGATTGAAGATAAAAGCCCGAGGCCACAGCAAAAAGCTTATCATCTGCAGCACATGGTTCAGACAATGGGACCTTCGCAGGCATTATCTTGAACTACAATGATTTTCGCTGAAATGAGTGCTTGTTTCTTGTCTCGTTAGGGATCCTTATCTTGGAATAACCACTGTGCTTTCACAATTGTCCAAATACAAATTGTGTTTTTATTTTGGGCCCCGTTTACGACATTTCTGAAAGGTAGTTTTTTTAAATAAGTATGTATTGTTATGTCTAACTATTTGTAAAGTTTGAAAGTCTCTGGACATGTTCACTCCTTTAATAAATGATAAAAGATCCCCCAGAAAGTTTTTGGGAAAAGGACAATCACACATAACCTCTGAAGTATATGCCACCACTTTATAATGTTGATTGAGCCTTCCTTTCATTTTCCATTATTTCACCTCTCACTTCTGCAAATAGTGTAATAAAAGCTTGTAAACGTGGAATCTGGCCGAGGTGTCTGTTATGGAAATGTTCTATTTTATTTCAAATGTTGACAGCTCCATTATGGAAAGAGACACGAGACGATCATGTGATTATTTGCAAAAGGCAGCAGTGTCATTGCTGTAAAACAAGTGTGACAAGAAAAAAAAGTGTTCTCACTTCCCAAGCTGCATCTCTGATGTATTTTAAAACGTATGTTGTCCTGGTGACAGTATATGAACGCGTTATGAGAAGCAGCTAATCAATTTCATAACTTAAAAATATAATTCTGCCAAGCAAAGATAACGTGACGAAACCTGAGCTTGTGATTCGCATTTAATTCCTCCTGTCTTTTTGTATATAACCTCGTGCTGGTGTTTGCATAAATGTGACATTCTTTATTAAAACAGTCATTCAAAACGTCATGGAAAAGTGCAATCTTAGAGGCTTGTTCAGAATGTGATCATGAAAAGGGCCTAAAATAATCACTTGTTCTAGATTCTATTACATAGCCTAATGAGTCTCTCTCTCTCTCTCTCTCTCTCTCTCTCTCGCTCTCTTTCTCTCTCGCTCACCCCTCCATTAGATGGTCTGGCCGCTTTCCGTAGCTTCTTGCAGTCCGAGTTCAGTGATGAGAACGTTGAGTTCTGGATGACCTGCGAGGACTTCAAGAAGACCAAGAGCCCCGTGAAAATGGCCACTAAGGCCAAGAAGATCTACGAAGACTTCATCCAGTCCGAGGGACCCAGAGAGGTCAGGGACTCCTGAGACTTTGACCAATGTTATGCGCTCAACACCACATGGAATAGACAGAGTTCATCAAGTAGTGAGCTTTTAAACTTAAAACTAGTGCTATTCGTCTTGAGAAACTAGCAAGAGTACGCTATATCAAATAGCCGGCAGCACACAAGTTGCTAAATCTAGCAAGAAAGTCGCCACGTCTTTAACACGTCAGGCCTCCTTCCTTGTCAGCAGACTACGATGAGTAATATAGGCTTTATGTAGGAAACATTTCACTCCTGAGAAGCTATTTAAAAGCGAACAGTGTAGTAAAAATAAAGGGAAAATGAAATGTTTGAAATGAAAAGCTGCCTGTATAACAACCTGCATACATTTGAAGGACGAGGAGTCTTTATCTAATCAGATGATCGATTGAGTGGAGGAGAAATGAGTGTAAACAGATGAGGTTACAGACAGAGAATGTACTTAGACTCTTCACCCCAGTGAACAGCACAATGAGGAAAAACACACACACACACACACACACCTTTGGCACATGTTCTCCAGCTGCTTTAAATAGTTGTTGTAAACATCAATAATTTCCAGGAAGACAGAACTTGATTGAGTTTCTCTTCCACCACAGGTGAACATTGATCACTTCACCAAGGACGTGACCCTGAGGAACCTGGTGGATCTCTCTCCTACCACCTTCGACCTGGCCCAGAAGAGGATCTTCGCCCTGATGGAGAAAGACTCCTTTGGTCGTTTCCTTCGTTCCGAGCAGTACCAGGAGCTCCTGGCCAACTAAGCCAGAGCAGAGTCTGAAGAGATGGGGTGGAGGGCGGGTGGGGGGCGGGGAGGTTTCAAACAGCAGTTGGTTCATATGAAAATAACAAGAAACAATGTCATTATTATTTGTAATTAATTACCTTTTTCAAGTTCTGCTTGAGAAATAAAGATTTTCATTTTACAAAATATCCAAAACAGGGCGAGAAAATTATAATTCCAAAATAGACTTTGAAGGGAAAGACTGCCTCCCTCCCCAACCAACACACACATCTCCAAACACACACACACACTCTTGAACTTCTATACCAGTGAGGACCTTCCACTGACAACATTTATTCCCTGTCCTCTAAAAGAAGTGAGTGTCTCCCAGAATGACCTCACTTGTCAAAAATGGCACCAACTACCTGATTGGTTCTCACACAAAGGAAGTGCAGACACAACACACGTACACACGGGGTCAAAACAAACATCTATACGATACGTACAACTCAATATATTCAGTTATGTCAGTTCTACATCTTACTCAAAATACACGTTATCCGTTTTTAACATGATCTGACTTACACAGGGTGTTGTTGCATGGATAGTTGTGCGTAAAGCTTGACCTCATCGACGGCCATGCACTCTGTAGTATACTCCATGGAGGACTTTCTGACAAAGAGGCCTAATGCAGGGCGTGATATTAACTAATTATATATTGAACTGTACTCAACTTCTGGCATGTGTCATGTCATCAGCATGACACTCACCTGTGCCTAAAGAGAGAGCCATGCGCTGATGTAAAACTGATTTGGATTGTTTTCTATAGAATGAAAACTTTTTCAGGGATAATATAACATTATGAACTAAATCAATGAAGCAGATTTTAATTAGACTGAAATGAAAAATTATTTTTGCAGTTCGTGAAATTGTTTAAACCACAAAGATTTACCTTAAATATACAATAAAATCCTTTGCTGTCGACAGAAACATCTTATTCTGACAACCGTCAGAGTGACTTTTAAGTACGTTGTGTTTTTCCCAAGAAGCCTAAAAGATACGACCTTAATCCATGAGAAAAAAACATTGGGGAACTCTGAATAGAATGACGGTTAAACACTAGGCTGTTTTAAATTAATTAATTAAATGCTTTCCAGCAACAACCAAATATGTTGTAATCTAAATAAAAAAAATATCTGTAACAAAGTGGCCTCTCTTCTAGTATCAATGCAATCCTTTTGTCTCGTCAACTCTCTAACACTCATGTAGTCACTCATTTTGGATTTTCACCAAAGTCCCATATTGGTTGAGATGAATCCTGAGAGAATCCTTGAGAATAGTGCTGGCTAGTTCAGTGGTCGAGCTCCTCGGCGACTTATAAACTGCATGTTGCTAAGATAGGAAAATCAAGTAGGAGGGAGTCTGAAAAAAAGAGAAGTGAACTGAGCAGCGGTTTTAACAAAGAAAGTTTTTTTTCCCCGAGTGACGTTCCCAAAGTGGTATGTGAACATTACGAGACTTAAAAAGGTCAAGATCTGGTGCTTATACAGTGAAAAACCAGACAGATCTTGAAGGTTTGCAGCACTAAATGCAATTTCTGGTTATTGAAAATACATTTTTAGGTAGTCTTTGAGTTACAAGCCATGGGGCCCAAATTTCAGTTTAAAGTCATAAAGGGAATTAAAGGAAAGAGCACTGCAATCAGCCAAGTAGATATGAAACAGTCACAGTTGATAAATCTGACACTTTTCACTTTTCTTTTATTGTTCACTTAAAACCACAAGTTATTATTTCTGTAAGAACATTGGTTCACCTGACTCACACTAAGCTGAGGCATAGATGGATGCGATGGTGGATTTGTTGTTGGTGTGCAATGTTTGAGTGTCCTAAATGTACACTTTAGTTGAATGTAGCAATCGTTTAGTGTGATCATATTTACTCTTTAATGCTTTTTTATATTAAACAAAAGCATATGTATTAACCAACACAATAATATTGTTATATAGATATTCAGCATTGTATACATCCTTATTGTTCCTTATTATGCAACTAATTCAAGCCGAAAAATTAAAAAACATCTTGATCAGGAGTTGCATGTCTTCTAACTTGTGACTAACAAAAGGGCATTGCAACCACAAACAGATCTAAACAAATCTCAGATAATATTTTTAATTTTAAACAGTATTGACAAGGGTCCATTATGACACGGATTAGCCAGTCTGGTGTCATAACCCTGAGTGTCGTACCAGTCAACAATCAGCTAACAGAAAAATCAATAAGGACTTAAACAGTGCTGAGTATGCATGAGTTGATGTAGTCCTGCATGTAACCTCTGGAGTCTATCATATAAAAATATATATATGCATACAATTCCTGAAGATGTATTTATTTGTATGTGTAAATATCAACTATTTACAACCAACTGTGTCTTAAGTTATTCTTAAATGCAACAATGGACCCCCTGATTATATGAATGGAGAACAGGCAAGCACTATTCCCAGAATATTTTCAATGTTATAAAAGAGGAAACATCTGACTTTCAATTGTCACTTTGTGTTTCTTCATTAGATCCCCATTCCTAATTTGTATGAACATAGAAAGCGAGTGATTGAGTCTTTAAAACTGCAATTAAAAACTACAACGTACACAGAAAGCAGAGAACAATGCAGATGCCACATAATCAAGCAATTTCATATTGGGAAAAACATCAAAAGTGGTGCCATGTGGAGTTTTCTTTGAAACAAAAGTTTGGTTTACTTTCAATCTAACTCAGAAAACGCATTGAGGTGAAGTGCATTTCCTTTTAAAACATTTGTAAAGTAAATTATTGTTAAAGTGTTCAAATTATTGTCCATGTTTACTTGCAGGCAGCACCTGGTGCTCAGTGGAATAGTGCGACCCCATTGGTCGGCATGTGGATCACATTGCAAGCGTACTTGTGAACATGTTCTAGCTAAACTAGCAAATGATGATCAACAAATAGAAAAACAGTTCCAATGCGACAATAGAGGTCCAAAACTCCACAGGTCACTATTCTAATTGTTAAATTCTCTGTTTCTCTGCTAATTAGCAAATGTTAGCACGCTAAACTTAGATTGCAAAGGTCCAGTGTGTAGGATTTGAGGGGGGTCTACAGTAATGGAAAACAACATTAATAACTGTTTTCATTAATCTATAATCACCTCAAAAGCTAAGAATTGTGTTTTTGTTTGCTTAGATCACCTTCACAGAGTCCGCCATGTTTCTAAGGTAGCCAAGAACGGACCAACCAAACACTGCCATGACACATGGTGTCTGCAGCTGCCCTTTGTCACCAGGCGGTTGTATTAAATTGAAGCTGCACAATATCCCCCAAGGGCACCACCAGAGCTGCTACAGTGGAGTGATATGAACATGACCCCCACACTAGCTCACCAATTTTGAGGGCACATCCATAGATATTCAATATTGTAAAAATGTAATAACATTTGTAACAGGATTTGGGGGAATCGGTCTGCAAAAGGTTTGTTGGGCCAAGGTCTAAACCTTTTACAAAATTCCCAAGAAAGTCTCTTGAGTAGTTCTGGAAATATATTTGTAACTGTCAAACAATCAGGACTGAAAACCAATGGGGAAAACCCTTCGCAATCTCAAAGGAAAATAGCTATTTTAGAAGATATAAAAACATCTGTTCCCCGTTTTTCTAATTCCTCTTCAGATTAAGGTAATCATTTTGAAGATCAAAGCAGCTTGTGAAGTTATGCCTCTTAAAAAAACAACGTCGGATGAGTGAAAAACAGAGAGGAAGCAGATGCGGCTGAGGAACTGGCTGCCAACACAAACACTGTCACAGGCTTGCATGGAAGCATCAGTTAATACCACACTTCCGAGAAATAGATGGAAAAAGTCAGATGCCTTCGGTCCCAAAAGGAGGTTGTGACATTTCTGACAAACATGTTGTTGTGTTGAACTAACCGCTTTTAAATTCCTGGTCCCATTGCAAGCCAGAGATGATATTGTGTCATATCAAAAGGTATACTTTATAAACTTTATGTCATGTCCCATACGTTTTGCATACATACATGAAATAGGTATTCTGCATTTAACCAGGACACTCAAGCCCAAGGACACTTCGACATGCGGAGACCAGGGATCGAACCTGCTTCATGGTGGTTCCAGGAACACCACTCATCCCCATGAGCTACAGCCAAGAAATTGTATAAGTTCTCACGCAAACAAGTACTGTATTACTGTTTTCTTAGACCTAGAACTAATATAATTAATTGAGATTTAAGCGGATAAAATACACGATAAATACAATGTGTTACTCTGATTACAACCTAAGAATCTCCTTCAGTAAGTTTCACCTGATACTTGAGCTGATTTTCCTCAAATGTGCCAAAAGATGAAGAATTACACAGGTTTTGTAATAAAGTTTCCATAGAATTAATAATTTCTTCAGATTTTTTTCCTGTAGTAATGAATATCCCTCTAAGCACAAACAACCTTGCAGACAGGTTAAAATCAGCTTCAACCTATTGGAGAGACCTACACGTAGAAAGTGAGTCAGACATATTGCCAGTTATTCGTGGCCTAAAATAGTCGGTTGATGGGTAAAGCTATAACAGACCATAAAACTATACAGCACTGTTTATGTTTACACAGGCGTCATTAACAGGCAGCTTCCCATGTGCTCACCGATCCTGCTACACCCACACATCTGATTGCTCACGTAGGTCCTCATGAAAAGCTGCAACTCTCCACAAGTCGCTGACAACACTGAGGCAAAGAGCTCTCATGGCTTCAGGGCTTGTGAACTGTGTTGCTGAGGGACTGCCAACCTGATGCTGAATTCCATTTTTAAAAAAGGAAAAATAGAGATTATATTTAGGAACAAGAACAATCCGGTCTCACAGTTCTCTCAGTTCCCCACAATGTCCGATACCAATGCGCTGGGTACTAACTGCAAGGTAAACCCACCTGTGAAGAAGTGAAGTTCAATTCAATTTATTTTGTATAGCCCAAAATCACAAATGACAAATTATCCTCAGAGGGCTTTACAATCTGTACACATAGCACATCCTCACATTGGTTCAGGAAAAACTTCCCCAAAAAAAAACTTTTAACGTGGAGAAAAAAGGGAAGTAGTAGTATGTTTTATTCAGTCATCACTTATAGTACAATACAATGAGTGAAGCCTGTATTAAGTAAATTAAGCATCAATATAATTAGATAAAGAGAAAAGAAAATAACAAAATATATATACATATATTTCATTCACACTTGTAACCCTCTAGTTTTATAAACAATAATTTTGAAAACCAGAAATGAGTTGATCGTTCTTTCCATTGTTTCATAATTGAACTCCTTCAATATAAATACATCTTCTTTTAATCCCCTTTTTAGCTTTTTGTACGATAAACTAACAAACATCTCTCAAAGCATATTTACACTCATGTATTGAAAACAACCTTTGTACACAGTCTGGCAGTAATTGTGCTTTAGCTCTATGAATTACTGGCATTGTTTTATAATACAGTCAGGTCCATAAATATTTGGACATTGACACATTTTTCATTATTTTGGCTCTGTACACCACAACAATGGAGTTGTAATGAATTTTGAATGATTTTAATTTGTTGTAATTCCTACACCGTTCACCTTATTTGGATGTAAATACCCTCAAATTAAAGCTGAAAGTCTGCACTTAAAGCACATCTTGATTTTTTCATTACAACGCCATTGTTGTGGTGTACAGAGCCAAAATAATGAAAAATGTGTCAATGTCCAAATATTTATGGACCTAACTGTATATAAGTAGACCACACGGGGCGAGTGGGAGGCGATTGGGAGGTTTATGGTTCAAAACGAACACATGACCGTATTTCAGGAGACTCCAGATCGTGTCCAGTGGGAAACTAAAAACAAACATTGACATTTTAGTCAGTCATTAGTCACGGGGGTCGTTAGTCAGTTAAGTTAACGCCAACCACGCTCTTTTCTTAAACCTGAGTGGTTTAGTTGTTTAACCTCCACTGCTTGTGAAGACAGGAGTGGGGACTGAGAGGGTTGTCCCTTGAGCATCCATTCACTGACCCCATCAGAGGACCTGTCAGCTTCGACAACAACAACATCTGGACGGGTAAGCAGTCTTTTCTTTCTTTTTCATCCCTGTGCTCACAAACTGATAACATCTTAGTTTAGTGTTACCTCGGTCCGTGAAGACTGATGAGTTAAGAATCAAACGCATACAACAATACAGCTGTGCTTTAAGAGCAGACAGCAGTTGTCACAGCTGAGTTATCCAACGTGGGGAGAGAGAGGTCGCAGGTGAGGAGACTGACCGCCGTGCTACAAAAAGCCAAGTGGTACAACAGCAGAGGAGACGTGCCAGGGGACGGATGAGCATCTGGTCCCCACGTCCAACAAGCTGACTCCATGTCACATGCACAGCACCTCTCAATAAATGATGACCGGAGAGACGCGTAGGGCAGGAGTGCAGTGAGCAGCAGTCTGCTCCACAGCGTCCTCAGACTGGGAAGTGGTTTGCATCTCCGAGGTGTCACCGTATGACACCTCGTGTGAAGGACGTAATCAAATAAAAATAGATTTTCATTATTGTGTCCATCTGCTACAATATCCTCTTTAATGCAAAACAAATGATTGGGCATTTTTATATTGCACCACATCTAATTCAATCTTTGCTGCTTTTATTTCCTCAACCAGCTAAATGAGGTAAGGTGAACTGAGTTCATTCTTTACGCCATGGCCGATGCCAGTAGAGATACAAAGGGTTTTGTGTACAAGAAAAAGGGAAATTCAAGTCAGAAAGTATCAATCAGCTTAAGTGTTGTTTACACTTCCATACCTGCATATTTCACCCTATTCTCTCATTGTAACTTTTTGTTTAATGTTGATTAACCAATCCTCCTTTATCAGTAGCCATGTCATGTTCCATGTTAGTCACATTAAAGCCAAAATCCACTATGGTTGTCTTTGCTAGACCCATGAGACTTGAACCATTGTAATGGTAGTTTTTTGTGTCATTTTGTTAATAAAACATGAATGAAATTAACTTCAGCTGCAGGATGACCTGACAAACTACAAGCAGCCTACAGATCGGATCTAACAGGAAGTCACTTTTTCTTTAACGTCCTGTTTATTCCTTGAATGCCAGCTGAAAACTGTCCGTCTGGACCGCAGGGTTTTTTCAACGGCCCCTGCTCTTGTTCACTTTCCAGACGAGGTCGCAGCTCATCTGTAACGGGCCTTGTGACTGTGAGCCAGCTAAATGGAAGTCAGCCATCATTAACTTTCTTATTTACACCGTTGCTTTTCCTACTGTAACACATCAAGACACTCTTTGAACAAAGGCCCACCCTCGTTTGCACGCTTGTGTAAAGAATTTGACCCATTAACTCAAAGCAGATGGTGGGGATTCGACATGAACTCGATACCCTCTGACAGAGTCCACTGTGGAGTTAACCTACATATCCTGCTTAGCGAGACCTAAACACAACTCGTCTTGGAGGATGAATCATTCCTAGGAAACATCAGAGCATCTCAGCGAGCCAAGTGTCGCTTGGTATCCATGGCGACAGATGTTTATAGCGGAGATTGCACAACACAGCCCAACTCGTTAACTCTTTCACTACCATGTGTATCCCCACAGCCAGTGCTTCTGACTTATTGTGGAGCGGGACCATTCTTTTTATTTGTTTTAATCCAGTCATCTCTCACCTGTTCACCAGCTGGCCTTCACACCTGCTCCGTATCAGATCATCAGCCTGCTGACTGCCTGCTCAGCTGCACTTCATCATCTAATCAGGCGTCCTGTCTTTAGGGCACTCACTGTACAGACTCATGTAAGAGCTGGCTTTGTGACCCTGCTTGTCTTTCGTGTGTTCAATGTTTCTGTATCTATGGAGTCTGCGCTGGCCGTTTCCACTAAGAAGAACCTCACTTCATCATTTGAACACATAGCACTTGTAGAAGTAGCACAGAGTACATCATTTATCGAGCGCCGTGGATTGCCTCAGCCTACTTGCTATTTGCTACAATTAACAAATCTATGTGCAAACTCAATAAATGACTTAACCATCCTGTGACATCCATTGAATGTGCTGTAACTCTGTTACGTTGATTCTGTACACATGACATCTATTGCTTCTGTCCATCCGGGGAGAGGGATCCTCCTCTGTTGCTCTCCTGAAGGTTTCTTTCCTTTTTCTTTTCCCTGTAAAAGGGTTTTCACTACTATTTTTTGGGGGGAGTTTTTCCTGATCCGATGTGAGGTCCCGGGACAGGGATGTCGTATGTGTACAGATTGTAAAGCCCTCAGAGGCAAATCTGTATTTGTGATTTTGGGCTATACAAAATAAACTGAATTGAATTGAATTGAATTGAACCAACAAATGGATAAAAGGGACCCAAATGGCAATGAGGTTATTACCTTAATCAGAGGCTTTAGGTTGTGTGATGAATGGCAGCAAAGTTGGAGGGAAAAGGCACTTTTCATTAGTCAACACAAGGGTTCTGTTTTTTTGGCATGCATTTCAGTTTTGTCAACAATGCAGGTCAATCTTCTAGTGTCTCTCTTCACTGTCCTCCTTACATTGTCACCTTACAGTATGATTTTTTTTTTCTTGTGGATTTCTCACAATTGTCAGTGAGAGCTCCCAGGCAGCGATATAATCTGCATTTATTTTGAAAGTGTTAAATGTGTTACCATACGATGTAGTTTATTTTTAAAGGCTTTTTTCACTGATTACATTGCCTCTCTTATTCTTAATCTTCATCGGACGTTTTGATGGATGACAAAGGGGAAATAGACTTTTTTTAATTTGCATAAATCTTGATGCATAAAACGTATTTGTATCGTTGTTGTTGTTGTGGTTGTTGTAGTTGTCAAAAGCAAAGGAATCACAGTAGACAGCAACATAGATTTTGCCTTTAGGTACAGACATTTTTACTAAAAACCAATATAGTTATATAAATGTCCCATAAGAGCTTATCACTGCACACAATCAAGTGTCAAAACATGGCACAAAGCTGTCACAAGCCTGCTGTAAAAGCTTAAGTTAACACCAGCTCAAAATACAATCACAACACAATAAAAAAACATTCACAGTGAGATGAATCCCTTTAGCCCTGCAGTGTGTATTATCAAAGTACCTCAAGACAAACAACCAGAGATCTAGACCTGCAGCCCCAGTGATGTATGTACTGAGCTAACGCGCGAGGTCGCTTGGTGGAGATAAGTGGCTTTGTGTGTGCACATGTCGGGGTGTACGTGCTTCCTTGCATGCATGATCACATTAGAGCACCAGATCCTCCCGTCAGCTTTTAATTAGCAGGCCTCACAGCTGCTGGCCGTTGGTAAGGCAGGAGAAAACATCCAGCGATAAGCAAGTTAGCGCTGAATGACGAGCCGGAACGGACTCTGGTTAGTGTAACAGCTGCAGGCGAAGCAAAGCACACAGAGACAAGTCCTTTCTAACATAGGATATGTTTCTGTTTGCCAACTGTCCCTCTGTAAATATAGGCGCTGGTAAGTTAACGTTTCCTGTGGCACAAACTCTGGTCTTTAAGGTCTGACTTTAACACCAACTTCAATTTTTTTTAAAGTTTGATCATGCTTACATATATAACCATAGCTTCCATATGTGTCATAACTGCTTGTACCTTTTTTTAAAACATGTAACTTTCAGAAAACAGTCATGTATGTCATGAGTGCGTGCAATAGACGGGAGTGGGCATCATGACATTAGGCTACAATAATATATATCATATTTTGGAAAACGTTACGATTTGTAATGTTCCTATATTTTTTTGATCTATTGGCTCAATGATTTTAACTGGTTTTCCATTTGCTAATTTTTTAGCTAACGTTACGAAGCAACCAACGCCAGATCCATGACACCCAGCTAAGTAACGGCAAGCTAGTCGCCTTAGCTTAGCTTATTTTAATTTGCTAGTTGGTCACCATTTGCATCGCTCTTGAGAGTCTAATTGTTAGTTATACACCCTTAAAATATTTAATTTGCGATAACGTTAGCAAGTGTGGAGAAATTAGCTGTTACCCACTCAAAACTGTATTTAGTTATGTTACAGCTACTCACTTCTGGTGCTGAAGAGAGGCAAGGTGCTCAGCCATGTGCATAAACGTTGCAACACAAATCAATTAATACATGAACCTTTTTTTAATGGGAAATTCTGATTTGAGACATTACATTCTTTCAACTTTTGCTTTCTTAATTACATATACGGAACTGTAGATCCCTAACTCATTTAGATGTATTTAAACTATAACCAAAATGTTCATACAAACCCCTTTATTGACACTATATATACTATTTCAGCGGGGGTCTACATATATACTATATATATATATATTGTATATAGACCCTACAACAGCCTATTGTTCAAAATAGTGAAAACATATGTTGACATTACCCAAACAGCAAGCAACCTCTTTCTATCTTACAAATGAAAATACATATAATTATATGGCTAATCTCTAGCTGCTGGCCGCCTCACAAAGTCCTCCTAAATGCTCCTATCCTTTTGCTCATTCTACATGGCATCATTAATTCAGCATTCAGCAATATATTAGATACACAGCAGTATCCTATGTCGGACCACAATGAGGATATATGTATTCATACGTTTTGTATGTTTGTTCGACTCTTGCTCAGGAGAAATTTAGCTAAAAATGTCACTTAGATCTTTTTCTCAAAGGATAAATTAATCAGCAGCTCAAGATGTTTTCAAAGAAAACCCCATTTTGGGCCTGCATGGAAAAACTCCTGGAGTACTAATCCACTTTGAAGCGGCTGTGTAAGTGTTTGGGAATTATTTACACAAGCACTTTTTTTCCTCCAGATTCTGCCTTTTAAAAAACATCCACGCCTTGATTTTCTAATTTTGTGCCTTTTACTAAGCTGCAAAGCAGGCTGACGGAATTAGACAGTAAATATTTAGGCATGTTTTCCCTCTCCTTGTCTGTTAAAATTAGATTTGCAGAAGATTAGTTTAAAGTAAGCTTATTTACTGTACGGTGTTTCAATGGTCACAAATGTGTTGCCCCTAGATAGACATGGAGTTACAGGCTGTGAGTGTGAATACAGCTGCAGTAAACAGTTAAAACAGTGGAGGTTGACAAATACGACCCCGGAATGAACCAATATTAGACACAGTTAAGGAACTATGTGGACTAATCACAATTATTGTTGATGAAAATAAAAATAGAAGATTTTGAAAGTTTAAATCTAAGATTGAAATGTCTGTCATAACTGTTTCGCAAACATTTGTTTGCAAAAATGTCATTCTTGATTTTACCACATCTTGACAGGATTCAGATCTTGTCTTTTAGCTTTGATGTCTGGCACCGACTGATGAAAGGATGCTCAAAACACTGATAACTGATCTGAGGGGAAACCAACTGACCAGTCTGACATGTTTTTTTATTGGTCAGATGTTCTCAACAAAAGAGGTATAGCCATAGAAACCTTTGGATTTGAATTGTGTCGTAATAGGATATGAATATCTCTAATGTGTCCAAATTGTCTTGTGGTGATTCATTCAGACATGGTGCTCATCTATTATCCTATGCAGACATTACATAATCACCACCGGAGATTGGAAAGGCCGCCCTATGTTTACTGATTATAGATGATTGTGTGTTGTTTAAGGGTCAGTATGAGTTGGGTCATCATCATGAGTTGTTTTTTTTTCACGCATCCTACCAAGAAAGAAAACTGTCTAATTATCTCAACATAACAAGTTGGATAATTATCTTGTAATCACAAGAAGTAAAACTTGAGGTTGAGATCATCAAATCTTAAAATAGAAAGAACAACTTCTTATCTATTTAAAAGTATGACAATTCAGCTCATTAATCAAATATTACATTTCTATAACCCTAAAATGTCTTTTGATCAGCGTGGATTGCTAGTTAACTTTGAATACCTCACAGTGAACCTTCCCTCGTGATTGCCTCCAAACTTTAGATTTCAATTTAATTAAACCATATTAGAGACCATCAGCCACTTCCCTGACATGGCTGCATTCTTTCTCTTTAACCAAAATGAAACCAGACCAACAACACACAATTCTGATTATCCATCAGATCATTTTATGCGTGACATAAATAGGACAATTACATAATTTAATACATATCTACATGCAGTATCTAGTTTTCTATCATCACAGTATACATTTTGACAAACATTTTAATATGTAAGGCCACCGAAATATTTTAAATTCAAGTGAACATACTATTTAGCACAATGCACAAATTACAGTCAAAAACATCTGAAAATAAGTGTCACCTTTTGTCCCACCGCTTGGTAGATGGCATTACAACAGAAAATCAGTAAAGCAACATTAAAGTGTGCTAAAAATTCACACTAGAAATGGTGGAAGCCAACATTTGCACATCTTGTCAAAAGACTGTAAGGCACAGACAGTTGTTACTATGGTTACACTTTAGGATATACAACTTCATCCTTTAGACCAATACCGTACTTACTTTAGGCGAGAAGAACATAGACATCAATATCCTCCATCTGCTGTTGTAGGCACAAAGAACATGTAAAGCGTAGGTGAGTAAAACATGAGAGCCACTGTTGAGCCAAACCTCAGCCGATGAATACATAATGTTCATTTGATGTAGTAAAACATGATCAATCACAAGCGTTACACAGGTCATGATGACTAACCTATCAGTCTTTTAAAACACTAATCACTCTTATTTTGCTCATTAATTACAGTTAAATTGGGTCATTCTTTTAAATAACAATAATAATAATATAATAAGTATATAGCTTTCAGGATAATGAGTTCCCATCGTTGGGGCTGTTCCTGTGACAACAGGCTCCACTGGGAAAGGTTTGAAGGAGGTAGCGTTGGATGGTTTCCTGTAGTGAGTCTCAGTACAGCCCGGCCATAACTTGTGAGCAGGTTGTGTGTTGCAGTGAAAATTGAATCATGTGGTTTACACTGTAAAAAAACAAATCCAAATAATGTATTTAAATAACAAGCACAACAGTACTTTACAATGCAGTTCTGTTGTATGGGAACATTGTTTTTTTGGAGACTTACTACTTCCAGTTATAACTTCACAAAAAAAAAAGAAAGTCTTGACTACATGCCACATTAACTCTTGACGTCATCTTTTAAAACCACAGTTTTTTTTCTTTTCTATAATCACTAAACACAAAAACCACCCGATCTTCTCCGGTGTTCACTACTAATACTGGTAAAGGTCTTTGGCACGTTGTAGTTTCCCATGTTTGCTTGCCGTTGAAGATCAGCCAGTTGACGTCCCAGGTTTTTATCCTCCTCCTCCTGAGCTGCAGTCTCAGTCCCGCCTGCTGCTCTGTGTTTGACACAGATCCTGAATCAGTTTGGAGGCGAGGAAGCGCCTGTAGGAGTCTCTCTCCATCAAGGTGTAAATCATCTTCTGAGCGTCGTTGAAGCAGGTGGGGCAGGCGTTCTCGAGGTTCCTCCTCGTGTCCTCTCTGGTCGTCGCGTCTAGGTTTACCTTAGATCACACAGAATGAGAGGAAAGGTCAGGGTAAGATACCAAAACACAAACTATGAGATTTGTATTGTCAGGCCTAGAAAAAAGATGGTAGAAGTTAAAGCAGCATTAGGGACACAAATACTACATTTAAAAAGTCATAACGTTTGATGGAAGAAAACACAATACAATTATAATTTTTGACTAGTGTTACAGATAATAATAATAAAAAATCTTAAAAACATTGTCAAATGGCAAAGGATAAGCTTTGGGTGGGAAGCAGAACAGAAATACTCTTTCATATCCATTTTGTAGACTTATTTTCCATTTTATTTTCATTAAGAGTAAACCCATATGACTGAACTGAGCAGTGCGCCTGTACTAGTGTTGTGGTGGGAATATTCAGAGCTTCGCAGTCACGTCATTAAAGAAGAACATGCAGCTGCATTAATAAGGTTTGCAATAATATATTTGAACTCTGTTTCAGGCTTTGAATCAATGTCAACATGTTCTAATTTTCTTTACATCTTTTTACTTTTTATGCATTTCAGTGCAAAGCCCTGTCTGACTTAATAAGCTTAGTTTACTGTTACATTTTTCGGGATGCATGTTTCTCATACAGTGCTGATCACGCTCACTTATTGACATTTTATATAAACCGGCGTGCTTTCATATGCTTCAGATGAAAACCATCACCTCACTGGGAGCATCTGCCTCGACGTGTTGCTGGTAGAGCTGCTGGGCTCTGCTCGCCAGCTCGGAGGGTTCAGACTTCTTGTAGTCTTCGCAGGCGACCCAGAACTCCATGTTCTCCTCGCTGAACTCTGACCTCAGGAAGTTGGTGAAGACCGTACGACCCGCTGACAAAGACAGAAACATTTCTTTTCTTCATTTTAATATAAAATGCACCCTTCAAACCCATGAGTGGTCACTTTGGCATGGGTGATTCATGCTGTATTGAAGTATCATTAACAGGACCATACATAAAGTAATAAGGCAATATCGCCCTGTCACATGTCCCAGCCAATCAAAATGACCTAAATCTGACATACTTGGTTTCCAGACTTGTGAATAATGATGCAGCAGAATCAGTCACACCAGTCCAATTTCTGCTACCACTCTTGCCAAAATGGTGCTAACAACCCTGGCCCAATGTTGAATATTGAAAGCCATATTATATCATAATAGTAATACATTCTTAACAAACTAATTTTGAGACATTGGTATATTTACACAAGATACACAACATAACAATAATTACGCAGTGTGTTGCTGGGTCAGACTGAGCGATGGATGAGAAGAGGAAGAAGAAAGGAAAACAAACACGTAAAAATAGAAAAAAAACATGTGAAGGCAACATTAATACACCGTTATTAAATTTTACAGAAAAAAAACCCTCGCTGTATTGATTTCATCCTGTCTTTGTGTGTTACACAAGGCAGGAAAAGTGTTCTAGTACACAGCGATCGCAGGTCAAATTGGTTAACTTCTGTATCACTACGGCTTCAAAACTCATACAAGACCGGTCAGATGGAGGAGCTCACTGAGGCTATAATGAGAGCAGAAAAATGAAGGAGGACATGACATTGTTGGAGGTCAGCGGATGAGGTCATGGAACGGAGCCGGTCAGAACTCGGCTGCTTCCCCAAAGGCCATTGCTCCTCTCTTGTGTCCACGTACACACACAGTGTAATTCTCAGTGGTTTATGCACACACACACACACACACACACACACACACACACATATATAAACGCTGCACTGGTCAGGATGCCCTGAGGGGCCACTGAGTAGTGCCTTGAGACACGTAGCAGACCTTGAACCCTAAATCATCAGGGATTAAATGACGTCACCTAAATGGTTGAGTGTGAGAGTCTGTGAGGGCTTGAAATGGTGTAAATAAGAATGTGACAGCACTTTGCTTCAACATACCATGACAAAAATATGATTGTGGGTATTTCATTTATACTTTTTACTCTCCATCTTCTTTCCTCACAAGATGAGAGAACATTTCTAATAATGCATTTGCTCGTTTTTGTTTCCATGCTTCCTCTGGTAACCCTGTCTCATTGCTATGAATTGTGGGTAATTCCCTTGGGCAAAATCTGCAGAATTCCGGAGTGATCGAAAGTGTTCCTAAAGGGCTCATCACAGACTTTGAGGTGCGCTACCGCACAATCATGTCCTCATGAGAACGATCAAATGTTTGGTTAAAAAATGTTTTAGGCTCCTCCTGACGGTTATTGTCAGTATTATTAGTATCTGACAGTTCTTACGGGCTTGCTTTAAACACAACCTCACTCAGACATGTTCAGAGTTCAGGTTAAACATGTTGAGGTGTGAATCAATAGTGTAATACTTACTTTGACTGCTCATCATGTGGCTGAAAGACTTCTTCCACTGCTTCACCTCAGCTGGAGTAGGAATGCTAAAACAGATAAAGAGGGTTCTTTAAATAGGGTGGGGAGTTTGAAAGGAAATGTCTTATTATATTTCTTATTATTACTTATTTGTTATTGTTTGTATACTGTATTTAAGGTCTCATAAGGTAACTGATGCAATAGGTATATAAACTGCTATCTTGGCTTCCTGCATCTCAGCCAAACAAAAATAAAAAAACTAATGATTTGAAATATTGTCTTAGAAGCATTTCCATCAAAACAAGAGTTCATGTTTTTTTTCTAAATTAGCTCATCCAGATCCCCAACTGCACTAATTCACTGATTAATAACTAATCTAACATGTACACATCAAAACCTACTGTACGATAATCCTAACCCTTTAAAAGGTCCATCACCTGCAACAACTGCAATGATGTGAAGAAATCTAAACGCACATACATCCCTTGAATGATGGGCGTCAGAGGCTCTACAGCATGTATGTGTGGAGAATGGCAGGATACTGATGCTGAGCAGTTCACAGGAAAACTACATATTGATTGCCAATGAGTGTCTTTGAATGTGTTTCGTGTTGATGAAATGGAAAGGTCGTGTAACACTTGAAGGCTTGCTGAGGGAACGCAGCCTGAGGCCAGGTCACAAAACAGGACATGTGTGCTTCAGCAAATGTAATTCAATTTCAAACGGTGTACTCTCACAGACATATGGGGACATTTCCTCCATGGTAATACAAGCGCCTGCAATACACTTACAAAGGGAGGAAGGATGGGTTTTGTTCAAAACAAAACTAACTGAATGATTAGGGATCAAGTTATGTGTGTGGATAAAGTTCAGTGGATATTGGCCTCAAACTCCAAGTAGTAAAGTCCCCTCCCACCGTGGTTAAAAACACATATTGACTACATGAAACACATTTAGGCAAAGCACTATTTATCAATTGATAACTGCAGAGACAGCTTCCAGATTGAATTGCAATTGATGAATTTGTTTCAATGGAACATGTACTTTCCTCAGGAGACCTGAATGGAGTTTTGTTGAATGATTGAGTTTAAAATATCCTCCTGCACTCCTGGAAGAGCCGCTTGATGTGACATCCAAAGAATACAAATTAAACATTAAAACCTTCACAAATTGAACAAGCGATGAGCTCCTCTGACCTCTTTGCTGCAGCACCATCAGTCTTCTCTTTGAGTTGCTTCTGGTCTGCTGCTTGGGGATCAAGCTTCTGGATTAAGAACCTCAAAATCAAGCCTTGTTTAGGCTTGATGTCTTTGGCACTGCAGAGAAACAGATGAGAGGATAGGGAGGGAAATGCATTTCATTGCACTGTGGTTTTCAAGTCATTTAGGTTAAATCATTTGACTTCTACCCACCTGTTGTCCAAACTAAATTGGTCTTACCTTTTCAAGCATGTTGTAGGAGGTGCTGCAAGTCCGCGACACATGGTGGAACGTCAGCAATTCAAAGTCAGTGCACCAGGGAGGCAACAGTGGGATTGTGAGCAGCAGTGGAGGGTTCAGTATTACTGGTGTATCCACCCTCTGCTGTTCTATTCAGAGAGAGAGAGAGAGAGAGTCAGAGGGGGAGAGAGAGAGAGAGAGAGAGAGAGAGGCAGAGGGAGGGAGGGAGAGAGAGAGGCTGAAAGAGGGAGAGAGAGAGAGAGGTATTACAGTTGGGTACACAGCACACATCACGTGGTGTTGGCCAGCACACTATATTAAGGGGCTTAATGTAATGGCACTCTGAGATTCTGTGCGTTACAAATAACATGCATTATTATATTATTATTATGAATTTAACTTTTGCTCAAGCAACTGAATTAGTTTGTGGCATGACAATTAGACACAGCTCATAAGTTGTGGCAGCAATGGTAATGGGGGAGTATTTGGTATTTCTGCAACTTATGTCAGTCGAGTCAATTAAATTTATATATATTTATATAACCCAATATCACGATTTACAATGACAGCCTTTGTCTCTGGACCCGAGCTTCGGATAAGGTCCAAAACATCCTCTCTAGTTGAAACGATATTGCCATTGCGGACCAGGTTTTGTCATTGACTTGGTCAAAGAGAGAGGGAGACCGTAATAAGCATGAATACAGCAATTATATGAATAGGATCTGGCTCAGCCGTTTAAAAAGAAGACATCTTATCTGCTGCTGAGCACCAGCTAGATCCAATCCAAATGTCACGCGCAACAGATCCACAAAGTCCAGTCGTCTGGAAGTCTCTGGCATCTCCTACTCAATCTACATCACAATGTGATCACGTGACCTGTTTTGACCTCAACAGCTTAAACATTGGATTGCCGTCCTGCAATGCAATGCAAATGCAGAACCCAGCTTAACCACACATTCGCTGTTAAAGAGGCCTGACTGGTGGTAATCGTTGCTTGTAGATGTTGACAGCAGACATCCCCTTTTTAAAAATTGTTTGGATGATAGAGGTCTGTGTTCAAGAGTCTGACTTTTTCATTTAAAAGTTTTAAGTACAAATTCCTTTTAACCTGACGTGGGTTTTAGCTGTATTTCAGGTTAAATGTGCCCTGTGGAGTTTTAAAAATGTATGTTTTACATTCAGCGTTGTTTGAATCCTTGAGGCCCTACCAAGGTGTCGAGTGCATTTCTATTCCCAGAAACACATTTGCAAAGACTTTAATGTATTTTAAATCAAGCATTGTTTACATCCATGTTTACGAACTTGCGTTGTTCTTCCTCTCGACCTTTGCTGGATCATTGCAGCATACATTAGCACGTTGCCATGTTGATCAGTGGAATAGTGTGACACCATTGGGAGGACTGTGTGTCGCATCATCCACATTGAGTCAAACCAAACGGGGGCCACTCTTTGAAAAACAGCTCCACAGCGTGAGTAGAGGTCTAAACCTCCTCTGGGGACCTTTAGGTTCTGAGCTCATTCGCCACCATGACTGCACCTCAATACACACTACGCACTTGTTTTTGAAAATGGTATGACACATTTTCAATCAATAGTAACCGTAGAATGCACTTATTGTAAGTCGCTTTGGATAAAAGCGTCAGCTAAATGACATGTAATGTAATGTAGAGGAAAATACAAATACTCATATGAATCATCATTGTAACATGTTTTTAAATCCTCACATGAGTCGTCTTTTAGAGGCAAGCATCTTGATTTATTGTTTAGATTGGAGGACTTTTATACAAGGTTAAGATGCTCCCGCATGACGAACGTGCTCCACAAAACACATCGCTACCACAGATTTACTGCATAGTTTCACAGTTTGCCCCTGTAGCAGCTTTATGCACAACCAACCCCTCAGGAGAAGAAACGAGAAACCATCTTGCACGAATGCAACTGTGTCGTGGACACAAAATCTGTCGACAAAAAAATTAATAAAACGTTTAAAAGTTCCCGATACAGTAGGTGCGTCTATGAAACCGCCCTATCAAATACCTTCCTACCAATACATATTACACTGACAATTCAAACCTAAAGTTGAAATCTCAGATGACTTATTTATACAAAGTAAGTGTTGTGGGACTGCGAGGCCTCTCGGAGAAAAGGAGCTCTGCTGATTGCTTTAGTGTGCTCATTCATCTTCATTCATCAGAGGACAAACTGATTTAACACCTGCAGTCTCACTCTCAGGTAATACATAAATTAGATTAAGCTATGGCCAAGTCAATTCTGATAAATGCATGCATGAAATCAAGCATTGCCTCCCTCTTCTCGCTCTCTCTCCCTGTGCCTCTATTACACATGACCTCATATCTATATAATATGTTTTTCCTTTCATCTGATGACTGAAACAAGCTTGAATTCTTTTCTCTGAGGTATTTAAGAGCAGCTGAAGCCCAAACGTATACCTTTCTGATTTGTATCCAACATATGTAGGCGTTTAAAACATGGAGTGCTGCCAAAGATCCCCTTTTAAAGGAAGAATCAGTTCAGCGGGGCCAATAACGAAAAACAAAGAGAAAGGACTACAATCAGAGAGGCAGTCATGATGCTTGTTTGGCAAATGGTCTTCTGAATAATGTGCTGGCTCCCTATAATCATCTCCTGACGAGCATTTCTGCAGACCACAGGACAAATGATTCACAGTGAAAAACTCAAACTAAAAAGGCTATTTTATTTCTGTTGGACTTTCACCGCATGACAAAGGTATTTGGTTCCAGCCAAAGAGAAGTTGATGCTGAATTTTGTCACGCAATCTCGTGTTGATAAGCGGTGCACGGCCAGACAGCAGGATCTGGTTAGAGCGCCAGTGGCCAGGCTCTGTGGGCTCCTGAGGAGTCAGCCCATCTCTCTACGGGTCTTTTCAACCCCCCTAGAAGCATCTCAGCGGGCACTGCAGCAGCCAGACACGGACATGCAGGCGTTGGGTAACACCCTCCAAACCGTGGGAAGAAGCAAGAATTTAGTCCAAATTATACAGAGGAAAGACAAAATGCAATAAAGATGCAAAGAGAAAAGAGGCAGAAAGTATAACATATAAAGTGTATTTAACTGTTTATATTGTATTGTATACTTTTTTTTGTATCATGTACGCAATGAATTTAGAAAGGATTTTTGTACACTTCTTTGCACGACTGTGGCTCAGGAGGTAGAGCCAATTAGTTTTTCACTAGTTGGAAGATTGATAGTTACAGTAGGTCCCCGGCTCCTCCAGTCAGTTCATGGTCCAGAACCTCAAATTGGTCCTCTAGTGATGTGCCATCGGCGTGTGAATGTAGAGTTCAGATCCTGATGGGCAGGTTGGCACCTTGTATGGCAGCCTCTGGCATTGGTGTGTGAATGTTGACACGTAGTGCTCAGTACTTTTAGTGGTGGGAGGACTAGAAACGCACTAGATAAATGTGGGTCCATGTGCCATGTGTTATTATTTCAACCTATTTGATTCCCTCCCATGTCTGAATAGAAAACCATTAATCTGTATTGTATGTATGGAACTGCTCGTTATCTTCTCTCTACTGAATTATATGAACATCCAGATTGTATACGTCTATATATTTCTCTGAATAACAAAAAATGGTGTGCTTCTCTGGTGGGCAGCATTACGTATATATGTACACTTAACATTTGGCTTTTGTCTTCACTGGGAAAGGTTACAATCGCTATTCATTCCTCTAATTATCTATTGCCAATGGGGAAAGAATTCTATAGCCTATTTTTGTGTGTTCTTCCCATAAAAAGATATACTTTTTGTTGCTCTGGGAAATTAGTCTTACATCACAACACTCCTTTGGTGCACTGAGGGGAAAGAACACAAAGTGACCCAAATAATTAATCAAACGTAACAGACAATACAGGTCATTACTCCCAAAATGATCCATATCTTTGCGAAGTGGATTTAAAGGGGCATTTTGTGACCTTCTACTCATTATGGTCATGTTAAAACAATATGAAAACATTGTCTTGGAGATTGTAAAGTCTATCATACTTGAATTATGTATATGTAATTAAGAGTCTGCAATGTCCCATTGTTATTTGACCCAGTGTTGGTGCAAAAACTTAGAGTGAAGTGCAGTTTTCATTGTACTGAGATAAAAGTGATGAGATAAGCAGCATCCCGGTTTGTTGTAAGGCAATCATGATAGCTTAACAGTGGAATTAATGTGTGCAGATGTGGGCCATATCACATTTACCATTTTATGAATGGCTCCAAAGGTCGAAAGGATCCAAAAGGATATGGTCCCTTATAAACCATATTAGGTGACGGGGAATAGGCTTCGCAAAGTGGCTTAGTCTCAATCAATTATCCCCCTCACCCCCACTGATCTCACAGCTCCTCAGAGGAGGGACAGCAGAGACATCCATAAGCCATCTACTTAATTCCCATCAATGAGATGGGAGGGCTGGGAAAGGATAATTGCGACAATCTTATGGCCAAGAGCGGCACCTGTCATCATGAGTGACTCTCAACGTGACTTTTGAATTTGTCAGGCAGGATGAGGAACTTAGAGGACGGCGGCTAGCTGTCCCAGTGTGAAACTGCTTCTCACAGTTTGATTTGTCTTGTTTGCCCGGCTCGTTATCCACTTCACATATGGGTCTGATATAATGAATATCTTGATTATTCCTTCAGGAGATGACACTCAGGGTGGTATGGAGAGGACATGAACTTCATCTGAGTTGAAATTATTATATGGATGGTCAGATCCATTCACCTTAGTCCTCTGCTTTATGACTCATCGGGTTGGTGACGCAGAGCAGGATGCACTTCATCACCCCCCCCTCTGCCTCAGGAGGACACCTTTACCATTACAACGGGGTCCGTGCGTCTTAACATCCCTCACCTTTTTGTCCTCTTTTGGATGAGCAACAGAGAAAAGTATGAGGATGGAAAAGGGGCTGTAATGGTTCAGAGGACGGATGCATTAAGATGAAATGTCTTCACTCCCACTGCATCAAATACACTGACTTAGTAGATGCATGTATATGTGTACAATCTAATCTGCAAGGTATCTACAGGAGGGGAGCACAATTTAAGAAACATGGAAAGACCCTCTTTGATATAGTATCAACGCAAACTAAAGTATTAAAATATGAGCTTTAAATGTCAAACGTACACAGGAGCACTGTGAAGACAAATCTGCAAAGTTATTGGATTCATCCTCTGGTGAATATTTGAAGAATACGTCGTGTCAATCCGTCCAATGGATGCTGAGAACCGAAACAGTGGAATGACCAGGCGATCAACATTTGTATTATATTCCCATTTTTATATACTTTTAACTCAGCGTATACAATTGTGTGTCTGGAGTTCTCCAACAATTCAGATCAGCTCCAGAATACCTCTGACTTTCTTCTTCTGTCTTTTTCTGTTTTTGTTTCTTCAGCAACCGTGCAGTTAGGAGGAGAAGATGTTCACAAGCTACGCCGAGCAATTGCTAATTCTAACCTTGTCCGGCACCATCTTATTAGCCTCTCCTCTTTGCATTGCCACCATCTGTTGGGCTACTAATATTGGAAATATTAATTACTAAAATAAGAGCTTGAAATGTTATTGATTCATCCAAATATTTAAGCAATTTAATGTGTTAAAGTTGGTGACCCTTAGCCAACAGTCATTATAGCCTAACATCAGTGGATGTTTGACTCTTGGCGTTTGAGTGTCTTTAGGTCACCTGTGATCCATCAGGACGTTCTTTGTTCCATCCCATCTTGATCACGAGCCGTTTCATGAAAGGGCAACAGTTGTAAAATGCAACAATATCTTAAATCAGATTCTCACTTATCTCATGCAGCCACCCCTACTCAGACCTCTCCAGATAAGGACCTGTACAACATGGTAACTGATACCTTTGAGGAGTCTGGCAGGACCATTTAAACACTGTCTGGCTCCAATAACACGAGGTTGCTCCCTCAGGGATGACCGTAAAGTCTGCTTTCGTTATGCGCCCTCAGCTGTGACAATTAACCCATCGAACCCAAACAAAGAAGTAGACTTTTCCAGCTTCAGCTAAATGACCCATGAGGGAAATGAGGAAAGGGGGCTCCTGATTGTTTATAGGCCTCGTCACTGAGTCGGTCACTGCGGGCCTTAATGAGCTGTGAGGAGGCTACGTGTGGAACGGCACGCAGGTTGGGATACCTATCTGAACGGGTAGCTGGGTGGCCGCGTTCACACCTTTGATCCAACGTGGGGGGACAATGCAACGATGGAGGAGCCAGCTGTTTGTGTGCATGCTTTAATCTGTGTCATGTTTATGTGCTGGGCCTTTTTTTGTTTTAATTGTGTTGCTATGGAGGGAGTTTAAGTGCGCTGCGGAGTGTTTCGTCTCGTTGCCCAGAAGTCCTGAGCACCTGGCTGAATAGAGTCACTCTGACTGAAAATGCATGTCAGCCCTAGTAAGGTCAGTCTGCGGTTGTTTTACAGCTGTTTGCACCGCTGTCATCCTTCAAAATGACATTAACTGCACTCACTGTTGTTGTTTTAAAACAAACCAGATGCTTCATAACAGATTACTGCAACCCTTTTTGTGAATGCAGAAATAGGTTAATAAAGAAAAAGACATCAGTATAGTCAGTAGAGACATCAGTAGAGTAACTTTCTTCCCTGTTTTGTGATGTTTCCCATGTCCCCCTAACCTGGTTTGCAAATCCTCTGCCTTTTTAATGACAGACAGGCACTTGACACCTACAATCGGTTTTACAACTTGTTAAACAAAGCCCCACTTCAGCAGCAAACCTGAGTCCTGTGGGCTTTAAACCTCTCGCACATGTATTGTTCCCGATTAGTGCTTTTCCGCTTTTGATCAGTAATTGAAATGTCAAGATTACCACTCGAGGGAGCCAATTAATAACAAGAAAACAAATCTTCCATTCTGCCCCATTAACCCTTGACTGAAGTGGAAAGACAATATTTTAAAGACAACAGCTCATCTCCCAACGTTGATGACATCAAACAACCAGAAACCTTGCTGTAATATTTTTCTGGAGCTGGAGAAAGGTGTGTATCGCAACAAATGTCAGGGTGGCATGTGGCAGGAAGAGTGCATTTGGTTTATTTTGGCATACAAGCATGTTTTTGCTATTACAATGGCTTCCCTCCCCAATGGGATTTCTGCTGTCACATGCTGGCCAGAAATGATACTGCAAGAATATTGGCGTGCTGCGTTATGTAGGTGACTTATTAACTAACTTATTAACTTTTTAGCTCATTTGAATCTCCGATTGGTAGCTTGTGTGCTTGTGTGTAGTCTGTGAGTGTTTGTGTAGCTCTGAGGCTAATCTTGCATTCTGCTGCAGGAAATTGTGACTGCCCGCTCACGCCTCACTCATTAATCTTAACGTGACCCGCCGATACTCGCCACTATAACTGTCGCTGACCCCCAAGTGGCTGCTCGACATCCCAGTGGGGAAAGCAATTTGCACACTTTTATTAACAAAGGAGGTGCAGGACGTGTATATTGCAGTGAAAAAACAAGGCCACAGTGAGACACACAGACAAAAACGAAAGCAAAAAAAAAACAACTCTGTTCTGGTGCGACGTGGCAGGGAAATATTTCAAGAAATCCAGATGAAGCTCCCAATAGTGTCAGACGCTGTCTATGCTCTTTCAGTATATTAGGATCATCTCTGTATGATCCAGAAAAGTCTTTTGAACATCTTCGTTTTGTTGATGCATATTAATTCAATGTCAGCATGACTTTATAAACAAATCTTTTCTCAAAAATGTGTCTTCCATATGAAAATATATTCATAATCATGCGCCCACCTTATTGGTGCAATGTAAGGATGGAGAAACTGTCTTTTATGTTTTAAGACAAGAAGATGTTGCCATTCCCCATGAGTTATTCAAGCACTCCCATGTCAGTCAGACACAACATGTACTGTTTTCTCCCCACAAAATTGATTAAAATAAGACTGGACGTGCAACAGTAACATGCTTCCAAGGCAGATCAATACAGAATCATACGGCAGAAACCTGCCGCTGCATTGCTTCAGAGGTGAAAGACATGAACTAATCAATGGTTTAAAAGTGCAAATGCAGCAACTAAAAGACAACACTCCATAACAAGGAATTTTAAAATGTACTTTATCAAACACAAACAATATTTAATTGACAACATTTTAAAGTATTTAATATGAGGAGTGACTTCTGGAAGAGTTTTAATCTTTCAAAAACCTCAGACCCCCTTGACCTCTAATCATGTGTTCTGGTGGTCATATGAACCCAGAAACAATAGCAGACCTATTGATGTCAATATTCAATACATTCAGCACATTATGAGCTTCATAGTCAAAAACAAATAAAATGTGAATTAAGAAGTCCATCATAAATATGAACATAAACCATAAGTATGAATCAAAGTGACGCGAAAGTTTGAAAACTCGAGTCCGCTGTCAAACAAAGCCTCGCAAAGATACGCACAACAGTGCTATTTTTGTCCAGCAAAAAAAAGCGAGCACTGTTCAATGACCACTGAGGACCGTGGGAACTTTCTAGCTTCAGCGAAGTTGACACGATTTCTCGAAATGTCTGAACTAAAATAATTACTAAAAATGCACAGATACTCCTAACATATAGAGCAATATTATACATAAAAAACGTTTGGGAATATAGTTATGATAATAAATATTTACTTTGATTTTTTTTCTTTTCTGTGTATTATCATTTGCCAATATACCACTAACACATATATGAATATATATTATCTATGTTCACAAGGGTTTTCTGTTGAAATTCAAATAGACCTTGTACACTATTTAGTTTTGGCTGCAACACAGTGGCAATTTTCATCAAAAAATGTTTTAACATACTAAAGTGATATATATTGGTTCTTTATCTGGCGACTAGAGGGCCACAATGTGTCTGCTTGTTGTGTTTTTGATCATCCTACTAAATTGTTATAACCAATGTGTCCAGAAGCGGTTGCTTTCTAGACGCACGGAAGATGCAGAGCAACATTTTAGCATTCATGTGGACCCACAAGTTGTCCTCACTTTGCACAGCAGCTTGGTTTCTTGCAATATCACAAGATTACGCAAAGAGTTGCGGAATCACAAGATCACACAAAAAATCCATCTTGTCACGCTGCAAATGAGCTACTTGACTACATCTGCACGCATGGGTCAAACACACACAGGACTTTCAACCCGAGGCCGGAGTTTGAGACCGGCGCTCGTGTCCAAAGTGTTGTTGAGTGATTTTACTTTTGTGACGTTTCTGACGTGTTTTTCGTACTTACATCACATTGTTTACTTTTCACTTAGTTTTGGTACTTATTTTAAGTCCAACTAAAAGGTTTTTTATCCTAAACTTATCTAAGTGGTTTTGACCAATGGCGTGAAATGCGTTGCGTAAAGCCTAACATGCGTTGCCATGACAAGTGGAACGTCCTAAAATGTTGTGCTGTTTATACGCCTTCCCACGAGATCAGGCTGCTGCACAACATTGCCGATTAAAATTGTTTTAAAGAACTCCCGCAAG
This sequence comes from Cottus gobio, assembly GCA_023566465.1. Lineage (NCBI taxonomy): Eukaryota > Metazoa > Chordata > Actinopteri > Perciformes > Cottidae > Cottus > Cottus gobio. The sequence goes on along the minus strand of CM042217.1, from coordinate 22,540,663 downwards.
AGATGAAGTGAAGATGTGGTTTTGATAGAGCACCAAGTGGACTGTGTGTATGTCCTTGAGGGACGACTGGCCCACCAGCACACTTGATCCCAGAGCAGCAATGGGAACCAGCAGCAAACGTAATCTTCTGTACAGTTCAGTTTATGAATTATATCCCCTCTTCAATTCTATTTTGTCCATATCTGTTGTTTTTTCTTTTCTTTTGGACATCATTAAATAGCGTTCAATAACAGTGCAAAATGTATATTAACCTTGCTGCTATAGTCACTGGTGAAATCTGCCTATAACCAGAGGCTAAACTAACTGTAAATGAAGCATTACCTCAATATTTAATTATATAAGTCATATAAATGTCATAGTGTACTTTGACATGTCATAATATAGAAAATGATGGACAGGGTTGTTTTCAGCTCCACCTTGTACATCTTTGTCTTTAAATAGGTGAGCTCATCATTTGTCATATTAGTGGTATATTGAGCTGATATCAGTTAATTTGTATTTTAAGTGTATGATTGTGTAGCAGATTTGTGTTGGTAATACTCGCTTGCTTTGATTTATTATGTCACAAATATGTTTTTGCTGTTGAACTCACTACATCACAGGTATGTTACGAAACATGTTTTTACATTTTTTACTAAAACTTACTTTTGAGTACAGTTCAACATCTTAAACAAGTCAGCTGATTTTTTGTTTTAAAGCCCACGTTCGAGGACGCCCAAAGCCCAAACGAGGAGCCTCCTCATTTCTTTTACTCCTCTGCTGCTCAGTTTGGTTTTGTACAATAAAGTGTTGAAATGTTTGTGCATCCATTTTTTCCTCTTTAATTGAAAACAGCAACCCACCCATTGCAACATGCTATATAACCACAAAAGTTGAGAGTGAAAACAATATGGCTCTGAGTCACATTGTGGTGGTTTTTACATATTCCCCCAAGAACAGTGCGACCTGAAAGTTACTCTTACTCATCTTCCCATCATTGTTTTGCTCCTGCAGTCTAAAGGGAATCATTGATACAAGTGGCCTGTCTGTGTTCGGCGGATGCACGTTCTGAAGGCACGAGGTCATGATGTCATCATACGCACCTCTACGTGTGAGTTAGTGTCAGTTGTTGGTCGGATATTACATTATGCTGTAGCACCACCTTGTGTCTTATGTAAGGGAGTGTACACTGAAAGTAAACCCCTGAGAACTGACACAGTATTTAAAGGAACTGAGAGGAAAAGCTGGCTAATTTTCAACCTTAGGATGTATATACTTATTTTGTGTAAACACAGCTTATTATGCTGATCTTATTAGACTCACCGCACAGTTTTAACATCCTGGTAGGAAGTTGTAAAACTGTTCAGCATGTTGTGTTGATACCATGCTAGTGCTAAAAGAGGATGTAGCAAAGGCGAACAGACGGATGTTTACTCTGTATGGAAAAAGCATTAGACATGCTGGATCCCACACAGACCACAGTGCCCGGCTGTAGCATCTTCTGATAGATCCTCCCTGACTGGTAAATTCAAACTTCTTTCAAAGTCCAATGAAGTATTTAAGGCCATATGGAGATACTCAAGTAATGCCACTGGAGTTACTTTCTCAAACTTGACTTTAGTTTGTGTTCCTATAGGAGTTGAATGCACTAATTCCCACAGAGAAAAGTACACAACTGCCTTTAGTTGCTCGAAATCACTGTGATGAAATGGTGGCGTGCCTCTTTAACATGCTGATGTTAATTTGGTAGCTCGCTATGTCTTCTGCTATATGACATTATTCTCTAAGGCCAAAGAGAAATTAGTCATTACCTTTAGTGGTGCTCTGTCATGAAAGTCAAGTGGAGTTGATTACTATTGTCTGTGACATCAATCCATCACAACAGTCCATCCAACAGATGTCGAGATAAGTGTAAAGACAAGTGTTCAAGAGTTAAAAGTATGCAGCAAGCAGCCACTGTCGAATAACTGTAATTGTCAATTAAGCTCCGCTGTCACAAGGAGAGATGGAGATCATTCCTGCCCACTGCAATAAGACTTCATAATAAATCACCGCTGGCCAAATCAATCACTCAACTAAGCACCGTGACACTGTTGTTTGTTTGTTTGGCTACATATTTGCACTACTGTTTTGTTAGTTAATTTAATGTAATCGTATTATATTCAATTTTTTTAATATATTGTGCATTTTTCGTCTATCTATTTATCTATATATCTAAACCAAAACAGACAGTTACAGGTCTCTCTGAAATGTTGAGCTTGGAAGTATAAGTAGGCTAAAAATAGAAGTACTCTATTAAAGTACTGAATTGAAAATAAAGTACAGTCTGTAAATGAATGTGCTTAGACCTCCCTCTGGACTAATGGACCAAGCTCTTAAGCCAACAGATGGTCCAACATTCATGGCTGAAGTTGAGCACTCACCCCCACAAAACCCTAACCTGTGCAGGGTGGAAGTGCCCCTTTTACATGTTCACCCTTGCCCCATACAAAGTCTGTGTGCATACTCTGCCTGTGTGCTCTGTGTTTGCAATATTACGGGTGACCAACATGCCACATTAACAATACAAAAAGGAGCAGTTAACACAGGAGAGGTGAAGGCTCTTGGCTCCAATTCCCTTGTTTTTCAGCTTTTTGCTGAGTTCCTGCCATGGTCCATGTCAATGCCCTAGAAGTCATTTCACTCCTACGCCCTCTGACTCAACCCAACTCAGCGCTTCACAATGTGTAGCGGACATGATAATAAAATAATAAAATCACTAAACAGGTAATATTGTTTTCACAATCCTCAGAGACAACAACTGTAAACTGTCAAAACTGACCACTATATGGCAGCATTCACAAGGAGGAACTATACAATTCAGCAGGCAAACTTGGACGTTTTTGATGTCAAAAAGGATTGCACAGTCACTCAAAAAGTTCCTTCCTAATTTGGAAATTAAACAAATAACACATTTTGGCACGCAGCATTATCTTGCATAATCACAAATATGTTGCGTTGTATTTCCACTTGCAGCTCGAACTTGAACTGTCTCAGACTTGTTTTTCTCAGAAACAAAGTAGCATGTTGTTCCTGGAATAAACACAGAAAGATCAGTGTCCATGTCAGAGCTCCAGACTGCGACCAAATGGTCGCATTTTGCGACCAAAATTTGAGAGTGTGTGACTGAATTTTACATCCAGTCGCACATGTGCGACCAGTAAATTTGCCCCCCCCTCCCCCCTATATTACGTTAAACGTGGAAGGGACGCTTCAATGAATCTGGAATCTGTGGCAGGCCAATGAGTGTGAGAAGGATAGGGAATGGCCGCTGTAAGTGGCTAATGTGTGGAGGGGAGGGTCCTACAGATAATCGAGCGCGCGTAAACATCTGTGGGGAAGGAGACAGATCCTGCTATGCATCTGAAGAATGAGCAAGCGAACAATTGACTCGTTCTTCCGACCTGCGGCTAGCGTGCAAGTGCCTACAGTGTCTACAGCAGAGGTGGGACAAAGTCATTGTTATGCAAGTCACAAGTAAGTCTCAAGTCTTTGCCCTCGAGTCCCAAGTCAAGTCGAGTCAAAGATGAGGCAAGTCCCGAGTCGAGTCACAAGTCAAAGCCAACAAGTCTCAAGTCGAGTCCAAAGTCCTACCATTTTAGTTTCGAGTCATTTCAAGTCCTCTTACCACAGAAATAAAATGTATACAAATCATGTATGTCTGTAAGATTTGTATTTATTTAAACCTCTTTTTATACAATGACATTAATCAAATACAGTAAACATTTTCACAAAAAATGCTTGTATTTCAACAGCATATTGCACTAGAACAATGCACAGCAACTTCAGTCCTGTATTGTATTGACCTCATATTGCAAAACAGTTTAACTTTCAAATAGACATGGGTCCTTTTAGCCTGAACTTTTTTTAAACATGTCATCAATAAAATCCTCACTCCTCAAAATGATCACTTCTGAAAAACTGGACCAACCTGATAATATAACTGGAATGACTCCATAGAGACTTGAGTGAGCTGTGTGGACAGGTGATGAGCAGAGAGTGAGTGAGCTGTGTGGACAGGTGATGAGCAGAGAGTGAGTGAGTGAGCTGTGTGGACAGGTGATGAGCAGAGAGTGAGTGAGTGAGCTGTGTGGACAGGTGATGAGCAGAGAGTGAGTGAGCTGTGTGGACAGGTGATGAGCAGAGAGTGAGTGAGTGAGCTGTGTGGACAGGTGATGAGCAGAGAGTGAGTGAGTGAGCTGTGTGGACAGGTGATGAGCAGAGAGTGAGTGAGTGAGCTGTGTGGACAGGTGATGAGCAGAGAGTGAGTGAGTGAGCTGTGTGGACAGGTGATGAGCAGAGAGTGAGTGAGTGAGCTGTGTGGACAGGTGATGAGCAGAGAGTGAGTGAGCTGTGTGGACAGGTGATGAGCAGAGAGTGAGTGAGCTGTGTGGACAGGTGATGAGCAGAGAGTGAGTGAGCTGTGTGGACAGGTGATGAGCAGAGAGTGAGTGAGTGAGCTGTGTGGACAGGTGATGAGCAGAGAGTGAGTGAGCTGTGTGGACAGGTGATGAGCAGAGAGTGAGTGTGTGAGCGCATGCGTGCTGTGGACAGGTGGAGGGAGGCCCCTATACTGCATTGCATTTGCAAAAGATCAAATTGGCCAAAAGTCTGTCAGTCATTTGTGCACGATGGGGACGCAGAATGATGCCACCATGGCTGATTCTTCATACCTGTAACAGAGAAAATACTCTTTACTCATATCAATGTTGTTGTGTTAATATTCATTGTCTATTGTACACTACGGTATACGATAATACATTTCAGTTTCAGTGTATGCAATATTAAGAACATTTTCACTGCTTCAAAAGTCATAAGAAAGCCCTTTCTCTCAAGCAACTGAAGTCATATGCTTTATAGCAGTGGTTTTCAAAGTGGGGACAGGGACCCCTGGGTGCCGCGAGGAGGTGCTAGGGGGGCCATGGCAAGTTGGCATGAAAAGTATAGCAAAACAAAATAATTGAATAAATTAAATAAAGTAAACCAAAAACAAGCTAAACAATATTCCCATTAGTTAAGAACTGCACTATAATAATCTATTGCATCTCTGAACATTACTACTATAATCGTTATTATTTTATTTTATTACATGGCTTGGTTGAATTCCAATGTAGAATGCGGTCTGTTATTTCTTGATAACAGACCCTGCGCCCGTATAGCGAGGCGGTAGTTATAGCGAATACAACCCCTGATATGAAAAGGGAAGGCTAATGGTGGATCTACTGTGACTGTGTTATGGTACTTTAAAACGGACGTTGACATGATGTTGGCGAGGTTTTCCATCTGAGTGTGCTACACTCATGTACCTCATATAATCAGGGTTAAAAAATCCCTATTTTTGTAAGCATGAACCAGCAAGGGAGATGTGCGTTTACTCTCTCGTTGATACAGTAAATATGCAGCAGCTAGCTAGTAAGTTACGGTACATCCGATAAGGTGCTTAGCATTCGTTCAAAACTTACCTTTCTTTGTGCAACTTCAGGTGTCGAACAAAGTTGGACGTTGTGGCAGCTCCGTCTGTAATCTTCGACCCGCATGTTTTGCAAATTGCAACTCTTTTTTTGTCGATTAGCTCGTAATTTTTATAGCCAAACGAAACTATCTTCGGTATCATTTTGCCAACTGGCGCGTTGTTGCTTGTGCTTCATTGGTTGTCTTGCAACGTGCCTGCTTAGATACTGTCACATCAAAACAACGTGGGACTACAGTGATTGGATGTCGTGCAGGCAGCGCGCGTGCTCTCTGCATGCATACAGGTGGTGCACATTTTTTTCACAGATGCAGATAAACTGAGAGCGGCGTGGCCGTGTGAACATTTTCTTCCCCAGTTTTCATGGGAAGTAGCAAGTCTTCTCGAGTCAAAAGGCGCAAGTCCAAGTGAAGTCACGAGTCATTGATGTTAAAGTCCAAGTCGAGTTGCAAGTCTTTGTACATTTTGTCGAGTCGAGTCTGAAGTCATCAAATTCATGACTCGAGTCTGACTCGATTCCAAGTCACATGACTCGAGTCCACACCTCTGGTCTACAGTACAGTCGGATGACGATTCAGAGTCAGAGGTTTGTGTGGCGAAAAAGACCCGAACCCACCATTTTCGGGAAGACTGGCTCCATGAATTCAGCTGGCTGAGGTACTGTAAGGAAACGAACACCATGAACTGCGAATGCTGCAGTCGCTACCCCAGAACTGCGGGGAACACAAAGTTTGCCGACAGCGCAGGCACTTCGCAGTTTAAACACAATACATTGGTTAAACACAATCTTAGCCTCAAGCATAGAGTATGCCGTGACATGTTAATAAATGAAAAAGCAACGCCACTGCCGGTTGCTTTTAGAAGACAAGAGGCTGTAAATCAGAGCGCAGATGAGGCAGAGATGATTTTGAAATTTAACACGGCCTACTTCATTGCTAAGGAGGAACTACCCTTCACCAAATTCAAAAGCCAGCTCGACCTTCAAAGGAAAAATGGCTTAAAACTTAACGAAACATACAACAACGATACAGCATGCGTACAATTCGTTGGAGTAATTTCGGATACTCTGAAGGGGGAGACTTACAAGAAGATCAAGGATGCTCCGTATATATCACTTATGATCGATGGGGACACTGACGTTTCAACAAAAGAATGCGAAATCATATACGCAAGGATCCTAAACGAAGGGAAACCAAGGAATGTTTTGATTGGCCACATCGAAGTGAAACATGCACATGCTCAAGGTATGTTTTAATTCAAATTATGTTTAGATCCATCACTAACTTTTTTAGCTGTCTTTACTTTAAATAAATATTTATTAGTTTAAATTATTATCCCTTAAGGTGCCATAATGATTCAGCTGTGAGGTGTGATGATGTCAGGGAAAGAAACTATTCAGGCAACTGGTGTTTTCGTACAGTGAATATAAGACATAATTGTACGCCATAGTCATAACGTGCTTGCATTTTAAGGTGTATATGATGCCACCAAAGAGGCCTTCCAGCATCTAGGGACAGAAACAGGGTGGTTAAAGAAGACAGTTGCCATGGGAGCTGATGGTGCAGCTGTCAATCTCGGGCATAAAGGAGGGGTAATAGCCCTCCTCCAAGCTGAGGCAGGGGCCTTTATTGTCCCATTTCATTGCATGCCACACAGGTAGGTTACATGTGAACCTTCAGAATAAAGATAGGGTAGTAGCCTAAACAATGCAGGTTTCATTTTAAGTGGAATTCATTGTAATTGTAGACTGGAGCTGGCAATGCTAGCTGTGCAAAGGAACATTTCCATGGTGGATCATGTCTACAATCTCCTCAACATGGTTTGGAAGACATACCACTTTAGCAGCAAGTCTATGAGAGAACTACGAGCACTTGGAGAGGAGTTGGGGGTGCGTGTCAATGTACCAAGTAGTGTCAGTGGGACACGCTGGCTTCCACATGTGAACCGGGCTCTCCAAACCTTGCTGAAACCTGGAGGAAAGGATAGACATCTGCAGAACCCTGGCCAGTTCACAGCAGTTTATTACCACATGGAACATTTGATTGCATCAGCCACCAATGCTGATATTGCTGGGAGATCAAAATTTGTATACTGTATTATACTGTATTTCAAAATTATTTTATATTTGGGAGGCATACAAATAACTGATATTGGTGTTTAGTAATTGATTATGTCTAGCAGGTCAAGAAGATGATGGAAGATGGAAGCTTTGTGGGTTTCTGTCACTTCTTGGCTGACTTGTTTGAGGCCATAAGCAAATTCAGCCTTCTTCTCCAAAGAAATGATGTTATTTTGCCTCAGGTAATGTTAACATGTTAAGAAGAATATAGTTTAACCTTATTAAAACAATGTAGGCTACAAATAATGATAATAGGATATGTAGCTTTTACACTTTGTTTTTTACAAGGAAAATGTTTTACAGGCTGTGAATGGGATTGACAATCTCATTGCAACTATTGAGGCCATGTCAGTGAGATGCAAGCCGGGTGGTAGGCTGGCAGAATTACTGGCAGACCTTCAGGCCCAGAGAAGACAACAAGAGGGTGAGGGTGAGACTCTCATTTTGTTTAAGTATCAGGTGAGCAGGTTTTTTTTTTTTTTTTTTTAAAGTCAATTTTAGCTTTGGAGTTTATTTTTTTATTCTTGCCTAAATGTTGAATGTTGTTAACTCAGGGGATCACCATCAAAGGTGAAGCTGCTGGGCTGGGAAAGGAAGGACTCTCCATGGCAAGCACACCTAAACTGCAACAAGCAGTGAGAGCAACCATTGACTGCACTGTGCTTCATCTGAAGCAAAGATTCAGCAGTCTGCTTCGTAAGTGAAAGCACAGAATAATATATATATATATATTTTTTTTTTTTTTTTTTTAAATCGGTGAAGATAAGATATCATTATGACACATTCATCTTTCTCTCAACTCTCTTTTTATTCCCTGATAGATGACGGGTCTACATCAGCATCAGCAAAGGCAGTGAAGTCATTCAAGATATTCAGTCATGATTCCTGGCCAGAGCAACGAGATCGGCTGACAGACTATGGTGCAGAGGAGCTGGACTTCCTGCTAGACCACTTCTCCTCTGTCTTAACAAGGTTAGTGACTCTTTTTACATTATCATAAATATATAAAAAGTATAACACAGAGCAACATTTCAAACATCTACTTTGATCCTTAACCTAGATTGTTTGGTCAGTTTTTTCTTTCACTCTTTTCAGAAATGGCTGTGATTTCAATCTGGCCAGAGAGGAGTATCAATCCATGAAGATATTCATCTTCAGGAACTACATGGACAAGTCTCACCATGCCTTATGGGAGATGATGGTAACAAAGTTGCCATTCTGCTCTGATTACAAGGTACCCCATTATGATCATATTTTTTCTTGTTAATTTAGTTAGTAATTATTACTTTTTGATTAAATAAAACCTACATTAATGATCTATTCTTTGTAGAACATCCTACATCTTGTGCACATCATGCTGGTCCTCCCAGTCTCCTCTGCTGTATGTGAAAGGGGATTTTCTGCTCAGAAGAGGATTAAATCAGATGTCAGGGGGTCCCTGCATGTAGACACTGTGGAGGACTTGATTCGCATTAGCATGGAGGGACCTAGTTTACAAGAGTTTGATGCCAAGGAAGCTGTACAGGCATGGTTCAGTCAGGGTAAAAGGTCTAGGAGGCCAAATTACAAGGGCTGGCCTTCTGTGCCTCTTGCTGGAACACAGGAGGATCTGTTCTAAGGGAGGAGTGAGTAAAGGCACAAGTTGTTTAGGCCGACTTGTCCTAGTGGAATGTTATTGGTCAGTGCCCCTAATGTAATGTTTACATACATGTGTTAAATATTGTTAACTATGAAATGACTGACAGGTTACTAAGCACTTTGTTACTAAGCACTTTTTATATTATGAATATATGGTATATTTTTTTTTTATATTTCTACTGTCATGAAAGCGATGGAGCTGTCGGTTTACCTTCTATGTTGCATGTTCAAAAGTGCACAATAAAATGAGACACTGAATTTGAAACAGCGCATTGTTATGTATGCATCTATTATCAAAGTATTTATTAGTAATACAGTGGAAATTAGTAGAAATGTAAATATTTGGTTAGCATTTTGATTTACGATGTGTGCCCCTAAATGTTCTGGTTGTGCCCCTAAAATTTTCAGTTGGGGGCAACTGTGCTCCTAGTGAAAAAAGTTAGTCTGGAGCCCTGCATTGACATGTTGTGTTCTGGTTTGGAATCCATCCCAGTTTTAAATATTGTAGTTGCATAACCTTTACTTTTCATGTTATGTCAGTCCCGCTGGATGATCTATGCTTTGACATTAATTTCAAACACTTAATTAGATTGGCATTGACTGTGTCGGCGGTATTGTCTTAACAATTCTGTGTCTTGCAACACAACCGCTGCACAAGAAATATTGATTTTTTTAGCCTGATTCCATGGATTGTTTATTTTGTAAGGACAAAGGTCAAATGTTTCAATGATGTGGGATCAAAGTTCAGGAATGTGCTGAAGCGTATAATGCATATGTTCATGTCCTTCTCTTATTTTGTCTCCACAGCCTCCGATAAAACAAGGATTTATAGTTATAAAATTAGAAAAATGTTAATTATATTTTTATAGCTCTCACCATTTGACAGGCCTCGGTTGAGGAAAAGGAGGAAAGATTGTTATCAAAAAATGAAAAAAATCAAGGGTGAAGTTAGATACAAATCTGGGCCACTGAGTGTCATGTACACCTATCCAGCACTCAGAGTTACACCCTTTCTTTGGGCTGCGCTCATCATCGCATTACTTCAGATAGACGCATGACCAACGAAATTGGATTGGCGGTAAATAGGTCATTTAAAATGTGGTGGTTTCAGTGGTGGAAGGATTAAAAAGATGAGTTACTTAATGTGGACTTAACAAAACATCAATGTAAAAACACTCCTTGTGCTGGCGATCCTCTAAGTCTACTCTACGTTTTCTATAATATTGTGTCTTGTTGAATAAAGCAGGATATATAGCTGTGAATCAAGGGCTCCCAGTGTATCTACAGTCTGCACTTTAACTGACACCTCCTCAAAGGTGCCATAAATGTCAAGGGCTGGGTCAGGGTGATATAATCAAGCCATACATAAGGGTTAATGCATTTAATCATGACAATAGTGACCTGATACTCCTTTGGTCAGCTGGTAGAGTGACTACAGTAGCCATTGAATAAGAAGCTTGTTTGAATGGACTTCTAAATGCTCAGTGGTTGTTATCTAAAAGTTAGATCTAAAATAATCACACTGTGTCCTTGCATCCAGTAAACGCTGCTTTCGTGAGCCAAGAGTGGATCAAGTGACTTGTGGCCCACTGACTGTCCCTATTCAATTCAATCAACTTTATTCCAGACACAGAGGTCCATATAGTCATCACAATACATATAAATATACCTAAAAAAAAAAAAAACATTTAAGAATGGAGCCGATGAGGCATCATTAATAAAACATATATAAGCTTTGAGTGCAATGTTTCCAGAAGCAAGATGTGTACCTTGTGTCTCTTAGAAACGTCCTATTGATCACAGAGAAGAGAGTATGACTAACTGCAGGGCCGATAATCTCCCAACTGATAAGCTCCACTGTGCAAGTCCTTACAGCCCACACAGTAGCTGATTGGCAGATAGATCAACCAATGCAGCATCCCTCGATTGGACCTTGTGTTTTTGGGAGGGGGTTCGGGTCAATGGTTATGTTTACCTGAAATGACAGGGGGGCTGTGTGTGTGTGTGTGTGTGTGCGTGTGTGTGTCACAAAGAGGGGGGGCTGGGGATGTGCCTCCAGCAAACAGTAGCAGGATATAAAAGGTCAACCCTAACACTCTATGGGTATCTTTCCCTCCAGCTAGTGTGTGTTTATCAAGACAGACAGGGTTGTCTTAACCATGAAGCACTGCATGCTGTTGTCGCTGTTGTTGGCGCTTGGGTGCGTCCACGGTGCACCGGTGGCACAGGATGGCATGAAGCCGGGGTCGTGCGAAGACGAGTCGGGAGCCGCAGGACTTGCACTCCACAAGATCAACCTAGACCGGATGGAGGGCTACACCTTCGCCCTGCACCGTCTGTCCAACGTGCACATGGCAAAACATGTGAGTTTGAATGAAGAATTAATGGCTTAATATAGGCCCCATCCGCCCCAATTTTGGTGCTTTTGGGTTTAGCCTCTGGGACTGAAAAATACTTAACTTCACCCAATCAAAGCCAAACTTCGCACAGATACTCCTACAACATTGAGCTATTTTATAGTAATTTTAAAAGTGTTCACATCGATGTGTAAGGTAATAAGATTAACTTTTAACTGTCAGGGCTCGTGAAAGGGACCCAAAAGCAAAACCTCGGACAGCAGGTAAGGAATAACAAAATGTGTATTGTCTCTCACAAACCAAACTCAAAAACTCAGGCCCGCAGGCAATACTCAGCCAAAACGTAGTCCAATGTCTCTCGTGGAAAGTGCCGCGCACTGGCGGAGTCTCGTGTGGAGCAGAACGTAAGCCATGTCTCTCGTGGACGTAAGCAATCTCCCGACGCCGAACCTCCGGGAGGAAGCCACTCTTAAGCTGCGCCGTGATGACTTGATGTTCTGCAGCCGCGAGCGGCGGCCGTCCTCCTCCCAGCTGTTCCGCGTCTCCTTGATTAGACCACACACACAGACACTCTCTGGTCCCAGCCAGCATTACCATGGCACCCCCTGCTGGTGGTGCCCAGAATCCCCACATTAACATAATTTTTCTTAAAAAAAATACATCTTTTTACTTTTTTTTCTCTTTTGTATGTGTATTATCATAAACCAATATACCACTAACACATATATGGCCTTATTATCTATCTTCACAAGGGTCTTCTGTATTTTATAGCTTTTTAAATTTTTCAAATAGACCTTGTGAATGAGGATTTAATGTGAGAGAAAAAGCATTCACAATTTTGGCTGAAAAATTGGTGGGGCACATAAGGTTAAGTTAAAAGAAAGTTTTGATTGTAAGGCTACTTGTTTTTATGTTATTGTGCATAAGTGTGAAACATTGTAAACGGAGGGTAGACCAAACTGTTCATGTGGCATGAGGTTCTGTTCCCTGAGGGAGGTCAGATTGAGGCCAATAACCTCTGCAGAGCGAATGCCACGTAGCAGTCGGCCCTTGTCCTTGGCAGTGGCTGCAGAGTACCAGATAAGGATAAGGACATGATGAAATCCTCTCTCATGTCCCCTGATGTCCCCTAGTGGCTCCTAAATTAGGAGCTAACAGGGGACATCGGGGAGGATTAGGTTATGTGTATCCGATGTGATCCAAATAAAGGCGGCCCTTTTTCCTCAAAGTGTCTTCCAACATGTGCTAAGTGATTGCTCTTATTATAATGAACAAAAGACGCTACGGCATAACATCTCGTACGAGATGATTACAGGGAAGTGACTCCAGTCTGCCTGAGCTCATCTGACAGATCATACCGAAATCTGATGACCTCTAGTTGTCAACAAAGGACTCAGATGACAAGATGATTATAATCAGATGATTATGTATATTTATTTTAATCCATTGCAAGTTAATTATAACTATTCTGATCTGTTCGAATGTGATTTTTTTAGGGCTTAATTTATCATCACCCATTTGAGCCGTCACACAGTGACCCATTGTCCTACCCCAAGATAAAGGATGCTCTCATAATGTATTGTTTGTGTGTGTGTGTGTGTGTGTGTGTGTGTGTGTGTGTGTGTGTGTGTGTGTGTGTGTGTGTGTGTGTGTGTGTGTGTGTGTGTGTGTGTGTGTGTGTGTGTGTGTGCTTCACAGGGTGAGAATGGCATGGTTTTCTACCTGACTCTGGATGTTGTGGAAACCAACTGCAGCGTTCTCAGCAAGATGCACTGGAAGGCTTGTGAGCCTCGTCCCTACGCCCTCACCCCGGTTAGAAAACACACGCACACACTCCTGAACAGGGTGGAAGCCAAAGTCCACCTTCATGCACACAGTGTATTTATCTTGTCAAATCTTAAATCAACATGTCTCACTGCTTTAATATTCACCTCCTTAAAGAGTGGTTCTTTACTTAGCAGGAGAAGAAGACGTCTTTAGATACAATAATACAATAAAAAAACAAATATAAGTCAAGCCTTTATGCAGCACACTAAAATAAGGCATGTGCTTATTGTTGTTTTGGTCTTTGCAGGTATATGGACAGTGCAAAGCTGCCATCTACATCAGTAAGGTGAACAGAGTGGTGCGTCTCTACAAGTACAACTGTGTTGTCAGACCAGGTAAGAAAATAAAAAGGTGTAGTAATTTATCTGAAGAAGTCATCTCGACCCACTTGTGTATTTTGAAAATTAAAAATTTCTGCAAATTGGGTAATAGTGACACATCTTTTTTTTAGTTTAGCTCGATCTGGCTCGTAATAACTTCGATATGTACTTGTTTACAACTTGTTTAAAATCTATTTTGTGATTTTTCTCTTCGGTCAGTCCCTTCAGCCAGGGTGCATAGGATTTGCCCTGACTGTCCGACCATTATGTCCAAGGATAATGAAATGATCCAGAAGACTGTGACTCTCTCGCTGGAGAAGTTTAACCGTGAGGGCGGATTGTCCAAACGTTTTGCTCTGCTCAAACTCACCCGCGCCACCGCTGGGGTACGTAACACTGTAAAGGTCCTGTGACCTGGATTCATGTCAGTTATTGAAAGAAAATCCACTTCTCTGTGTTTAATCACTCACTACGTCATAAACAGTAACCACCTGCTCTTCCATTGCTCAGAGGCTCTCTCGCTCACTCAAAAGCCACTTCACCAACTCCTGATATCATATTTACTATATGCCTTTTCCTGACTTAAAAATGTTTTCTTTTCTGTTTGTGTGTGTGTGTCCAGATGGCCATGTCGATGCATTACAATGTACAGTACACCATCCAGGAGACCACCTGTCTCAGTAGCGCACCAGCAACTGACCCGTGCCCATTCTTGGAGTGCGAGTTCACTGTGAGTCATGACTAATTGTTATTTCACATTTGAACATTTGTCATGCTCAAATGGGTTGTTTATTTTACCTTCCGTTGAAGAGAAACTTGTTAAGTGCCAACTGTATTTGGGCGACTGTGGCTCAGTGGTTAGCAAGTCAGTCTTTCAATCAGAGGGTCGGTGGTTCAAACCCCGGCTCAGCCAGTCCATGTCGTTGTGTCCTTGAGCAAGACACTTAATCCTAATTGCTCACTGTTGCTGTGTCTACGGTCTACTGTATACTGTATATCATGTAAGTCGCTTTGGATAAAAGCGTCAGCTAAATGTAATGTATTTTGCTTGTATTAAGGTCCCATTCTCCTTCTGGCTTTCCAGTTTTAAGTGTAACAAATCAGGGGACTATTTTTTAGTGCTGTAACCTCCCGAAGCGCGCTGCTCTTTCTCCTCATAGTCAGCCACAGGCTCTCCTCTCTTACTTGCTTTTCCTTGTTCTTCTCTCCTCAGCACAAAGGCTTCTGTAAGGCAAGTCTCCACAAATCTCCCGACGGTGATGAGATCAATGTAGATTGTGAGATCTATGAGCCCGAGGTAAGACTCGCTCAGCCATTGTAAAAAAAACAAACAGAGCATCACATTGATTTACTTCTTCTCTTCTCTACTTTCTTTAGTAAAAGTAAAAAGCACACATTGATTCATCGTTTCTTTCTTCCATTAACAAGAAACTCATGTCTTATTTTCATAGTTTTGGCAATTGTTTTTATCATAAAATTGTCTAGTCCCTAAAGTAATTGCTGAGATCTGGGGGCGAGGACTTGATCATTTGTCTCGCACTGCCTGAATTCTTTAAGGTGTTGATCTCAGCAGTATTTTTATTGTGATTTAGAAAAGACACACAATGGCCAGACATTGAAAAATAAGATCTCAGTCGTAATCAAGCGGAATTCTTCCACTTGAAGACAGCTTTGCATTATACTGAAACCGTTAGTTTTATGTCTGTATGGTTTATAACCATGTTGGATGTAGTAAGGGTGGCACGTCTTAAATTCTACCAATTCAATTCACCCACAGTTTTAGGTACGTATGACACTTTCCAAATTGTATCATTATGTGTTCTCCAGGCTTCTGAGAGAGAGAAGAAACTCCACCTGCTGGCCGAAAAGGCTGACCACCAGCACCATGACACACACGCACACAACCACACCCATGACGGCCCACACGCCGCCGACCAAGCACACACGCACGACCACGCCCACGACCACACCAAGAGCCACGCTAAACGCAACAACACCCATCAGCACGCTGCCAACAGCGACCACCACCACACACACGACCATGGCAGTGGCCACCGGCACAGCCACGACCACTCCCACGACCACGGGCACGGCCACGATCACGTGCACACTCATCACGCCAAGGCGCACAACCACACCGGCGACTTCCCCCACCAACACCACAACTACCAGCACGCTCCCGGTGTGCACACCCACGAGCACGACCACGAGTTGGCCCTAGATCACGAACACATGCACGCTCACCTGCACGACCACGAGCACCACCACCATCACCACGATCACGACCACGAGACCACAGCCCACGACCACCCCGAGGGCATGGTGACGGTTCTGCTCGCCATCGACCAGCCCACGACCCTGCCTGCTTTCCCTGAAGTCCCCGCCGGTGGCGCCGAGGTGGGAGTCACCCTGCCCCTGAAGCCAGACCCCCAGATCCCCGGAGTGATGGAGCCCACCATCCTGCCCTTCCCCATGGCGGTCTCAGCCAATTGCCCTCCTGCAGTTGGTGGAACAACCCTGGTGGATATGCTCTTCTCTGAGGACCCCATGTTCAAGCCAGCTACAAAATTATGAGAAGGGAGCATGAAGCTCACTTGGGAACTGAATGGATCCTAAAACACATAAAAACAGACGAAGATTTTTACCGTAACCCTTTTGCTTCAGACACATTGATGGGCAATCTGCTTACCTGGGTCAGACTTGGGCAACAAAGTGTTCAATATAAACACCAACCTTCCTGTCTCTGTTTCCTTCAACCTTCTAATAAAGGTTGAGTGCAGAAAACACATTACATTCACATAAACCATTTTTTGGAGACGTGTAATAAAATAATAAAATCACTACTGGTAATATTGTTTCATGAATCCTCAGAAAGCAACTGTAAACTGTAAAAACTGACCACTACATGGCAACATTCACATGGAGGAACTATCCAATTCAGCAGGCAAACATTAACGTTTTCTGTGTTTTGTATGTCGTCGATGCTTGGCTGCACCAAAAAATAAATAAATAATACCACAAATATTCACTTTTTGTGTTGATTCAATGCACTGGCCCACAAAGATCCCTCTGTTTCTTGTCACTGATCTCACTACTGTCCCTGCCGTCAAACATTTGGCCAAGAAAACCACCAGACACAGAAACAGCTTCTTCCCACTGGCTGGTTAACAGACTATTTCCTGATAATATCCATGTTCATGTAAATAATGTATTTAAAATAATCTTTTCTTTTTTTAATGATATTCAAAGCATCAATTCAGAGCATCAATTGTTTGCATTGATACCCGTCTGAGTTCAGCGTCTTCATCTCCTACCTTTCTAATGTCTACAAGAGAAAAGAGGGATACAACGCTGAAGCACAAACACGAAAAAAATGGAGGGATGGACTAAAGGTCAAGTGAATTAGGCTCACGACCAATATGTTCCATTGAAATGAATCATGGTGTAGTGGCACCAAATAAAATGTCATAGGATGACATGGATTTGACATCTGTATATGCAGTGGTATGATATGTTTTCAAATTATGGGCCAACATGTATTGGGTGAAGCCAATGGCATCCGTTACATGAAAATTGTGGGACAAATTGAAGAACCAGTCGGTGAAATTTGGTGCAGTTTGGGTACTTAAATACGATTGTGAAATCCTGTTAATAGACAACCATAAACTCAGGGGCAGACATTGTTTTTTGTAGCTGTTTACCAGAACAAACCCATCCAGTCTGTGTGCATTTTCTTTGTGGACTTATGGTTACATTAGCAAACAGCTCTTATCTGTGTCCTGTCGGCCGTTAGCAGAGCACACACATTTAGTAATTTCAGTTAAGGCTTGTATTCAGGCCAAAGAAAACAATATCCAACTAAAATGTACAATTATTGCACTTGTGTACTAATATGTGCTCATGTATTTTTTTATCATCAGCTGAGATCACATGAGGCTTTCAAGTCAAAGCTTTTATTTTGCTTGTTATAAATACGCCAACAGAGACTTAAAAGTAAAAGAAATGTCCAAGAAAATCCTTTCATCACGCTTCATAATTATCTACTTTTCTGTGAAATGAATAACATTTACAGTATACTAGCGTACTTGTAAGCGTAATGCTCAGTCATTGTTGTCTGACTGAGTGAATCAAAGATTAAGTGACTCAAAGTACTATTTGCCCTGTAATGCAGTGCTGCAGGGTGGGAGGGGAGGGGAACTAGAACAATAGCCGATGAATTTAGCTACATTTTCACCACAAAGGAGTTTGAAAGATAATTAGCATGCAAATTGACAGCGGAGAAGTGGCTTAAGCAGCAGTAACCTTTCACAAAGTTGCTCCATTTTAATCCTATTTTTTTCCCCATGTCTCCTATTTCTTTTGTAACTGTCCCCGGTGCACTATGACCCCTCAGCCAGTCGGAGCCAGCCATTGGCCTACAGAGCAGCAGATAGCAACTGTTTGCTCATCCTTTGGGAGAGAGGGGGAAGTCCAGCTTCAGCCTTAGTCCAAACCCTGTCTGGAAAAACTAGGATTGCAGGTCTTGCTAGGGAAGATTTACCAACCGGGGCTTGTTTTAGTCTAAATGTTAAATGAGCCGCAAGGATAGGCTTTAGTGATTAAATTGTTTGGCCTAATCTGTGTTTCTGTGTGTGCGTGTTTGAGGATGAGTGTGCACCTTCTGGTCCTATGTCTGGCTTTGCTGCAGCAGGGGGGGAGAGCCACGCCGGACCCTCCAGGCTGCAATAGCCCTGAAGTGGTGAGGGTGGCGGAAGAGGCCCTGGAGCAGATCAACCAGGACCGGACAGACGGATACATCCTGAGCCTCAACCGAGTGTACGACTTCTCTCACGCTCATGGAAAGGTGAGGGCGAACTCTCACACACACATGCACCCCCCCAAACACACACACACATGCAGACACAAAAAAACATGAACAGGGTTATACACCGGAAAGATGCAACAGATGAAACAAGAAACATTTGTGTGTGTGTGTGTGTGTGTGTGTGTGTGTGTGTGTGTGTGTGTGTGTGTGTGTGTGTGTGTGTGTGTGTGTGCGTGTGTGCGTGTGTGTGTGTGCGTGTGTGCGTGTGTGTGCGTGTGTGTGTGTGCGTGTGTGTGTGCGTGTGTGTGCGTGCGCGCATTTCCAGGGGACAGGTGGGTCCTTCTATAATTTGACCATTGATGTCATGGAGACCAAATGCCACATCAACAGCAGGAGACCATGGAAACAATGCAAAGTCCGAGATATCGGTGACGTTCCAGTAAGTGCCCCAGTATCTTCACTTCAAGATCATCACAGTTGCTGCTTTTGTTTTTTAGCCCAAGGTCACGCTGTGTCCCTCAGGTGTATGGAGAGTGTGAGGTGTCGGCCTCCGTTGACTCTCAAGTCAAACTTCACAGCTACTCCTGTGAACTTCGTGAAGGTAGAGCAATTAATCCCTTTTATATATACATATATCATTCATTTAGTTACACAAAAACACACGAATTCCCTGTGATAATGTGTTGGCCGCTTGGATTTTTCAAACGTTAGTGAGGTGTGAAATTAAAGATCCTGACATCCATTGAATTCTCTCTCTATATGCAGTGTACAGTATGCTCTGTCCTTCCCTAAAGGCGAGTAAACATGTCATCCATGAGTGATTATTCAGAGTTTTACATTTTTTCCCCCCACAATTTGGCAAAGTGTAGGAGGACACTCTTTGTGTATAGCAAGGAGTGAGGGATGCTGATGATAGCTGGAAGAGTTCACACTGTGGGATGGAGGCTATAAATCCTCAACACGCACACTCTCAGATACTTTGCGCTGACCTTTGACCCTGTTAATGCTTGCGTTTAGTCCTCGCCACTGCAGTGGTGGGTGTGTGTCCGGACTGTCCCTCCTCTGAGAACCTCAACGAGCCCGTCGTCAAGGAGACGGCCAACCTCTCGCTACAGAGGTTCAACGAGGAGAGCCGCCTGGCCAACTACTTTACTCTGGAGGACATCACGAGAGCCAGCTCACAGGTGAGGAGGAATACTTGTTCCTCAAGTTGATTTGAAAAGCATCGGCGACAAGGTTGTTTTTTTTTATGACAAAGTTTGAGAAATCTTGAACATCTAAAACTACGCTTTTCCACGTTCATTTTTAATATTCAGCAAAATATAACAATCGTGCAGTATACCAACACACGTGTGTGCGTCATCTGTTTGTGTGCCTTGTCAGTGGATGGATGGTCCATCGTACTTTGTGGAGTTCACCATCGTGGAGACGGTGTGTTTGAAGACAGCAGAGCCCATGGAGCTGAGCAGCTGCCCTCCTATGGACTGCCTGTTTGCGGTGAGTCGCACACTCTTGAACCTTTTCATGCCACCGTGTTGCAGATCCAGGCTCAACTGTTCTTGGTTTGTCTTTTCGCTCAGCATCGAGGCTTCTGCGTGGGCTCGCACGTGACCCACGAGGACCGTTTTGAAATCCGACTGCCTGTCGGAAAGAAGCCCAGCTCACTTCAGAAGGCCGTCGACGTGAAGTGTGAGATCTACGAACCTCAGGTGCCCGCGTCGGATCCGTTCTCCCGCATTTCAAACGGGCACAAGCGGCAAACTGAGACGCCGAATCTGTCTGCCATTTTATAGGCTTTTAATAGAGCTGTTCTTCCAAGTTCAAGTTATTGATATAGTTTGTTTTAACACTGAATGACAGCGCTCTGCAGACAATGTGTATGGTACAGTCTCTCCACTCTCATCGAAAGGAGAAACCGTGACTTTCTCGTCCCTCTTCTTTAGGCTGCCGCTGTGGAGGAGCAGGCCCATGCCAAAGCGGACAGCGGACACACTGGGCATCAGCCCCACAACCACACACACCTGCACCCGCACGAGCACACGCACTCCGTCGCACCCAGCGCCGACCTCGGGCCCTCGGTGCCCCGGGGAGCCCTCGGGACTGTGGTGGACCGCCCTCCCGCTCTCCGATATGCTCCGGCAGCGAACGCCTGCCCCGGCCCGCGCAGGCACCAGCTGGGCTTGATCAATCTGAAGCTCTGATTGGTCCGGAGCCAGGGCGGTGGATCTACGGATCGGCCCCTCAAGCTAACCCTGTGTGTTGTAATTAGTTCAGAAAGACAGCAAATTGTAACCTCAAAGTCAGATATGGGAGGGCAGTAAATCATCCTTGTAAATAATCAGATTGTTTGATTAAAGAATTGAGTTAATTTTACACATAACATGTGAATTATTCTGCCGTTTCTGGAAACATCTCTGAACGGGATTCTGTCAGGACATCTACAATTTTTTTATTTGTTTGTCGTAAAACTAAAAAAAATATCTAATCCAGTGGCAGGTGTCCATTGTAAACAGGAAGTGCTAATAGTTCATTTATTCGGGCCTACTTAAAAAGGTAATATCCCGAAAAAGAAAGAAAAACTGACTGTTCTCTGTCCTGGCTCCTCGATGGTGGAATGAGCTCCCCATTGACATCAGGACATCAGAAAGTCTCTACATCTTCCGTCGCAAACTAAAAGCACATCTTTTCCGACTATACCTTGAATAAAGGATGTAGCACTATAGTAGCACTGAAATGGCTCTTACTGATAGCACTTTGTAGTTGAACCTTTGACGAAATTGTACCTTCTTGATTCTTGTTGTTCTGATTCTTGTTTGTAACCGTAGAATGCACTTATTGTAAGTCGCTTTGGATAAAAGCGTCAGCTAAATGACATGTAATGTAATGTAATGTAAAAAAACGGAACTCAGATTGGAGCCCACAGCTGGCAATATTACACCTCCTGCTTACATCTCCCAGAGCTTTATGGGAAACGTAGTTCCACAACTTACAGTGGGAGTAGGGACGCAAATTGAAAGACAAAGCGTAATGAGTGACAAACACTTAAAAACATAATTTGTTTTGACAATATATATATATAATATATAGACATTAGAGTTGTCTCAATATTGTCTGTGTTGTCCCACAGTGTCAGACTCTGATATTTATTGATAAGTATTGGATTACTTTGTGTATTTCTCAGAAATACTAAACGCTTACAGATATTTTACTATCAATAATTTAAAATGAATTCATGTTTCTGAAATGATTTTCAAATAATTTGCAAGTGTACATTTACACTGACTTTACTTCCTGTACTTGTGTCTCATTAGTACTAATTGCTGTTAAATAGTAGTCTATTATAGGCAACAACTTTGCTTTATGGTTTATTCAATTTGGCAGATATTGTAATGTATCAGAAAATGAGAGGTGACATATATACAGTGCAGGAGCAGTTATTGTATTTGCATGCTGTTAGATTGAAGTGGGTTTCACTCACCCACTGACAGACTACTAAACAGACTATTATTAATACAGTTATTCAGTTGTGTGCTGAATCATGTTCAACGAGGAGGTATTCACTGTGGTGTAAAACTTTGCTAAAAAAAATCATATAATATCATAGCTTCAGTTAGCATTTATTATCATCCAAATATATTGTCACCGTTTTACCGCTGAGTGTAACTTGAATCGATAGTAAAACTTGCTCATAGACTTCAACCATTTCAATATTTTTTTAGCTATGCATTTTTAAAAAAGGATTGGCTTTGCAAACACAACATTATATTATAGATTATTAAGTTGTTGTTTGTTACAGTTAATGTTACCTCTACCATAATGACAGGATTATTAGCCACATTATTAGTAATTAAAAATGTCTCCAACGAACAGGAAGCTTAATTAGGACCTGGACGCTCAGATAATAATTATATTCATTTGCAATGACACATAATTATACAGAGAAAAAAACAGCAGTTACTCTACTACAGCGTCTCCGTTCCCCACAGGCTGATTATGCTGCGCACCCGTAGAACACACGCCAATCTAGCTCGCCGTGATCGTATAGTGGTTAGTACTCTGCGTTGTGGCCGCAGCAACCCCGGTTCGAATCCGGGTCACGGCACACTTTTGTGATACGCTTAATCTCCTTAAGAAACATTAAACATATGGTTTAAATTGTTCGGTTGTTCTTACGATGTACACAAAACTACGATGGGACAGCAAAGAATGTCTACACAAGTTAAAATCATTAAAAAATGTTTTTAATGCTGATCAAGTTGCAAACAATTGCAGATCATAGGCATTTAGCTATTGGGGAAATAATATTGCACTATATTTGGTGTATTTGCTACCCAGCAATACATATGGAAGTATACATTCAGCAGCATGCTGGTGGTCCACATGCAGCAGGTGGACCTGTTCATAAGAACATATGATATTCTGCAAACGAGTACTTTTTTTGTTGTTAAAATAAAACAATTCCAAATAAAATTGCAGTCCTGCTACTTTTAGTTAAGTAATGAATTTGAGAACTTTTTCAACCATTGAGGCCTGCAGTTATACACGTCAATCGCAGGGCAGTGAAGTCGCAGCATGACATCACAGTCGCAGAGCCGTCTGCACAGAGAGCGTCAAGATGGCAGTCGAATAAAAAATGCTGCGACAAGGCCTTAAATTTGCTGACACAAGGTGTTGGTCTGAAGCTAGCTCGATTGCTAAAAAATAATTGAATGTCTAGTTTTCCACTTGTTTGTCATGCTGCACTGAATACAAGACAGAGGGAAACAACAGCAAAAAGCAAGTTTCAGTGGTGTGTGCTGGAGTAATTGTACCTCGATTGAGCACTGTGTGTGTGTGTGTGTGTGTGTGTGTGTGTGTGTGTGGACATCTCTTTGCACCTGTGGAGACCTTTCCTCTTGGCCATTGCTGAACACTGAAAATGAATCACACCTCTTGCCCTTGATAGGTTTACTGCAGTGTGTTAGACACCGGACTGAGTCAATCGGCCCACAACAGAAGAGCATTTCTGTGATTTGTGGCGACAGTTTCACGGGCCCGTTAAGGCCGAAGCACACAATGTGCTCGGTAGACTATGAGATGGCGTGAAACAGCTCAGGAAGAAGAAGAATCCTATTGGACCTCAGTCTCCAGGAGACGCTGGCTGAATACAGATTTATTTACTCATTACATTACATTACATTACATGTCATTTAGCTGACGCTTTTATCCAAAGCGACTTACAATAAGTGCATTCTACGGTTACAAACAAGAATCAGAACAACAAGAATCAAGAAGGTACAATTTCGTCAAAAGTTCGACTACAAAGTGCTATCAGTATGAGCCATTTCAGTGCTACTAAAGTGCTACTTCCTTTATTCAAGGTATAGTCGGAAAAGATGTGTTTTTAGTTTGCGACGGAAGATGTAGAGACTTTCTGATGTCCTGATGTCAATGGGGAGCTCATTCCCTCATTCATAAAAGAGTCCTCCGGCTACCAAGCAACAAAGTGACACATTTTTACAGTCACACAACGCAGAGCGCCCCGAGGAGGACACTCACTCACAAAGAAGCAGCAGCTCACACAGTAAGTGTTGTTTTGTACTCTCAACGTTGTTTTTTCAATGTGATTAATTTAAGGGCTATGTGTGTCCACTTTCATGCAAATAAATACATTTTGTATTAAATAACCATATGGAAAGTAGGTAAAATGATAAGCCTGCATATGAATGTGAAAAATATCCTGCTTAAATTGTGTTTTCTGGACTCAAGAAATAAATGCTCAGAGACAGCAGTTAAATTATTGGACATTTGAATAATCCAGATACGTGATCACGTGCAGTCTCGCCACATGCTGTTCAAATGAAACTGAAAATATGTGTATACATGTTTTTCATGATATGTTTCTTATTTTTCTTTTCTTTTGCAAATTCACACAATAAATGAAAAAAGATTATTTTGGTCAGAGAAGTTGTGCTCTGCACTTTACAATGTGTCCACATGGTGGCACCCTTACATCTGTTTTCGCTTCTCAACTCTAGTGTGTCACCCTGCAGCAGAGAGCCTGGATATAAATGCTGAGACATGTTTTATTATCTATTTCTGACATATTTTGTCCCAAGGTATGAAACTGTTGGGACTAGCAGGGGGTCTCATGATGAAATGTTTGGCTGATGATAAACACAGGATACGTTTACATCTTGAGGTTTGTACTGATCATTTCAATTGGAAAACCCCTGTGTAATGAAGTGCACGCTGCTCGTGTCCACACTGACGCATATAACATTATCTATATAGACATTATCTGACTTTCACTGCCTCATATGTGAGTTTGAGGGCTGCACGGTGGTCTAGTGGTTAGCACTGTCGCCTCACAGCAAGCGAGGCCGGGTTTCGGATCCCGGTCTGGGCGGGCCTTCTGTGTGGAGTTTGCATGTTCTCCCTGTGTCAGCGTGGGTTCTCTTTGGGTTCTCCGGCTTCCTCCCACAGTCCAAAGACGTGCAGCTCAGGTTAATTGGACCCTAAATTGCCAATAGGTGTGAGTGTGTATGGTTGTCTGTCTCTATGTGAGCCCTGGACAGACTGCTGACTTGTCCAGGGTGAACCCTGCCTTCGCCCAATGACAGCTGGGATCGGCTCCAGCGCCCCTAATCAGGATAAGCGGTTCAGATAATGGATGGATGGATATGTGAGTTTGCAAACTGCACAGTGAACTGTCACGTTTGAACTGCTGCTCGAGCTTTCTGAAATGATCAATATTATGGGCATACTAAAATGTATTTTGCTGGCATTGAAGTCTCCACTTTGATCCAGATTGAAATATCCCAAAATATCGAGTCAACTCCCATCACAATGTGTGCATTTCCTGACTTGTTACATATGGTGCCACCATGAGGATGGCATTTATTGTTTGAAGGGATGTGTCTCAATAACTATTTGATGGATTGCCGTGATATATATTAGAGACCTTCATTTGCACCTCAGGATAAAAAATAAGTGGTGATTTTCCATCTAGCGGTCGAATGTCGGTCCTCTCAGCCTCAGCTGTGCTTTGTGTTTGCTGATAATTAAGAATGGCCACAGCATGCCCACATGCTAAACTTAGAGGACGATGATCGTAGGAAACGTTACCTGCTAGAAAGCATTATTTTAGCCTTGTTATTGTGAGTATTTACAGCGTGTCTGTAGACTTAACAGTTGACATTATTTTAGTCCATTTGTGCAACATCTGAATTTTTGAGTTTTCTTCAGTCAAAGTGCTCTCTGAATTTTCAAAATCTGTGAAATTGTTTGGCTGAAAGGTTTTCTTACGGTACTAACCTTCATTTAATTGCAATATATTTCCTGTGATAGACTGAAGACTTCTCCAGGGTGTGCTCTGCCTTTGCCCAATGACAGCTGGGATTGGCTCCAGCGACAGAAAACAGAATAAGTGGTTCTGATAATGAATGGATGGATGGATATTTTATTATAATTCAGGACAAAAAAACTGTAGTCCCATGTGCCCTACGAATAAATACAGTATGATAGCAAAATGGCTGTATTTCAGAAAGGAGCACGATCAAGTGTTTGGTATCAATGAACTCATAACAAGTTGAATGTCATGTATATATGCACGCATATGTAGTTTTAAAAACAAAAATCTATATTAAAAAAAAAATCCTGACCATTGAGGAAATAAAAAATATTAAAGTTGCGCTGTTTGATACTTGTCCAGTATATGTCGGTGCCAGATTGCAAGATGTCGTTCAACCAATCAGAACTTTTCCTCATCATGCTCTATATAGTTGTTTTGGCCACCAACTGACGTGAGTTAGATGAACTGAAAGTGTCCCTAACCTTCTGGCACAGACGTCACAATCGAAGCATTGACTTAGCTCCAGGAACCAAGGCGATAAGATGAGTCTGGTATCGGTGTTGGTTGTTCAGAGAAGTTCCGACTGGGCCCGCTGGATTCATTACGAGCCCAATTTAACCAAACATCTTCTTTTTACCCCCCCAAAAAAGCTCAGCCATCCGAAAGGAAGGCATTCAAAGGAATGCTGTGTTTCCCTCAGCATTCCCATGTGCTGCCTCAACAAACGCAACAAAGAGCCATTAGCAGTAATCCGAGCACATTGGTTAATTAACGCTGGGCGGCAGGAGCCCTGCGTGTAGACGCAGATCAGAGATGGGGGCTCCACAAGTCTCTGTTTGTGCATCAGAGGCAGATTATAGCCGCAGTAATCTACCCCCGGGTGAGCTGCGATCTCAGTTCCGTTAATGTCCCGCCTCGTAAGACAGCTCCGAGCACAATTACTGTAGAAATGTATTGCTGTCATCATTTGTGCCCCCCCCCCCCCCCCCCCCAAACCCCCCACCCGCCTTTGTCTGTGTTCTTCACGGAAACTCTCTCAGGAGAAGTGGATCTACTCCTCGCGTTGCCCCAAATTCTTTGAAATCGCCATTATTAATTCAGCTTAAGAGGCCCTCAAGATGTGTAAGGCTCTCTCTCTCTCTCTTTCTCTCTGTGTGTGTGTGTGTGTGTGTGTGTGTGTGTGCATTGATGTGTGTGCACTTGCGGTTTCTCTCTCTGAGATAGATGCAGGAGAGAGAGGACCCGAGCTTCAGGGCTCCTGCTGACACACTGACCCAGCACTGACTGGATGGAGTTGGAACCAAGAAAGAAAACCAATGCTTCGTTTCACACTGAAACATGAGGCCAATTGTGTTCAGATTAATCCCCTCAAGAGGTTTTTTTTCTTTTTTAAAGTGCAGTTTTGGGATGTGAAAGGTAGCAGCTTCGTGTGGACGGAGGAAAAGATTTTCAGACAGATTAGTGTGAAAAGAGTCTCGGGCTGCGTTGGAAATAACTCCCTTTCTACTGTACGGTGCATTTACCGTCCACCATTCCATTGGAGTATCTGAAGTCTGTAGTGCCCTTAAACAATCCCTCAATGCAATGCACTACACTTTGTATGCCTGACAGTTGCTCGTCAGCTGATGATACAAGCAAGGGTCCAAAAATCCCCACTGAGTAAACTGCTGAGTGTCCGTTGTGATTGCCTGTCCACGGACATGCTGTGCTGGCTTAGCTTAGTCTGCACGGCACCACGCAGTCCCTCTCGGTGCCAAATGGGATATCTACCGACAAATTGAAAAGGTTCATTCTCTTTCCTGGGTCCATTTTTCTAATTTAAAGGCCTGTGATGAGATTTTCTTGAAAACCAAACAATGTTACGTTTACATTGTTTTCCCAGCAAACCCGACTATGTAGGCCTAACAAATAGGTTACTTTTAAAGCTTGCATTGTTTACATTCGATTACTTTGGCTGGCAGTATTATTATTTTCTGTCTAGAACAAAGCATATGCCATCAGAATACTTGATAAGATGCTATAACCACTGAATAATAAAATAAAACCTACTTTGAATGGTAGCAATTCATGGTAGCATGGTAGCATACATAGGCCCAAACTTGACACCTGTGAACCTACATTAAAGCTGCAGCCATCCATTCCTTTTTTTAAACAATTTGTTCTGGAGCCTATCCCAGCATGCATTGGGCAAGAGGCACTGCAGCACACCCTAAACAGGTCGCCAGTGTCCAATGATCTAACACAGTTTACCTCACATAAAAACTACTTTACCAAAGCCTCTCTCTGACGGTAGCAAACATGTAATACACATCTCATGTAGGATTACTGGCATTGTGTGGAAATCAAGTCCTCCCTGGACTCCAGGACACACCGGCAGACCGAGGTCTTTCGTCGTTTAGCTCACCAATTGAGTCCGTTTGCAGAAAGAGTCTCCAGAACAGGAGCTATTTTTATTGATTTTTTTCTGTGTTGCTGAGGAATCATGTTGCCTTTTGGTTTTTAAGTGGAACCGTGATGTTTTCTTGCACTGATCTCCAAAAGCTACTTCATAGCCTTAAAAGCCAAAAGCCCTAATCAACAGATCAACATGTATTAGAAGTCCTGTCGGGGGATTATGTTGCTCTATATCCTTTAAAAAAAAGAAGAGCTTTAAGAGCACATGGGTCTCCGAGAGGGGTTAGGGTCGTATTCAGCAATAATTCCTCATGCAGTGACAGCAGCTGTTCTTGTCGGCCATCTAGATGTTGTCACGAAGGCAAGGTGGTCCTGACGTCTGGGACTTTTAAGGAAACATACAACAGTCATTCTGGAGATATTCTTCAAAATACTGCACATGTGAAGAAAGAGGTGATGATAGAAGTGTTGTGGGCCGCAGTGTCAACGTGATTTTTAATATGTCAGGTTTTTAGTCATATAAAGCTCAGAGATTTGTTTTTTTATCATTCAGTTCAAACCATCTACGTGGCTTCCATTTAAATGAACACTGTGAAATGAGAGAATTCATTTCAATATATTATGATGATGTTTAGGCAACATTTGGGTCGCCAGATGCCCGTTTTGAACCCCATAACATCCAGTAAATCATCATCCTGTTATACCGTGAAAGCCCCCCAGGACGCCATAAGCATGCAGTACTTTATATATTTCCAAAGAGGTGGCGAGAATGTGAATTACTGCTGCCCCACTTCCCCTCTCCTCCTCTTCTGGGACCACCTTGAGGGGAGCGCCGCATGCATCTTTACTCCCAGGGTGACACAGATGGTTTGTGCATTATACAACATGACGGCTGCATTAAACATGAACACGGCGCTCCTGTGTCTGCTGACCACATATCGCAGTGCCTTATGGATCGTCTCTCATACTGGAGATGCTTTTTTAAATTTATTCCAGATGCTTGAGCAGAATGTGTGGAGGATGACATTGAGAAGGATCTGTCTTAAATGAGAAATTAGCACAATATCATTGCACATGTCTCGCATTGACCAGATGGTGTTTAGTCCGACAATATGTTTTTTTTGTATTGTTCAGCGTCTTGAATATGTTCTGATTTCTACTGATGCAATTATGAATCTGTGTTATTAATGAGAGCAGTTGTGTGTGTGTTTCTCTGTGTCTGTCCACAACTAATCTTTCACACTGCTCCACCAAACTACATGAGTCATTCATAAACAAATATATATATAGAAGTATTTTATTGTGTAGATGTCCTTGGATTTTTATCCAACAGCTTTTTTAAATTACATTTAATCCTTTGAAGCTCAAAGCGAAGCTGTAGATGTCTCGGTTTGTCCTGCATGTTTGATTATTAAAGCAGGATGTTCACTAATGATGTAAAAAACACATGTAATTAAATTAAAAAAGAGACGAAGTTCATTTGACTGTAATTTATTTATCAAGGACGTTTTGTCAAGATAATTGGATGATAAAATGAGGAGACAATAAAATAGATTGGATCTACCTTTTTCTGTATGTTATGAGAGATGAGTCATTCCCAAAAAAATGTATATGAGCCTTGACAATTCAGTCGGTAAAATGTATTTGGCAGAGACAAAACATCTGAAAGAAAAAAAAATCACAATTTCTTATTCTGACATTTGTATTTATCATGATATCTATAGGTGCTAGCAGATATGACCACTAGCTGGTAGCCTTGCTCTTTGTATTTTACACAGGGGCAGAGGTTCGTGAACAACCCATCTGTAAAGCCATATTGAGAGTTTATTTCCTGTAAACTACCACCTCATCTTCCAGCCAGTATCTTTAATCATTTTCTTACAGGTGATGATTAAACCACACATTTTATGAAGCCACGGTCATGCATTTGCATTGGCCAGCAGGATATTTTATAGTATTTTTTCCTAAAGTTCAAACAAAAAACTTTGCAAGTTAATCTATTACGTCTGTAATAACAATGCCAAAGTTTACACTCTAGAGATGTGTATATAGGCTGCAGACTCCTTTGTTTGCGTGGGAGGCATTCAAGTCATTCCCATTCGTGTACGTCCTCCGCGTGTGTGTGCGTGTGCGTGTGTGCGTGTGTGTGTGTGTGTGTGTGTGTGTGTGTGTGTGTGTGTGTGTGTGTGTGTGTGTGTGTGTGTGTGTGTGTGTGTGTGTGTGTGAGACGGGTAGGAGTGAAGCGAGGGGGCAGGTACCAGCCTTTGGGCCCCTCCTCCAGAGGGCCACGGTGCGCCTCTGTTCCAATGGAAACAGGTGGGATCCCCGGACTCCTCCAATCACACCCTCCCTCCTCGGAGGGGGGAGTCCGGGGCAGGAGGCAGAACCCAACCAACTTCCACACTGACTCGCCACAGGAAAAGTCGGGACAACGCAACACATCTGTCTCCCCGCACGTCGCTGTTTCTTCTTGCCCGCGCGTGATCGCAAAGCAGGTTAGGGCTAATATCGGCTCGGGCGGGGCGGGCGGAGGCACCGGGAGCGCCGGGGAAGTAGTTGCCGCCACTTTGGTCGCTGTTGACGGGGGCGGCGCAGAGGAGCGTTGCAATGCTGGGACGGTTCTCTGCGATGGAGAACGTGCACTAACCGGATTTGGAATTGTTTTTTCTTTTCTTCTTCTCTTTTTCTTGGATTACACCCCCCCCCCCTTTTTTTTAAAAACCGAGCTGGTTCGTTCTTCGTCGCTGGTTCTTCTGGTACCGTGGAATAGTGGACCACTTGTGAAGAAAATAAAAATGCCTGCAAAAACCAAGTACAACCTCGTCGATGATGGGCACGATTTGAGGATCCCGCTGCACAACGAGGAAGCCTTCCAGCACGGGATCAACTTCGAGGCGAAGGTGAATTCACGAGGAGCCGAAGCGGAGCCGGCTAGTTGGGTTTCGGACTCATTGGACCGAACCGTAACGTTACGTGTGGTCGTCGCTGGCCTAAACCCCGTAACAGTTCTACTACTCTCAAGGTGTTACGGTCACAACCCGGTCAAGAGAACCGGAGTATGACGTCCGCAACTCGTTAGGGACCCGAAATCTAGCTCGCGCGAGGAGGTTGTTTAGCTAGCTAAGTTAGTTAAAGTAAGTTTCAAGCTAACGTCAGGTGAGGAGTTTTACGCGCGGAGACAAGGATTAATAAAACATGACTTGAGCTGTCGTCAGTAACTTTGAATGCGAGTACAGTGAATGTGAACTATTGTTTTATTTCATATGTGTTGTACCTGTCACCCCCCCTACAGTACATCGGCAGTCTGGATGTGACGCGGCCGAGCAGCCGAGTGGAGATCGTGGCCGCGATGAGGAGGATTCGGGTGAGTGGATCCTCACAGAAACCAACGTTTCAAAACTTGCATTTCCCCCCCCCCCCCCCCCCCAGCCCTCGACATCCTCGCTTTTCAACAAATTGGCATGTTTGGTAGAATACAACCGGTTTGCTTGTAGATGAACTGTGTTCGGCACAGGTGCGGTTGACTTCACTGCAACTTTTATCAGGGAAGCGTCAACTTTTAAGGAATTGGTTTATGTTGGTTTATTGGTTTATGTCCTTCCGCTTAAATTATATGTTTTTTTCTCATGCCGAATTGAAGAGAACTGTAATAGTGGCCCTGATAGGGTTACAGCATAATTATGAAATACATTATTGTAGGCTGCTTTGAATTGATGGTTGGACTACAACAAGTCACCAAAATGAATCATCAAGTGGCGTTAAACAAATGACTGCACACGTCAATCTACAGCGTTATCATTCAGGCATACACTGTATGAATGCTGGTTATGAAAGCATCTTGGTATTCAACTGTCCCGAGCTTGGCCGGTCCCCCCATGTGCTCCATCACTGTTGGGAAGTTTCCTTTGAAGCAACGCACTGGGGTGTGATCTCCCCTCCCTCTGCTGTGTAAACTGAAGATTTACAGCTCTTTCAGCTCCAGAAAGTAGACTTAATCTCAATCAGTGTGTCTGTCAGCTCTGCAGCAACCCAATATAGGTTGTGCCGGGTGGAGTGGAGGTATTTGAGGATTATAGTGATGAACTGGTAGATTTGTGCCGGGGTTAATCGATGATACCTTCAAACACACACACACACACACACACACACAGAGCTGCACACACACAGAGCTGCACACTCACATGCATTGTTTGTATTGTATTACTTAATAATTCTAAGGGAATTTGGGAGCAAACCGATATATATTTAATATATTTCTTTATTGATCGTAGGTTAGCGACAAAGCCAGTGGCACTTGCATCTGCATCTACATGCTGTTCTGTGTTAAAAGTGGATTCCAGTGATCTCACTCTCTCCGATGCACGAGTGTTCACGGTTGAGCAGAAGGTGCAAAATGTTCTTATTGCCCTTTTCAGAGGAGGGACCGGCTCCTATAAAGTGGACCTCCCAGTGTGCAGCCATGGCAGCTGTTGTTGTTGGCAGGAAAACAAGGCTTTTGGTTTGGCTGCTCCAGTGTGAAATGGTTTGACATGGCTTAAACACCGTTGGATGGAAACTGCAGGTATCTAGCTCGGAAGAGAGGTCGCACTGGAAGGCACGGGGGGCGATTGGAGTGGCATGCAAAGCATTTTTTTGGCTTGGGTCGTAAGTAAGCCAAACACAGCCTTAACTCAATGTGGATTTAAGGGAAAAACTAGAAAATACAACCTTAACTAACAAGTGCACGTACTTGTTATGGCAAATTAACTTGGATTGACTTGTTTTATAAGAATAGTAATGGCTGTTTTTTGGTAACTGAAGTAATTAATCAAGTGAGAAGTAGAGTAATTTCCCCAATTACTTCTGTACAATATGACTTATTTTTGCAACCAGACGGGGTCCCTTTTCGGACCCGGAGGTTACCGCCTGGCTAATACTTTAAATTGATACTTTAAACGTTCCATTTCTGTGGCATTATGACTACGACTGAGGACATACAAATCTAATTTGAGTGTTTAAGCCTGAACTGCCGGGTGTTTTTTTTTTTTTTTACTGTGAAGCAGCTCCTGAACGTGCTTGGGAAGTGTTTAGCCGACAAAGCCAATGAGGGCTCAGTGGCTGAGCTGGGATATACAGGGACACTGTTGATTATACAAAGGGAAACATGACCGTTTTTTTCTTCGCCGTTTCACACCTCAGCACACGCGTTAGTCGCTACAAGAAATGGGTGTAAACGTTCTGGTTCAGAAAAGATGTTCATTTATTTAGTCTAGAAACATTTTGTCTTTACTTTCGGCAAAGTCAAACCTGACGGCACTTTTGGCTGCATCTTGGCTTTCCATTTTCACGGTCCTTCAGGGACATTGAAGCAAGGACAGGCTCGTCTAGTCCCTGCTTTGCACTTTCATGTAACTTCTGATGCCCTGTGGAGTTTCTGAAAGAAGGTTTGGTAAAATGATGCACCCCCCCCAAAAAAAAAGTGTCTGGTCTTTTCCAAGATTTCTATCAGACTTTTCTTTCTGCACAGCCCGTCAAAGCTATGCTGGTTGCCGAGGCAACCAGTTGATCTATGGTGTCATTGTTCGTGGTGTGCATGACTCACCTGTAAGCCGGTCGCTGATAACAAACTAATGACACGGCAAAGCAGGAAGCAGCACCTACAATATGTGCAGCACTAGTACACACACACACACACACACACACACACACACACACACACACACACACACACACACACACACACACACACTGTTGGTGTTCTGCATGTTGTTCTGAAACAATTATTTACGCGTCCCTGCCTAGCTTATCACAGATGGAAAAGCAATTCAAGCTTTACTTTGCCATCAGGAAAACGTATTACTCAAAAAAAGTTTTCTTCTATAGGGCTGCAACTCTCAGGCTTATTGCTATAATTGATGGACTTGTTTGTGTTTTCATCATCGAGTAGTTAAGTCTGTGAAATGTCAGAATAATGTAGAAAATGCAAATCACATTTTTTGATGATTATGGAGGCTGAAACCAGCGAGGTAGCATTCCTGCATGATAAATGGATTTGGAGGTGAATTGATAAACAAAGTTGTTGATTCGTTCTCTTTCAACTAATCGATTGACTTATCATGGTCAGCTCTGGTCCTGTTCGACTATGACGGGTGTGAACCATCTGATGGGGATGGAACGAGCTTTAGATAGAGAGAGAACATCTCCGTCCACACCGATCACTTAAAGGTCCTCTTAAATTAAACGCGCTATCATTCTTTTTCTGGCAGAGTGTGGTAGCAGCTTATCTGGTCAAAAGGAGAGGAGACCTTTACAGTGAATTAAAGAGATTCATTTCTCATTAATCTGCCTTTGCTGGGTTAACTGACTGAAGGACGATTGAGCAGCATGGGATGAGAAGATTATAGATGTGTCTGAGGAGACTAAAGGGGGGTGAGGGGAGGGCAGGGGAGGGGGGGATTAGCGGCTGCCCTGCTGAACAGCGTGGACCAGGACCCTTGTGAGTTCACCCGACAGCTAACAAGCCTCTTTTTAACACCAACCAAGGAAGTTCATTAATCTAGACTTCACTTCGATATTCCCCTTATCAACGTGTTACATAAGTTGTACAAACATATGGAAGGAATGAATCCTCTGAAAAACAGTTCGTAGATAACATAACTATATGATAGTGTTTTTTTACTTCACATTTTATAAAATTCACAATTTGTTTGTGATTTGATTGATTTATTGTGGTTTCAACAGCATGCGTTATGAAATACTTGATACAGAGGCCACTTCATCGCCACAATAATTTCATTATTGCCAAATTGTGCCCGCGCTGTACGGATCAATACAGTATGGCACTGCCATGAACACGTGGTGATAAGTGATGATATTCCCTGTGACGGCGACTCAGTTAAGTAATTACATGGTTGTTAGACCACTGTGCTCTCACTCTCTCAGAATACACACATACTTTGTATTTACACTCGTAATGTAGCGGTGGCTGTGTTTATTTAAGACCTTCCTCGGTATATTTCCCATCACTCCCTTGTCATGACTAATGGCTTCTGTTATTTACTCATAGGCGCTCACAAGGTTGTTGCTTTTTTATAGAACCAGTGAGTAAGAGGTGAGGGTGACAGAGAATCTCAAATGAATATATATGTGTGTGTGTATATATATATATATATATATATATATATATATATATATATATATACACACATACAGGTATATCCCTTTTTAATTAGGGGCAGCTGCAGTTAACCTGCTGCAGTTTGATTGACTTGAACAGGATAAAGATGCCGTACCAATTAATCCTCCCGGATGAATAAAAGTGCTTTCTAGACGAAGATGTCTTGAATTAATAAAGACCTCCGAACTCCACACGGTCAGCTGTTGTCAGTGCTGTTTATGCCGTGACTTTCTGTCACCATGCAGCCCCTTTATGATAATTCACCACAGCAAGGACGTTAGTGAGAATATCTGGATTAAAGGTATTTTCCATAATGGACATTCATTCTTTTATTATAATATTTTGTGCGGTGTGATCACGGTAACTAATTCACTCGAAAGCTCACGGAGAAGTTGCGGCAGAAAAAACAACAACAAAGCGTCTATCGAAGGACGTAGAATGGATGTGAAACATGTGACTCCGAGACCGAATGGCTTCCACGCAGTCGAGTCCTGGTTTCTGCCCAGAAGTGGGATAATGTGAGTAACGGACGAGGCTGGATCGCCGGGGAATAACGCCGCCGCAGACACGGGGTCAGAGGAAACGCTCCCCACTGCTTCTGTCTGTGCCCCCTTCATATAATCACATTATAAACCCAGAGATGAAGTGACTTCAATTGACAATTTGTATAATCTTTATTCCTTTGTGTGTGTGTCATGCAGCTCTCTGCTATTTTAAGTGGATGGTACTTTGAAGGGAGGTGCCCTTCACTCAAAAACTAGAGAGGTTATTCTTTCCCTGAGTTGAATCCGTTTCACTGACCTCGGATCTGTGGGGCATTTGTCAGTGAGGGGAGTGGGAGGGGGCTCCAACTGCTCTCATCTCGATTGGAAAGTGAAATTAGCAACGATTTATTCATTTTGGTGAATATTCTCATTCGCCGCATGAAGATTAATCCAGCCCGTCAACAGAAGTGGTTACTAAAATGTTGTTTGCTCTCATAAATGCACGAGTGCTGTACAAATCTTTGATATCAGAGAATTGAGGAAATTAAAAACTAGTAGTTGTCTTGTTTGGTAACAGGTGTGTTGCATTTACTGTCCTCTGCTCGTTCAGTTTAAAAATGGGTCTTTTTCCCAGCAGAAGCTAGAGAGCAAGAGCATCTGCTAGCCTATAAAGGTTATTATTACCACATGTTTCCGTCGTGGATGATGACTATTGAAAACCCTGCAGTCTCCGGCATCCTGTTCGCCGAGCACCTGATTACAATGTGGAGATGCATTTACTGATGGGGGTGGACTAGTCTCTGGAAAGATGCCCTCGGATTTGATGTTTGTCCTCTATGCTGTTTTGGGGTTGGTTTAAAAATTCTTTATTTAAAAAAAAAAAAAAAAAAAAAAAAAGCATGAATATGGATATCTTTGAAGAATATATTCAAACGTCTCTTTGTGCTCTTTAAGCCCTTTTTCTCTTTTCTGCCCTGAGCTCCGACATATTGTTCAGAGGCTATTTCTCTTACTTAAGGTCACAGTTGAAAGGTCAAAAAAAGTGAACACACACACACACACACACACACACACACACACACACACACACACACACACACACACACACACACACACACACACACACACACACACACACACTTTGCTCCTGCTCCTCCTTGACTTCTGATTTTCCGCACGGACCGGTGCATCAATTGAGCATCAATTAATGGGTCGCCGTGTAGCTCGAGTTAATGTGTCATCCAGCACATGCTCAGCCCCCCGCCAGTGAAGCGCTTAGGAGGCAGGCTGTGATCGCCACATAAGCGGAGCACATTTAAAACGTGGCTAATGCTTAACTGGCTTTATTGTCCACCAGAGGGGGAATGGGGTGGTGAGGTCCAGCTGTCTACTCAGAGATGGCATGTGCACGTTAAAGGAGAATAACGGCACACCTTGGAAACGGGCTTCTCTTATTTGGCGTCCCGTAAGTCTGCTGCTCATCACCCGATGTAGGATGGGAATAAAGGGCACAAGTAGGCTTACATAACAATTGTGTAAGTAAGTGAAGAGAATCATGGGGGGTGGGTCCCAAGGCTTCCCCGGGGGTTGAGGTAGGTCTGGGGGAGCTCGTCCTGCCATCGTCCACTTCTGTCTGTCATCGTTTTTATTTCATTGTCACCACCCAGATGATCATAGGTGAAGGCTCGTACCTGTTTACCGTGAGGCTGCGTCCACTTTATCGCTATAATACCAACATGTTGGCTGTTATGTACGTACGCTGGTACGCTGGCCTACGCAGCCACAGGGTCGTGTGTGTGTGTGTGTGTGTGTGTGTGTGTGTGTGTGTGTGTGTGTGTGTGTGTGTGTGTGTGTGTGTGTGTGTGTGTGTGTGTGTGTGTGTGTGTGTGTGTGTGTGTGTGTGTGTGTGTGTGTGTGTGTGTGTGTGTGTGTGTGTGTGTGTGTGTGTGTGTGTGTGTGTGTGTGTGTGTGTGTGTGTGTGTGTGTGTGTGTGTGTGTGTGTGTGTGTGTGTGTGTGTGTGTGTGTGTGTGTGTGACGCTCAGAGTCGTAAATTAAGCATCAGATAAATGTATCTCCTGACCGGTCCATCTGCTTCTTTCACTCTTTAGAAATGATCTTAATCTCATCCCCTTTATCGCTCCTTTTCCTCCCTTTTCCATCGTCTTTTCAATTTACCCCCTTTAATGCAGCAGTCGGCGGTGCCGCCCACCCCGCCCACTTCTGTCCTCTTCCCCGGAGCAATCTGTTTAGCCGCTCACATTGTCCTGCCCTTCATCCGAGGCAGAGTGAAGCTTCTCTACTCGGGCACGAGCTTCGTTAGTCGTCTGCCCTAACTCACGGACACACAGACCTCATATGATCCCTCCTTTCTCATAATTAACGTCCGCCGTGCCACCAAAACGTATCTCATCTCGCACCATTTTTGTTAACATTTGAATCCCGGGAACATTAAATAACCTGGAGATGGATATCCCAGAAGCAGGTCCTCCCACTTGCTTCTGCCCGTGGGATCGGGCTGCTGATAACGTGGCTGTAGATTAAATTACTTCATAAACAAGGTGAAGAAGTTAGAAGTTAGACATTTCCCTTTTTAATTTATTTCACCCGTGGGAGTATATGCATGCCAATAAATGACGGTAAATCTCATAAACCGTTAGTTGATCTTACCATCTTACTAGATCCTCTCTAGATGCCCTACATCCGGTGTCTCTTCACAGTTTTACAGCTTATTTCCTGCTGGTTTGTATGTTTGTCCATAATGAAGATATCCCACAGTTTGAGGAGAACACACAGCACCCTCATAGCCCTCAAGCTGGCAATGACAAACCAGGCAAACAGCCGCAAACTGAGTTGTCAGCAGTATTAACTTCACTCCAATTACATCTTTACCTCCTCTGATCCCCCCCTTATCTCTCGGTTTTTTGCTTGTATTTCTCCAACGCTCCGGCGCCGCTGTTCACAACCCATCACATCGCTTGCTCATCCCCTTTCTCTGACAAGATAATGTACTGTAATAGCGCGGCGGTGCTGCAAGATTTCCTCCCAGCGGTCCATCTCGAAAACCCCCCCCAACCACACACGGACACACCAAGCGTCGCCCCATGCACCACCTGACTCTCTCCCTCCTGCAAATGTCAGCAATATATTGTGGGATGAGTCTAGGTTGTGCCCGGAGCCAGGCGGTGATCTCGGAGATTTTGGAGGTTGATGTCGTGTCGGTCGCAACTTTGACACGGGTTCCCCCTCCGGCATCAACAGGGAACAGCGGGGCGGAAAGGATGATGCCGCTCGTGGCAGAGAGGTATAGGAAAGGTCAACTTCAGTGGAGCGTCACTGTGTTGTCCGTCGGATGAGAAATACACTCCTGCATCGGGCCTGTTTGTAACGAGGTGCCAGCTTTGTTTTTAACGGTTCAGTGACGTGAACCATTTAGTCCAGTACCTCTCAAATGTTCTACAAACCAGTGGCAGGAAAAAGCAAGAAAGCTGGTATCACGTTGAAGGAAGTGATCAGGATTTGCTGCGGTTCTTTGATGAAAACATCCACCGGTGCCAATGGAGCCACCGTGGGCAGTTTGTCCTGTCAGTCACCTTGGTGGTCTGAGGCTGCGTCCACACTACTGGTTTGAAAACCGGAGGCGTTTGAAAACGCTACTGACAACCTGAGTGTCATTCAATCACTGTTGCTGTGTCTACGGTCTACTGTATATCATGTAAGTCGCTTTGGATAAAAGCGTCACGTTTGTCCTGAAGTTGTTCCTAGAAGATTGAAGATAAACAGGCAGTCAGATAGGAGGCTTAATACAAGCAAGGAGCGGTGTTTAGGTCTCTACACCTGAAGCAACTACGGGACTCCAAACGTCTCACGGACCACACACACACACACACACGCTTGCTCCGACATCCAGCTCTTTAGGCTCGGTGCCCCTCCTACTCCCCTCCACTCTTCATCCGACTCTTTATTATCTGCACAGCATCCACTTTCAGCATCCAAGTGGTCTATTTATGAACGCCTTCAGGAGCAGGTAGGAAATCAAGACATCAAGTGATCTACAGGAACAA
Organism: Cottus gobio; assembly: GCA_023566465.1. NCBI lineage: Eukaryota > Metazoa > Chordata > Actinopteri > Perciformes > Cottidae > Cottus > Cottus gobio. Next base: position 22,500,680 of record CM042217.1, on the reverse strand, counting down.
AGTTCTCCCTCTGGCTAATTTGTCTCCTCTGCCTCCTCTGCTTTAGCATCCTCTCGCTCTCTCTTCCCGTCTTTCACTTCCCTCGCCTCCCTGGATTTCTCTTCCTCTCCCGCTGCCTGCCTGCCGCCTGCCTGCTACCTTTCAGCTCTTCTCCTCCTCCTCCTCCTCCTCCTCCTCCTCCTCCTCCTCCTCCTCCTCCTCCTCCTCCTCTACTTCCTTTACTTTATCTTTTTCACCCTAATCCCTCCCTGGCCTCCTCCTCCCCCCTTTTCTCTTCATTCTCCTCTCCTTTGTTTTCCTCTGGCTTTGCTTCTTGTTCCCTTCGCTCTCCTCTTCATTCTCCTTTAGTCCCCCCTCCTCCCCCCCATTCATTCTTCCCCTCCATATCTTCATCGTGCCCTTCCTTTACTGTTCATTATGCTCCTCTGCTTCCTCTACTCTCAGGGTTTTCGATCATTGTTGGACAGCGGCCCTTCCCTGCATACTTAGCATGGTTTTCATAGCCCCCCCCCCCCCCCAACACACCCTCTAACACGCAGAGCGTGTGCTTCATTTTCTGATAACTTAAGGTGATCTCATTAGTTTGCTGGCCTTCGCCATTACAAGTTGGACATCAATTAATTAACTTGTTTCCACAAGTTGCTGGACCCCAAGGAGAGATGCAATCACATGAACAACAGTTCAAAACACAAAGACGTTGGTTCACAGTAAAAACAGAAAAGCTGCACATAGTCATAGTCACATTTCTTTATAAACAGATATTTTTTTTTAAGAATACCAACATCTCAAGGAAAGTCATACTAGAAATAAGGAGCAGTGTTTACTGCCTAAGCTACTGACATAATCATTTCTCACCTACATTGAGAAATTAGATTAATCCGTTAAATTATAATAATGAATCTATAATTATTCATCTATATTTGTGAATGTCTGATGTTTCTTATTTACCGTCCAAGTGAGAACACGCGTTAGGAGGCCGACCCTGAAACGACTCCAAACAAGTCCAGTTAGTTATGGTGAATGAAAGTGATAACGTTTTGAGAAGTGCCTCATTTATCTCTTGGATTTCTTTCCACAAGCTGAAGCGTATAAAAAGCAAATGAAGGCGTCGTCTCTCTCACTAAACCCCCGCCAGACTTACGCCGCATGTATTTGTTCCGTTTGCTGTTTCTGATGATCCTCGCCAGTCATTCGTTCCCGCGCGGTCACAGACGCGGCCGTATGTAAAGAAAACACTGAGTGCCGAGTGCTAATGTTATGCAGGCTCCCGGGCCGACCTTGGAGCCGCCCTCATCTATCAGCTCCGGGGGCCTCGCCGTTATCACGCCACGGCAACCATCCCTAACCGGCCTATCTCCTCTCTGTGGCCGCGTCTCAATGCTGCAGTCGGCCCTGCTGTCCTTATCTGCGTCCCTCTGTTGTATCTTAGTGCTGCCAGGAGCCGGCCTAAACACCGCTGCTCACCTTGCTTGTATTAACCCCCCCCCCCCCCCCCCCGCCCCCCGCCCCTTGCTTAAACCTCAGTGCTCCAACCAACTTCCTTCCACTCCCTTTTGCATTTCGCAGAGGCAAATTCAAGTCTGCCAAATAGTGATCCCCACCTCCATTAATCCTTTTGAAATGTCACAGACGTTTTGGTGCCAGACATCTCTTTGCCACAGGAAGTTTAGGGAATAACGGGGTTTGACAGTAAAGTTTATGATAAAAGAGTTAAAACCATCAACCCCCCCTCCCCCCGTACGTCCACAACACAATAACGTTAAATCTGGTACGCCTGTCTTGTATTCTTCACTCGTTCCTCCGAAGGTTTCCTCCGGGTATAACTGCCGTCACACGGGCTGTCATATTCTTCATGTACATAAAAATAAAATAAAATTGAACAAGGCGGGGAGAGTATCAGAGCACATCCGCATTGCTTCAATGATTCCCCCGGCTTCTGGATCAGCACATATGAAAGAGATTCAAGGAAATGGGATGATAGGGGTGTGTGTGTGTGTGTGTGTGTGTGTGTGTGTGTGTGTGTGTGTGTGTGTGTGTGTGTGTGTGTGTGTGTGTGTGTGTGTGTGTGTGTGTGTGTGTGTGTGTGTGTGTGTGTGTGTGTGTGTGTGTGTGTGTGTGTGTGTGTGTGTGTGTGTGTGTGTGTGTGTGTGTGTGTGTGTGTGTGTGTGTGTGTGTGTGTGTGTGTGTGTGTGTGTGTGTGTGTGTGTGTGTGTGTGTAATGAAACCCTTGCCCCACAGACACTTTCATTAAAGACGCAGTCTGCTGCTGTCACCCCGGCCTTCCCCCTCAGCCACCGTGTGGATACACTCTTCCGAACCCACAAACATTCTTCATTGCATTATTATTTATTTGTCTTTTGTGTCATTATTTTCTTCCCTGCTCTCTTTCAAACTATAGTGCTTGTTTCTGTCTCGCTGTATTTCTCCATACCTTGCTGCCAATTTCCCTTGAACATTTTCATTTCTTTTTCTCGGCTATTTCTACTCTCTATTTCACAGTTAATTGGCAAAACAGTCGACAATGAAAACACAGATCAAGAGCTTTTACATTTAACATATTGAGATGATTATATGGTTTTAAAAAAACAGTTTTATTTCTGATTGCGGTTGTAATCAAATTTAATTGAAAGCGGCATATATCAGCGCTAGGATGTAATTATGCAATCAACTGCCTTGGCATTTCGAATGTTTGATTCCAACGCTGTACTTTTGTCATTCATGAAAAGCCTATTAAAACCACAGGACGTTCACTGTGGAGTAATTATAACAGACATATGATCAATATTGATGCGTCCAATAAGAGGAATCAGAATCTGTGAATATAATTTGTTATTATCCAGTTATATAAGTAAACAAACCAACTACAGCATTAGTGCTCAAACTATAACTTAATTAATTAATTGGCAACAATTTGAATAATCAATCATGGGTTTGAATTATTCATCAAACTAAAAAGCCAAACTTTTGCTGGCTCAAGCTTCTACAATGTTCTCTGTTTTATATCACTGTACATTTTATATTTTTGTATATTTTGTCTGTTGTATAAAACAAGCTTTCTGAAGTCCTCATTTTAGGCTCTGGGAAATGCGCCTAAAATGATTTATAAATTAAACATGAATCGATTAATCAGGAAAAAAAAGAGTAAAGAAACGGTCAGATTCAGCAATAATACAAATAATCTCCCCCCGCAGCACTTTCTCCATTGTAATGATGGACGGCAGTGACTGCATGGTTCGATATCAATCTATTTATGGGCCTGTATAGCTGTGTTCTCACTCCCCCCCTCCCCTCCTCCCCGTACACGTGTCAGAGGAACACCGGGGAAGGCGATGATGTATATCCAGCTGATTGTCTCATTTACAGCTCCGAGGAGAGGCACGCCACTTAATTGATTCTAGTTTAGCGTTGGAGGTGAGGGGGTGGGGTTAAAGTTGCGAGGATGCCATCCATCAATGTCATCATCATCCATCACCCTGGTGCTGGAGGTAGAGAAGATGAAAGACACCAGAACAGGCTCAAAGAGGCGAGAGACACTAACTCAGTGTTTCATCCTCTCCTCCATCCTTTTCATCTCCCCCAGCCTGTGTGCAGTCCCCCCCACCCCCTCTCTCTTTAAGATTATATATCATCGTAATAATAATAGGAGTTCAATGTTATAGTCATGATCCTCTAGATTCAGACCAAGTCATAACCAAGACCACGATGCATTGCGAATGAAATCCATTTGAGTTGGGAGGGATGCTGCAGACATCTCAGTAATGAACAGTCAAGTTATTTATGTATTCCTGCAGCCAGGAGCCAGAGGCTGATCATGTCCGGCCCTAGCAGGGAAGACGGCATGTGGAGGATTAAAGCATGCAAACAAGTTGTGAAAGGTCCCTTTTCGGTTTTTCCGCTGCAAAATCCTTCTTGAATTTTAGACACAGCAACGGTGAGCAATGAGGGTTAAGTGTCTTGCTCAAGGACACAACGACATGGACTGGCTGAGCCAGGGTTTGAACCACCGACCCTCTGATTGAAAGACTGACTTGCTAACCACTGAGCCACAGTCGCCCGGAATAAAACGGAATAAAACATCTGAAACTTTCAGACCCTCAACTAAAATCCCTTTCTAACTGTTCCTCAATTAGAAAGGGATTTGTTCACAATGCCGTCAGCTACATCAATAGTTTCTGTATTAAAGCCGGACTGGCCAGCTTACTGAAGGGTTTCGGGTGTCGCCCTCCTCCACCAACCTCTCTCTCTCTCTGTTCTTCTGTGCTGGTGAAGAGACGTGCGGCCCGGAGGTTCCTGAAAGCCACATTTAAAACGTCCTCCTCTTCACGGGGGCTCAGCTGGCTTTCTGTTCACGCAGCCAGGCAGCTATGTGGCTGCTTTCCCCCCCAAATCTGTTTGGCTGGTGTGTTGTAAACATCTGCATCATTTGCATTGTGAAGGACGGCGTAATCGTTGACAGATTGCGTGACACGTGAAGCACGCAGCCGGGGCCTCGGTCACCCTGGCGGGGTTCTCGTGGGGTAAATTCCTCCCGTCGGTGTTTGGAGACGAGGACGTGGGCGGAGGAGGATGACTGAGCGCTGTCAGTTACTCTGCTGTGAGAGGCGAGGCAGGACCGGCTTCATGCTGTCAGCGCCACAGCAGAGATGATGTCTGGATTATCTGAGAGTTCCTCCACCGGGTGTGTCGGCATTATGGCTTCTGATCTTTTTGAGTCTAAAAGTTAACCCCCTCCCCGATTTAAAAACATGCAAAATCACTACGGGTTCTGTAAATACCGAGGATAACTGCTTCAAGGCCGTTACACAATTCAGGGATGTTTTTGTATTTTGTGCGATTAGTCATTATATTTGTGATGTTATGAATGCTTTCACTCAGAATGCAGATATTCTACAAGGCAAACGTGTTTTTTTGGAACAAGGTTGTTTTTTCTGCGCGTGCGTCGCTAATAAAGGCGTCGGCCATTCAAGTTGTGCAGAACGAGTGGAGCGCCTCTATTTACAAATCAACAGCACAGAGGCTCCGTCGTCTGATCCAAGACGGTAAACTTTATTCCTCCTCTCAACCTTGACAAAAGCAGAGCCGGCCAGATCCTCACCTTCCACAATAAAAGCCCTCGGGCTAGTTTTTCAAGACCCCGGTGTGGAAAGACCTTCACTCTTTCGATAGTATATCTGATGGACAATTATTAAGCTTCAAAACATATTTATGCAAAAAGAGAGGAAGGACCTGTTCTTTGATGGTGAGGAATGTATTTTGGATGCCTCTTGAATTAACTCTAAATTCAACAAATTGAATTAAAGTATAAAATGAACAGAAAATAAACTGAGGTTATTGATGTTACAACCACCTGTGCAATAGCATGTGCATGTTGATATTCTCTTCCTTAGTGGTCACAGATCCTCCTTTCTATTGTTGGCCAGCTACCAAAATGAGAAGCAGTGCCCCGGTCAAAGGCTTTCAAGAATATCTATATGGTGTTTGACCTTCACTTAACTTTATGGTTTCTCTATTATTTTCATGTCTCTTACACCCTGATAAAAAAAAGCTTTCAGGCCACAAACCCCCATTTGATGAGAGTCAGCCCTCTGCACCTCCACACGCCTTTCTGTGTGAAAGAAAGGTTTAGTTTCATACTCCAGGGCTGAATATTATCTCTCTAGATGGGTGGATTTGGCATGATATTTGGGTTAATATACTTGGATAGCATACAACGGGGCTTGTGTTGGCATTGCAGCATCCCGTGCAATAACGTAATTGAAATGGGAAGGCATTGACCTCTTCAACTTGAGCTCCATCCATAAATCGATACAATCTCATTCTTACCGTCTCCACCGAACCGGAGCCGTAAGCAATTATTCCGATTGTGAATTTTCACAACTCTCTTTCATTTGTAGTATGTGATTACCCATCTGCCCATACGCGCCCCCGCTTTTCTTTCTCTGCTGGCGAACTTGAATATTCATTTTTATTCCTTCCTGCGGCCTTGCAGAGCACTGCCTCCAAGAGATCAGGAGGTCAGAATCATTTTTCCTGTTAACAAGCTCCCGTATGGCCGTCGTGTGTTGGAGTCCTCCAGATCGATAGCATCAAGACTCACTCCGCACGGGGCTTTTCATTTATTATGTATATCTCCTCCAGGTCTCCCATTGCTCTCCAGTCACTGGAATGCAAACAGCGAGGTTGGTACCTGAACGCGGGAACTTCTCTCAAGTATTTCAAACATTGTACACAGTGTTCTCCAGACTTATGAATTATTGGAGGTGATGCTGAGAAGTGGGAAGCCTGTGTTTGGCTGAACGCTCATGACTCACTGAAACACGGATCCAGCAGCGTCCTTCCCTTTTTCAGCCCCGCAGGTTTTTCAAAAGGCAAAATACGTGGAGTGGAAATAATGTCTCTGGGTCTGCTTTGACTCCTCTTCCCACTCAGACTTGGCACACAAATTGCCCAATGCAAAGCAGCGTGGTGAAATATCATCAGGGTTCTCCCCCCCCCCCCCCCCCCCCCCCCGCGGTCCATCACGGAGTCAGAATAACTTCAGGCGCAGCTTCGGACCCCGGCTGCATTCGGCCGACCTCAGCGGAGTTTCCCAAACCGGGCCTAATGAATGGAGTTGTGCTGCGGGTGTTTGAGGCATCGGAGGCCGGCTGCCATGTTGATCAGGCAGCATCAGAGAGCAGGCATGGCAGCAAGCAGGCGCACAAAGGAACATGCACAATCAATCATTTAACAGATGTGGGGCTGCTGTGTTTGTGGGTCTGCTTTGCTGTCGCTGATCAAGGCGGCTTGTTTCAGTGATGTGGGCTTTTTTTTTATCTCATTAGCTCGTTGTGCCAAATAGAGCTGGTTAGAGGGCAAATCATGGCTTCACGCCCGCCGCCGAGGGAGAGAAAATCCATGAAGGAGAATATGACTAAAGAAGGGAAGGAACGGGGGGAACTACACAGCAGGAGAGTGAAAGTAATGAAGGGAGAAGAACATGAACCAATGGGGATTTAAACCAAAGAATCCGTGGAGGATTTGACTGGGAGCCATGGGTTTATTGCAAAAATACAGGTGGGACGGATGACACACACCTTAGCGATTACCACATGTCAGTTTTTCACGTTCCCAAGTTCTGTTTTCTTCTTCAAGAGGACATTGCTCACCGCAGGCTCCTCGCCGAGTTTAAATTGGATTTTGTAATCCAATTTTCTCTTAGACTTTTGAACAACTGTATTTTTCCATCAAATTCATGTATGAGGCTGCAACTTAAAATATAATTATATTTTGTTATATTATAATTATAATTAGATTGAGTCAATTAGTCATTTCATTGTTCATTTTCAGTATAAATATATGTTTGTATATGTGCATGCATCCGCACAGTCACTACCTCGCTTAAATTTCAGAACCTCTCTGTCAGCATTGAACAAAATCAACGTGCATCGTTCCATTTTGGCGCACACTTTAGTGTCGTATTTACCCGAGATAAGTCCCATATAAACAGATGGGGGGGGGGGGAAACCAAGCCAGCATAAAAACATGTCAGAGGATTTCCATAAATCAACAGAGATCAATGGACCTGTGTTACGTGGTATTTACGCAGCACGGAGAAAAGTAGATGTCGAAAAGTTGTACTCGCACGGGACGCTGAGCAAATGGCAGCACGTGACAGGACATACTGTACACATAACAAGTGTGTGTGTGTGAGTGTGTGTGTGAGTCAGAGTGTGTGTGTGTGTGTGTAGGGTTGGGTCTGTTATGGGTACAGAAGAACAGGTACACTTGCTTTTTATAATGTGCAGGATGTGTGTAAACATTTCCTCTCACCCTCCCTTCTCTGTTGAATTCTGGGATGGCTTTAATATAGTTGGCCAGTGGGTTGCTGTGTGTTCAGGAAGGAGGTTTCATGGAGAGGAAATGGGAGAACAATACCTCTGGCCTCGGTGTAGCAGTCCTCAGTGGGCCGGTGACCCCTTCTCTCTCTGTTGTGCTACTTCCCGTGACTTAGGGAGATTTGCTCATGTCAATATACGTTCCCTCTTTGACCTTTTGACCTGAGTTTGTCAACCATGGTCGTCGGGAATCTGAGGATAGAAGATGAAATAATTTGCATGGCTCGCCATTTCTTTATTTTTTTAATTTAATTTCCTAATTGAATACACTCTGTTTTGTTGTATATATTGAGCTTCTTTCATTCCTTTTATTTCTGTGTCTGTGAGCTGCTACTGCGACAAACAAACTTCCCCTTGGGAATGAATAAAGTATCTATCAATCTATTCCTGCAGTGCTTCAAACTCGTTTGAATTAAAGAAAGGGACACAACAAAGCGATGGGCCTTTTTTTATTTTTATTTTTTTTAAAGAAGCAAGGACGGAGGCAGAAGAGGAGGTGGATGAAGAGCTCTGAGGCCAAACACCTTTGACACGAACCACCGGGGTCTCTTCCAAGCAATTGAGTCCCATTTGTTTTTTGAATTGGTCTTTTTGAAAGTGGCTTTTATTTAATAAAATAAACGTCACACTACTTCAGTCCTTCAGGCTTCCTCTGGGACGTTTTTTGTTCCAAAGCATCTCCCGTCTCTTCCCACGGTGCAGCGCGGTCGTAGACATGAGTCGTGGAATGCAGTTCCTCACCGCTCCTCGGAGCCGGTCTAATTTACCATCTCACCAGAGACTCAGGATAATTAGTCCCAATGAGGGATTATCTTTCCGGCCACTGCACATTTTCAGATCAGCCCGACAAAATGGCCGCCCCCGCGTGACCCCTCGATGCCACAGATCTGTGAGTGAACTCTTGACTGGCTGCCTGCAAGCAAAAGCAGCGAGGCCGGTTCGGCTGAGTAACGGACGAGTGGAGTCGTACACTGATTGCTCGGGCGCTCGGCGGACAGTTCTTCTCCTCAATGGACGGACCACTTGTGAAGATTATTTCCTACCGCCTCGTGCTTGTGATTACTTCGTGAGTGATGCACAGTTAGAATGCGAACCGATCCAGTTTGGTTGTCTTCTTGCCCATAATCAAAGATTCAGAGTTGAATGTGGATTCCTCGTAGGGCTCGACCCGTCCCGACGTCCTAACTGTGTTGTAGATCAAGTGTCTCGATGTCGGAGCCCTAACTGACATGGAAAGCCAATTTTTCAATGTTAAACTAGCTACATCCTGCTGACTCATCGGTTTAATGTCACCGGCCGTGTGGAGAACTTTGAGTTTGTTGGGTTCATACGGTCGTGGAAAACCTGGAAAAGTCCTGGAAATCCATTGGTCAACATGTGTATGAACCCTGTAGACTTGCAGGGTTAAGTTTCCTTTTGCTTGCGTACACTAATGCACATTTGCAAAGCGAAAATTAGCAGCTGATGATGATGCTGTCTGCAAACAGCTGGCACTGCAGGGGTTATTGACATATCAACAGTATTTTGCATATATTTATAATAGAAATAGCAAAACGAATCAACGTGCAAAGAAAGGCGAATGATGGCCAGGGTTGTATTTTATGCTGACGGCACCTTCCTTCAGGTACCGTATCACCAGCATTAGCATAAAATGTGCGCTTTGAAAAATGGACTCATTAGGGAATTCTGAATCAAGGCTTTCCCTTTTTTTATCGCAATATTTAGTATCGAAACCATTAATAACGTTGACTGGACACCATTTATAATAATGATATACCTAATTTTGAGTTCATGGGCTTCAGCATGAAATATGGAGTAGCGTTTTGTCTTGAAATATTCTCGTAAGAATATGAATTCATTAACATAACAGTCAAGCACAGTCCAAAGACATGCATATAAAATGTAGACAATAGGTTTAAACGCGGAGACAAAGCCACCAGATTGATGGAATATCTGCAGGCCTTTCCGTGCTGACACTTTTGTCCTCGCTTTGGATAGATGGGCTGAAAGTGACAACGCTATTTCACATTCAGTTTTAAGGTACATTATTAAGTTGAATAATGTACCTTAATTTGTCATGGGGAACGCCCCCATTACCATTTGACGTTTGCCCTTGTGATGCCCTCTATGATCTCCGCTCCATGTGACTGTTGATCTGTGGCTCTTGGTGTGGATCCCACGTTGACTTTGCACAGACACGTTTATAGTCGATTCATAATTTCAGCTTGAGATTTATGCATTAACAGATAGCCGGGCTAATGATTGATCCCTGTGAAAGATCATAAACGGCAGATTAAATAGCAGTAGCAAGTTCCAGCCATGACTGGGAGGAGTGAGATTTAACAGCAGCTTCCCACAGTGCGACTATGTTCGTAGGTCATGTAATAAAACGTAACGACAACGAGCATATCTCACACCTTTGTTATCTTCAAGTTCTACGAACGTCACTTCATATGAATATATTTTATTAGACAAAAGAAGTCCAGATTCATGAAAAGGGTCCAGAGCATAATTACAAATATGGGGGAGAGGATGTTTCTTGGATCACACAAAACAAAAAAGCCATAAAATCTCACAGCTGGTGTTTATAGTTATTTTAGTCACATGTAATTGCTTGACTTGCGCGTGTCCATTTAGGAGCTCCGAGGTGTCGTCTAGTTGGATAGCGCCCCCTCGGAGCTTGACGTTGTAGCCCGTCACTAAAATATTCATAAGCGCCGCTATCGGAGGGCTTTGAAGTGTGCCGGCACCTGTGGCAGAATTCCCCACCAAGAAAGCGGGGGCTGTGTTTTAAAACATGCGGCATATCCTGCTTCCGTTTGAAAGCTAACAATGTCATTTATATTCCCCCGAAATCGCGGGTGGAAAAAAAAAGCAGCTTATTTCCCCGGCTGACGCCTTCGATTCCTACGAGTCCCAGCACGATTTGTGAATATGCTACTTAGCGATGAACAACAGCAGCGTTGGACTCCCAGTCGACAGCTCAACAGGAAGAGGGCCCCAGAAAACAATGGTGAGACTGTGACACGCCCTCTGAGCCACAGTGGCAATATTTAGTCTGCAGAAGTCCTTCAGGAGACCCCCCCCCCCTCCATGCTAACAGCAGGTTTCCCCCGTGTACAAGCTCACAAGCGATCATCCTTGATATGCTTCTTTAGCCACGCCATGAAACATTGATCATGTGCTAATAAGGGGGGGTTGGGGGTGCTGTCCACTGACCCCCCCCTCCACCCCCTCCTGAAGATGATAAACGGCCCGACGCGGTGAGCTGGTTTGGTTTATTCGCACAATTATTCACCGCCGCTCACCGGCATCCTTTCGCTCATCGGCGACAGCCAGAGTCTGTAAATCACGACTCGGGATCGACTCGAGTTCTCTTTCGGGGGGTCGCGCCGTGCAGCTGGTCCAACGAGGAGTGTGTGTGTGTGTGTGTGTGTGTGTGTGTGTGTGTGTGTGTGTGTGTGTGTGTGTGTGTGTGTGTGTGTGTGTGTGTGTGTGTGTGTGTGTGTGTGTGTGTGTGTGTGTGTGTGTGTGTGTGTGTGTGTGTGTGTGTGTGTGTGTGTGTGTGTGTGTGTGTGTGTGTGTGTGTGTGATATCAATATCAAATCACACATCAGGTAAATGGTTTTCATTATTTGTCATTACTCAGTATAAAGTGGGTCGAGATAAAGTTACAGTTGTTTGTACTTAAATCATATTAATCTATTAAAATACATATTAACCACTCACTATAGTTAATACATACTGCATACATAATGAAAAACATCATTTTGGGTTTATAAAAAAGACGCCGACCGTATGAATCCTAGCTGCATTACAAAGTAACTTTGGAGAGATCAGTGAGAAAATGAAAGATCCTGACTTACATCGATATCCATTCAACGCACATGGAGATGCTCTGAAGTGATTGATGAGGTCTGGCGCGATACAAGAGGCGGCGGCGACACTCGGCCGCTCCCTGCATTCATTATGAGGGAGGCGGTGTGAGTTCAGTGTTTAGTTTGACATTGAGCCATCTTTGATTCACATGTCTTTCTATCGGAGCCTTTGGTAAAGGCAATTGGGGAACAAAAGCAATGTCGCTAATGCTGCTGTAGGTTCGTCGGAACGGGGCCGATGTTTTTGATCTGGCGTTGTACGGATTTGAACGACCGGGTAATCAGGCTTCCCGCTGACTAATGCTTGACACGCGTTGCTCATTGACAGCATTCCTTCCATGTTCAATACCACAACACTGGATATGGGAACACCAATCCCCCTTTGTAACACAGCACTGGTGTTATCATTCACCCGGTGTAGAAGAAGGTGTTGGATTGTGCCGTCTAGCTAATGACCGCGGCAGAAAGCGGCAATCCAGCACCGGATAATTACCGCTCTGGACGCCCCTGAACCATCAGAGGACTTTCCAATGAGCGGCCCGGGTACTCGCTCCAGTTCGATGCGGCTGAGCATTTCGGCACACGAACAGGTGAGTCATCATTTGCTTCAGTACATCAGAACATTATTATTTTTTTCCCCCTCGAAATACGGACCACGTTTCAAATAAACCCTCTGATGCTCAAAACTTTGAAATCCCAAACTCAGATCCCGTGAACAGCAGAGACGGATCTTTCTTGTTTGCCTTTTAGAAACGGGGTCCTGCCGCAAGAGGAACTTAAGCCACACTCCCGCACCTCACACTCCAATGAGCTACGGAAATGAAACCCAGATGTAATTAAAACCATGCGATGTATCACGACCTGCACTGAAGCCGCTCTCACGCGATGCACAGCTCTGACTGCACAAGTAGGCTGCGTGTCTGACTGAAGTGGATCCAGCATCTACCCAGGTCCAGTGCTATGTTTCCATTGCGCTTCCAGTATTTTTAGAAACTATATATGTTGTGTTCCTCTTTCCAGGCTAACAAGAGATATAACTCTGGTTCTGAAGGGAAGTTTGTGTTCTCTTCTTCTTTTGTCACCGGCCGGCTGCTCGGCCAGCAGTTACAGTCAGGGACACAATTACATTTTACCTTCCGAGGAAGTACTTTACTTCTACCGGGGCTGGTGATGGTTGGTTTGCAAGTGTGCAGAAGCAACAACAACAACAACAACAACGTGTATCATTCTGGGCACAGGACACTCTTCTCACTGATCTAGTGATGTTTCTGATTAGATGTCTTGTGCCTGGCGGGGCCTCTCCCCACTCGTTTCAGCCCCACACAAGGCTAAGTGACATCCAATTGGAGAAAGGAAACTTAAGTGTCCCGTCTGGGTCCCGGGGCGACTGCCAAAGCGGAGCTGATCAACAGCAGGATGCTAGCAGCCGCTCCAGCACTTTCATTAGGATTGATGTCCCGCCCGCCTCGAGCCGGTGACGGTAACACAGCAGCGGCACATTTATTCCTGGATGAAGGCTTCTTCATTTCAGAGACGGCTCGTAAAGGGCTCAGCTAAAGTGGCTTGTAAGTACTTTGTAAGATATAATAATTCGTCTGCAGCTATATTTTCCCCTCCACACACACACACACTCACACTCACACACACACACACACCTCACTCCCAATATATACAATCCCGTTTCACTTCATGAAAAACAATCTCTCATCATTACATTTCTTTCGTCTGTTTCACGTTCTCCGCCCACCTCCCCTCCTCTGTCATCTTTCACAAGTCAACAGATATTACACGCATAGTTAAGGCAGGAGAAATGAGAACCCCCCCTCCCTTATCTTCCCCGATTACTTGATACACCTCCTGATCGTGCTAATTAAAGTAGATATCACCACTGATGCGGAAAGCATTACGAGGTTTTGAAATCAAACTTTTGTCTCCTGTGTTTATCACAACCCGGGTAATACACTGAAGACGCGGATCTGTTTGCATTGCTGATTTTTTGTCAGAGCAGAATGTTAAATGTGCCCATAGGCTGGGGCCGACTATCAGGAAAATGAGCGAGTGGTTCAATACTGATAGGTTCCTGGTTCAAATCTCTGTGGGGGGAAGTGGGAGGAGCCACGCTCCCGTTTCACAAGGTCTGGTAGTTTCCTTTAAGATTTTGAACTGCCCAATGGGCAGCCGCAGAAGACGTATCTGAAGTGTGTGAGGCGAAGAGCGTGTCCGAGCTGTCCGTTTGGTTTCGAGATGGGATCGGCGTCAAAATGTCATCAGTCCCTCATACAACTTGTATTCTTCTGTATATTCAATATTCTTCTACTGTTTTTATTTTCTTATGTTTATTACTGTTTATTTATATTACTTGTTTTTTGAGCAACGCTACTGTAATCCTGTAATTTCCCCCAATGCGGGACTAATAAAGGATTATCTTATCTTATCTCTTAAAACAAGTAGATGTCGAAAAGTTGTACTCACACGGGACGCTGAGCAAATGGCAGCACGTGACTGGACATACTCTACACATAATGTGTGTGTGTGTGTGGCTGGGCTCAGTATGTACGGTAGGATTGTAGATGTGCAGTGTGTGGACGTTAACCCGTTATTGGGCGTTGAGAAGCAACCGGTGTTTGTAACTAGAAGGACTGCAGTGTTTTGTGGTCTGGGTTTTCCTCGGTCCAACTTTCTCTGCGTAATCATGTGATTTAGTAGAAGTCCTTTAACTAAGGATGGAGTGCTAATGCCGTGGACCTGGTTGGTGTTCACCATTCACCCTCACACAACCTATTTGGAAATGTATTTCATCAGACATTGCGGTTCATTGTAACTATTCAGATTAAAGCACCCAGAGCCGTGGGCTCTGTTTAGCTCCATCAGTGAAAATAAAACCCATTCAACTGAGATTGAGTGAGTACAAATAAATGGAAAGGCATATATTTGACAAATAGGGCTTATTTAATTTTGAATATCAACTCATTGGCGCATTGTTTTTTTAAACCACTGTATCTATATATTGACAACACGTTTTCACATCCTCCCACCGTACAAAAGTGAAGCAAAAATATCCCGTATGCGGCCGCTGCCGTCTTGCCCTTTTGACGCCACTTGGAGCCAGACGTGCAGTGATCAAGGGGCAAGGTCCCCCTAAGCCCACCACAAGCCGAGCACGGCCCCAGCTGGTTAGCGTGAGAGAGACCTAGCTGCTACGTTAGCGCCACCGTAACCTTTTGTCAAGAAAGAACTCATAACTAAGCTTAATGTCTCAGAAATGTCATCGATGCGTCTGCTGACGCTGATATGAACACAAAGAAACAGTCCAACAGCGCCGGCTAACCTTACCGTCATATACAGTTAGCCGCTGTATACATATGTTTATACAGTTTATGTTTGAGTCACATATCCCCACATTCCAGTCACAGCTGTCAGTCATTGGCTTCCCGCTTGGGGAGCTGTCATGTCCATCCTTCATGTACAGCCTGTGGTTAAAACACTGCAGAGAATGTGTTGCTCCTCAAGCCGGCGCCTGCATTTTGAAATGGCCATCCCGCAGCAGATTTGGTTGCCTGTCAGCGTCCAACCTGGCAGACATTCTCCTCGTACGGGAGAGGAATTAATGCCTGACGCCAGATTGAAAACTACTTGGAGTGCTATTACACCCATTTAGGACTAACGAGTCCCTCTCTGTCGCACCTCTTAGAGCTCATTTGTTTTGAACTGTACTTTGAACTATTACCGTAGACAAAGTTTTTTCCCAGCTAATACAGTCCCCCCCCGCCCCCCTCCCCATGTCTCATTGCCAAAACTACAGGCCTGAGTCCATCTGTCAGAACAAGTCTCATCAGGGCAAGCCAGGCAGTGCTATCAGAAATGATGTGCTCCTCAGAGTGGGACGGCCATAACGCTCTTCACAGGTTGGGCTATAAACCGGCTTCATACATCACTAGTTTGACAGGGAAGCACGTCTGGGACGATCGGGAGGCACTCTGCATACCATAGGTAGCTAATGATGAAGATAACGGCGGTGGACTACTGGGACGAGTAAGGTGAGTGAGTAGGGCTCTTCCACATGGTGTTAATTAAAGGTCAGGTTGTTGCAAAGTTTCCCTCATAGGTACTTAAAATGTGTAGGATGTGGTTTATACATGAGGGAGCAAAGCCCTGCGAAGTTACACCGAGACGGTACAGGCAAGAGGTTTAGTGTTGAGCAAATGAAGTCGGGTGTCGAGGGAACCGAGCAAAGAAGAAGGAAAGAGAGAGATACGAGTGGTCAGCATCAAAAGGAATAAAGGAAAGCCGACCTTCTGCCCCGAGGAATGTCCCATGCTGCTTTGGAAAGGCCTCTGGAAAAACGTTTCAGGAGCTTCATTCTACATTTTCAATACGCCCAGTGTATTTCTGTTATATGGGTAACAAAAGATGATGGCTGCTCCTGTAGTTCAAAGCCAGCTGAGGGAAAAAGAACGAGCTCAGGGTCTTCAGCGATTGTGTGATGTCAAACAGATAGTGTTTTCAGAATTGTGCGAGCACTCTTCTGAGATGTTTCTTCTTACGGGATGAGAGGATTTGTGGAGGCCATCTATCTTCCTTTGATAGATATGTGTCTGTCTCTTTTTAATATGCTGTCCTTTTTTTAATATAAAAAAAATAATGTCTTACTTTTGATTTTTTGCAAACAGTTGTCAGCTTTGGTTTTATTATTGTTGTAAAGTCCGTTTTAGGCTCATTTGGCTTTTGAAACCTGCAAATGACTCTGCACTGCTTGGTATTCAGACCTTAGTTCCTTACCCAGCTGTACCAATAACACACAGTAACATCTACTGGGTGTTGGGTGACCTCACTCCAGCAGTGGCATACAGATGCAAGAGATGTACAAGGAAAAAAACATATTCAAACCCCAATCATATCATATCAATTCAGATTTGTGGGGAACCAATATAGTAGGTTAGGCATTATCACTTGTCAACAGGCATGTATAGCAGCTATAGTAGGAATATAGACTATTTACTGTATCTGTGAGAGATCAGCTTTGGGCACTGTTAAGTTCAGAAACCTTGGGCGATCGCGTGAAGAGAAGTCCAGGATTCAATTAGTTATAATTAAAAAGTATTTAATAAAAAGATGATGATGAATAGAATATAGTTCACGGTGAAATGTTCACGCGACTTGTTAAATACTCTCATTCGCTGAGCTTAAGGCCTCTCCATTGGTTAGTTTCCCAGCATGCAAGATAACGTAACAATAACATAGCATGCTAATGGCTAAACCCTTCACAGGGGCGGAGTCCTACTCAGGTAAACAGTCCTACTTCCTGCTAGCTTTCTTACTTCCGGTGTTTCCACCCTCCTGTGCTACAACGAAATAGTCCCTTCTTACAGCATGCTTGTTCCAAACTGCCACCACGTGCAAACTCCATTTGTCTATGCCCTCCATTTATTAAATTCACACCTGAACAATTTCACAGTAACAAAAAACACAGAGTCTTTCTACTATGCTACAAAACACATCTTCATAATCTTAATTAATATTCCATATTAATTATTGTTATCCTTCATAAGTATTGTAATTTAAACAGTAATTCTTTATATACATGTGCAAGTTAAAATAAACTATTACAACTCTACAGCGCGCTCACCTCTGCTGTATATAGACCGGCATGCCAAGCATTTTCCTCGTGTAATCCCGGTCCTCCACTAAGTATCAGGTGTGATAAACCGCCGGCCCCTAAGGGGAAAGTTTGAGAAGACTGTTTTGCTCTGAATGGTTTCCTCGCAATTAATGTGCATACATTTAGTGTCTCCCGCCTCAGACGTTTATGCAGCAGCGTTCGAGGGCCCTATTTCTCGAAAGAGCAATATCAATCGCAACGGAAGCAGCTGATTGAATCGCGGCTAAATGGAAAGCACACGCCCCCTCGGGCCACGGAGGCTAACCTCTCCAACCTCAGCTCGGTGTACATTGTTCCTCACAAGCTCAAGCCCCCTGGGAGACGGTGAAGTGTGAAGCTGGAGGTGGAGAGGGAAGACGTCTTTAGGTCATCCAGGGCAAACACACACACACACACACACACACACACACACACACACACACACACACACACACACACACACACATACACATACACATACACGTACACATACATACATACATACATTCGCACTCTCACCTTTCCAGTCGCCATGTTTCCATCTTTTTTCAATTACAGAGCTTCACATCTGCTGATCATTTTTCAGTCGAGCGTGAAGCCGGCTTGTCTGCCCCACCCACCACCCCCCATCCTGCCCCCCGCACGCACACACACACACACACACGCACACACGCACACATGCTCAGCCTCAACGCCATTCTTCACATTATGCAAATCAGGGCCGACGATCAGAAGATTGGGAGAGGTTCCCGCAATCTCAACACCCACAATGGTGGCCGTGATGATAAGGACGGGGATGACTGTAGAGGTCCAGTATTGTACTGTGCGTTGCCATAGTGACCATGCTAAGTCACTTAAGGGGAACAGCTGGAGCTGTGGGAGGATGGATGTGTAATTGAGGAGAGCGAGAGAAGCTGAGGAGGAGATGGAGACATGATGGGAGGCACATGCACCGAAAAAATGATATCAGCCACTCGGCAAAGTGTTTCGATCTGTGCTGCTGGGAACGTTAATAATATTAAACAAGTATGGTAATGTTTCCGTGTCGGCAAGTGTCTTCTGTGATGTGATCACGCAAAGACGGCAGATATTTGAAAGACATGCTGGTTGGCAGAGGTTTTAAAAGCTTTCAAAAAGAGGCCCCTTTAAATACGTTTAATTTGTATTCCAGATTCTGTTTAATTTTGCCCCAAATTCAGTGTGTTAAAATTTCAGTTTGTCTGAATAGTACGAGTCCATTACATTTTTGAGAGAAAATGTTTAAATATGTAATGAATATCAATTAATTTGATTGAAGTAAATTGTATCAGATAAAGCGATTCAATAGAGTTTTAAAACAAAACACACCTTCCTTTTGTACGATGAAATGCTCTAATATTGACTTAGCTTGTCAGTTTTCTCAAGTTTTTGGATGACTAACAGGCGACCCCTCCCCCAAATCAGTGTCTTGCGTTTTCATTGGCTGTAGCTCCCCGACAGGTCAGATGTTTATCCCAAAGACGTAATGAATGCTTCACATTTTGGCATTCTGCATTTTACTGCCAATTCATCATCAAATCTCTCCGTTTCTGAGGCCTCTGTGAACGGGTGTCCTACAGGCGCTGGTGAGGACCGTACGATGCAAAACGTCCACACAATCATTTAGTTCTCGGCCTCCACCATTGGGGAGGACACCAGACTCAGTGTCTCCTGTGCCTGTTGGGGCTCAACCCTGTGGCTTCAGAAGCCTTGACCAGGGAAGCCAGGTGAGTCGTGTGGTTTCATGTAGCTATTCCATCACATTCATCTGGCTAAGCTTGAAAGTGCCCATCCTTTTGGAAATAAACGCCTGAATACAACATTTGTTCATAGGTGAAAGAGAGAAAACGTCCCATTAACGTCTGGAAGTGTTTTAGAGCACGAAAGCGACATCACAAGAAGCAGCGACCGAGGAAGGATGATGACAGGCGATCAGTATTCTTCTTGAGATTCATACCTTTCAGATACTTTTGCATATATGAAATGCATGCACCTGTTCCACTGGGGCGGATTTCAGCTGTTCCGCTTTAAAGTGTCTGGTTAAAAAAAAAAAAAAAAAAAAGAGAAAGCAACAAAAACTATTTCAGCGCTCTGAAGCAGAGTTGGTATCTGACAGCGGAGCATCGGCCCGTGAGCTCGGCACAGAGGAACCCAGCAAACGCTGTCAGCTCTGATCCCATTCCTCCAGGAGGAGCTGGGACTTCGGGAAGGCACTCCAACCACAGTCACTTCACGCGGCAAAGCAAAGTTACCCCCCCCCCCCCCCCCCCCCCCCGCCCCTCTCGTATAAGTTCGGGAGCGCTGTCTGATCACGGCCCGACTTGGTTGAGTGCATGCTTGGATGGAAACGTGTGTGGAGAGCGTGACCGACTGGACTGTTGGCTGCAGTCCAACGGCTGACTAACCACTTCTCCTTGACCTCTGTGGAAAACGTCACAAGGTCAAGGAAAGATGGGAAGAAGAATTCATGAGGAGTTAGGAAAAGATAACCACGGTGTTTAGCAAATCCAACTCCACTTTCACTAACGACGGGGTTATGGTGCGACAGCAGGCGGATGTTTGTGACGTCAGCCTGCAGCCGCGAAACTACGTTCTGAAGACTAGGTTGGAATAGAAATGAAAGAAATGAAAGCAAGGTATTTTTCACAGAGTACAAAGCTACTGAACTGTCTCCTTGTTCCATTTAAAACATGCTGAATTAAATACTTTATCCCACTAACAGTGTGTGTCATATATGTTTATACATGTTTATATGTAAGTTTGATCACTTTACAGCAGTTTGATCACTTTACAGCAGTTTGATCACTTTACAAGTTATGCTAATGGTTATTTACATGATCTGCGTTTCTCGGTCATGATCGCTTGTTCTCCTGAACGGCCGAACTCGGCTAAAGCAGGAAGTGTCACAACACTATGTTCTCCAGCTGCCTGCCATTCGGTGCAATTCATATCTTAAAAAACAGAAATTGCTCGTTAATTTAAGTGGTCTGTGGACCGAAAATTAAATCGAGTCAATTGTCGTTCCAAAATACCCAAACCCTTGCTGGTTCCGGCTTCTGATTTTGATTGTCTCTTTCCTTTCTCATCCCTGTGAATTGAATATCTTCACCTGCAGACTGAAACAAAACAATCACTCTGAAGGTTTCAGAATACTGAGACAATCTGGGAAAAAACAGCAACTGAAGAATCAGCAGTGGAAACAATCTGTCCTAATTCCAATTTGATTGGCTTTTCGGCTTTGACGATGACGAAACTGAGGAATGTTTTATTTCTTTTTCTCTCTGCCCCGGAGCTTTTCTTTCCTCTCGTCTCCCTGCCAGCAAATCAGTGGTACAGCCGATAAAATGGTCGAACATGGAGCCTCTGGCCGTGTAGCTCTCCACTATCCCCGGGAATCACGCCGGTCCTCCTCACTCGCTGCGTAGATGAAGGCAGGCTGTCGGTGCCACGAGATAAGATAGCGGAGCAGAGGAAGTCCTCTGCCTCGAGTGAATATCTGTATCCATGCAGAGGAAACAGCTGGAACAGTACCACATACCTCCCCACCCCTTCCCACGGCTCTCTGAGATTCCTCCCTCGTCAGGTTGTTTTGGGCTTTGTTTGGCCTTTGGGTGGAATAATCTCAATGGAAGAGGAACACCTGCTGGGAAAAGTGCATCCTGCAGCATCCCCCGTCTTTTTCTCGACGTGGCTGTTATTTCTTTTTTGCTGTGAGCGGGGCAACATTTGTCTGTGAAAACCCTCCTGTTTCTTGCCAGTCGTGTGTATGGGTACGCAATTGTTTCCCACCCCCCGATGATTGTCTGCATATGTCCCTGAGTTTAGTATTTTACTGCAGGGGTGTGTGTTCTTTGTCTGATAAGTGAGTTTACAGCAGCAGCGGCAGTCTGAGACTATACAAAGACCATTTAACTTGACTGCAGGGAACAGGAACGCTGCGGTCATCAGTCCGATACCCACAATGCACGTTTCGCCTTTATGGACGGAGCAGAGGCCGGCTGCCGCCGCCTGGGTGAGAGAGACGGAGCTCTTTCTCTGCAAGGAGAAAGTGGCGGGCAAAAGAGAGGCATTTTGAAAAGAGTCTGGAAGTCGAGGGGTGTTCACGCTTTGGGCTGCTGTTCTGGATGTGGAGCCGCTAGGTGACGGCGCTCGTCCAGAGTGCCTCACATTAACCTGATTGAATGACACATTAATTGTACTTGAATGACATTTCAAGTACAAATGGCCCCCAGTGGGAGTATAACTCTAAACGCTCTACCCAGTAAGCCACAGCACCGCTGCTGAATTATTGAGGAATGTGTTAAATAACAAGGCATTTTTACATTTCCAGACTTGCGGGTCTGGAGGGGAATAATAGCCAGTGTCACTTCCAAACGAGCAATGACGAGCGTCGGGTCTTTGCCAGGACAAACAATAGATGCTTCAACGTTCCCGTCTCGTCTCCTCAGCGAGCTCGCCGTAGCAACGGAAGTGCGACACAAATACGACTCTCTTTGTTGCGCGGTGTATCTGGAGGAAGATTGTTGGCATCCGTCAGCGGTAACGTGTGAGTTTTGTAAACTAATTTGGCACAGCCTCACTGTGTCTGATTGTTGTCGTTATATTGTGATTAGTTGCCTGCATGGTGCAGTTGCAATGCGTTGTGGCGTCCATAAGCGCCGGTTATCTAAAGGCCCAGTTTTGTATGTTTCTGGCCCAACTTTGGTCGTTCATGTGCGTGTCTTTATAAGCAGGAAGCAAACAAACCAATAATTGAACAATTACAATGATTTTTATTTCACTCAAAGCGTAAAGTTGTATTCCATAAAAAAAAAAGCTCAAGCTCCCAGATAGATTGCAGGCTTTTTAAAGCAATTGTTTACATAGTGGCTTCGGATAACGACTCCCAGGTCTGTCACGTGATGCTGCGGGGGGCCAGGAAGACTCTTTAGCAAAAACTTAGATTGGATAATCTTTTTTTTTTAGAGCTATATCAACTTCCTCATTCAAATAACTAGGTCCTAAAAGTTGTAAAATGCCAAATCCAGAGTAATTTGGGCTTGGAGGCAGAATTAAAGGATACGCCCGCTGGATTGCCAGAAACAGGAATCGGCAGCGTCCTCCCAAGCTGTTTCCAGTTCTCTTTATACATCCATGGCAAATCTGAATACATCTTTTTGCCCTTAATGTAGATGTTTTCCATTGCAAAGTTTTGCATCTAGCATGTTTTTGAAATCGGCCGACCCTCGTCGCCGGCGCAGCATTATCTGTGTGTTCATTTCATCGGCAGTGCCGTCTGAGGATACAGCAGCTGGAGACCCACTTCATCAGGCTATAATTAACTTTTACATTTAATTACATTTCATATATTTTGGCAGACGCTGTTGTCCAAAGCGTATTACAATCAGTGCATTCAACCCACGTAAGAGCAAGAGCTACATATCACTCAAAGCTGAGAGTGTGTCCCATTTAACCAAATAACTAAAAGCATTACAGTGTTACAGTAGGATTATTTAGCCCGTCCCGACGAGATGATGATGACACGAACCATACGCCAACGCCGGAGCGACCACCAAGAATGTGCAGGTGAGCGAGTGGCTTCAATCCCTCTGAGTTTGTGTGTAATGACTCGTAGATATCGTCTCGCAGACACTACGCAAGGGTAAACATCCCTAAATCCAAAATGTGCCAAGCCGATCCAGACACACCCACGCTGCAGCTGGAAGCTGTCAACATAACCGACCGGGAAAATATTGACTCGGAAAAGTTTGTGTACTTTGTCCTCACGATGAGTAATAAAAAAGAAATAGCATTCAGCTCCACACAATGCAGAAAAGGTGCTCCGCCACCTCGAGACGCCGCATCTCTTCCACACACTATTGTGATTATATAGTCGTGTGTTGAAATCCCCTCACCGGCTTGAAAGCTTTATTTACCTGGTGGCCTATTGCAGTGAATGATCTTCTCATTAAGCTGCAATGAATCTGCCTCTGGGTGCTCCTCAGACCGTCCTGTTGCCAGGCGCCACTGTGTATAATCCCCTTGTAATACTAGAGGCTGTCGTGTATGTTTAGCGTTTGTCAGCAAAAATGGAAGCGGACTCTTCCTCCAATAAGCACAAAACACTCCTCTAATCCAATGCTAATTTGCCCTTTTGTGAAACACACCTTCCCATTTGCTAATCACATTGTGGAGGAGGGACATGACACGTTGGACATGATCCACTTTGAGTGATTTATTAAACGTGATCTGTGCTAATGAACGCCGCCGCGGTCGCCTCTTGAACTAATATTCATGCCTCTGGGATATATTGCGGCCGACTTCATTAAACCGCCAATTAAAACCGCGAGAGCCGATAATCCTGAAGGGCTTCATCCGGACGGACAGTAACTGCTCGGCCCGCGCTGCAGGACCACAGCGGAGGGTTCCTCCCCGTAATTGGTTGTCTGGTGGTGTTGTTTTTTTTCCCCCGCCACCTGTTTGCTTTGGTTTGCCACGGGTGTTCAATTCTGGGGTCAGGAGATAAAAGCGGCAGTGGGAACCGTGTTTACCTCGAAGATTCAGCGAGTGCTGCTTCGTGTTTGCTTTGTTCTCCGGCCTTCTGGAGATGTGAAAATGGCCCAGCTCTTGGCTGGCCTTTTTTTTTTCTTCTTCTTCTTCTTCTTTGTCGATGTTTCTAGTGTGCGGTGCAGTGCTGTGATATGGAGCAATGTTTGCAACAGGGGGACGTGGTGCGTGACAACTGGGCCCTACAACAGTGTGCAGCCTTCGCAGGATGCCATGAGTTTCTGAACCAACGTACCCGAGTCCAGACGGACTCTGCCAGCTCCTGAACATTGTTTCCCCTGAAGGCTTTCCTCACCAGACAGACAACAACACCGGCCGTTTGCTCATACGTGGCCTAGAAAGCACCATGTTCATGTTTCCCAGACGAGCAACCTCTTGTGTCCATGAGCACAGCCTCTCCTTGAACCGAAAGGTCTGAACAGTAAGATACACGTGGAAACTAGAAAACGGTTCTTTAGGTGGTTTCTTTATTGCTTCTTGGCACAAATAGCTTTTTTTTTTTTTAAAGTGTGCCTTGCAATTATTTCTCTTTCAATTTATTTCAATGTAGTTTTTTAAAAACACAATACACCCTATTCTGGCTATGGAAATGCCAATTTTCTTTCTGCTTTCAGTCCAGTTCTAATCCCGGGAGTGGAGAATAACATACCCTAATATTATTCAGACTGCAGACAGTGCCCTCGGTCCATCAGTGTTTCAGTAGTAAATGGTGCCAGTCCTGGAATAAAAGGCCTTTATTTGCTGCATTGTGGGAGAATCATACCTCCTTTCCATACCGCAGACATGAATAAAAATAAAAAAAGGAGCCACCCCACATTATAGCTACAGTCTGAAACACACACACACACACACACACACACACACACACACACACACACACACACACACACACACACACACACTCACACACTCACACACTCACACACTCCCAGTCAGTCATTTGGCATGTGTCATTTAGGAGTTCCCACTGACTGGCAGCCTTTGACATGGTAATGAGTTCTCTTAGGACCAGACGTTCCCTGACAGGGTTTAGATAAGAGGACAGTTTAAAGACTAAATGACTGTCGGACTTAATTGCAGCGTATATATTTCCCTCACATTTGGCTCAGTGCGGTCTGGTTTACATAGGCCTGTCTTTGAAATTACAAGCAGCCTCTTCAGCAGCAATAAAGTGAATGAACCGTAAGCAGTGTCTTTTCCGTTTTCTGATAACTTTTCTTAACTTTTTGTTGAAATTGATGCTTTAGTTTTGCGTTATCTCAGGTCCCCACAGACTGCACACAGCCAAAACATTTGCAGTCAAAGCCTCTTTTTTTTCTTCTTGGGAATAGTCCTTCAAAAAAAAAAAAAAAATAAAGTACAAAGAGATAAAGAAACAATGCTGATTTCAGTTTTGACATATTTACAGACATAAATAGCACCGAAAATAAATTAAATGCAGACAGAATCTATTTTCTATTCCTCTTGATATCACGCTGTGTTGGAGGCAAATGAGTGAAGGAGAAGGAAACCAGTTTCCATAACCTATTTTCTGGCCCTTCAGGCTTTTCATCCTGCTGTGCTCACTCAACAGATTGTGTTGATACTGAGGTGGGTACTCAAGTGTCACCTCATCCTCCAGTAAGAATCTACCTGCTATTGATGCAAAAGTGATGTCTGGCACATAATCAAGTCGGTCTGTGCTTGTTTTTTTCGCAGAGCAACTTTGGCTTCCACTTTCCCCGTTGACAGTTGTCTCTAATGTAATGTGGCGTGAATATTTACTTTGTGAATAGAAATGGGCAAACAGCCCCATTTCTAAAGTTTTATTAATATGACATTTTTTGTCCGGGTCAGAGAGACTGCGGCCACCACTGGTTCAGGTTCTGAAGCTGAAGCGGTGTGCATAGGACTTGGCAATACAGTATGGAAACATTTTCCAACCGGCCAATGTCTTTTGCCGATACGTTTCCTTGTCTTGGCATGGATGATAAACTGGTGAGGAAGCTGGCTTCTGTAATTGGACATCTAGCTTTAACCTCAGCCTTATGAAGCTCTAGCGTAAGTTCAGACAGGAAGACCATCCCCTCACGCCAGGCGTAGGCCTCCCACTCATACTGCGTCACCGGCAGCGCACAGGCTATACCGGACGCCTCCATCAGGAGTGTCAAGAGCATCATACTCCGTCAGCTGTTCTACAGCGGGGTGACGCCAGCCAATAAGCGCCAAGCCACACCTTCGCGTTAGCCTATCAGCTCGAGCCGCTCCCTTTAAACATGCTGTATCCCCGCCTCTAGCTTCCTGCTGCTGTCTCACGCAACCCTCCACCTCCCCAGCACCATCCGCCTCCTCAGATCCAGCACCCAAACGGCATCTCCAGCAACTTCAGCAGAACCTCCAGCCACCACCACCAGTGTCTGGACTCCTCGAGGGGGATCCATAGATGGCTGCCGCTCAGGGCAAACACAGCGCCATCTCAAATCTCCTCGCTGAGTTCAAGCGCCAAATAAACTCTGTGTAACTCATGAACGTATCACCCGGCATAATAAATGTTAACTATTAATCACTCACTGTCTCTCCTGATTGAACTAGTACTGTATCATTTTGCACTGCATATTGAAGAGCCTTTTACAGGGTTGCCACTCTAAAAGAGGTCATTGGTAGAGAGACACAGTTTTGAACTAACTCACATGTTCAAGTCCCTTTTTTCCCCCCCTGTCTGAAATCTAAGTTTCATTGTTTTAAAAACGGCAGTAACGACGGCTGTGATTGTAGTTGAGAATAAGTTCAGTTCTAGAAATCATTTCCTATGAATCAAATACAACGTTCCCAGCTTTCTGTGGCCCTCATGACACCGAAGAATAGAAAGGATGATCTTGTTTCGACATAATCTGAGATTCCACTTTCATTCGAAGGGTTCATCGTCAAATGAAATCCACTCTGAACAAAAGAAAGCTGTAATCTCTCTAACCAATGAGGGCCATTAGGGTTTATACAGCAGGGCCCTGAAAATGAAAGCGTGCTGGGAGACATTCGTCGATACACCAACTGCCTCTGAATTGAGTTGGTCTCTGTATTCTTTTTGGGGATGAGGGGGATTTTCTCCTCCGACATGGTTCGATAAGAGCAAAGGAAAGCCTCCGTAACCCCCTCCTCCTCCTACGACTGAAGGTGGAGGGAATACCGATGGCGAAAAGGTAAAAGCTGGTGAAATTTCCTTCAATGACCTTGACGGCTTGATGGTCTTCTGGACTCCCTCGTGAGAGATGTTACGTCTTCAGTTCAGCTTCCCACAGACATGAGTGTATTGATTTATTTCACGTCCGCTAACTGAAAAGAGCCTCGGCCATTGTAACAGAGGTAGAAGACATACGAGCTCACGAGCTACATCGCTCCTCGGGCTTCAGACTGCAAGTCAGACGGGTATTGATCGGGGCTCAATTCCCGGCCACTCTCAAGTGAGACGGAGGGGAATTCTTGATCTGATTCTTTAGACGTCTCGATAAGCATCAGAATCAGAATCAGAATCAGAACCATTTATTGCCATGTATGCTTACACATACAAGGAATTTGTCCTGGCGGGAAGGTGCATACATTTAACATTTAACAATACACATTTAACAGTTAACGCAGTGCAATAAATGAGGATGAATGGATGAATGAATATTTACATTGAGACAGCAGCATAACAAAATACCAAAAATAAGATAAAGTGCATGGAATGTGCATGAGTGTAAGTGTTGTGTGAAAGTGGCAAGTGCAATGCCCAGGTGTCAAGTGTATTCAAGTCAAGTATAAGTATAAGGCTATGTGCAGGGGAGTGTCCGGTGGGAATTGTCTGGGGGTGACAGAGTCATTAGAGTCAGTGGGGGACCCGGGCTCTGTTGATGAGCCCGACTGCAGACGGGAAGAAACTGTTTTTGTGGCGTGAGGTCTTGGTCCTGATGGACCGCATCCTCCTGCCAGAGGGGAGGGACACGAACAGTTTGTGTCCAGGGTGAGAGGGATCAGCTACAATCTTCCTCGCACGCTTCAGGGTCCTTGAAGCAAACAAGTCCTGGAGGGACGGCAGATTGCAGCCAATCACCCTCTCGGCAGAGCGAATGATGCGCTGCAGCCTGGCCTTGTCCTTGGCAGTGGCTGCAGCGTACCAGACGGTGATGGAGGAGCAGAGGATGGACTCGATGATGGCATTGTAGAAGTGCACCATCATTGTCTTTGGCAGGTTGAGTTTCCTCAGCTGCCTCAGGAAGAACATCCTCTGCTGCGCCTTCTTGGCGATGGAGCTGGTGTTTAGTTCCCACTTGAGGTCCTGGGTAATGATGGAGCCCAGGAAGCGGAAGGACTCCACAGCTTTGACGGGGGAGTCACACAGGGTGAGAGGGGCTGGTGGGGCTGAGATCTTTCTGAAGTCCACAACCATCTCCACTGTCTTCAGAGCGTTGAGCTCCAGGTTGTTTTGGCTGCACCAAGTCACCAGGTGGTCAGTCTCCCACCTGTAGGCGGACTCGTTCCCCCCAAGAACGCAGCCTTGGGGGGAACCGGTGCTGATGGACCGAGAGGCTGAGACGTGTTTCCCCAGCCTCACGTGCTGCTTCCTGTCAGACAGGAAGTCTGTGATCCACTTGCAGGTGGAGTCGGGCACGTGCAGCTGGGAGAGCTTGTCCTGCAGCAGAGACGGGATGATGATGTTGAAGGCAGAGCTGAAGTCCACAAACAGGATCCTGGCGTAGGTTCCTGGGGTGTCCAGGTGCTGGAGGATGGAGTGGAGGGCCATGTTGACTGCATCGTCCACAGACCTGTTGGCTCTGTAGGCAAACTGCAGGGGATCCAGGAGTGGGTCGGTGAGGGTTTTGAGGTGGGACAGGACCAGGCGCTCAAAGGACTTCATGACCACAGAGGTCAGGGCGACGGGCCTGTAGTCATTGAGTCCTGTGATCCTAGGTTTTTTGGGGACGGGGATGATGGTGGAGGCCTTGAAGCAGGCTGGTACGTGGCATGTCTCCAGAGAGGTGTTGAAGATGTCTGTAAACACCGGGGACAGCTGATCAGCACAATGCTTCAGGGTGGAGGGGGAGACAGAGTCCGGGCCGGCTGCTTTGCGGGTATTCTGTTTTTTAAAAAGCCTGTTAACGTCTCTCTCTTGGATAATGAGGGTCGTCACTGTGGAGGGGGTAGGGGGCGCTGTGAACGATGGTTCAGAGGCGTGAGCCCCTGATGGGCTGGGGGAGGGAGGGCTGGTGGTCTGTGGCTGGTTGATGGGGCTGTTGATGGGGCTGAGGGGGATGGCGTCAGGACTACTCCATTGTCTTTCAAATCGGCAGTAGAACTCATTCAGCTCGTCTGCCAGGCGGAGGTTGTTCATGGAGTGGGGGGTTTTGGGCTTGTAGTTGGTGATCTGTTTGAGCCCTCTCCAGACCGACGCAGAATCACTTGCTGAGAGCTGGTGTTGCAGTTTCTCAGAGTACAGTCGTTTAGCGTCCCTCACCGCCCTGCTAAACCTGTATTTTGACTTTGTGTACAAGTCCTTGTCCCCACTCCTGAACGCCTGGTCCTTTTGCAGCCGTAGTTTTCTGAGTTCCGCTGTAAACCAGGGTTTACAGCGTTGTCTTTGACGCTTATGTCGAACCCGTGCGACGTGGGTATAGATGTATGACCTCAGAGCGAGCGGATGGAGAGAAAGAAAAGCGATCGGTCAGACGGGAGGAAGAATCTAGGAAGTGAGAGGGGAGACAGTGACAAAGTGTCCGAGCAGAAGGTCCTTAACTATGCATTAACATTGTGACAGTCGACAGAATAAATAGATTTCCCTTCTGTCCTATAGGACACACCAGGAAACTGTGCCAACAGCCTTGGGAAGTCTCATTTATCAAAACCAAACATCCTTTTTTCCTTTCCTGTGCGGAGACGGTCCAGATGTTGAAATGCCTTCTTAAATGGATGCAGTCCCAGACGTTTATTTTTATGTAACAGTTACGCAGGTGAGCCAAAACTAGTTTCTCTACTTGGCAAAAGAGAAAAGTGTTTGTGGTTGACTGCCAGTCTTTATGCGACAAAATGTGCACCTGAATTTTGTGAGCAGGTGTTGATGCAAAATAAAGCAACCAATAACTCGCCGTTATAAACTATCACTGTCAGACTCTGCAATGCAGCGTCCTCTCTGGTCACGTTTAAACTGTTTGCATCACATCCTCAAAGGCATGGAATAAAGCCAGCTGTTCTTGTGATTGTTCTTTCCCCCCCAACTATGCTTCTGTATACTGGATGCTCACTATGTGGCCAAAAGTTAATGGACAACGGGACAAAGTGTACGCACACTCTAATAACGGCACATTTCATTCCAAAAATAATGGACATTAATTAGAGGATATTACACCTTCCACTCTCCATTCTGTGAAAGCTTTCCACCAGAAATGGACTCGAGACGTTTTCTCCCGTTCAGCCACAAAAAGCATTAGTGAGTTCGTCCGCTGTTGTTGGGCGATGAGGCCCGGCTCGCAGTTCTGTCTCAAAGTTGATGGATGAGGTTGATCCTATGAAGGCCAAACTTTTTCCGCACAAAACTGGGAGAACTATTTCTTTATAAACCTGGCTTTGTGCAGCGAGGGGGTATTGTTAGGTTAAAAGGGTTAGCGGTATCCACATTTCTTTGGCCATAGAGATTATATGCCTTAAAATGACATGTCATTCTCAATATTTTTGATACATGAAAAGTGTGATTGGGAAAAAAAACCTTGATCATAAAAAACTGGGGGCTGTTTTGTGGATATAAAAACAGTAACTCTAACACGGCGGCAACTTCCGTCTATGAGAAGTGCCTTGAATTGTTTTTTTTCTAATAGCCGTCAAGGGGCGACTCTGGTTTCAGTAGAAATTAGATTGTATTGAAGTCTATGAGAAAAAATTATGGTTTAAATTGCTGGATTCAAGTATTCTTCACAGTATGATTTCTTTTTTAAAAGCCAGATAAATTGACAATAAGGCAATGGTCAAAATCCAAGATGGGGACGGCCAAAATGTCCGACTCAAGGCTTACAAATGGCAGTCCACAAAGCAATGGGGACGTCAAGGTGATTACGTGCACTTCTTTTATGTACGGGTACTTTGCTATAGGAAGTTCAGTCTTCACCTCGGAAAAGGACCACTCGTTGTTCTGAGCTTTGGAGATTGTCAGACTCGTAACTGGACTCGTAACTACTTTTTCTGCAGCGGCCTGCTCAAAAGAGAATGCAATGTGATTTTAAATTGGTTTTCCTGAGGAGTTTTATGATGTGTAGTTTTGCTTGCTACACCCATAACGTACGTGTCAATTTGTACTTTGGTAAGTGCTCGTGTGTGCTGTTCCTGCGTACCAAAATATATTCAATTGGAAGTTTTGGCTTTGGTTCAAACACGGTGCTGCGTCGCTGAGATTGATGAAACATGATGGAGCCCGTAGCGTCCTAAACACAAATGGTTTTGGAAAATGAAATGCCTTTTCATGAACAGCGTTGCTCGAGATTGAATCAGCCGCCAGTTTGTGGAGAAAATGAGAGAGGGAGGAGAGGCCGGAGTGATGTTGAAAGAAAATATAAGAGAGGCGGAGACGGCGTGTGGAGCAAGTGGGAACAACAGAGAAGAAATAATACGATAAAGTGAGAGTGAGTGGCGCCCAGATACTCTATCAATATAGCCGTGGGAGTGAGAAGTAAAAAAAAAAAATAATAATAAATAAAAAAACATCTGCGATAAGAGATTGGGAATGAAAATGTCCACAGATCCACTGCAATGACCAGCAGTAAAATATATAAGTGAGACTGGTTTGAAGTAAAATAAAAAGTAAAAGGTGGCGGTGCGTGGGAGAAAGTGATGAAAGCTTCGGGGTTGACGAGTAAGAGGGGAGTGTGCGGCGGTGGAAGGAGGTGAGGGAGACGGCCTCTCCGGGGACCGACTCGGGGGACAGGCGGTGGCTTTGGTCATAGAAGAACGCCGTTATTACGAAGTGAGGTTTCATGATCGATAGCGATACGCCTGAGAATATGCAGGTTGTACGAGTGGCAGTTTATTTTCTAATCATGGAAAGTTGTCTACTTTGTACATACTTGATTTATAGTGCTCACACTTTTTTTCACTATTTGTTTTGCCCATTGCTTGATACAAATGCATTATTTTGGAGTAATTCCATTTGAGATGCAACCTGCTCTATCAGCTACCTGATGATGAGAGTAGGTGGAGAGCAGCAGCTTATAGAGTGTGGTACATATATTTTAAACAATGCTACTGTACAAAATTCCTGTTTGCTCCGATTCTCTCACGAGGTCATAAATTGAAACACATTTACATTTTTATCATTGTGTTGAATATCCAATTATGCAAAGTATGCTGTGGTTGTTGAGGACTTGTTGGAAACACACAACATAAAACAAGGAGCACAAAGATGGTTGACGACAAAAAATAAACAGAATATGTCTTGCATAGATTTTGTCGGGAAACAAGGAAAGTAAAACTAGATCTGAAGAGGAGAGTCCTCTTGTTTCCTCCTGCGGTGCAGAGCAGGGTGAGCTGTGGAGGCCCAGCTCGTCCTCTTCCTGCCTCTGATTGTTGGCTTTCCTTCTCGCTAGTTCGATGGCTGTCCCCCCCCCCGGGGGGGGGAAGTCTGCTTCCTCCTCTTTCTGGGTGATTTATGGTCGGGCTGATTGGTTGATGGATCTCAGGCAGGGTGCAACATACCATTACCCAGCTGCCATATGGCTCGTGAGTGTTGCAGTGTTACCAGACACTCAGCAGATAGCCATGAGTTGTTCTGCTGGTGGGGGATGCCGATCGTTTTGGCCCTTTCACCAGTATGTGGCTGGTAAAAGGTCATTTTGAGCCCTCTTCTTAGGTGTCTACAATCTGTCTTTTTTTTCTGTACAGCCATATTGCATTTATCCACCTTTATCACGCACAACAAGAGCGTTCAGGTGCACAAAGGTGATCCAACGTTTAGAACTCCTGCTTCCCTGGTGTTGTGTGCAAGTATGCACGGTAACTTCAGCGTCTCCGTGAAGGTTAAGACCACATGCATTATCCTCCATCAGCCACCTAATGACAACATGACATTTTGCTCATTTAAGAGACCTTGACTTTCAGTTTCCGTAATTATGAGCTTAATGATCTGAGCTGTTCATTAAACTTCATATTCTCACAAAATGATTGCTTCTCCCACCCCCCATCTCTCGTTCTCGCTCTTTGTCTTGAATATTCTTTTACAGCTCCCCTTATCCTTTTCCCTCTTCCCAAGAGAAGACAGTAATCTGTTAGCCATCGAGAGTATTTCTGACCGGTTACGCATGACGATCAATGTGAGGGTTGAAGAGCTGGCGGACGAGCATTGAAAACATTCCCGTTCATAATCGATGCGGCAACTGGTCGGCTTTCTCGAAGAGACCACCGATCAAACTATTTAGGACGAGTATCCACTGATAACCATTGTTGGCCTATCGATCGAAGCACCCCCTGGTGTGTGTGTGTGTGTGTGTGTGTGTGTTTGGATCTTTTATTTGGCTCTCCATACATTCAGCCTCCCTCAATGGACGGTCATCAACACAAACGCAGGCTTTCTTTGTGCTCGCCTGGCTTCTGGCTTCCAGCTGATATTTGTGTGTGTGTAAATAGCACCGCTGGCTGAGGACGCTATTGTGCCGTTGCTTCGACATCTTTGTTGCCACGATGATGGATTATTCTGGAAACGCGAGAATAAAAGAAAGGAGGAAAAAAAGGACCTTTCGGAAAACAACGAGCCGTTTATCAGGAAGTAGATGCTTTAAATGTGAGACTGGCTTTCGCATGATGGATGAGTGTATTCCTGGACTTCAGTATTCTTTCTCATTTCATTTCACTTTGTGTACTTGGACGCTAATATCCTGTCACTGTATGGCACTTCAGGTGGTGTCAAATAAAGCCCTTCAATTGTGTGAATCCGCATTTCTGCAACGTTGCTGTTTTTCTAACAGCATTTTAGGTGCAAATTCAGGAGGCAGGCCTCGGAGAGACATTAGGGATTACTGCAAATGACCTGAAGTGAGTCACGAGCCTCTGAGCTCATTAAAAACACGCTCACCAGCCCGTCTGCTGTGGAAGACGCTGCTTTCGGGGGGAGAGGGAGTCTGACTGAATACATTGCCAGTTATGTAAAATGAATTCCTGGCACTAATGTTTTAATAGCATTCATATCCTCGTGCTATTCACCGTATCGCTGCTGCATCTGGGGCCGTACCGGACATGTACGCTCATCAGAGTGCAGCGCTCTCTGTCGTGTTGTGCCCCACACACTCGGTTACATTGCGTTGTAATCATTTCCATGGAGGTCAATCACGCAATCCATCAGCAACGTTTCTGTGCAGCAAACGTCAGCGTTACAGCTCCATTACAGCACCGCCATCAAATCGCTCGTAAATCTCATTCACGTAAACATCAAAGCTCTTTTAGGACTCCAGAATAATAGACGTGCTCGAGCTTTTCTTTCTATTACTTTATGAACATGTCTCCTGTGGGTTTGAGTGCGTGTGCGCTCTGCCGCCGGTGGCAACAGGTTGTCGTCGTTATTAAGAAAAGCGACTCTTTCTTCCCTGAAGATTACACCACCGAAGGTGCCCGCTGTGCAAAGTTAATCATCATTATTACAGTCCACTTGAGAACAATAAATCTTCCTCCGCATCAGTGTACAAACTATAATTGCATCCAAAAATGAAAAAACCAACAAACAAATCATCACATTTCTGCTGTATTGGCGTTCCCTCTTTCGGATGGCCTTCGCACACTAGACTGTACAGGAAGGTCCAATTCTTATTAGCAATCATCCTCATGACTGGTGTGTGGGATGTAATATGTGCAATGCAGTATCTAGTAGAATAGTGTCAGATCTACAATAGTTTTTCTCTTAAATTAAAAATTTTTTTGGGGATGAATTGTTTCGTAATCGTTAGTTAAGCACTTCGACTCATAATTTCACAAACTGGACGGGAGCTGGGAAATTATGAGATGACCCTTGGCAAACATCACAGTTTTTGTTCATCAGTCAACACACACACACACACACGCACGCACGCACACACACACACACACACACACACACACACACACACACACACACACAGGAGGTGATTGGTTCCTTTGTTCCAGCTCCTCCACTGAGTTCTGTGATCCGTCGCCTTCTTTTATTCTGCGACTGTTTCAAACACTCACAATCACTCTGTGAACGAGGCGGGATGCTCTAGTTCTGATGTGATTCAAGGGCAAAACAAACCAGTGTTGATGCTGAACAATCTGAATAATTGTGATTATTTATTGAATGCGCGCTGACAGAATGGTCTTCTGTATATTCGTACAAGTTAATTTTATATATAGACACAGACGCACATGGTCAGCTACAGAAACTGTTCATATATGTGTACCATAGAGCTGTAGCAATTACTTGATTAAATCAGTAACTGATAAACAATTGATTCATTATGTCATATTCTTTTTTTAAATTTAAAACAAATGCCTTCCAGCTGCTCAATTATAATGATTTCTTTTGGTCTTGGTCATTTGATTAAATGCCCTTTTAGTTTGTTTTAGTTTTACCTGAGCTACACTACACTTTGCTGGCTGGGTGCCTTTTTATATTGAATTTATTATACGATCCACAAAAGGGATTTTGATATATTAGGTTTTCATTTCAGGTCTAAGCAGCGATTAACTAAATTAAAGCATCTTGGAGCTTGATGTTTACACAAAGGAATTCTTAGGAAACTGTTTGTTACTTATTTACTGACTCCACATGAAGAGCCACACGTTTTATTGCCGTTATAAACCTAACTCACTGCTTTCATGTGAACGTGTGTGTGAAGTCTTTTTTCAAAGGGGAAAAGTGTCCTCAGTGACCCCACAGCAAAGGGCGATGCGCAGACAGGGACGGTGATCGAGGAACTCAACAGGAGGAATATTGAAGAAACATGAATGATGACATTCACAATAGGGATGCAACGATACCACTTTTTACAAACTGATACAAGTACGAGTATTTTTATTTGTGTACTTGCCGATACCGAGTACCGATACCGATACTTCTTAGATTTGGTCTCCATGAAAGTGCAATTAATTTGGAGGCAGATTTTATTTTATCCTCTGCAGATTATGTCAAGCCTATAGTACAAAATTAACAGAAGGCTATCCCAAGCTTTAAACTTCTTGTGGAAGTCCCTCTAATGTCGGACCATAAAACGCCCCCGTGTCCGGGTTCATAATGTAAGCGATAATATTAGGGATCGAGCAATTATATAGGAAGCTGTGTTCCAAGTTATGTTTCCGGTGCTTTTATTGTGGAGGGAGAAACGGAAAGGAAAAGAGTGGAATTGTGGGATATACGTGTGTGAAGGAGATAAAAAAGTGGTTCAAGTTACCCTGGAGCGTGTTTTCATTTTATTATAATTACAAATATAGACACACAACAGACACTCGGCTACAATAATATCATCCGTAGCCGCACAACAGCGTCTGAATGAGGCCGCTGCCAGCGCTACTTCAGGTGGACCAGCAACAGTTTGATTCAAACCGGCGGGACGGCAGTAATTTCCGCCGCGTTGGGTGTGAACGCACCATTACTCTACACACCTTGCCGCAAGAGAGCGACGAAAGAGCCGTATGCGGCTCTGGATCACGGGTTGCCGACCCCTGCCCTAGACGTTGAAGTCAGGTAGGACAACAAATCACATTTTTTCTCCACAAAGCGCGACCAGTTTGTTGTAGTGAAATACTGTTGAGTGGTATCGGTTCTTGGTATCGGCAATTGAAACCGATACGAGTACGAGTATTTTAACGCAGTATCGACCCCCAATACCGGTATCGGTGCATCCCTAATTCACAAAATAATGTCTCTGTTCAGATTTTGATTTCGAGGCGATCCAGCAAAAGCAGCAAGCGCCGCCACCGATGTGGCGGCATCGGCCAACTAAATGGTGTCTGTGTGTGCGTTGTGTGTGTGTCTGTCTGTCTGTGTGTCTGTCTGTCTCACTGCTGTTGCCGGTCTGGATTCCTCACTTCAAGCCTCGCACCGAGCAGATTTCCCTCGAGCAATCAGGTAGCAGACCAGAATTAAATCTGAGCAAACGAGGTGAAACGTGCAGCCTCTCGGGGGCGGAGGGATTCACGGCTGCGTTTTTTTCTCCGCCGGCCAGTGAAGCATTAACGAGCGTCCACTTTCAGAAGCGCAGTAATGCATTGTACTGGCGAGCTGGCGTGGCGATGGCGCTCGTGGACTCGAACAAGAGATGCAGAGATAATGTCTCTCCAGACAACCGTGACAGGAGCTTCTATACAACACAATTACAACACTCATCCAGAATATTCTAATACAACCAATAAAATGCAGAGGATTCTGGGAAAGGGGGGGTAGGCAGCCACCTAAGTGCATCCTTGCCCTTGGATATGAACAGAGGAGCCGTACAATAACAGGTGTACCTGTTGTGTATTTGATATGCAAACGCTGTGTGTCCATGCTGCTGACTGGAGGCGCTCTCGGCTCCATTAGAGGCAGCGGAGGCGCTGGAATCCACCTCGCCTCTGATCTGCGACGTGCGAAATTGACCTCGCTCTGCCGACCGGGCTGCGGCACGTTGCATCGGATGGGAACGCCTGCTGTACCATCAGGATTCTGTTTTGAGATGACGAAGGGGGCAAAAAGAAAACGAGTTCAACTCACGCAGTGTTTTAATGTCTTCACACAATTTGAGTGCAGCTGCGTTGCGGCTGACCGTATGGAGGGAGAACGCCACGGGTCACACGCTTAGAGCCTCGCTCCGAGGGGTTTGATGGTCGTTCGCTTTTTCCAGCAAACTTTAAACGATCTTGCCGAGCTATTGAACCTGAGCACTACATTGTGTCGTAGCATTGATTTGACAAAAACTGTTAAGTGCAGAAAGCTGATACGCAGTAAAAGCTCTTGTCCCGCTGGTCATAGGGTGAAATGCTGCAGTGGTGGAAATGGTTGGTGAACCCACACATGATGGATATGAGATAGAGACATTTCATTTTCCAGCAAAATATATAGATATGTATAGAGGCTAACTAGCTAAACCTGTACTATATATTGTTAACGTGGTGCTACAAAAAATGGGCAGAAAAGCTGCATTTTTGTTTGCAGTAACCACCGGTGATATTAAAGGTCATCCCTGGTTCAATCTATTTCTGACTGGGAACCGAACGAAAACACCCCGTTGTTGTCCCTGGTTATCTGTTCACACCGAGAATGTCACGGCTTTAAGCACAAGTCAGGACGGACGCACTGTTTCAAACAGGGAGCAAATGCCTGAACGTCTATTTTAGTCATATTCTAACGCTATCCTCTAGCTACACATCATGTAGCTAGAGGATAGCGTAATCGGCGTAATCAACTATTAAATCATTTATTTTCTGTCTGCCCCCTCTCTGCAGTACGAGTTCAAGGTGAAAAACATCAAGAAGAAGAAAGTCAACATCGTGGTGTCTGTCGACGGCGTGAGAGTCGCCTTGAGGAAAAAGAAAAAAGTGAGTGACAAACTGTTTCACTGTTTATTTAGATATCTAAGTGTCTCTTGTGTGCACTTTACCCGTCTGCTGCTGTAATCCTGCAATTTCCCCACTGCGGGACTAATACATTAATATCTTATCTTATCTTATAATTATGAGAAATATATAATATGTGCCTTCGCAGCCAAGTGCCCACGTTACCGCAATGTCACGGGTTCGCTTCCAGCCTCGGGACTTTTGTTGCGTTCGCCTGTTTCTCCCACTGTTTGCAATCTCTGTGTCAAAAATAAGCAAACAACTCAATATATAGAGAGAAATATATAAGAACCAGGACAGAACCTTGATCTTACATGATGGTGAGAAACTGCCGATCTGTCTTGAGTACCAACAGCTGGCTCGCTGCCGCTGGCTATGTACTGCTGCGTTTCCGTAGAGGACAAAAACCCAGCGAGCGCTCCGCACACCGATCGGCAGACATGATCCGGAGTAACGACGTGTTGTGAGCAGCGTATGGATCCTACTCTGTTTGCTCGGCCCCTGCCACGCAGCTCATTAGCTGCCTGCAGAAGCACGAACAGCTGGAAAGGATGAATTAGTGAGCGGGCGTTCAATTCCTGCTCCCCGTGTGCTGGAAGTCTCTTTTCCTGAAGCTTGAACTACTTGCAGCTCCCCCCCCCCCCCCCCCCCCCCTCCCTCCCTCCCTCCCATACAGTTATTACTCGACTGTTTGGCACATTGTGTTTCAATCACACTGTGGGGGTTTAAGTGCTAATAATTAAAGAACCATTCCAGGTGGGGGTGGAGATCGATCCTCTTCTCGACGGCAGACGGAGGTGGAGACGTAGTGAGGGAGGACAAAGAGCCTGAGAGGAATTGTAAATATGGGGGTGGGGGGTGGAGTCAGGACTCTGGCTGTGAATTGTTCGGCTGACATTTCAGAAATCCCGTCATTGAGGACTTGTTTGCATTGAGTCCGGCCTTCAGATGATATATGATGAGATATTCATAAATCTAAATTCAGTACAAAGCGGCTGCATTAGCTAGAAAGTTGCCACCGGTTGCTGCAAAAAACAAACAAATGTAATGAGTTGAAACTTATTGAACAAAAAAGTATCTATTAGAATTCATGGTCTAAACAATTGAAATGTTAGTGCTCCAGCTTGAGGCGGGGGGATCTGTTGCAAAGGGATGGCTTTCCCACACAGACATGAACATGTGGAAGCCCGTGGGACTTTGGGGTTCAGAGCCTATCAAACCTTATCACAGCCTGGCCTCACAAGTCAATATAAGTTCATTTGTCACGTTTATAACAATATTACACAATACATATGAACATAAACCATAAGTATGACTCAAAATGGCTGAGAATGCACCCCGAGTTTTGAAAGAATGCCGATTTAAAAAGCAAGATGCTACAACACTAAACTCAACAGTTTTGGAGTCCTTGGAGCCTACAGAGTTCTCCAATACCAACTGTTCCACTGTCACACAAAGCCTCGCAAAGATACACACAAGAATGTGTTTCCAGCAACAATAATGGAAATTGACTTACTTATGGCTAAAATATGAATATTCCAGGCGTTCCTCCTGCCTACACACAGCTAACAGCACGGAGCAACACGGATGTTATGAAACAAGCCCTGTACGAGAGCACCGAGGGGTTGACATGATTTCTCAAAATGTCTCAACTAAAATAATTATTTAAAATACTTAACTTTACTCAATTAAAGCCACACTTCGCACAGATACCTTTACCATATAGAACTATTTTATGTATTAAAAAAAGCAAAATAAAAATTAACTTTGAATTTATTTTTTCTATATATATATATATTTCTTTTCTTTTCTTTGTACTATCATAAACCAATATACCACTAACACATATATGGGCTTATTGTCTATCTTCACAGGGGTTTTCTGTATATGATACCTTTTTGCAATTATTCAAATAGACCTTGTGAATGAGGAGATAATCAGGATGTCGTATGAGATGCAAACCATTCGTAATTTTCGCCTCAGAATGGCTCGGGTGCAAGTGGCTTAAGTAACAAAGGCGGATGTATTGACCCTGACTGGTAATTACAAGCGGATGTACATCACAGCTGCACATTACTGTCATTAAACAGGGCCTTAATTGAGTTGTCTAAATGGTCCATTAAGGAGCCACCTATTCATTACACCAATAAAAGTGTGTGTGGATGGTCCCGCAGCGTACCCTCGTTCTACGGTTCCCATGATACCCTACGAAAGGTCGCTCCTCATTTCTCGTTTTTTTTTTTTTTTTTCCTACAACACACACAGTCTTTTCAGAATAAATTGAGGAAAATCGGTGAGATTCAGGCAATAGAACAAATCACGGCGCTTTATTTTCCCAATGTTTTTCCTGCGAATGCTGGCTGAGCCCATGTTTGGGATGGTACATGAATCGTGGGTAATATGTGGAATATTACTATGACCACATATTTCTCTCAGACCTGCCTGACGGCTTGACTCGTGTGGGTTGCATTCTGTGTTGAAGAAGTCATTGGATGGAGGAAGTTAAGGAAGCAGCTTTCCTGTGACCTTTCACCTCTATTATCCTTCAGCTAAGATCAGCTCTTTTTTTAAAAAAGAAAGAAAAAGAAAGAAGAATTCATGTTGTCCAGGTCGGCTTTCCACCGTTCAGTTCCAGATGGGGTGCGAGATCCTGAACCCAAACGAACCAAGGTAGTGAAGAAGTGCAGGGATTGAATGGCGGCCCCCGTCTGGCTCGTATGGGCTGATGATGTTGCTAGCATCGCCACCATCGAAGGCTCAATGTCAAATGACCTGCCGCTCTGGAATGAAAGGGCGGTCGGAGGACCGCCCGGGTCCTCGTCTCCTTTGGGTCCCTTTTTGCCGGGAAGCTGAAATGTCAAGTGTGCCTGTGGGCAATCTGTTTAGCGCATCTCTGAGTGTTGAGATGAAAGAGCAGCGATGGGCTTGTGATTGACTGATTGAGTCAACAATAGCTCTGCGGGGATAGAAACCAATATGAATAATTCCTGTGTGCTCGTGTTTTGTCATTTTGATTGTGACATTAAACTGGAACGTATCTTTTAAATAAATGGACAGACAAAAGGGAGAATGTGAATGAGGATGGAGGTGTTATGATGTGTGCGCCTCCTCCGGTCCTCAGCTGTGTGGAACAAAAAGCTTGAACTCTGCTTTTGTCTCCACAGAAGAAGGAGTGGACGTGGGACGAGAGCAAGATGATGGTGATGCAGGATCCCATTTACAGGTAATGTGGAGTTTGCATGTAACATTTGCGGCCGTGGCCCCTTAGAGGGTCGTCCTGCAAGCGCAAGGTAGCCGGTTCGATCCCCAGTCTCCCCATAGGTCACATGTCTAAGTGTCCTTGAGCAAGACACTGGACCCCCAGCTGCTTCCCAGCATCCCACTGCTCCTTGATTACTAAGGATGGGTTAAATGCAGAGACCAAATTTGTAAGTTGCTTAGGATCAGCGTCAGATAAATGAAATGTAACATTTCCTCCTTCTCTCGCTTAGCTACTTTATGTTTGCTTTTCATTCTCGTCTGAACCAATTTGAATCCCAACGTGATTAAACGCACTGCGGGGACTCAGGAAATGAGAATCCTCCGTCTCTGTCACCGCGAGCGCTGACATTTGGGAGAAAGAAAGGATATTGTAGATGTTATATTGTATTGTGGATATTGTTGATGATAACTTTTGCTCACAGGGCAGCACAAATATTTCAGAACAATAGATGAATAATTATTTGGTTGAGTAGAGGACCATTGATAACAAGGAGACGTGTGGAGTCAGAGATGCTTTTTTCTTTTTTAACTATGGCTGAGATATGCTAGACATATTGATTTGTTTTTAATATTGCATTTTGAGAAAAGGCAATTTAGGAGAGGCTGCAATAAAGGCCATTTTGAAAATGTATTTTAATAATGCATGGACTAAATGAGCATAAAAAAGTTACTGTCGCCATCACAATATTGACACTTTCAGTTTTAATACCTGGAACTATTTGGGGATATTATCACCTCAACTTGTCCGTAGTCCGTTAAAAACACCATAAAAGTGTATTATTAAAATGACTCCTTAATATGGTCAATATTGCTCTGGACCTGTTTGACACATTTTAACAGAGACTTATGGAGAACCAAGAAGACAATATAGAATTGAATCAAGATTACACAGATCAGAGTGATCAATAGACCCGACCTCGGGGACAGACGTGTGTGTGTGTGTGTGTGTGTGTGTGTGTGTGTGTGTGTGTGTGTGTGTGACCATAAGGTCCAGTTCATTCAGTCCAATTGCCGCAGGAGCATAACCCTTTGATTTGAACTCCTACCATAGTCTCTTGTTGTCAATATTTGAAGATGTCTGCACCATCAATCTCTCTTTAGACACACACACACACACACATATTCACATGAATGTTTGGTGAGACCTGTGATGGATGCATGAATAAACTAATAAGGAACAAACATGTTCAACAGAGAAGTAGAACGCCACAGACACACAGTTATATTCTGTATTGAATGACTCATTTTTATCCTCTCTTTCTCAGTACACACACACACACACACACACACACACACACACACACACACACACACACACACACACACACACACACACACACACACACACACACACACACACACACACACACACACACACACACACACACAGTCTCTCACTCCCAGGCGGGCACAGCTCAGAAGTGCATCCAGGAGCCCAGTTGGAGCTTCGGGCTTTTGGAAATGATTCTGTCAGAAAGATGGATTTTGCCGGGCAGTTTGTGTAAGCATCTTTAGCTTGAAAATTCTGAAAAATTTAGCTTATCCCACTCATCTGAGCCTTGTGCCCAGTTCTTAATATTCCCGTCACACCGCGGGAGGAGGGGGGCTCAGTGTCTTTGTCCGATGGGTAAGACCCGTCAATCAGTCATCAGCTGCGCGTGACAGATCCTGATGACTTCTCGTCTTTTCCATCCAACCTGGTTACAAATGACGGCCCAAACACTCATCAAATATTCGTCCTCCGCCGTGTGAAATGGAAATTCTAATCCTTTTACCTGACGGGAAAGGATTTGTATTTCACGTAAAGCTGTGAACACAGCGTACGATTTCAGGAAGTGTTGTGTAATTCCAGCTCAAACAGCATGAGTAAGCGTCTGCAGAGTAAAGCCACAGCTCAGGAGTGCTGTGCTCGCACCGTGTGGTCCGATCCTCAAGCATTTCAAAAAATACATCCGTGCATCCGACGGCTGGTACAAAGCTCTGGTAGCGGCAGAGGACCCGTCAATCACAGTGAGCCCGCCCTAAAGCACACCCAGCTTTACGGTTGGTTTGACTCTAAATGGGAGCAGTTATTTACTAAGTGAACATCATGCTGTGTTGAAACTAGACTGAGACCAATAAACCCGTGTTTACAATGTTTACTCAGGGAATAAATCAAGCGACAAGTAAAGTCATTGACTTCTATACAGTCGTACTTCTTTCTGCAACCAGAGGAGTCGCCCCCTGCTGGCCAGTGGAAGGAATGCACATGTATACGATAAGACACTTATGCTGAGCAGCAGCCAGTCTCTTGACCTTGTTCTATAATCAGTCAGTGTATCCTTTGGTGGCCTTGACTGGTTTAATTAAATTAACACTCGGCCTCGTTCTCACATGAATGTTTCGTCTGTTTGCTTCCCACAGGCCGCTTCATAACCAAGGAGTTAGGGCCGCGCTGTGATATCCATCTTCTTTCAAAGTCGTGCCACACTAGAAGTTAATTTGTAATCAATATGCAAGGAGGGAAGTTCATATCTCTGAGCTTGAGCACAATGTATGGGTATTTTATTCGAGAAGCGGCCCCCATGCAGCGTCTGGCTAGTTTAAGAAGGAGAGCTGAGATTAGCCGGTTGATGTGGGAGAGATTGAGCACAATGTGCGTGAGCCTCAAATCGCTAAAGTGTAAATTAGAAGAGGCTTCCCTCGGCCGCTGGGGGAAAAAAAAACCCTGCATGAGAAAACATGGTGTTTTTGTGATGCGTTTGAAAGTAAGATAACGTGAGACATATTCACATCGCTGTTTCTCGAATACAGGGAGAAAAATTGCACATCAAAGCGTTTTAAATGCTCCTGTGTGGTTTGTCCCTCTCTACTCGCAGCGACTGGGCATCTAAATCATTTGGGAGGGTTTAGCTGGGATGCTTTGCATTTCTGGCGCGCTCCCGTTTCATCT
Source organism: Cottus gobio (assembly GCA_023566465.1). Classification (NCBI taxonomy): domain Eukaryota; kingdom Metazoa; phylum Chordata; class Actinopteri; order Perciformes; family Cottidae; genus Cottus; species Cottus gobio. The sequence continues at coordinate 22,456,007 of CM042217.1, read as the reverse complement.
CCCGCCGCTCTGCAGCCGGAGCTGCTGGCTCGATGCCGGCGAGGCCGTCCACCACCTCGCGGGCAACACCGGCGGCGGCTGGCACGGGGCGCTCAAAACACGTCGCGGGACACTTCCACTGGCTTCTTTTATTCTCCCAGATCTTACCTGTGAACTAAATATCTTAGTAACTCTGAAGGGTCTGAAACACGTGAGAAGGGCCTGAAAACCAAAGAGTTCTCTCTTTATTCTGTTTTTAACCTTCAGGTCTGAATTAAGTGCCTTTGTCCTTATGCTGGTCCATTGTCTGCTGCATGCCTCCGCTGTCAGCGACATCAAACCACCGCATCATCGAATCATTGCACTTATCACTCCTTAAGAGTAGAGCTGTTGTTGTGGCGGCGGCATGGATCCTGCGGTACATTTTTTTTTGGGGGGGGGTTAGCAAAGTGTGGGAGGAAGTGATTATCTCGGAGTAGATGCAGAGCGTTCAGGGGCCCTCCACGCTTCCAACCCGAGCCACAGCCTGTGTGCCGAGTCAATATTAAAATAGTCCTCTAAATCAGCCGTTTCTATGCGCTCTGCCGGGTGATGCTTTTAAAAAGATTTCTAGTTGCGACACGAGTTACGACCCAAAAAGTCGATTCACCCTCTCAGATTGTGCCTTTTGAAATAATTTCCACAGACTCTAAATTAGAAAAATAACTTAATTATATAAAAGCTGATTACCACTCTGCCTCCCTTTTGTTTCCAATGTAAGCACAGCGGCCGCTGCTCTCGTTAAAGCGCTCCGTTTTCCCACCTTTCCGTGTCACCATGAACCTATCAAGCGGGAAGCAATGCCGGAGCTGATGTTGCCGTTATCTGTTCTCTGAAGCAGGGGAGCTACCTGATAAAGCTCTGACAGGTCATGTGACTCTCACCTGTGTCTGGGATCCTAATGACCCATGGGTCCCAAGGAGCCTACAACTCTAATACGCTGCTGCTTTTATTTTGTGTTCTACCACCCCAAAGGAATCCTAGTAGTTTTTCTGTCACTCCGGAAAATGATTTCCTTTTTCAATAGCGTTGAGGCGTGCCTCACACGTACTGAGCGGCGTGCAGCCCGGGATGATGAAGTACGCCCCGATGCACTGGTCTCTTTGTATCATTTCCATTAAAGTGAGCAAAATGATCTCTCACAATTTAACACCAAATATTCTATAGCGACGGCTCCGGCAGCCATAATTTGCACCAGAGATGCATTCAGTTCAGTTATACGTCTCCTCGGCTGCTCGCCGATCGGTTTCTCGTTATTCCACGGAAGCACCGGGTCGCTCACGAGAGATAAAGTGGATGCTTAAAGCAGGTCTTGACATCCATTCATTTTTTTCTTCCATCACGCCGTAATGAATATTGCACAATGAGTCGCCTCCCGCGCGGCCGGGTGACGTGATCTTTGCCGTGAGGTGAACAGGTTCCCGCCCATTTGGATGTGAACTGAACTACGGGGGCCTGTGGGGTCAGTTTGAGTGACTGGAGAAACCAGACACATTTCTTTAAAAAGGTCTGCACCTTTTCAAATCTCGAAAAGCACTGCACCTGGGAATATTCTCATCGTCTGATTTGAAATAAATGAATACTTTGCTTTACGAGTTATGAGCCCTCCCCTCGTGTGTGCACCGCTCCCTTTGGCCGTGACCATGAACAAACTATGACCAACGTCAGCGCTGACAAAGCGCTGGCGGCTGCAGGAGGCGTCGCCGTCAACGCGTGTCATGAACGTTGCATCAGAGGCATCGACGTACAGGTGGGAGGGGTTCAGCCAGGGGGGAGGACTCTCAGCCCCTTTTGCTGGAGCCGTTTCCTCTTTAATATTTACAGGCGTGGAGAGGTCTGCTCTGTCTCCTAACACACACAGAAAGTGTGTGTCTGTATTTTACATTCCAACTGCCAGAGAAGCGCCGCCTCGGGGCAAAAGCAGCAGAATCCCCTGGATCAAGAACACACACACACACACACACACACACACACACACACACACACACACACACACATCAAACTGGCAGCCTGAACACCTTCTTCTTCTTTTTCTTTTCTTTCTTTGCCGAGCTCACAAAGTTCTAGGCAAACAACAAGCATCCACATACACACAATACTTACATCCAATTGGGGAAAAAACACAGAAACACCATAAGAACACACAGACACACACACACACAAAATCTTTATTTGTCGATTGTGACTTGAGGCCACCAACAAATTCAGAGCTGCAGCTGCAGGCTGAGAGCGAAAAGACCTTGAAAGGGTGAAACAACACCACAGCCATGTCCAGAGTACTAAGTGACGTCATCCTGATAATACACTTAACAAGCTGTTCAATAAATTAGGTATGTCTCAAAATAATTTGTCCTGCAAATATGGGCAGAGAACAAACAGCTGGAAGCACCGATAATGATGTCTTTAGGGAAAGAGAAGGGAGGTTGAGGGTGTTTCAGCCCAGATCCACTCACAGGTTCACTAAATGTAAAGGTAATATAGTAGCAATGCATATTTTTGTTCCTTATGGTTATAGATGGCTTGATCAATAATGTCAGACACACTGTAAGGTCTCTTCTTATGCAAGCTATCAAGAGTTACGGCTAAAGTAATTTTTTATAGACACACATTTTTAGTATTGCAGTAATCTGTCTGTGTTGGCAGGCCTACCAGAGGGGAAAAAAGATAAAAAGCATTTTTACCACTCTGAAATTAATGTAGGCATAAACTGACAATAATTCAGTCATACTTCTAAAATTCACTTAGTCCACTTTTAGTCAAAGGTATAATAAATCACAGGGCCCTCATGGTTTATTTTTGTAGTGTACATTAACGCATAAATCAGACACCTGGTGAGTAAATCTGCAAAGGTTTTTGAAAATTCCTACCCCTTTTGGTATTTCATAACTCACTTAGTCTCAAGATAAACAGACGTAAGATGAAGGTGTTGCTCATTATAAAGGTTAGAGGTCCAGAAAACAGCTTCCTGTAAATACATGTGTACCGTCATCTTTTACGCTTGATGATGCATCGCTGCAAACTGATACAACTGACTTAGTCGGATTTGTTGGATGTTTGTGATTTGAGGTATATTATATAATATTAGATATTCTCAAGCCTAAATTCTTCAGCAAGGAGTTTCATTCACTGACACTTCTCTTTTGGTCTCCTGGGAGTAAATGTGTAAACATAAATGCCGTTCTTCATCAGGCCTCAGCAGGTCCTTGCGTTACGGGTGCATCTTATTAAAACTCGATCTTAATGTTTATTCTAATTAGACATTTGGCCGTACAACCGGTTTAGCATTTTCTTATCTCAAAGAGAAGAATTATTACATTTCCAATACAGTGTGCTGTGGATGTGTTTCTGTCTGTTTCACGTGACTCCATAAGAGTGTTTTCCAGTGCGTGTGTGTCCACAGAGTTTCTGTCTCGGGTTCTAGCTTCTCCGGTCTTCATCCGCGGTAATTGCTGTCATCCTCTGAGAAGAAGGCCGCCCTCATTGGCTTCCGCCTAACCGCCTGCATTAGCAGCGTTTGTCTCGGCCGCCCATTCTCACTCCCAACCTCTCCTGTGAGCCGCTCCCACCCACCCCAATTAAAGTCAATCTCGTGTTTGTGTGCCGCAGAAACACCCTGATCATGTGATATGGGAAGCCCGCTTTGATATGTGGCATAACCCCCTACACACACACACACACACACACACACACAGACACACGTTTAGCTCTGATGTTTCGGTTCGCCCTCGCCGCGCTGGTTACATACTGCACACTCGTTGTGCACACATCCAGCCAACGCACACATGAAAGCCCGTGGAGTTCCTCACAACCTCATTCCGTCCTCCACGATCTCCGTCTCAGCGGCGTCCCATTCCTCTGCGCTCGGAGCTCATGGACTGTCCAGTTCAATTTGATGGTGCGCTGCCTTCCCCAGAGGGGACGAACTCATAGAAGGGAAGAGGAAATTGCGAGAACAATTTTCCTCGGACAGAAACTCTCCCGAAATATATAGTAACTTTGAAAGGGTCATTTATTACTGAAATTACAAAAGAAGATGGGATGCAGTTTAGTGTTTGTGGGCCCAGGTTTTGAGATATGAAGCTTCTTCCATAGCTCCAGAGTAATGGAAGTAAAAAAAAAAGAAGAAAAAAAGAAGCAGCGTGACAGCATTTCCTGGTTAGTCTTTTCAGAGGGACTATTTCTCCAGTGGAAAACACAGAGAGGTTTAAAGAGTAACTTGGTGACTTTTTTTCAGCATTATTTGAGCACCACCTGCTTTGTATTGTGGTCGCGGGAGAAATCTCAGACAAGTTAATCTAAAAAAGTGTTATCGGCAGTACGTTGAGATTTTCATCTTCTTTTTGCAAGATCTCCTGGACAGTCTTTAGTAAAAGCACACATCCTCATCCCAATGAGCTGTAAATAATAGTTCAATATACTTTTTATATTGTATTTCCTCAGTATCTGACCTTTTAATCCAACTGAAAACCTGTAATCCTGATCACAAGGATGTGTCATCTGGATCCTCTGGATTCATCGCAGGCTCTCAACAGTCACAGGAAAAATAGTTTAGCACATCCAGGTCTCTTCAGATCAGAGTGACCCCCGTGGTGCTCTGCGTTATTACAGTGCCGGCCGGGCTCCGCCCCAAAATACTGAGGAGAAAACAACATGAGCCAGACTTAATCATTCACAGCCTCACCACACAGCGGTGTCCCCCGCAGCTGCTCCGCCAGAGTCCTCCTCCTCCCAGCGGGGTTCATAAAGGGGAAGATAAAAAAGGTAATAAAACATCTGCACAGCACCAGGTTATGCCTCTGCAGATGGCTTCTGGGTCCGGTATTATTCCACCAACTCCTGCTGTGCCCGACACAGTGACACCCCTGATTAACTTTCACAATTTATGTCCGCGAGGAAGCCGATGTCATCTGCTTAAGTGGCACCTGTTAATTCCCTTCGGCCTCCCTAGGATCCAAGTAACAGGACGGAGCTCCTGTTGGTTATCTCCTCTCGGACAGCTGTTCATGGACATCCATACAAACCTTTTCAGTTTCAGAGGTGTCTTTCTGAAGTCTCCAGATGGCCCGATGATAACGAGACGTAAAGCTAATCAGACATGACTTTCACAAATGTTTCACTGATAAAAGCACCACGTCTGAGGACTTTATGAAGACGGATCATTTGTTTTTAAATGTTTAACAAAAGAAAAAACTCCCCCTCTTCCTCCGGTAATACACTTCATGGGCGTTTTTCATTTTTAAAGCTTTTCTCTTACAAGGAAGCAGTCTCTCAGTGTATTGATCGTCTCCGTCCTCAGGATTAAGGACTGCGATGTTATTACTGTTGCTAACACTTAAAGAGATTGCATTTTCCCAGAACGTACAGTTGGTGCTTCAGTTTGTGTGTCTGCGTTCATTTATTCCTTCCACTCTAATCAGCGCTCTCAGGCTGCTCCCAGACACCAGAAGGTCTTCCTTCCTTCCTTCGCCGGCTGCAAGATTTATTTATTATTATTAGAATTATTAGTTTTATCTGCCCTAATTCCTAATGTGTGTGTCTGTGCGTGTGCGTGTGCTGCCTCAGCTTCTGAAGACCTCACTGTGGATGGAAAGGAGTGTCGCTCCCACTCAGCTGAGTCATTAGTTTTCATAAACAGTCATGACAACCTTAAGAGCGACTCTCAGTGATGTTTATTTTGTGAAAGACGCTGTGGAATAGATGTTTAACTTGATTTGAGATCTGACTTGACACGGTAAACATGCTATTCCCTGAGGTTCGTCTCACTGTAAAGCGGGGGAGCCGTTGCTAGCTTCAGGTTTTGGACTGTAACTTTTGAACCGTAAATCTCTGAAACAAGAATCTGCATTTTGGATCGTGTCCAAACAGGATTTCACGCAGCTCTTTGAGAGATAACGGAACATTTTACTTTATAATTCTGTGTTCTTTACAGATTGGCTACAGCTGGTCCTCAAAGTGTACTTAACTGCTGCGGGCAGGGCCTATATGACAACAAATAATAATCATTTGAACGCTTTCTGCTTTCGCAACCCCTTTTGGAGTATGATGTCTGCAGGAGCTGTCACACATGGGTGCCCTCTTGGCCTATAGGTGGCGCTGTAGCAGCATCAGCTAACTACAAATCAGGAAATCTCTGTGTGGGTTTCCCCACTCTTGGCGGGACCAGAGGACGTGCATTGTCAAAGTTGGGGCAATTTGTACACTTTGAACCAGGGGGCGGGGCTTCAGGGCTCTGCACACGGCCCTTCACGGGCTGGACCACTGAGTTGAGAGTATTTGTCACACACACTGTTCTGCCACTCAAGTCAGAAGTGTAGAAGGTTCCGGAAGCACCCCACTTTGGGGTTCATTGCGGCCACAAACTGTATAATTTGACAGGTGTTATTGAGCATGTTTCCTGTATTGAAAGTAATAGTGCCATTACCTGTCTGCCTGGGAATGTTGCTCATATTTACCCCCATCAGCTTCCCTGCTGGCCGTGGGCGAAAACACGTCGGTAGGTGTGGGTTTGTTTTGAGCCTGAGGGAAGGCGAGTGTGGTGAGAATGTGGAACATCATCGGAAGGCAGACGTTCCACTAAAGCCTCGCTGTACAGACGTAGTTTATTATAACTGCTCCTGGTGGTAAATCGTGTAGTTGTCATAACCAATATCTGCTCTGGAGCTCCTGACCCAATCGCCCAACAGGAAGGCGTTGGCTCCGTTGTCTCTCCATCGTTCTTAACGTATCTCTCATGCGTGTTGGCTTAAAAGTAGAAATTGAAAGTTCCTCCTCTGTTGGGGAAAAAACAAATGTCACTACAAGGTCCATTCTTAGCTGCTCTGGAGCTCTGTGGTGCCACACCATCTCCCTTTAAAGCTCAAATGATTGTGTCCGTTATACAACCCAACAATGTTTTTTTTTTAAATGATATCCAGGGTTCATACGGTCATGGAAAACCTGGAAAAGTCATGGAATTTTAAAATAGTTATTTCCAGGCCTGGAAAAGTCCTTGAAAAAAGTTGAGTATATCTATAAATGTGTATTCTTTTAATTAAACTATCGTCTCTCATTCATTTTGTATGCTTTGGAGGTGAAAAGCCCTGTAAAGATAAGGGCTTCCTAATTCATCAAAGTGGCCACTGGCAGAGCGCAGTACGGAAAGAGGGAGGGGCGTTTGGGTAGGAGAGCGAAAGGATGCGGAGGAGTTGCTAGTGAGTTGAGGAGGTGCGCTGAAGATGGGAGGACAAGAGGCCAAAGTTAATGAGAAAAGGTCGCGGAGCAGCAGTTTGACGTCATTACGAAGGAGCGTTTCAGATGCCACGGAAAAAGCTGACTGGGACTTTAGAAAGATTCCTTCAGTCTGACTGACCCTGGAGCTTCTGATGGCATTGAAGTCACGTCCTGGACGGACTCAGCCAAGTTGTAAAATATGAAAGATCGTTGTATGTTTCTGTCGGCTGTGATTAGACCACATGAGATCTGAGTCCTTTGAAACGCCCGTGGTGGGGAGAGAGAAAGAAAAAAGGCAGAATTGGAACATTTTCTCCATCTCTCCCTCCCTCTGTCTCCCCCCTCACTTGGTACTTTCTTTATCTTCGGAAATTCAATGTTTTATAAGTTTAGGTTTTCTTTCTCCGGCTAAAACCGTCTCCTCTTTCTGTAGTTTCTCTGGAGAGACTCAGAAAGAGACCAGCCGGCTGCTTCCTCCTCCGCCTCGCGTGTTGGCAAAACTATCCATTCAGTCACCTTGCAAGATGCTGTGTGTGTGTGTGTGTGTGTGTGTGTGTGTGTGTGTGTGTGTGTGTGTGTGTGTGTGTGTGTGTGTGTGTGTGTGTGTGTGTGTGTGTGTGTGTGTGTGTGTGTGTGTGTGTGTGTGTGTGTGTGTGTGTGTGTGTGTGTGTGTGTGTGTGATACAGTTGGTGTGGGCAGGAGCTCTTCTCTCTGGATGTTTTTCATCCATTGAATAGAAGTTAATTTGTGTTTTTTTTTTCCCGCAACAAGGACGTGAAAGGGCCTCTACAGGGAGGTCGAGAGTATAATTGAAATTAAAAGAAAGAAGGAAGACAAGTGTTGAGTGAGGAGTCCAGATAACGGAGACGCTGAACCAGTGTCTCCGTTATCTGGACCGTTAGCCCCTTAAACTAAATGTATTGTGAATCATAAACAATCTGAGAGTTCCTGCCACCCACAGTTATCTCACAGCTTGCCTGAGATACTTAATTCAGGGCAAATAAAATCTTCAATGGCCGCTGCGGTGGCCTCCAAGCTCCAAACGGCATCATGGGCGCCTTTTTAAATCCGTTCACTTTGTTATTCTTTTTTTTTTAAGCATCTGGGTGGCTTACGGTTGCTCATCCACACCAAGCTGTACGCACGGCCAAGAGCAAACCTCCCCCGAGGGCCACACCCCCGAGGCAGAGTGCCACGAGGATATTGAACCGGTCTTGATTTTATGTTGAGGTCTGTGTTCATTTGGGAGAAAGTCCTGGCCTTTCTTTCTGTTTGTCTGAGGTCTGCTTGTTGCAGGGCATGAGCTGAAAATAAACGAGACAGAGCCTCTAACTTCCCACCTTGACCTGACTAACAAGTGCAGGAGGAAATTGCCCGTCTGCTCGATGATGAAGTCCCTTTGTATAATCCCAGGTTTCCTTTATGGGGGCTGCTGGAGGTTGAGCTGACACAACAGCTTTACTCATGATGAAACTCCACTTTTTCACCCGGCCTTTTAGAGACACTTTTAATCAACATAATGCCTGATCAGTATGCCGCGTTATTGAGTCTGGTTTATCTCGGAGTTGCCAAATTTGTTCTGGAAAAGATTTAAAGTCGGCGCTATCGCAGAAACGTGTCTGCGTGTGATAAAACATAATATTAATATGCGGGGGAAACGAGCAGGGCGTGTTATCGTGAAGCAGGAAAGTGTGTCTCCTCCTGCAGAGCTGGTGACACGGTCAAAAGGCTTTATGCCTCTAAATAAATGGCCTTTTGTTTAAAGCCATTCTCCACTGTGGGTCTCAAGCTGAAGTCCCTCTCGGTTATGAGCCAAGACACATTTAACCCAAGAGCAGCAGCAGATGGAAATGTATAGCGTCAAAAGCAAAGTCTCAGCACTCACAACTGCTGTCTGAATGCAAAAAGCACTCAAACTGGGAAAAGGCGGTGAATCTAAAAGACTGTCGGGAGAGAGAGTCAGCGACTGACGGTAGAGTTAATTCTGAAAACGGAAAAGGCGGTTAATGTCCTTAAAGTTGTTGTTAATGGTTCCTGAGATGTGTTGGCTTTAGGTCAAGGGTCAAAGTTCGCGCTCCACGATTGAGTTTATTTTTGTCGTGCGGAAAAGAGAACGAGACGAGTGTGTGTGTGTGTGTGTGTGTGCGTGCACGTGTGTGTGTGTGGGCGCTAGAGGACGGCCTCATTGCGTGCACATCTGCTTCAAGCCGAACGTTGGAGGACAATCGCTGCATCTCATGAAACGTTCTTCAGGTTTAACACAAAAAGCAACAGCGTGCACCTTTGCACCGCTCACACAGGCAGCGACAATAAGCCAAGCTGTAAAGTTGTGTTCAGTCAAGATGTGCTCCCCAGTGTGAAACAAAACAAAACATTTTGCACCCCCATTAAAAAGTTTGCACTGCCTCAAAATAAATAAAAACTTTGACTTTCAACTAACCTTGCAGGGACGGACCTCCTGGCTCTGTTTTCCACATCGATCCGCCTGCACCAGTATCCCTAATGGACCGAGCAGGCTGGGATTCAACTCTTTTAAAGGCGGCAACCTCTCCACTGTGCTGCTGGTTGACCCTAAACCTGTCACTCAAACAAAGGCGAAAACAAGCAACGGCACTAATTAGTATAATTAGGTTTAGGGTAATTGAATATTATGGGTTTTAACACACCATCCATATAATCAGCACATCAAAACCCACCTTTTCCTGCAGCTTATACTGTTAAATCCAATGAAGGAGACCATAATTAAGTCTTTAACACAACTGCCCGGACTACATTTAGAAGGATTTATTAATAATTCACTCGTCAAGACGTTTAAGATATTAATCCGCGGGTCAGTGTTTCCAGGGCGCCACACTTTATGTATTCCACGAAGCTGATACTGGAGCTGTTCTAGATATCCAATAACCAGGATGGTAAATGCTGGGGGATATATTGATATTAATATTAATGCAGATGCGTTTGGCTTTTATTCCCGAACACGATGCTGTTGGTTAAAAAAAAAAAGACAGACACACACACACACACACACACACAAACCTGCAGCACAGCCTGATCTGGCACAGGTGTGTGTGTATTGATCCCCTGTAAGTGTGTGATTGCCCATGCTGCGCGTGGTGCATTGCCTCTTAGCCTTTTGATTTATAGCAGCTTCAAAGGAGGAAAGATGACGGGGGCCGCCTTAAACACGCCCACTTCGTTACTGAAGCATCAAATCACAGCCCCGTCACGGTAGACCAACGTGTGTGTGTGTGTGTGTGTGTGTGTGTGTGTGTGTGTGTGTGTGTGTGTGTGGTGTGTTGTGTGTTGTGTGTTGTGCGTGCGTGCGTGCGTGTGTGTGTGTGTGTGTGATTGAGAGTCTCGCCTGTTAAAAGTTCACAAATTCCAGGACGAAGAGCTGCGTTTCTTCTTTCGTAGATTTATCTGCATCAGGCTGTATTTAACACACACACACACAGACACACACACTCTCTCTCTCTCTCCGCCTCTCATTTACCTCGTGAGTCTGTCTTTCTTTTCCTTGTTTCCGTCACCTCCTCATGCACTAAACCCTTTCTTTTCTCTCTCCATGAGGCAGAATGGCTCCTTCTTTGTAAGGCGTTCTGTCAGATCTATTGTTCATAAAAGGGTTTGGATTGAAAGATTATTTAAATTAAAAACCAAACAAGAAAGAAGGTTTCAACACTCTGACAGCTGAATGTGACAAGTTGAGTCGGGATGGGATGGACCGTTAAATCAACCTTGTGTGATGGAACGATCAAAGCAAATCGAGTCGCCTCCTAAATTCAAAACTAAAAGCATCATTCTGCTGTCAGGCCGAACATTCTGCTCTATTGAGTCTGTGCTCCCTTTTCCCTTTCCTTTTCCCTTTCTCTTTTCCCTTTCTCTTTTCCCTTTCTCTTTTCCCTTTTCCTTTTCCCTTTTCCCTTTCTCTTTCCCTTTCCCTTTTCCCTTTCCCTTTCCCTTTCCCTTTCCCTTTTCCCTTTTCCCTTTTCCCTTTTCCCTTTTCCCTTTTCCCTTTCCCCTTTCCCTTTCCCTTTCCCTTTTCCCTTTCCCTTTCCTTTTCCCTTTTCCTTTCCCTTTCGCTGCATCCTTGTTAAACGTTCCTGTGGAAAGACGAGTTAGGAGAGGCCCACTTTGATCCTGAGGCCCTGACGCAAAATCATTCGCGTTTGGAAGTGTGGATTTTAATTTACTTCTTATCTTCATTTTTCAATTTGTCCTCCAAATGTCTCCGGTTATCTCGATTATCTTGAATACAAAAATGTATTAATATTGGTCACCGGGGCTCTCGCAGTGCGTTGATGCATATGTTTTGTATCCGTCAGAAAAGTTCTGCCTCGTGTTTGACTCCTTCCATATCAATGATGCATCTTATCGCTCGTCATATCTGTGGTGGGATCTGATTACCTGCCGTGTCGCTGCCTCTGCCTGCGGATGAAACGAGCACAAAGAAGTTGTGCGCCTCTCCGCCAGAGACCCACCGCTAAGTTGCGTGGCTACCGGTTTGATTCGCTGCGTGACAGAGAGAAGAAAGAGACGGTCGCTCACGGGGAACTGATCGTACCTTTAAATCCTCTTGAAACTGAAGATTTCTGGACTGGTTTGTTCGGCCTTCAGACGTCTCCGCCTCTTATTCTGAGATCTGATCCATCCGCCGCGTCTTCACCTGGATGTTTGGCAGATGTCCCCCCTAACAGCTGCTTGATAGAGACGTATCTGAGCCGTCATCTCCGCTCCGCTCGGGGATTTGTCAGCTAAGCCAGTCAGCTGAGCTCACTTTCACTCACTCTTGGCTGAGCTTCACTTGTCTGGCAGCATGTAATGTGTCTTTTGAATTGAGTTGAATCTTTTTTATCATCGCCGACATGTTTTGAATACGATTCAGTTCTCTCTGCAGGCAACAATTGAAAGAACACAAGACCCATTTCCCCCCTGCTTTGGAGTTCAAAGAACGAAATCTGTCGGGACACTGATTTTTATCACAGCGTTTTGAGGGGCGGTTGAAAGGGGAGACCACTCAAAGGTTTCCTCAAAGTGCAGCTGAAGGGTGCGGCCGGTTTTAACACGGCTTGATGATAAAGACCCTGTGTAGCACTCTGTGAGTCTTATTAGGCTGAATATTTAATGACGAAGAGGCATCAGAGTGACGATAAACATATAGTTCTTCATACGCATTTTATGGTGTCGGCAAAGGTCGGCTTTTACTGCCAAGCTTGACATATTGACAAATACCAAGACTTTTGGATTGGATAAAATAGAGCCCTTAAGGAAAACTCAGCGGTGGAGCGGGGTCGTCCTTCGCCTGCGGTGTATGAATGGGCAGGTGGCCCCTTGCTTGTATGAATTAAAAGTACAAGTCCATTTACCTTCCCTGCAGTCTGCTTTCTATTCATCTAGCTCTGAGGAGGCGTGATGTAACGTTACACCCACAGTGTTGTGCGTTCAGGGGTCATTTGTGACATCACAGGTTACACTCCTACTTCTTTGCTTTATAAAGTGGTATTTCAATCAAATGCAAATGCTGCCACCCCATCACCATTATCATTGCACTGTTACAGAAAAACCTGTCTCTGCGCTGTTGAAATATCACGTATACCTTGTGTTTTCTGAAACCCATAGCTGGCTATTTCTAACACGTTGTGAATATTTCAAGTGATCGTGAGTAAGACGAGCCACAGCTAACACAATCATCTCTGGGAAATTAAACCGTGTGTGTGTGTGTGTGTGTGTGTGTGTGTGTGTGTGTGTTGACAGCTGGGTCTGGTATTCAGGGTTGACAAAGACTCCACCTATACATCTAGTCCTCAGCCAGTCTGGCTCCTACAGAAAAGGCCAAAACAAATACTCCAGAAATGTCACTGAGAGACCTCTGACTTGTTCATACAAAACAAACATGTGCAGATACATTTTGCCGGATGACATCTGCTCTCACTGTAATTAATTACCACAAATACTCTTCCACGCCCCTTGATATGGCGCTAATTGCCCAATTAGGAAGCTGTTCGGCTCGAGGGTTCTGGTTTTGTCTTCCGGTTGATATTTCATGTTTAGCTGGAACACCAGCAACTCATTAACCTGCAGAAAAGTGTTTTCACAGGGGCAGCAGCCTTTTTTGTGTGGGTGGCGCTCAGTCATTGTATCTCACTGCAAAGTTCCACCGTGATTTAATCTGCAAGTCTGGATTCATAAATACAACTACAGGGCGAAGTATTGTGGTCATCAGCTCATCCTGAATGTCAAATCTTCAGCAAAGCCGAGCAGTATGCAAGTCAGATGGATGGATATTTGGGATGATGCTGGGGGGTAGGGGGGGGAAGATGTTCGGCTGAAGGAGGAGGAAGAGGGGGGGTGCAGCAGGGTGTCAGGCAGTGATCAACTATTGCTGAAGCAACGAACCGTTGATGAGGGAATGAAGAAGTGTTGTTGATGTACTGCAGAGTGGAGGAGTGGACGGATTGCAGGTGTGCAGGCTGAACAGCAATCAGGGAGCTGGTTTAGGGACACACACACACACACACACACACACACACACACACACACACACACACACACACACAGATCAACTTTCTCGCTTGGGCAAAGTAGATTTCTGACGCACTTGTCCGACCGGTCCGTTCCTATTTGCCGTGAATCGCCATGTTTTGTCCTCTTTGCTCTCAAGCTTGCCGCAACATCGCAACATCATGCTAACGCCGCCCCGACTGAACTCCTGTTTCTGGGATAATCGAAATACTCGCGTGCACCTGGACTCATAAAGTTTGTATTTATTTACCCTCCGCCCGCTCACTACTGCGCATGTGCACCTTCCAACAGAGCTTAGTTTATTCATACAGCATTCATTAAAAACAACAAATGAGGACCAAAACACAATATTACAAGGCTCATTGCTTTGCTGCCTCCATCATCAGCACCTGGGGAAAAAACTGTGTTTAATTCTTTTTTTAACCAATATTTAGAGTAACTAGTCCACAGTGGCCCTGTAATTTCCCACAGCTAGCGGACGAGCCTCACAAGCTCTGAACTGGAGACACGGCCGTGATATGATGGGTTGTTTAAACGCTGAAGAAAATGAACTCTGACCGGAAGCACAGCGGGCAGCATGAACCCTGTCATGTGGAAGCAAAACCACATTTCATCTCCTCCTGGAGAGCAAATATGTCCCTGAGCCAGACTGAGGTTTATTACCGAACATATTAAAAATACAAACAACCAGATACAAATGTCTTTGATTTGATAGAAAATAGCTCCCTGTCTGTAGATTATTGATGAACGATCTATTCCCTGTGTATTAATTCATGTGTTTTCTTCTTTAAACGAAACAAAGCCCACCCTCACCCGTCTGGTTTGAGACCTTTTCCGGCCTCTTTGTTGCCGTGGCTTCACCACGTGGTCATCTGCAGCGCTTCGTCTCCCCTGAAGTCTTCTTCTCTCATCATAAATCAGATCCGTTGTGGAGCTGAACGCACAATGTTCTCTCCCCGGCAGGTTAACCCGTCTTATCTGTTTTGTCCCTCTGCTCGCCCTATATTCCTGAGTCTCCTCCCACCAGGAGAACTCCATTACCGTCTCACACTCGTGTCACCGCTTCTGTCTCACTGTTCTCACTTGAGTTTTTTATTTTTTTTACTTTGGATTTGAAGTTTACTTTCAATGTGTGCCACTGAACTTCCTGCTTCAAAGTCTCATAGAACTAATAGAGGAAGTCCGGAAGCCAGTTTGTTTTATTTAAATAAGACTTCCTCCGTAATCTAATCACAACTTTTCTTTCCCCTCCTTTTTGAGCCGGAGTTTGGTCGCATGCCTTCGGATTAAAACAAACTTAAAATAGTGTTTATTTTTGTCGCATTGAAACCCCAGAGAAACGGGCTGAGTGCCTGTTTTGCGTCTTAAGACACATTTAGAAACGCTGCCAGGCTCAGATTTTGTTTTGCATCATATTCACATTTTTTGTATGTTTTTTATTTCTGACCTATTTCATTTTTATCTTTCAGAATATTCTATGTGTCTCACGACTCGCAGGATCTGAAGATATTCAGCTACATCGCCCGAGACGGACAGAGCAACCTCTTCCGCTGCAACGTCTTCAAGTCCAAGAAGAAGGTAAGAAAGACCGTCACGGAGCTCTGGGCTCTGAGGCCACGAAGGAGACCCGGAGTCATCCCGTCACATATGGGATGTGGCCCGGCCCTGTGACGGAGTGCCCTTGAGCAAGGCACTCCATGTCTCACTGTGATTTGTAAACTGAGTGGCTTCCATGTGTGAAAAGAAGAGCATCTTTCTTCATCCGTCCTGGTTGAAAAGCTAAAAAATAATCAGAATTTGAATTGATCTATGATATTCAAGCAGTTTTTAATAATTAAAAACAAACTTTGAACATATTTGGAAAAAGGTAACACATCCTGTTTTTGTTGGAGAGGAAGAACGTTATTGAACTAGAAGGTCACACAGTAGTATTATAGCAAATTTGAAAAAGAAAAAGCTCTGTTATAACTGTCTAACAGCGTGAAATGGTGAACCACGTTAGATTGACTGATGCACGGAAGATGAGGAGAGCTAGAGGTCTGAATTCATATTGCGTTGCTGAAGGAATTATTTTTTTCGCATGAGTTGCAATAAGCAACTCTTTCTCTCCATAATGGGAAGATGGTAAAAAGCCAGCCACCGTTTTCCAATGTTTTCACTGGCTCTTGGTCACTTATTGTTTCGAGCAAGTCCTCCTCTCCTGAATCATGCCACTGTCTGAGTCACACCCGCCAATAGAGAGAGACACACGGCTGCCGAGCAGCAACAAATCCTCCTGGCATGACAGACAATTGTCATTGTTGAGGTTGCAGGTCTGAAACCCACTTGGGCCGGACGCCTCGCTGCAGAGCGGAGAGGAGGAGAAACACTTGTCCAGCCACGTTGTTTTCCCTGTGGCCGGGGGTTAGCTGGGTGAAGCACACACTGCCTCATTATCGCTTACAGACAGGCCGACATTGACATATCATTGAGATGCCCCACACACACTAGGGCTGTCAAAATTGCTCAAAAATGACGTTCGAATATTCCCTTTAAAAAAATACATATATTCGAACATATTCGAATATTCGAAGTTGCGCATTAGGCACGTCAATAACAGGACAAATTAATACAACGAGACATAACTACTTGTATAGGTAATTTATTTAAGTTTAAACATATTTAACAACATATTATCTACACGAAAATAAGTAAATGAACTAATGGCCAAGACCGCGGACCGCTCGCACACACGCACTCTTTCTCTCTCTCTCTCTCTCTCTCTCTCTCTCTCTCCCGCACCGTCGCGCTCTCTGCGCATAGCGGTTTAAATGAACGACAACAATAAACAAATGCTGAGTGCTGATCAAGAGTTTTGTGCAAGCAATTTAAGGTTGCGACTCTTGTCCCAAATATGGCTTCATTCAGTGATTGAAACACCCGCAAAGCAGACAGTCGCGCCGCTGCTGCCGCTGTTGTGTTTTTTTAAATTTATTTATTTTTGTAATTTTTTTTTTAACATTCGAATATTCATTTTCACATTTGAATATTCGGTTTTTAACAACTATTCGAATATATATTCGAATATAGAATATTCGTTGACAGCCCTAACACACACACACACACACACACACACTTACACTCACACACACACACAACCCTGTAAGCTTGTGAGAATACTCGTCCACATCCCGGGGTCTTTAACTCAAATTGGTTCTCACAAAGATAGATGTACAAGTATACTGACACACACACACACACACACACACACACACAGACTGGTTTCAAGCTTAATGGCCGTGTGTGTGTGTTTTTTTAATTATGCAGAACACCATCATGTTTTACAGTTACATCTCATTTATCAACATCTGGTCTAATATTTCGGGACATTTACAAGTGTTATAGTTTATGAGATACAGAGTTTATGTATTTATTATTGTAACTATTGAAAATACCTGCTATGGTTGCTGACGGTGATTATGGGAGGACAACATATTTTTAAGAGATTGATTCCTGGTGGAGACCTTTTCTCCGTGTGGTGAATGGCAGCAGCACTATGAAAACACAGATGCTGGGACAGCAAAAAGGAGTTAATAAAGTACACAATGGCTTCATTATTCTCAGGTATTATTCCCCAAACCAGAGGAAAATAAGTAGTAGAAACATAAAAACAAATCATCTGTTACATAAATGTGTTTCTACCTTCAGTAACAAATATTCTGCTAACATAGACAGTATACAGAATACTGTTGGAACACCCCCCAAAACAGCCATTAATTTTTTATTTGTTTTCCTGCCCAGAAAAGTTGAAGTGACCCTCGACCATTATGAACCACAACGGTGCGATCGGCCTCTTAATGTTTTGGGAAGTCGTGTTTCCCTCAGCAGTCTACTCAGTGGTTAGATTTAGAGGTTTAAACTGGGATGTGTCAGCCCACAGTACATTCAGCTGATATTCATATTCATATTCATATTCAATGTTAACCCTCCACTAACCTTGTATTTATATAGAGTTTAAAGAAGAGCTTTGCACGCATGCTTATTCCAGTTTATGACAGACAGTGTATTTTACGATGACTTTCCTTGGTCAGTCCCGTTGAACTATTCCACAACGCTGTGTTGTCTTTTTTTAATTATTTTTTGCCAACCCAAGATGAGTTTCTACAACCTAAAAGCACAACAGACCATTTAGAAAACATCGAGTGGTCCAGTCAGCTCATGCAACCACAGGTAATCATGCTTTATGGCAGGAGATACCAAACTTTCCAACTGTAATGTGCATAGAAAGACTTCTCAGAGAAAGGGAGAACTCTCTTGGCATAATACAAAAGGCATATATGTCATATAACGCTGTGTGTGTGGTTCTCTGTGTGTGGAAGGTTTGCGAGTGTGAGATGAAGTAGGAGGCTTTATGTCCTTCTTAACTACCAGAAGGGAAAGAATGGCTGCGCTTTAGATTACAGTGGCATAAAAAGACTTAAGTGGCCAATCAGCTCAACACTGAGACCGGCGGTGTCTCTCTCCCCTCTGACTCATGCACTCGCCCCCTTCCTCCTCCTATTGACAGTTTAAAGGAGGCTAATGAATAACCTGGCCTCTATTATGTAGAGTTGAAGAGAGAGTGATGGAGCCGAGGCCACGGAGCGAATACTGTGTGTGTGTGTGTGTGTGTGTGTGTGTGTGTGTGTGTGTGTGTGTGTGTGTGTGTGTGTGTGTGTGTGTGTGTGTGTGTGTGTGTGTGTGTGTGTGTGTGTGTGTGTGTGTGTGTGTGTGTGTGTGTGTGTGTGTAACCCTCTTTAATATGATTGTATTCTGGTGTGTTTTGTGGGATTCGGTGAGAAATAACATTCGGAGCAAAAGGGTCACGGAAGGTTCGGCGTTTCGATGACCTCAACAGTTTTTGTTGTTCTTGTAAAGGTCTCGACAACCATCGGATGGGTCGCCGTGGAGTTTGCGGCAGACTTTCATAACGCCCACGGGATGAGTTATGATAACCTTGGTGACTTTTCATCACGGCCATATTTCTATGACCAAAAGGTCTGCAAAACCTTTACCGGTCCACTCATGCTCATGCAGATGGTGGTCACGGTCGCGCCTGTTAAACAGCGCGTTAGCGTCGTCATTGAGCATGCTAGCATTTAGCTAAAAGCTGCTAGCGCGGCTGCAGATGAAACCGCATCACCACAGCGTCCATTTAGGAGATGTTCTCAAACCTTTTGTCATGTCAGCATTCCTCAGTAGAACGTTTTCCAACTGGCTTCAGTTTCATTTCTCTTGAAACCCACTGGCCATGTGTTTTATATCATGGACCCCTTAATATTATTGTTATTCAAGTGACCCATGACCTATTCTTCAGCGTACTGAGCACATCCATGTTCTCATGCGGTGTGCCGTCTTCACTGGTGTTGCGTGGTAAAGACAATCCAGACATAATGTCTTCCTGTCATTGCAACCTCTGCCCAAGCTTTATCCCACATGATCAGCAATGAGGCCGTCACACATTAACGAGCAGGAAGAGAAACACGTGTCCCTTCTTTTAGACCTGATAATGGATTACAGCGCTGCTGTGAATTTTTTTATTTTATTGTTATTGTTATAATTACACTGATAGGCCATCAAATTCCTTTTTCCCGGTAAGCGACGCAATGCACCTAACGCCCACATGATTCAAATCATAAAAACAACAAACAGTGGAGGAAGAAAGAAGAATGATTGAGGTCCTTGTTTATTTATGCATCTGATGTGTATGATGGCTAACGACTCATCTGTTGTCCACAGCTGCTCGTGAGATGGAGGGAGCGCTGTGCTTGTGTGTCGAGTGTTAATTGAGTTCCCTCTCCAGCCGCATGCTGTCATTCAGTGTGGGCTAATGGCTTCTACATGTTCAGCCTCGGACACGGACCACAAGTTGAATCTTCTGCCTTCAAGGGTGATTGGAAAGCTCAAATAATGATGAAGTGCCTTGTGGGTGACTTGCTTTGCTCACAGGGGATCGCATTAGAAACTAGAGCACTCAGGGAGAGCAGAGATCTGCCAGGTGTGTCCGCAACAACCACGGCTCTAGTGTGTGTGTGTATATATATATATATATATATATATATAATACAATAATATAGTTTCAAACTCTTTTCTTCATGTGGGTTAAGATTTAAAAGGTTATGTGAGCTTTGGTTTCTTCAGAGATGTCAATATTTTGAAGTGTAATAATCCCGGCATGGCTGGTGAAAAGAACTTTGAGATAATAATAATAATAATAATAAAAGAAAATTGCTGAGATTCAGGTTGCTCAGAAATGCAGTTCACTCACAACAGATTACTAGGCTGTTACTAGGCTACTAGCTCACATTGCATTACATAACCACATTACATGTACCTTATGGGGCCTCCAAAGAACACATGTAGGTTTATTCCTCAATTCTGTTTTCATCTGGAGCCAATAAACACTTTTATTTCTCAAGAAATGCTCCCTTTCAGTGCCAATAGAGTGAAAAACGGTGGAATTGTGTTTTGAGTGGAAAATCCGTTTTAATTGTGTAATACCGTGATATATACAACCTTTACCACAAAACCAACCGTATGCAAGTGATCGGCACTCGCACACACAAGCCCGATCGCATATTAAAACACACTTTAAAAGTTGCATTGTAAAAGGATGCATGGTGGATTCATATCTTAAATGGCCAGCGTTTAAATATATTTGGCCCGGATGAAGCTCCAGAATCCATTGTTTCATCATTGACATTGAGTACTGCTGATATAAGATGACATACGGCTATTTGCAGACATATCAGCGATAAGCACGTCACTCTCGACACAGCCCGGTTAAGATGATGGGATTTAATATCCTCAGCACTTTTGATTGAATATCCATTTCTCAGTGAAATGATCCCTCGCTCTCTCCCTCTCTCAATGTGTTTCTTCTCTTCCCTGTCGAGCAGCGTTTTCACTGCAGAGACAGTGGAGTGAGTCACCGCGTCCACAGTGCATTGGTGCATTGTGGGTTTGCGTCAGATCGCTGCTCTCCGGGTGCTCCACATCGGCATATGACACGTTGATCATGAGATCAAGTCGGCTGCGATGTAAACACACACTCTATACCATGTCCCGTGTTATTGGTCAGAGTGTATTTATTTAATGGAACAAGATCCAGTTTAGTTTCCACAGCGAGCACACCCTGCAGCTCCGTCTCACACACTCTTCACGCTGCCGCCTCTCTATTCACAACAGCTTGTTTTTGAAGGCACATGCCCGGTTCGGATGACGCATGAGTTTCAGTTTGTTTAGTCTGTAGCCATCTCGTCCGAGGAGGAGGGGCGGGCCCAGTCTGGCGTGCAGGGCCGCGTCCTCATCCGGCCTCGGAGCCGGGACACCACGTAACCTGCTGTCTGCACAGTCGTCTGTGAGGCCGCACCTGAGCCCTCTCTGTGGGAACAATAGACGACAACCGTCCACAATCGTTTTCTCAGACCGTTTTGGTCTGAGCAGGGAGCGTTTGGACAGATCACAGGGTCAGCGGCTTACGGTAGCACATCCAGACTCACAGTCACACATATGGGTCACCGAGTCCGGCTGGAACTCATGGATTTGGATGGGGGGGGTGTCACTGAAGCATCCTGAGGAGAAACATGCAAACCTCAAAAAAGAAAAGGCTCAGCTTGTTGATGGATGCATTGAGTTATTAACATATGTATGAATACATCCCAACATATGTTCAGTAGACCTGCAGCTTATACTGTCATTTGGCCAAACTGTCTTTTAATTCTTGATCGTTTTTCATTCTCAATGCTAGAGACACATTTCCATCTGGAGAAAAACAAAAGATTTGAGTATGCAAATGTGAGTTTGTATGATGCGCCCTCGCTTTGGAAAGCAAGCTAATGGCCCTGAAAAGTCACCGAGGCATCATGACTTCATTTCCTCACACTCCACGCGCTCGCGCTCGCTCTCAAACCGGCTCCTTGATTAGTTCTTATTTTGTCCGGATAATGTCCGTCTGCGGTGCTCTTGCTCGGGTTATTGCTAATAAGAGGAAGCAGGATTCATCAGAGGTAATCTCCTCTATCCTACACTGCAAATACAGTGTGCACGGAGTGATGGGAGGATCTGTTTTTCAGGGATGTGGTTAATGTGTACTCGCAGGAAGAAAAGAGAATCACCGAGCTCATCAACAGAGGGGAAAGAGTTAAGCAAGGCTTCAATCAGAAGTAACTCCCCTGCCATCCTCTCATTGTTTCCCCTGCTTTCCCCCCAGATTGCACTATATTCCCATTTGTCCCGTATCTTTGCTTGTGCCAAGACTTCTAGAAAGACAGAGAAAGCTGTGCGTAATCTGGGATGAATAATGCATCGGCCTTTTGACGGCTGCTCAGAGAGACTCCTCTGCTGCAGGGATCCAGCGCTCTGGCAGCCTGATCCATAGAGAAGAGAGACGGAGACCGACAGAGACACAGAGAGGCTGCGTTTACTCAGTAGAATTGACAGAGAGGAGAAGTGATGGGGAGAGCGATGGAGACACAGCGGAAGAGGGCTAGACAGAGATGGTGACAGATGCCCAGCTTAAGAACTGCTCATGTCTTCAGAGCAGGACGCTCAGGCTTTGCATCGCGGTGATAAATCTGTTAGCGGCCTTGTCAGCTGCTGCAATTGGAGGTACGTCGGAGAATTGGTTCTGGGCATATAATGTTGTCTGAATACAGGACCACCGCCCTGATAGAAAGAAAGTGAGTCGGCTGGGAGGGACAGTGAAGACTCTGACGGCACATTTATGAAACGTTAAGCGACCCCAAGAAGTGCTTTCTCGGTATCTTCCAGATTAACCCACGTGTGTCTGTTCCAAAGCCTTCATGAGTGTTTGGGTGATCTACCGCCTCTCTGTCGAAGAGAGGGTCCGGCTAAAGGAATATCATGGCGATCGGCACGAGCCAATGATATGTGAGCCACTAAATCCAATTGGAGTAAGAGATCAAACGGCAAAGCACCGCACAGCAGTTTATAATATCACAGCGTAGGACTTTGGAAAGGTTTCACAGAAGCCGTCCTTTTGTTTGTCTTTGTGACGATCACAAGCTGGAGGGCGGCCTTAAAGGTTTTGGGACGTTTAGACAAAGTTTAGCTTTTCTTGCTCTTGCCACCTAGATAAGACCGAGGTTTATCTCACGGTCACAAGGTGAACGTCGTCATGAGCGTGTGAACATTTGTCTTTTTCAGTGTGTGAACACATTTCCTCACAGGCGAGACGTCTTTATGTTATCACCGACTGTAATTTACAGAGCGCCACCGACCCGGCACTCTGTAATTTAAAGAGCCGCTCTTCAAGTCTTTTTTTTTCACGTGCAGGGTTTTATTACCATGAGGCTGAACTCCTGTAATGCATTGCTCTCCAGCGGCCCCAAAAAGTCTATGAAACACTTTGAGGCCACACAGCGCTGCTGGCTGAGGGGAACTGGAACAAAGAATCCCAGCTCGCTCACCGCTGTCCTGCACCGGCGTCTCGGTATTTTTAGAATAGAATTTAAAAATCCTAGTTATATAAAAATATATATACGCACTCTTGACGGTGTAGTTGGTGTGGTCCAAAGTGATGCCCCTGACCTCGGTAGTGCCTCAGATCCGCCGCCTCTCTGTTGCTCAACGCACCCAAGATTACAACGCTAACTATATATGTTCCTGCTTCCTCTGTGTAGTGTATTAACTCAGTAGTTCTGAGTAAAGTTGACTAGTTCCAGACCTCTGAATCTTAGCCTAAACCTGGTTCGTGCTCAATGAGTGTTTTCCTCGTTTCAAAACAATTAAGCCAGTTCGGCGTGTCGGTGTGATTATGAATAGGAACGACACCTCTGTGTGCCACAACCTGGGAAAGTTTGAATAAGATGGATGCAGCCGAACAGATGGTTGAGCCAATACGTTTACGCCAGGCTGCCTGCTTTGAGGTTATTGCAAAGGAGCATCCCCCTTCAGAAGGGCGGACTGAGACAGAGCACTAGCTTGTGTTTTTACCAATCAGCGAGTGGGTGAGTCAGGGGAGCTCGAGCCTTTGGTGTGTGTGGAGTAACACCAGCATCTGTCATCATCCCCTGTTTGACTGCCTGTGGAAATGTGTTCAAAGGAAAACACACGTGTTGTCACGCTGGGGACCAGTGTGGGTTGAAAAGACATGAAGAGAGGGTCCACAGAGGAGGACGAGATGGGTGAGATTGATGGAGGAGAAGAGCTGCACGGCAAACTGAACAGTGGGTCTGGGGAGGAAGAGAACAAGGCTGGAGAGAGTGAAGGATATAGAAAAGTATATCTGCATGTAGGCATCTCTCACCATGGTGTATTTTTCATTTTGACTCCGTTAGGTTGACGTGTTGCTGTTTAAGGCAAGTGGCAATCGTGTCTCTTCTCCATCCGTCTTATCTGGGTCAGGATATTAAAACTAGTTTCCAGAAACTTGGAAACGAGTGACGACAGATGATAGAGGGACAGAAGTTAGAGGTGAAAATGGTTTAGGCCTGAAATCTGTGACGAGGTGTGACTGACGCTGTGATGTTCTGTTACTGTCTGATACAGAGGCTACTGCTGGTGCCGGTTGCAGCCAATGATTATTTCAAACAATCAATGAATCCGCTGAATTACGCACTGCGTCACATCCGGGGAACCATTGCTGCTTAGCATTCCCTTCCTTCTCAGATGGTCTGACCAATACAAATGACACACGAGGAGTTTTGGCTGTTTGATGAACTTGAGTGGGGTGTCCAGCCATGAAAGGCTCCGGCACTTTTGAAGTGGCCACATGCCGCCAGTGGCTTTTAGCGAAGTGTCGGCCACAGCTCGGTCACGTTGGCAGGAGCTGCTGCTGCGAGGGTCAGAAGGTATCGGGCACGCGTCTTTACGATCGGGGCATAACGGCTTTCTGCTGATACACGCAGCTGCTGGCTGGTCACTATGGGAACAACATCAGCACTAAATGAAGCTGAAGCAGCAGGGTTGATGTATAAATAAAATAGTAATATATTATTACACTGTGAGCACAACGGGGCTGCAGCCAAGCCTCACGACGGTGCAGGACGGTGAATGTGTGCAGTTCTTCTGAACCCGAATAAAGGTCTCTGGACTGAAGCCGAGGCCCAGAACGCCACACTTTGCAAAACCAGGTTACGCCTTTAATGTAACACCCAGATGTGGCTGATACGTTATATTTCTCATCTGATACTAAGCCCGGGGTCACATACTGTTCTGACTCCAGACTGCTGCACGGGGTTTAACCAGGACAAGGAAGGGTCGCGTGTCCTTCGGGCAGGGTCTTGATTTTAGGGCGACTGTGGCTCAGTGGTTAGCAAGTCAGTCTTTCAACCAGAGGACCGGGGTTCAAACCCCGCCTCAGCCAGTCCATGTCGTTGCGTCCCTGAGTAAGACACTTAACCCCCAGTTGCTCCCCGGGCGCTTCACGAGGCTGCCCACTGCTCCTTAAAGGATGGGTAAAATGCAGAGGATAAATTTCCCCACTGTGGGACTAAGTGTGGGACTAATAAAGGGGTTTCTTCTTCTTCTTCTTCTTCTTCTTTGTTCTGGCTTTCTCGGCTGGACTACATCTGTTCTGCTCATTCAGCTGAGGATGAGTGGTGTTTGGCCTCGGTGCTTCAGAATGAAATCTTTTCTGCCTCTACACCCTTTGCAGCGACAAGCCAGACAAGAGAGTGGGGCTGACAGCAGACAGCAGTCACGAACGTTATTTTCACTTGACCTGCCTTTTCAGAGCTGGGCAGATGAGAGATAAGCAGACGCATCCAGCTCTTTGCACCTGAGGACAGAGAAGGAATCCAGTCGTAACTAGAAACTGCATTGTGATATTCCACTGAAGTACTCTTGGATACAGACAACCTCCTCCACCGAGACTGCCATTGTTTAAATGTCATCAGGTGACGTTGTTTTTTCTCTGACCTATATGGATGATTTTAAACTGCCTATTGTTTAAAAATTCACTTCCAGGGAATTCTCCAGCCTCTGACAAGAGTGGAAACCATCTGGACTTCAATATTTCCAGGAGAAATTCCCTGGAAGGGATAAGGATTTCTATATCTGGTTTGTTTGATCACAAAGATCACAAAGAAAAAAAGCACCGTCTACAGAAAGTTAGTCGAAAGAAGATCTAAGGAGAAAAATACTTTGGTGTAGAAACACTGCACAGTATTGAGGGGTTTGAACCAAAAGGCAACACACACGTGGTCCTGGTTGTATTCTGAGAATCACAACTGCATGTTTTCTTTTCTTTGTCTTTCTTTCCCCCAGAGTCAGGCCATGCGTATTGTTCGGACAGTCGGCCAGGCGTTCGAGGTTTGTCATAAACTGAGTCTGCAGCACACGCAGCAGAACGCAGACGGACAGGAGGACGGCGAAAAGAACGACTGCTCTGTCTCAGGTACACAAACGCACACAAGGGGCTGCTGCCACACACTCGGCACCCCATTCTTACTGACCCTGCACTGTGTAGATGTTTGGTGCTGCTGATCTGCCCTCAATCAGATGTTGAATATCCTGATGTTTCTTTACGCTTACATTCCACGAAACAAGGCGTGTGTGGTGCAGTCGATGTCTCCGTCTGGTGGGCGCAATGCTGCCCTGATCAATTACCATGGAGCTAACGTACAATGTGATCCATCAATTACTGTTGCCTGCTCAACTGATTCACACAGCTCTTGACCTCTCCTCTCTCGTGATCGATATAGTGACAAGATGACAGCATTAACAGCCGGCTCGTTAAACGGCCTTTTCCCGAAAGGCTCGTGTCTAATAACACATTCATTATATTTTGTGGCATCAGTGTTCAAATATCTTAGTACGAAAAAAAAGGTGGTTGTAGGTTTTGGGGTTTGGAAGGGAAAGTAAGAGATTCGCCCAGATGTGAAGAAGGTCTCAGCCCAGAAGTGATGCCGAGCATAATCACCACTTCATAAAAACCAGATAGACAAACCAGGAAGGAATGGTATTTTTAGGTCACGGAATAAAACTAAAGAAATGTGCAACCTCACCTTTAAGGCCAGGGTGGAAATGTATTGTATAGTCTAAAAATAATGCTAAAGCCAAAGTCTTGACAGCACATTCAGAAGAGTGCACTAACAAGCTACACACCTCTCACACAGTCATATGTTCTGTGATAGCACAAACAGGCTGAACTACACACACACACACCGATACAGAGTCGTTCCCGCCTGCTTTGTGACCGAGTTGGCGAGCAGGAGAGGGCGACGCTGGACCGAATGTCACGGATGAGTCAACCCAAAGAAAGAAGGCAGCACACAGCAGCACTGGTGGGCTGAGCTGCTTTTATCGGCTGCCTCGTGCCCGGACAGGACGGTCCTCGCTGCAGCCCAGGGACACGTGGCTCTGAGAGCCCGGCCATGGGGACGTGTGAAGGCTCCACGATCGGACCTCTTTCACGCCCTCGTTCCAGTCATTACAGCAGCCGGCGCCGGCCACCCTCCCCGCCCCGATCTGTCAGCGGCAGGCTGGGGGTTGGTTATCTGCACATCCCCCTCCAGCCCTCCAGAGAAGAGCTCTCTTTCACATGCTGATGAGACCAGAGATCACCCACACACTATAACTGTACATCCACCCGTAATGGAAGAGCCCCACGCGCATACAAACTCGGGCCGATGCACACACACATTCACACACACACACACACACACACACACACACTCACTGTCACGGTGCGTTAAGCGACACAAGAGCCGTCACGCACAGCCAATGCGCTTATCTGGAGACCTAATTATCATGGCAATGAAAGGAGAGGGGATGGAAGAGTGTGAGATAGCGGATTAGAGGAACGGAAAGCTGGAGGAGAGCATGGAGAGTGGAGGGGAAGAAGGAGGAGGAGGAGGAGGAGGAGATGGATGTGAGCGCAAAAAGGAGCTTGGGATCATTGAGGACGAGGGAGGGTCCGACCAGCTGTGCTCCATAGACCCTTATGTAATTGTTTCAGTTTTTCCTCCTTTTCCTCTCTTTTTCAGGCTGGTTTTGTGGATTCCAAGCTAGTCACAGTAAAACGTTGTGCCTGAGTCATAGTGATACTTGTTTGGAAGGCTGTATACGTTTCTACAACGGTATATGTGTACGTAAAAACCTCTACTAGCATTAGCACGCCTATGCTACGCTAGCTACTTAAGGTAAACTGAATGTATGCTGCTTTTAAAAAACGAGATTGTAACAGGGAATGAAGACCCACCTGTTTCATTGTCCAATCGCCAGGTGAGGTGGTGGTTCACATTTAGTTCACTACCTTTTATCTTTTTAACCCGTTTTCTTCGCTGAATCAGTTTGACATCCTCGATATATAATTCAAACACATGTAGACCCTCCTGTCTGCTTCTTTCTAAATTAGCTTTTTTCCCCAAAAAAAGAAATAGTAATGATTTAAAGAGTGCAGTTAGTGACAGTGTGGGCTCCGCTGTAGCTCTGGCAGCTTGTTGGCGTAGCAGCGAGGGAACAAGTAGAAAGTACAGAGGAAGTGATGTTTTGTTCTCAGAAGAACATCCATGTGCAGCGTTTCAGCACAACTTAATTAAACGGCGCAACGAATGAACAATTCAATCTTATTAACAAACAAAGCTGATGCTAATAAATATACTAATAAAGCCCACTCACTGGAAAATAACGCCAAACAGAGGAATAGTATCTTTGCAGTTCACATTAGCATGAGACACAGCTGTGCCATAGGCTCCATTCAGCAGCTCAGTGACCACAAAGTACTGAACACGGAATTAAAGCCTTCAGGACGTGTGAGCAACTTTTCAGCAATATTCATAAATATTAATACAGGGAACCAAACAAAGAGGTTATTTAGACTCATTCAATTAGATTTGTTTTTCATAGAAG
This sequence comes from Cottus gobio, assembly GCA_023566465.1. Classification (NCBI taxonomy): domain Eukaryota; kingdom Metazoa; phylum Chordata; class Actinopteri; order Perciformes; family Cottidae; genus Cottus; species Cottus gobio. The sequence goes on along the minus strand of CM042217.1, from coordinate 22,427,423 downwards.
AGAGATGCTGCCAAAATGTTTCCAAAGCAATCCCACTGTATAAATGCCAGTAACTTAAATAAGGCAGATCATTTTACTTACTTTTTTTTTTAGATACTTTTTTGAAATCACATAGGTCAGTCCAATGGCTGCCACTCTAAACGCACATTTACAAAACAATCCACGCCTCCGCCCAGCCGTGTGCTGATTGCCTGATTTTGTGTGAATGCAGCCGAATACTAACACAAACACACATTCACCAGAGCTCATTAGTGTTGCTCAGATTCCAACATAGCCAATTAACTAAAGGGTAGAAACAATACACTGGTCTAAGACGCATACCACAAAACCCAATGTCACCCACCTCTCTCGTCCCATGTTTCCTGTCTAACTCCAATATGAATGTGTAAATAAAGGCAAGCATACCAAGAACATTTTTTTAATTGTTAACAATACACCACGGAAAGGCTAATCAGGCGCTGCTCCTGACACGAACAATAACAGACAATATATTGGACACCTATAAATGGAGGAAGACATGCCAGCAACAGAGGGCAGGAGGAAGGGCAGGAAAGCACAGTGCTGCTAGTTGGGTAAGAAAAGATGGAGGAAGAGGAGTGGTGATGGAGGAAGAGGGGAGGGTAGTGCTGGCAGCAGGTCGTTAGGCATGAGGTTTAAGTGGAAGGGGAGGACGGCACGAAATAAAAGGCTTCAAAGAAAAGGAAGAAGGAGAGCATAAGAGACGCGGCGAAGAATGGACCGAGGTGGATGCGGGATGGACCGTAGAGGTTAAAGGGGAGGATGAAGAGGACGCCGCAGCGGGAGTGGAAATGAAGAGGAAAGACGGGAAGGAAAGAGGACACGTGGGAGAAAGAAGTCGCACATAAATGCAGAAACATCCATTGAATACTCAATCATTTGACCCAATGTTCCATTTCCTTTGACTAATGGGAGAGTCTTCTCTATCCAATGTCCTTGAAATCCTGAACCGCGATGGAATGTCGAGCAAAAAAAACCCAAATAGCCAATTAGAGGGATCTGAGCGGTGGGCGTCGCCAACCGGATGTTGCATACTTGCAAACCAAGCACATTTGCATGGAGATGTTTGAGACGCGTTGTGACTGCGATGTGAATGGGTAACATTAGGATTGGCTTACGTTTTTCAGCACCACTTAGTTATTAAACTTTTTTTTCTGAAACGTGCTGTATGAGGCTGTGTGTGTTAGTAACGGCAATCTCTTTTAGCTAGAAATATCTTCGCCACATAATGAGCATGGTCCCCGTGGCTCCAATCTTATAATTCTAGTATAGTAAGGTTGCCGGGAAGCAAATGCAGTCCTTTCCATGGGGATGTTGTCCATAACTATGCTTGAACCACACGAAAGAAAGGGCATGATAACTAGACCACATGCACCTACAATTCCCATGTTGAACAATTGACACAACCTCCGGCTTGTAGTCGGAGAAGAAGTGTTCCAACTGTGACAACCAGCGTTAAAGTTGTTTTCTGTTGGTTTGCCTGGCGAGGCGTATCAAAATGAAATGTAAAATATTCAGCAGAATTCAGACTGCTGAAGGCAAAGACAGTCTTAAGATTCTGAGGAGCTTTTTCAGCCGGCATTTAGTGAAATCAACATGGGACCTTTTCCCAGTTTTTTTTGTGTGTTGACTTTATTCAAATATTTTAATATGTAGGACAGCTGTATTAATAGACCAAATGGGTGGTTCCCTACAGAGAGACTGATTTTCAAGTGTTTCAATGTATTGATCTGGGCAAAAATAAATGTGCGGCTTCCGACTGAATTGGATGGTTCCCTTTGCCAGAGCCGTGAACTGTTTTGTTGCAGCCTGCATTGATTTTGTCTCATACACAGGCATAATTGTTGCTCTCCATTTGTTAGTGATTACTGCTTGTTTACAGCAAAAACACAGTCTGCATCCAATCTGCTCCAATTTGTCCCATTAAAAATGTATTAACAGTATTCGAGTGCTATGTTTAAAAACTGAAAACACAAACTAGAAAACTGAGTTTCGCCGCATTGTGTTATTGTTGTATGTTTTCTAGCTCTTTTGATGAATAGTTGTGCCTCCGCACAGTGAGAACATGTCATGTATTTGATATATATGATATAATCCTGCATACTGTGATTCTGTGAACAATGTTTCTGACGGAGTGTATTCATGTGTGTCCGCCCATGTGTGCCTGTGGCCATGCTCATGCCTACATGTGTGTATGCAGGCGTGCGTGCTCATCCACCTGTATGTGTGTGCACTTTCCTCGGCTCAGCTCGAGAGCCGACGGGCGCCGAGAAGACGGCGACCCTCGCCGAGGAGACGGATATCGACGCGGAGGACGCGAGCCACGCGACCGCAGCGGAGGAGTTGAACATCAATAGAGGGGTGACTGATCTGGACGACACAGTCAAGGCCCCTGAGGTGAACCAGGCAGAGAGAAAGGTAAAGCATCCCTGTTATGGGTTTGGGATGTTTTTATTTTTTATTTTACCCACAGAGGATTATTTTAAATCTCCTCGTGATTGGACTCCATCTCAGAGCAGTGTGAACAGTTGATGTCTAGAAAGCGCCGGCACTAAGAAAATATTAACAGTGTTCGTGTGTAGTTAAACAATATGTAAAACTGAGCGGAAATCTCAAGTGTACAAACCAATTTCAAATCACTGAAGAATTTGGTTTGAGATATTATATATTTTATATTGTTTGCACAGAAAAGTGCATTAGTCTGTCCAATTTCAAAGCCTTGCTTGGATTGTTTGCATTCACTGGACTATTTAAAATGTTTGTCCTAGATAAAAACTCCTTTCCACTAGTTTGGCGGTGAGACTGGAAGCTGTAGTTACGACTGCACTTTTTAAGAAAGCCAAGATTATAACTGGTAAAGTGATTATCACACTAGAAAGAATATATCTTTTGTATAACAACATCAATATATACTTTTTAGAACGTTATCGTTGACGGTGTAGTTTGGTTAATCATTACATCCACAGTGACTTACATTTTGTATACACCGTGGACACGGTAACGGGGAGCAACAGGGTTAAGTGTCTTGCTCAAGGACACATCAACATGGACTAGCGGAGCCGGGGCTCTGCTAGTGGACCCGCTAACCCCTGAGCCACAGTCGCCTTCTAGCTAAGCTGCAAAGGTCGAAGCTTAGCTGGAAAACATATTTCTCTAGACAGGCACACAAATAAGACATACAGTAGGTGGTTGACTGACAACGTAATAAATTCAATTGATGGAAGTGCTCTTTAAATGTGTTACGGCTGACTTTCCTGCAGCACATCTTGCCGTCGACATCACCGAACAGGAGCGTAAAGAGAGGTCCGAACAAGGACGGCGATAAAAATGTGCCCGTGCATCAACATCTAGAGTCGGTTCACGTTAAGGCTCGGAAACCTGGCAGGAACTCAAATATCTGTTCAGTCGCTGCAGGTCAGGCCGACCCCTGAGTGCAACAGAGGATATCCAGAGTTTACACAAGCTTTCAGATGTACTGCTTTTGTTGTTGTTGAAGGTTTCTTGTTTACAAGATTACCTTGGCGCCCTGAAATGAAAAACTATTTTTTCACTTTGACATAAATGTAAGTTTCTGTATCAACCACCAGTGAAATCAAGTTAACAGCAAGTCGGTAGAGCAGAGTCGTCCTTCATTCCGAGGATCGGCAGTTCGATCCCCGGCTCCACTAGTCGATGTGTCTTTGGGCAAGATGCCGAACCCCAAATTACGCCCGCAGGCGATGTGAATGGTCCTAAGGTGTGGATGGTTAGTTAGAACCCTGATGGGCAGGTGGCACCTTGCATGGTAGCTCCTCCCATCAGTGTATGAATGGGTGAATGATGACAGTGTTAAAGAGTTCTGAGTGGTCAGAAAACTAGAAAAGCGCCACACAGGTTCAAATCCATTTACCAAGTCTGTGTTTATGTCTGAGTATAGAAGTAAGAAATATCTCCCACTAATTTCTAATTCTAATCAGAAGCCGTCAGTATTTTGAGCTCCAAGACGACGACGACGGCCAGTTCACATGTTGGCGCCTGTGCAGCCTAATGGTGTGAACACACCATAACCGTGTTGGAGATTTGGTTCAGCTCCCCGACAGCAGCCCATCTGCAGCCAGAGAGACGCTCTCTTTCCTGGCTGGAGGAGCCGGAGCGCGGCCGTCTGGCTCGGCTGCCAGAGCGCCGTAGTAGCTGTTTACCGGGATTTACAGCAGCACGGGCCAGGGGTATAATTGTGTTTTGGATCGAGGCAGCAGTGGGAGGAAGACGCGGCACGATGAGGGCGGAGAGACGCTGTAGCGGTTTGTTTATTGCATTGCTCTTTGACTCAAGTCCTTGGGCTCCACATCAATTTGGCAACAACGGTGGATAATCATTATATATATTGTGTTTTTCTTTTGTGTTACTTCCCGCACCACCTGGCTTTGCTTAGTGAGGTAGTGCAGACGGATACAGGGAAGACCTCGACTGGCCCCTTGAGTTGTTATGTACCCTACAAATTAGTATTTTTATCTTCACTGTTATGTTTTTCTTTGTTTTTTTTTCAACATTTCTTTAATTAGCAATCCATTTGGAGACATGATTGCCATGTTATTGTTATGTAGGTATCATGGTCTTGGTTAAATATTGGACAAGCATTAGTCAAGACACTGGCTTTTGAAAGATGTAACCAAATCCACACTATTCCAGTCAAACATGCTTGTTGGATTGTTTAAGTGTCAGAAACCTCTTTGTGAGAGCGTGTGATGACGGCGGACACTTCCAAAGCCGTTGGCCGCGTGTGCAGCGGTACGAAGGATTGATCTCTGGCATCGAGTCCTGTTCTCGGTGCAGCGATTACATTTCTTCCACAATGTATTAGGAAAAGAGGATCTGTAGTGCATATGAACATATTTTGTAGAAAATAGGTCAGAAGATGAGATGGCATCATAGAGTATTTGCTCTTTGCTGCCGGTTTGATTGAAGTTGGTCTTCATTTCATTTTAGTTTAACCAAGAGAGAAACTGTGCTCTGAAAAATTGCCATTTCTTGGCATTTAAGTTTATTTGCATAGTCCCTCTCTAGGGCAGATGTCAGAAAAAAAGTCCACAACAAAGACAAAATATCACGTAAACAGCGAACAACGATCGTGGAATGCAGACACCCAGCTAAAGACAAAGCAGACACGAAATAAACAAACAAACAAAAGCTAATTGAAACAAATGGGTCTTGAGTTGCTCCCCCCGGAGCAGAGGAGCCCAGAGACCTGCTGCTGGAGGGCTGCAGGAGCTCTTTAAGGACGGCAGCCTCCACCACACGGCTCTGAAGGCCGTCACGACAGTCTTCAACGGGACTTGATGGGAAGCCGGTTTGTAGGAAGTCATGCGAGACCTTTTAGGGGCCGCGATCAAAAGATAAACAGCATTTTGGACCACTTGGCAATTTAGGGAAGCCTTGCTGATAAGGCAAGAGAATGGCTTCGGGGATAAAACGTTAACAATCATTTCTAACTCCGCTGTGGACATATCTGCACAAACAACACGGTGTCGTGCTGTGTTTCCGCCAGTGGCTGAGTTGCCGAATCTCTTTGTTTGTCGCATGGACCAAAACTGATTCAAAGGAAGTTTTAGTTTTTCAGTTGTTGTGTTCTCGTTCACTAACCGTGTCAGAGAGTCCCGTCTGCTCTGTAGTTGACTCTGGGTAATTAGGTTCCTCAGGCAATCTCTGTCAATGGTGAATAACTAACAGACAGTCAGTTACTGTAGGCAACACTCCAGTTTATTAAGCCTGTCATCGGGACCCAAATGAGGAGGTTACGTATGATGTCACCTGCGGCTCCGCGCTCACCGACACGTACCTGTCAAGTCACCACACGGAGACTCACCAGAGCGAGACTCTGAGCCATTTTGGTTCCTAACTCCGAGTTACAAAACCAAGCGATTCAGCTGTTTAACATTCCCTGGGTCCCATTACCGTTTGAGTTATATGACCTTTCATTACGGCCCCTGATTGAAAGCAACACGGCGTGAAATCACTGAAACAACGAGCTCTCAGCAATGACCTCTATTCTCAGGTCAATGGGGGGAAGTGTGTGTGCGCGTTTGTGCATGCGCGCTACTGTTTGTGCAGCTAAGCTTTTGCACATGCATGAACTATATCTATTCTTTTCAGTCTATTTTAATTTGACACATTTGTCACTCTTGACAGCGTTACAGTTATTAAATCTGCAGGGATAAGTGGGGGGAGGTAACATTAATTAAGATGTGCGTGCCTTTACGTTGGTGCCCGTGTGTACGCATTTTTTACTACAAAACCGTGTCTGTGTGTGTGTATTTCCGGAGCGCAGGGATTTGATGCACTACAGGGTTTCCTTGGAAGCTCATGAAAGGGAAAGCAGCCTCCGAGTGTTAAAGTTCATTCTTTTCCTGTCAGCTCCCGTTAGACTGACAAATCCCTCGGTGCCCGGCGACCCCACAGGACTCGGTGAGCACACATCAATCGGACCTTGGGCTTTGTGTCCGCAGGGGTTGAGTCCGGACGTTTCATTTGAAAAGGTTCGTCTCCCGTATCGGAGGAGAGACGAGATCAGAGTGCAACTACGATACAGATGGGAAAGGCAAAGGTCACAGTTTTGAGATTTTTACACATTTCAAGAGGCTGCACATGTTTTTGATTTAAGTAAAGGACATTTTGTTTGTGTGTGTGTGGTAGACAGAGAGAGATGGGGAATTAATGTGTTCACGTGGGCATGTGTGCATTAAAGCGAGGCTGTACAACAGACGCTCAGATAAAGGTTTTGCCTCTGGCCTACTTTCAGTTGCTGTCAGGCAGGTGTAAACACTCTGATCCATGAGTGCAGTGCTGCAGGCAGCACTCCACTGCCAGCACTCCCTCTTTTCTTTTTTCCACTGTCCCATCATTAGTGCCTCAATTGTTTTAGACTGTCACGACCTTACATGGACGGATTACCGAGCAGGGCTCGGGGCCGAGGGGTCAGGGGTCATCTGTTTGAAGTCTGACTGTTAACTTTTCTTGTTGGAAAGTTGCAGGGCTCATTTAAAAGAAATGATGTTGTGTTTTATGTTGTCCGCTCCTGGTCTTGATCAGAGTCCTAAAGCTATAGATTTTTGCCGTTATTGGGCAAAAATCTAATATCCTCGAACAGGCGGTTTTCAGGAAGCAAGAATTTGAAAAGACAGCTCTCAAGGCAAACCTTGATTTATCAGCCCGTCTACGAGGTCGCCGCACCCGCGACTCGGCCCCGGTATGAGCGGAAGATAATCGATGGATCAAGCTTTCCAAAAATAAACTGCCTACCCAAGCTTTCAGTATTGAGTTTCTGCCAGCTAAATCAATCCAGCATTTGTTTTTTGAAAACCATCCGGCTTATAGGTCCATAATTACCAAATCAGTCACGCTCCAATCATTTCATTCAAATTGAGTGTGAGAGTAACTTAAAGAGTGATTCAGTCGGTTCACAGCCGGTCAGATGAACATGCACAACTGTGAAATTTAAGATGCAACATATACAGTAATAACATTTACTTTTGGTTCATCTTTTCATTCAAGGGAATTTGTATTGTTCCTATAATTTGTAGCAAAGTACAAATTATTATGAAATTAGAGCATTTTTAATTTGTGTTTATTTCTGCATTCTGAGACCTATCATTAAGATACAGTAGAATAAGTAAAGGAATTAAAATCAGAAAAGCAGATTTTTCTCTGCTTAAAAATGAGCCTACATCTCAGATGTTTTTTTAGTGTAATATCGGTGCAGAGGTGTGTCAGTGAGGATCTGTTTGAGTCCCACAGCCTCTCTTCAGAAATACTAAAGTTCAGATGCAGATTTTCAATCTTCACCTGAGTATTTTAGTAACATGCTACTAAGTGGGAGCCTGGGGGGTTGGTGGGGTGTCTTTTACACATCTGGGCTATTGTCTCACCATCCTTTGATGTGGCCCAGATGTCACACCCTGGTCCAGTATGAAGTCCCACCACTGACTGATAGTAGTTGTATTAGGGTATTTTTAACGTAAAATAAACACTCCAGCCTGGCTCATTCTCTTGAAGAATGTGTTTGTATCTGGTTTAAGTTATATATTAAAACTAATCATGGCGGTGCTCATACAGTGCAGGTTTTTAGTATTGAATTACTGTAAGCTGTTATAATACAGTTGAGTTGACCTGTCTTTTTACTATGCTGCATGTTACATTTTTTTGTATGACTAAATGTTGTTTTCTCTTTTCAATAAACAATGTTTTTAATTGGATAAATGGGAATGGTTCTAATAGTGGAGCAATTGGTATGTAAACAGACAACTGACCACTTAATATTCTGGGGATGCACTGCATCGCCAGAAACCAGCTTCCTCACATGAGCACGGGGCTCTACAGAGTGCCAAAGTATGAATCTCTGTTCCTGTCAGTTAGAGCTTTTATCCAGTGAGACTGCAATCCTCCTGAGTGTTACTTTCACGCGTGTGATTACTCACCTGGCCTCCGGACCGCGGTGGGACGAGGACATGAATGACTTGTGTAGGAGGGCGGATGGTGGTGGAAGGAAAAAGTGGAGGTAAACATGAAAGGATGGAAATAACAGTTTGGATGTGTTGACACACATTACGCAGCCATCAATCTCGAAAAGATGCTGCGGTGCCAGGAAGATTATTATTAAGAAACTAGGCAATCTGCTCCAGTGCACATGCACTGCAGGCTATGGACTTTCCGTAGGATCCTTTATTGAATGCATTTGCATATTTATAGATTCTAATGAGGGAGAACAATGTGGAAAATGCTATTATGGAAAATGCTATTATTTGTATATCTTCTAAAACAATATCAACAAAGGATTTGCCGTTCTGGATTGCCGGTTCTCACATCTACAAAGGTTGTAAAGCCTCGTCTGGAGTCTCCCTCTGTTCTCCACACTTTTTACCCTCAGCTAACGACGACATCCACTTTGCCCCCAGCCTTAACTCACAACCTGTTTGCCACACACACACACACACACACACACACACACACACACACACACACACACACACACACTCATTTTTCCCCCTCTGCTTGTCTCCCCAGCAACCTTGCAGGATAGAGACGTATCTTTTCAATACTCTTCGCCCACAAGCAGGCAATAAAAAATGCAGCGCCTCAACTTTTCATTGTCTGTAAACTATATTATATTGGAGAGACGAGGTCCAAGGGTTTCCCTGCCGGGGTCACGTCTCCAGATGGCCCTGCAGACTGATGATTTGATTTCTTTGCAAGTGTTTGTGTGTGTATGTGTGTGTACTTGTGAAGTTGTGATAAAACACAAGGCTGCCAACCAATGAGGAGACACAAGGCCAGTAGCCAAAACATCGTATCATTGGACAGACGGTAGCGTTTTAGCTCAGACCTTAGCATCTTAGCATCCCCCATCGATGTGTCTGCTTTCACACATGCATATTACGTACATTTCACTTAGCTGATGCTTTTATCCAAAGCGACTTACATGCTACACAGTAGACCGTAGACGCAGCAACAGTGAGCAATGAGGGTTAAGTGTCTTAACATCGACGTGGACTAGCGGGGATTGAACCACCGATCTTCTGATTGAAGGACGGACCTGCTAACCACAGCTACCACTAGCCACAGGCGCTCCGCATATCTGGTTATAATGTTATGGTATGTTACAAAAAAGCACCTGAAGAAGAGTTCAGTCCGTTTTAATCATCCTGACCGTTGTTTTCCTGAATGTCAACCAAACGTTTCATGGGTCTGATTAAAAGGTTCATTCACCTTCTCAAATTATCAGACCCACTTTTACGTCCACGTCTGCGTTGTTTCTCTCCTCTCTCTTTCCCAATCGAGGCCTCTATCACTTGACTTGTCTCTCCAGTAGCCCGCTTTCTTTTTCTTTCTCATGGAAATTCATGCAATCAAGTGGCACACTGTGTTCTTCTTCGAGGTTATAAACATCCTTCAGACAGCAGCTAAACTCTATGATGCTGAGCAGCTTTTAGAGATACCACAAACATGGAGAGTTTAAAATACAGGACAACAGAGTGACACGCTACAAGGCATGCAAAGGAGATCTGACCAATTAGATAATTACAGATGTGCGTTTACACATTGAATGCAGGAAGTTGGCAGGTTTTCTATGTCATCAAAGACTTTGTGATAAATGATGAGTGATCAAGGGCCTTGTTCTCTGTTCAGTCAAAGATCCAGTCGGAGAATTTGCTATGTGGCAAATATTGTAAAAAATAAACTCACATGATAGTAGGACATCTTCTTAGCAAAGTATTGTATGTGATATGATATACAGCCTACGGCCACCAATAGCTGCACCGAGGCTCCAGTGCAGACGTTGACCAGGGATACATTTGTATCTCTCTGTCGGACTGGAATAGTTTTTTCCTGCTGAGAAGATGTCTTGATCTCCGATGAGTTCGTATTTACAAATGTCATGACCTTAATGTCCAGGTTCTGTCATGTCAGTTCAGATCCATGCAGGTATCCGGTTCTGGATCGATGCTAATTAAACCTCCAAATGCCAGCTTACCCCGACTGGACCCAGAGTTGGATGGCCCCGCCCCCACGAGCCCGCACATTAGTTTGACTGATCACAGTCCTGATCCACGGGGCCCAGATCTCTGTTGGTTCTCATCCTGACAGATAGATTTTTGGATTCACCTGCTCAGTCATTTATTAGAAACCTAGACTCAAAAACCATTGCTGAGGACAACCACCATGAACCACAGCTCTTATTAAAATGAATGAGGCAACCTTCAGCTGAACAAACAAGAATGCCCTTTGGAAAAATGTGGTGAAACGGTAACAAAGGCAGCGGAAACCGCATGAGGCCACAGAACGCCTCACAATGTGTCGTGCAGGTGTTCATTAACAAGCTGTGTGCGTCCAGCCTCCAGGCCGTGCGTTTTAAAATACAAGGAAATGGAAAGCTAACACTCATGAGCTTGAAACTACGTTCATCTGTTTTGGCCCCTTGAAGCCAGCAGAAACGAGCGGTGAACACAACACTGACATTATCCCCTTTAAGTAGCGTGTGCCTGACGCATGCAGCATCACTGAGCCCTCACACAGAGTTGTGTGTCTGTGTCTGACACCAGCGTTTCCTTAACAAGCTGGATGGCTCACTGCTGGAGGTAACTGGGATCATTGTGTTGTGTGTAAGGCAACACTTTGTAAAAGTACATGTTACAAATGCATTCATAGATATGAATATACAGAATTGTTGTTTATTTAAATATTGCTGTCAGTATCGGTGCATCTCTGCTAACGTTGTCTGCCATTTAGTGCGAGGCGGGGAGGAAACAGTGGAACCGTTTTAGAGGGTTTTTTTTGCCGAAAAGGACATTTAAAGAAAAGCAGAAGAGTAAGTTGAAAGTTGCTGAAATGCTTCATAGAGCTGAGGAAAACTTCAGTTTTGTCATATTTCTCTGTGGGTTTATCACAACAAGTGTCTCCTCTTAAATACAAGAACTCATCTGATCCATCGTAAATATTGATTATAGCTTCCTTAAGTAAGGGGGTTTCATTTCAATGCCTGTAAACATCCTGCAATGCCTCTGGAAACGGTCCCAACGTGTGTGACTTTCCTCCGCGTTAAACCTCGTTTATGACGAGCTGTGTCGAGGTTTAATGTGAACACATTCACAAGAGTCATTTTTTACGACTGTCATGGCCGCTGCAGTGGAGGGTATGGTCTCATATCACACGCAGGGCCAGCTCTTCTCTTGAGAGCCCTTAAAATAAAGTTATAAATTTGTAGCTGAGGCTGTCAGCAGTGAAAGAAGCCAGACCCCCGTCTATCCTTTAGTATGTGTGTGTGTGTGTGTGTGTGTGTGTGTGTGTGTGTGTGTGTGTGTGTGTGTGTGTGTGTGTGTGTGTGTGTGTGTGTGTGTGTGTGTGTGTGTGTGTGTGTGTGTGTGTCTGTTTGACAGATAGAAAGCAGCTAGTGTAATCACAGCTGGAGTAGGAGAAATAGAGACTTCCTTCATCCCGTGTCATCTATCTTCTGTCTCACTTTCACCTTCCTCTTTTAAACCCTCTTTCTCCTCCCTCCCTCCCTCTTTCTGTCCCTCATTGAGTGTAACAAGAGGCTAAAAGATAAAGGAAGACTCCAGCTGCCTACTGAGAGCCTGCATTAGCAAGCACATGTTTGGGAATTAGATGGTAATGGCGAGAGCTTCTCTCTGGCGGACCGGAGGAGTGATCATGGGGCCGTTTTCCTCCATCCCCTCCAACTCCCCCACTCAGTTTGAATATTCTGTCCTGCTGTCTTCTGTAATTGGCTTTGACTGCGGTAAACAAGTTTGGAAACAGTGTTTGAATGTTCAAGTCTTCGCTCAACAAACTGCTTTCTGTGTGTTTGGAAAGAGTGAGAGTGAGAGGGGGTGCTCGCGTGTTCGTAATAGATCCGATGCTCCAACACCTCTATGTTTCTGCCCTTTCAGACTACACATAAGACATTTCTCTCATGCGACCCGGCCACAACCCTTTCTCGCGCAGTCATCTGTTTTTTTAACGAGCTACTCCAAGCAATCTTCAGAGCTGTTTTTTTTTTTGTTTTTTTTTTAATACTGACAGTGATTGGCTGACAATACAGGTGACAGGTTTCAGTAAACCATTGCCGTAGCAATTCATTGTATTGTTGTCACTTCTTTAAAGCCCAACATCTCCTTTCAGCTCATTTTTGGTTCAGCACTCTTTTGCCTTGACGGTCACGTTGCACACGCCTGCACTATGAATGCCTCCAGGTAGAGGCTGTCCTAAAGTACTGCCATATTTCAGCTGGCTTTCCTCTCCACCTCCCTCTCTGCCCGTTTGGATCAAATATAAGCAGGTTTGACAACAACACGTCGTACAAACAGCTTGTTTTCCAGCAAAACCATGCCGTTTTGTTTTAATATTGAATGCCCAACATTGTGCGTCACCTTTTTATGTTATTTCCCCTCACGACCAAGAGATCCAGATATTGTGGAAGGTGTCGTTTCCCTAGAACGCTCTGTGGATGATGACAGTGGGTGTTTTTGCGACAGTAATTGCAAATATTACACTTTTATATAAATGGATTTTGGTTAAATCGCAAACGCCATAAGAACTGGAGGGAGAAATCAGGTGTAATGTACTGCTTTTGTTCGGGGAATATGTTGTGGATGACTGCTCAAGGGTATTTTAGAACGGCGTTTCTTTTCCGTCTGCGTTGTATCTCCTGCTGCTGCTGACAGGCTGTTTAAGTCTGTCTTCTTTTTCATTCTCCCTATTATTGGGAATAGTTTCTGTGCTCGAAAGCCAAACATGTCGTCATTTTTCCTCTCCGTTAGTTTGACGGCTGAATCATCTTCCACTCGCCCGGCCTTCCCTGTCTGCCTGACAACACTCATTCAAAGCCAGAGCAGCTCGTTCCACATCCTTTACTTAGCAGGCGGAGTGTCCCTTCAGGTGTCTGCGAGTAGCTTCAATGGGGGCGGGGCTGAATAATGTGTCTGTTTTAAAGCAGCACTTTATGGGATCTGACAAGTCCAACAAATTCTTTCCATCGCCAACACACACCGCCTTCTGCCTTGCTATTAATTATGTGACGGCGCCAAACAACCCGTCAACTTGGATCATTTCCTCTCATTAACCTAAGAGATTCTGCTCAGACAGGCCATCAGTCATATTCCTCTCATGGTACATGCCTGTGTGTCACCAGGAGGTTCGACAGATGGTGCGTTTTGGCCTGGATTCCTCAAGGCGGCTTCCGGTTCAATTTAATCAGGTGTCGATTTGTTTGCCGACTGTCGTTTGGGCTCCAGTCTCTTTGAGGCGTCGGCCCATTAGTGATGTGACAAAGCTTTGGTTCTGTCAGCAACCCAATTGTTCACCTTGGCAGGTCCCAAATGCTTGACTTCCAGCGGTTGCTGTGGATCTGAGGAAGTAGAGGTGACAGCCAATCGCATCCACAGCAAGCTGTGCACATTTCCTTTGCTTCACAATTCTGTGTATTCTTTGAATCATGTTTAGGTTTTTTTCTGCCTCGTCATGCTTTCTGCTATTCAATAGCAAAGACTTTGAAATCTGTAGTATTTTATCTGTGTCAATCTGTTAAGTAATCCATAATGGAAGACGGCTCCTCACGTGCTCCATGACATTGGGTCATGACATGCATTGGTTCACACCCCGACCGACTCATTGTTGTGATCCCTCTCTGGCTTCCCAACATAGGGCGGCAGGCCTTCAGAGGCTCCTCCTCCAATGAAACCAGGGCTCAGCAGTGTTTTTTTTTGTTTTAAATCTTCTTTCTAATGCACTCTAATTGTGTTCTGTATCCAGTGAACAATCACAATTATCGGATTGTCCACTTTGGAGCAGCAGGGTGCTTCTTCCCCCACTTCAAGTTGTTGCTTGGATTTCATCATGACCCTTGAATGCCAGAACAGGTGCCGAGGCTTTATTTTAGCTGCGGTGTGATTACGGCACCATATCTGCATCACAAAAACATCTTTAGGACTAGTTGAATGATGTAGGGAGCTCGAAGTGTGACTGGTTAGTACAGCCTTGAAACAATTAGCATGCTTGATTGATCGCGCTCGACGGAGGAGAGCGAGTCCCAGAGCTCGTTATCGTTGGAGTGAAACGTCTCTCTGCTACTGATCTGCATTCTCAGCTCTGCCGACACGCCACACTGCAACTCATCAGCCGTTCTACATTTTAATTCAGATTCTTGTTTTGATGACGACTTGTTTTTGAAGGCATTATATTGATGCTATTGCACGTCTGGATTATTTGTCAACGTATTCATTAGTCCTTTTCTCCAGCTTGCCTGTGTATTTTCATCCTCCGTCTTGAAAGGTTTATGGAATTCAAGTGAACGTATTTAAGATCAGACATTTATCAGGGAAAAGTTTCTCAAATATAATAAAATAATAATAAGACATTTCATTTGTTGATGATTTTGGTGGATGTGCCGTACAGGATGAGTGTTTCAGCGGCTGTAGAGGAGAGGGAGGGGCCTAGACGGCCAATATGTTTGTGATGTGCAGAAATTGTTTCTGTTAAATTACTACATTTCATTTAGCTGACACTTTTATCCAAAGCAACTTACATGATATACAGTAGACCGTGAGCAATTAGGGTTAAGTGTCTTGCTCAAGGACACAACAACTGGTTGAGCCGGGGTTTGAACCACCGATCCTCTGATTGAAAGTCAGACCTGCTAACCAGTGAGCCACAGTCGCCCCTGCTAAACCATTCAGTGTTTTAAAACAGTATATTTATTTTTCAGTTGCCCCCAGTCACTAAATATTGACTCTCCCTGGTTTCAGGCTTCAGAGGAGGTCTCTCTGCTGATGTCCAGCCCCAGGATGCTGCTCCCTCCATCAGCCGCGCTGCCACCCGGCGCCCCCCTGTCTGTGCACCACCAGATCCAGCTGCTCCAGCAGCAGCTCCAGCAGCAGCAGCAGCAGACACACGTGGCCGTGGCACAGGTACGTCTCTCAACTACTCGTTTTAACTTCTACCAGGACACACAGTGTGTGCTCAGCACTTGGTCACTCTCACCAAAACGCGTTCTTTTCTATTTAAGTGTAGTCATAATACAATATGAGGACATACAGTATATTTAATGTAGATTAACAAATCAATCTCATCACAATGACAGACTAACACCAGCCGCATGCAGGCAAAGACCACTGAAGGTAACAAACTCTGACTTGACTCCAAACGTTGCACTAGTGTTCAGCTTTTGGCTCAGAATGTAAAATGTAAAACCTTCGCTTGGATTCAAGAATCTCATTCATGCCAGATCTACTGTTTGCACATGGATGTTTCATTTCATTATGAAGCTTGTAGGATGTAAGAGAATAATTAAATTGTTCCAGCAACATAGAAGTGCATATAAGTAGCATGCTCTTACACTTGATTATTCCATTATATTGAACTTAGAAACAACACACTTAAATACAGGCATTTTAGGCTCTGCGGGGGAGTTGTAGTTTTTTTTTTTTAGAATAGCAAAAGGCTGAATGTTCGCCATTATTTTGTACGTAAAATAGAAAAGGGGAAAACATCTCAGTGCAATAACGTCATCCAAGGACTCAAAACGTTTGGCACATTAGTCTGTCTGGATTTTAACTTTGAGCATCAGCAGTACCCATAATTATTAAATCAAATTGTATACAAATGTTCTTACAAACCGTTGTATCACGCTGGTAGGCAACCTGACAAAACAAATAATGTTGTATTAAATCTGGAAGTTAGCCTTTGCTGACCACACTGACTGAGGAACAGAACCATGTGATCAGCAGGAAGCACTCAGGGAGCATTGACGGGGGGAAGCAGATTGACACTTACCTGCAATCCAATCTGGATTTTAAAAGGAAACCGAGAATCGAGTGCTCACACAGCATCAGACATCAATCACACAGCTTGAGTGGCTGCTGTGGGAGAAGTAACTCACGACAGCAATGGCTTCGGGCTTATGAGCTGCATCAAAACACACACACACACACACACACACACACACACACGTCAGCCTGCTTGCAAAAGGCTTTGAGACTTGAAGCTGCTGTTTCCCAACACTCTCTCGCTCCTAACCCAGAAGTGTCTCGGGCTGTTAAATACTGATGTCTCGAGGCTCCCAGGGGCGGCTGCAGTGGGTCCTCCTGATTGGACGGCCTATTCACACTGAGTTTAGCAGGTCACTTGAGCCGAACAACGGACAGACTGCCGCCACGACTGACATGAACGCCTTTAATTATACCTCGATGAAGCCAGAGGTCACCTCCTGCCCGCTGACACTCTGGCGTAGACTTTTTATTTATTGTTTTAAATGATTCAAAAATGCTTGGCACGTGAAAGGAAGTCTTTTACCTAATGTGGAATATTTTCAAATGAGTGTGAGCCACCCGATAAGTGACCCTGGCTCGTTTGCCGTTCAGCAAGGATTCCCAAGTGGTCCTGATGTGACTGCGCCGCTGTGAGTGTAACCACTCAGTATCTAAATGAGTTTCCACTGACTCCTCCGTTTGCTCCATTTAAGGCTCATGGGACTTAATCTGAGTGCTGCTGTTGCCATTATCTGTCATCTAGTTACAGTATGTAATGGTTGCTATTAAAGTGACTGTTTCAGGACTAAATATGACAATTGACAGATAATTCATCTTTTCGCTAATCTGTGGTTCCCAACCAGGAGGTCAAAAGATGAACGTGAAAGAGCGAAAGATATTTCATGTCATCCGTCAAATGACATGTCTTCAAGTGAGAAGTTAAAGAGTCGAGTTAAACCAGCAGTTCACCGTGCACCGGCCCTTTAACAGTGAGGCTTTGGTGCATTTGTCTTTTATGTATTACTGTAAATGATATATATGGTAGGACTAAACACAATATTTTAAGACATCACCAAAACAATAACCAGTTGCATGACGTGTGTTTGACGTAAGGCTTTTAAAAAATATTTGTACTTTTGTACACATTTGTTTTATAACTAGTTATTTATTTCAGTCAATTTATATTTAAATCGAACCAGAATGAATTAAAGACACGAGTGCAGTTTTATAATTCACGGTTAATGTTGCATCCGGTCTTTGACATCCAGACAGGGGTTTTTAAACATTACATTTCATTCACTTTGTAAACGTTTCCAGGTTGTCATTGGCAACTATTTTGAGAAATTGGCAACACATGATTGGCTTTTGATTGCCATCAGTGGCAACAATCAATGTAAAAAATAGGGAAAAAACAGCGAAATAAAATCTCAAATAGGGGGCACCTATTATTAAAGACCAGCTGTTTATTATCAGTCTGTTTCCATATTTCCGCCCCCAAGCCGCCCCCACCTTCTCTCTCTCTCTCTCTCTCTCTCTCTCTCTCTCTCTCTCTCTCTCTCTCTCTCTCTCAGACCAAACCTCCTTCTAACTAGAGGGGGAGGGGCTTAGTCCACCACTGAAGGTCAAACAGTGTTATGGTAACAAGATGTCTTCTGTCCAAATAATCATTACAGAAATAGTTATAACACATTTTATTTGTAAAGAGTGACAAATGCACATGAAGACACAGGAAGAGAGGGATAACGTGGCTGTCACACTAGTCAGATGTGTGCGCGCACATCTATAGATTTGTGTGTGTTTTGTGTTGTGAAGAAACAATCTCTCCCTCGTGTCGTTGCCTCCGTTCCACAGCAGAATATCAAATGTTTGCTCTTGGAGAAGTGAAAACCTTTTGTTGAAGCAGGTTCACAGTGTGCAGCTTGGTTATGTGCTTCAAACAGCTGACCCCCACTGGGTCCACAGAGTGGTCCATAATGTTGTTGTACAATGTTAATATCAGCATATCTAGTTGTCTTCACCTAAAGTTACCGATCATCTTTTTTCTAAAATGGTCATGAAGTGGAACCCGTTTGTCATGCGAGCGATGGTCGACGTTTTCCAGCAATTCTATTCTCATTTATTTTCATTCTTCTTACATGGTGGTGTTTTTATTCTCAGTGGCAAAGCGACGCAGTAAATTAAGTATGATATAATATACTGCGGATATTATATAGAACGCCATTCTTCAAAATTGAACTCTGAGTTTTTATCCATTTGCATCATTTCCATCGTACCATTCAGCGACTCCTGCATCTGCATTTGTTATGTTCCTCGTCGTGTTCACTTCTTTTTCTCTTCCGAGCTGAAACCATTAACATCACCGGAAAATGAATCTGCAACTATTGTGGGGACTGATCAATCGTTCCCAAACTAACATGACTAACATTCATTTGTTCTGTTTTCCCCAAAGTCAGAATGCGTTTCTTGTATCTGTTTTATACTCAATTTGTATATTGAATATCTTCTTGTTGTTTCATATAAGAGGAGCTCAGAACTTGTGATTTGCACATCTCACTGTTTCCTGATGTTTTGTAGACTAAACAAACAATACACTAGTCGTGAGTAAAATCCGCAGATTAATCGATGATGATAACAATCCGTAATTGCAGCCCAATTTCCTCCATCTTTCCTTGAAAGGATTTTTCAAAGCAGCGTTGCGGTACGGCCAGCTGAACATGGAAGACGTTACTGAAAAGCTGTGATTGTTTTCACCGTTGCCCTCTGCTGATGAAAGGGTTAGGGTCTCCGTGGCCCGACCGGGGCAACCTACTGCAACAATACGCTTGATTCTGGACCCCGCTGCCGAGGCTGAGCGGAGGTCACGGTAAATGGAGGTAAATTAGCGAGCTGGCCGACGCTAATAAGCGCTCACCAGGGAAGAGTGGAGCGGAGATGCTTAATGAAGTCGGCAAAGTGATCTGTATTGAGATGAAGTTCGCTCTGCAGATGCTGCTCTGTCACTGCTTAGTGGAAGTTGACCTCTCTCTCCCCCCGTGTCTCTTTCCAGCTTTCTTACTGATGCTTGCTTCAGTCTTTCCTCACTGCATTTCCTCCCTTTCATTCCTTACTTCCTTTCCCTGCTTTTGTTTATTCAATCCCACTTCCTCCCGTCTCTTTCGCATCAGTTATTTTTAACCTGTTATTTTCTCCTCCTCCTGCTCTCTCTTTTTCTCCCACCCCCTACTCCTTCCTTCCGTCTGTTTCTTGTTCTCCTCCTTCATTTCTCCTTCCACATCTCATGTCTTCCCTCAAAAACCTCTACCTTCATCCTCCCACGCCGTCTCTTAGACCTTTCTGGTTCTCTCACGTCATCAATCACTCTCTCGCTATCTTACGCACAGAAGTGCATTCCTAATGGTTTCCTTATCGCTGCACCAGTCAAACTATCTTTCCGTTTTTTCCCCTTCCAAAAAATGAGATAGGAAATAAAGACCAACGAGCGTTGGAGGGGTTTCAAACACTTCCGAATCAAAGCGGCCCGGCGTGGGCACGGAACGCGATGATGGTAATCCTGTGTGAAGAGTACATCCTCGCCAACCAATAACGTGGAGTCGACGGGCTTAATCCCCTCGTGCTAGCAGTGGGAGACACACTGTTTTTCAATTGTGTCTGAAAGGGAAACGGCATCATTTCAACAACCTTATCATCCAGTTTTTTTTTTTTTGTTGTTGTGACATCTGCATTTTTAGATTAGGAGTTAAATCTCAAAGTCTCCATTTTCCCGTTTCATCTCTGTGTGAACACACAGTGAGAGCCTGAATGCCCTGGATGTTGGTGGGGTAGCAGGGAGCTGCATTAAAATATTATACTGTGTGTTAAAATCAGTTAAAGAGAGATGTGTTTTCCATTTTAGGAAGAGAGAATATCAAACGTTTGTGAGAGAAGGAGTTGGGAAGATGAAAATTGTCCTCGGGCGCTGCTCTGTTCTGGGGAAGAGTTTTGAACAAAGAAAGCTGTACAAAGGAGGAGACGCTGCTTCCTAATGAGAGCTTAAAGGAGTCACTTCGGTTCCTTGACGCTAGTTCAGTGTCACGGTGCTCAGATGGGATGGCAGGAAACATTGGGTAGCAGTAGGTTTGCTACCTGGGGACCACCACGGGGAAACAAGTGGAGCGCCTTCTTAATTGGCTCTTTGTCGGGTTCTAGGAAGTTTTGGATCTACTCTTTTTAAGTTTTTAAAAGGAATATCGACATGTCTGACATCCAGGGTTAGCGTGTTCATTCTTTCTTCTTTGTGCATTTACACTTTGATCTTTGGAGGAGGAATTCAATCGTGCTGCCCTCATACGAGTTACAGCTGCATCACAGGGCTTCATTTCCACACACAAAATGAACCGATGCAGGAGAAATCATACTAGTTTTGGTAATAAAATAAAAATAATAATTGATGCATAGCGGATGGTGGTCATGCAGTGTGTATATATATATATATACGTATCACAGAGTCACCTTGATTATAGTATTATAATTATTCTGTGCAATGTGTCAATATGTTTTAGGATATGGTATTTTCTTTTGGTCTGAATATTTCATCTACTATTTGCTTTACTCTTGCAGACCACCACTAACATTCAGTGTTGGTTCTCGGCTTTGTTTCCCATTGCTTGTGGTCCCCACAAGATTCTAGTGTGTGTAGGGACGATTACATTATTAATATAGAGCTTTTCAAAGGAAGCGTTAAAAATCCCTTCAAAGAGCAGACATTAGGACTGATAGTTTGTACATTCAAAAAGAAAATAATACATGAAACAAAGATGAATGTCACTACAAACATAACATTAAAAGACAATGAGATGCAGACACACACGAAAAGATTAACAGACGAACTAGTGGACCAAAGGAAAGGAGAGATACAGCGAATCCTTTACAGCTTATCCTCCTCATTTACATTTTTCATTCCTTTTTTATACTTTATCTTTTGGAACAGCTCTCTTGTTTCCACAGAAACTGCATCTGGTCATTTGTACCACAAAAAGCAAACGTAACCTTGAGTGACTTCATCCCAACGAGCCAAGGTCCGACTTTTAAAAGAAAAATGTTTCTTCTAGCTTTCTTGCTTATCTTTTCTTTTTTCACTACTGCTCATGTATGAGATTGCTCAGTGTCCTTTAGCCATTGCAGCTCAGTGAGAGACATTCAACTCAGACAGCATCAGGACAGATGTGACGCTGGCTCCCTCGGCATGAACCGGGCGGGAGCGGCAGCTGCTCCATTAGAGGTGTCAGCAGGGCAGCGTAACGTCAAGCCGCACTCCTCCTCAGCTCAAGATGGGGTCCTGTCAGCTGTAAATTACATCGGCAAAGTCATCATCAGGGTGTCGGCCTTTACAAATGAGTTCTGCAGAGGCAGCTTGGCCGCAGCACCATCTGGAGCCACCACTATGTGTTGGCAAGGGTAATGGAAGGAGATGCCCGTCTTCCTGGACACTTTTTTTCAGTCTGAAGAGGTGTGAGATGGAGGCCTTGGGACGGAGGCTGGGCTTTTTAGACACTTTCTTTTGGCTCCTTATAAAGGCGGGGAGGAACTAATGGTTTCATCTTATAGAAATGCTGACAACAGTCTTTATGTCTAAAAGAGAAGCAAGAAGAGAACCAGGGAGGCAATGAGGGAGGAGAGAGATGTGAGAAAGAAATGGATTGTGAATCAATAGATTGTCTGAAAACATAAATCAAACCAAGAGGTTATTCCCCACAAAATGACCACTTTCTTTGTATTCCCTTCGATACTACTGATAGAGATGTCGATTGCTTGTTTCTGAGAGGGCTGAAACAATTCAGTGAACGGTCAGTTAGTCTGTTACAAATAAATAGATAATTGAACAGATGAAAAAAGTACGAGAGGTATTTTTTATTATACCTCATGTCATGTCAGAATTAAATGCATACCAAGGCCCAAGCAAAAAAAATCTATTTGAAGACATGATTCTATATATAAGTATGTGCATTTGCGTTTTAATGTTAGTAGAAATGACATCATTATGCTACATAATCAGGTCCTGAGAGAAGAAGCCATAACGTGGGAGATATTGATAGGAATACATGTACTAAACAAGACAACATGTTACATTTCATTTAGCTGATGCTTTTATCCAAGGCAACTTACATGATATACAGTAGACACAGCAACGGTGAGCAATTAGGGTTAAGTGTCTTGCTCAAGGACACAACAACATTGACTAGCAGAGCCGGGGATCGAACCACCGATCCTCTGATTGAAAGACGGACCTGCTAACCACTGAACCACAGTCGCCCCCTCACATGTGCTACATTACTAGATACAGTGCTAATTGGAACAACAACAGTCAATTAGTTACTGTCAAGTAAACATCTAATTCAGTTTATTTTGTACAGCACAAATCACAAAAACGAGGAGGAGGATCCCTCTGCCCGGACGGACAGAAGCAATAGATGTCATGTGTACAGAATCAACGTAACAGAGTTACAGCACATTCAATGAATATGACAGAAGTTATTCCTTTAATGAGTAGTAGGCATGGACCACGACCCAGATAACCACGATCCATGTCAGCAGAAGGAGGCAGAGAGAGAGGGCAGGAGGCAGAGAGAGAGGGCAGGAGGCGGGGCCTCCATGGCAGGAGGCGGGACCTCCGTGGCAGGAGGCAGGGCCGCCATGGCAGGAGGCGGGACCGCCATGGCAGGAGGCAGAGCCGCCATGGCAGGAGGCAGAGCCTCCATGGCAGGAGGCGGGGCCTCCATGGCAGGGTGCGGGACCGCCATGGCAGGGTGCGGGACCGCCATGGCAGGAGGCAGGACCGCCATGGCAGGGTGCGGGACCGCCATGGCAGGAGGCAGAGCCGCCATGGCAGGAGGCAGAGCCTCCATGGCAGGAGGCGGGGCCTCCATGGCAGGAGGCAGAGCCTCCATGGCAGGAGGCGGGGCCTCCATGGCAGGAGGCAGAGCCTCCATGGCAGGAGGCGGGGCCTCCATGGCAGGGTGCGGGACCGCCATGGCAGGGTGCGGGACCGCCATGGCAGGAGGCAGGGCCGCCATGGCAGGAGGCGGAGCCTCCATGGCAGGAGGCGGGGCCTCCATGGCAGGGTGCGGGACCGCCATGGCAGGGTGCGGGACCGCCATGGCAGGAGGCAGGGCCGCCATGGCAGGAGGCGGGACCTCCATGGCTGGAGGCAGAGCCGCCATGGCAGGAGGCAGAGCCTCCATGGCAGGGTGCGGGACCTCCATGGCTGGAGGCAGGGCCGCCATGGCAGGAGGCGGGACCTCCATGGCTGGAGGCAGAGCCGCCATGGCAGGAGGCAGAGCCTCCATGGCAGGAGGCGGGGCCTCCATGGCAGGGTGCGGGACCGCCATGGCAGGGTGCGGGACCGCCATGGCAGGAGGCAGGGCCGCCATGGCAGGAGGCGGGACCTCCATGGCTGGAGGCAGAGCCGCCATGGCAGGAGGCAGGACCGCCATGGCAGGAGGCAGAGCCGCCATGGCAGGAGGCAGGACCGCCATGGCAGGAGGCGGGACCTCCATGGCAGGAGGCAGAGCCGCCATGGCAGGAGGCAGGACCGCCATGGCAGGAGGCGGGACCTCCATGGCAGGAGGCAGAGCCGCCATGGCAGGAGGCAGGGCCTCCATGGCAGGAGGCAGGACCACCATGGCAGGAGGCGGGACCCATGGCAGACACATCTGGAGTCAACCTCATCTCAGCATTTGTAATATGTTTTCAGACAGCTCGTGAACTAGTGAGGGACCTTCTGGAGCATGTTCTGCAGTGTTTCAAACGCCAATTACAGTTGGTTTTGCAGGTTTTTCATTTGTTCCTCTGATATGCATCCACACTGACGTCAAGAGCCAAGACATCCTCGGTACCACGGTTACCACATCAAGCTGAAATGCGGAAGCAGGGAGTCATTACGAGTCATTGCACCTCCACACGAGGCCCCCGTGATTCACTGCTCTTGTGGGCCCTTCACACCAGACGCCTTCCCAGATATTTTATGGCCACCTGTTCTGACGCACTCTGATTTGTATGTTCACAACAGAGACGATGGTGAACTGACAAGAAGCCATTAGAAAAA
Source organism: Cottus gobio (assembly GCA_023566465.1). NCBI lineage: Eukaryota > Metazoa > Chordata > Actinopteri > Perciformes > Cottidae > Cottus > Cottus gobio. The sequence goes on along the minus strand of CM042217.1, from coordinate 22,403,051 downwards.
GAAGAACACTTCCTCGTGTCAACAGTGAAGATCACTTGAAGATCTCCTCAGTACCTCTTCGCTTATACACCGCCGTCATTTGAAGTCCTGCTGGACTATGTTCACATGCCAGGGTTGAGCTTCATCACAGCACTGGGAGCCACGCAGCCTCCCCTGTCACAAAGTCATTAGTGAGTGGGCTCCTTCGACACACTGGGCTTCCTCTAAACCATTCTTGTGATTGGAAACCTTGAAAATGTGTCCTTTCAAATTGTTGAAAGCAATTATGTGCTCAGGTTTGGAGGTGCTGAGTCTGGTGAGGTGGGGCCACTAACATTTGATTTTGAGAGTACTTTGAAGTTAAAAGAGGACTCATTGCTGCCACAAAAGTGTGCATGTGGACATGTGTGCACGATAATAAATGATTCAGCATGTTAAAGAAGTCTTAGCCTTCAGTCTGATATTGAAATGGAGTCTGCTTTAATCTTGCAGACCACAGCAGGACTGGCTGTAAGGTTACCCGAGGATCAGAGCAGCCACCGGAGCTCTGCAAGGCCTGAAATAACAATGTAATAGACAATAAAGCCACAGAGATAAGAAAGATCTAAAAGTCTATTAATTTTCTACTTGAAGTGTGCGCATGTGAATTTATCTAAGTGTACATACAGGTTAAATATAAAAAGAAAAGATAATGATAATAATTTCATTATTTTTAATTCATTTAATTATCAGTTAGTTAGCTGATTATTCTTTTTGATTAATTGAAAATGGTGAAAAATGCCCGCCACAATTTTCAGAGCCAGAGGTGACATCATTTGTCCAAAGTCACTATCTAGAGATGTAGAATTTTACAATGATAATAAACAGAGAAAGCAGAATATACTTACCCCAAAGACACCTGTGAGGTACCATGTTTGGCTTTATTACTAGAAAAGTGACTCAAACCACAAAGTTAAATGTTGATTTTAATGATGCGTGCCTACTAAATATGTTCTACATTATATTATGTTTCTATTTATAGATGTACCTCGTCAGTATCTAACTTTAAACTACGTCAACTCGATGCTTCTCGTGAAATGTGTCCAGCTATTGGTTATCAAACTTCAGCCGCTCTGATTGTGAGGTTTTCTTCACACATCCCCCGACGGATTGTCACTGATTGATCCGTTTGCCTCCGACTGGAACAACACTTTTGGTTTATTTTTTCTTCAAGTGTTGCTTTAATTCATTATCGAGCAGTCCGAATACGGTGTGATTGATTAATCGCTGCCCTCTGCTGAGCTGAACAAATGCTGAAGCCTCTCATTTCCTGTTGCAAGTAGTTCCCAGGTGATGGCCTTCAACAATAATGATAATACTTTATCGCAATTTTACCCATCTTTTTATAACAGCGCACAAATTTATTACGACAAATCTATGTGGATGTTTCTCCCATATCTGATAGATACTTTTTTTTCATAATTTCATAATTCTTAATTAATAATTCTTTATTGTGTGCTAAAATCCAGCCCTTTTGGTCAGTCAATTGTGTTGTCTCCAAAGTCATTTCCTCTAATCTAGAAGCAGATTCTTCAATTATCACGCTCATCTTACTTCAGCTAAGAAATGTTTGTTTCTTACGGCATGAGAGGAAAGTATTTTACATTTTGAAAAGATTCCATTTGCTTTGGGGGGAGTCGTATGGGATTAAAATAATATAAAAATATCCGCTCAACAAAAGCTTGTGGACACTGAAGAAGCCTTTTTCGGTGCGTTGGTTGGTGTTTTCTTTGCCCAAAGATTTAAAGGCACTCACTCCGGATTTATCTGACAAGCACATTGTGTTTGAAGGGTCAACCCAGTTTGAGAAGTGGAGCAGTGTGTGTGTGTTTGGGGAATTCAGATAAGAGTCAGAAGTAGTGCTGATTTTCTAAGTATTGACCCGGGGAACATGTCTGTATACACTGCTCTGAGCATCCGTTCCTCCCTCCCTCTCTCTCCTCTCTCTGTCCATCTTGACTCACCTCCTCCTGTGCAGGTCCACCTGTTGAAAGACCAGCTGACGGCGGAGGCCACGGCTCGGCTGGAGGCCCAGGCTCGAGTCCACCAGCTGCTGCTGCAGAACAAAGACCTGCTGCAGCACATCTCCCTGCTGGTGAAACAGATTCAGGAGCTGGAGCTCAAGATGTCTGGACCCAACTCCAGTAAGTGGGTCGCGTACATGCGTGCTGGAATGTATACGCAGTGCATGGCTTGTCGACTTGTAAAGGTGGACAGCTATAAAGAAACAGACACATGTTTGTGGGACAAACATGTTTTTCTTCTACAAGTATACACTGCATACACTGTGACGTGTGACCCGGTCTCTACTGGCAGCCAGTGGTGAAGCTTTATAGCAACACCTCATCATCATTTTGACCAGTATAGTAAAGAGACATGTTAGCAGGAGGATATCCATTGAAAACATGAATTAAATGTGCATAGGTGATCAACAGCCCATCAATCATTCATTAAAATAATATTTTGGTCATTATGTGCAAATGATGTGTAAAAAAACAATTGTAATTGATTACTAGTTGCTATTTACTAGAATAACTTCGATAAGACACACCTGTGCCAAGACAGCGCTGTCCTTATTCAAACAGTAGAAATGTTCTCTGCCTTTAGATCAAGTTGGGCATCATAGTACATATGATATAGACAATCCCGGGATACATCGCAAATATGTAAGTAAATACTAGATAAAGTAACTAAAACGATTGAAAAGTCTAGTGTTTAGAAGTCCTTTAACAAAGTCCTGGAAGTGCAACTGCAATAAACTAAAAGGGTGAATTCACCAGGAGTATTGCAGACGCATCTCATGAGTTGCGCACCATTTGGATCGACTATCTTCCCTCCGCCTCGAGGTCCATTTCACAAAGAGCTATTGCACTAATGATATTGCAGCAGGGTCTGGCGGTCCGCTCCACGCCGTCCTGGTTCCCCGCCTCCCTCCCTTCCAGCGGCGTGGCGTCGGCTCCCGGCGGGGACTGACGGAGCAGTGAGGCGGAGCTCGGCTCCTGGCGGGGGGAGCTGTCGCTGAGCGTTCCTCCTGCCGCTGCTCTGTTTGCCTGCCAAGGGCGGCAGAGAAGCCGGGTGGGGGTCCGACTGCCGGAGGCCCCGACGGAGTCTGAGCTGAAGGAGCTTCCAGGGCAACCCGTGTGCTGTTAACCGTGTCGTCAGATTTCGCTGAGAATTGGACCAGATGACGAGGCATTACTAATATACATAGTAGCCAATATCTTCGCTGATGGTCTCGTTTATGTAAACCATATCGAGGCATCCGTATTAATTGAGACTGTTTTATAACCAGTTAAATGGCCCTTGTAGTAACTTTAAAGATACAAGTTGGAGAGACAGACTGTCCTTGGTAACCAGTGTGACTGTATAGAAATAGAAAAGCTTGTGAGTACCCTTGTTAAACTTGTTTATCGAGCACCACACACGTTTTGTTTGACCTCCGTCTCCATCCACAGCTTCACTCTTTGTTTGGACATTTTGACTGTTCTGTGAGAGACCATCTTGTCTGTAGTATCACAGCCCAGCCGGCCCTCCAGTTGTCACCTGTGCGAGAGACGGTCTGTTATCTTATCAGCCAGAAAATCCCCAAATCAGTGGGGAAAATATTGTCTCTTTGCCACCTTTTGCATGTTGGACCTTTTTAACGGACCTCATTTTGCACAAGGTTAGGAAAATATGATATGATGTGGACGCAAAATATACGATGAAATCTCAAAATATACATTAAGAACTGCAAAGATCCATCATTTTTAATGCAACAGACCTTTCTCACGACAAACGTGACTTGTCAAACACAGATATGCAACTCATAGCATCCATTATGGTTTATTATGCTCAGTTCAAGAGGGCTGGGCTGCTGCACGTCGGCCCAGCTGAATGGAGCAGAGCTCGTTAATGTCATTGGATACGCGTGTCATTTCTTCTGCTGTCACAACATCAACCAAGAGAAAGGTCCATCACACGGTGATTAGTAGACGTCTACAGCATGACACCTGGTCTGGCTGTGGCTGAGAAGAGGTGGGGATCCTCTGAAAGGAATACTCTTAAAATAAAAAACCCTAACCCTTTAAATAGATGTTTTGAGTTCTGAGATAAGTTTCCAGACTTGTGAAATTGTGTCTGTGAGTTTAACAAAGTTTGTGGTCTGTTTGTTGCTTTTTTGCATCTGATAAGCAGTTAAACCCACGAGTCAGTTACTCCAGCGTGACTTCCTGGATCATATTTTATTTTCTCACCGGTATCTTCATCAACCTGCCCCCCAGCAGCTCTGCCCCCCGAGCGGTTGAATCCCCACTTTCTTTGTAATGCATCTTCTAATTAGTTTTTCTCTGTCGCTCACTGTTCGACCTGAAAGATTGTCTTTCACGCTCCCTGAGTGTCTGGTAAAACCGCTGCAGATTTTACACAAGCCCACTTTAGATTTCCGCCGGGTGGTTCGGGAAGTTTCTATGGATGTTTTTAAGGATGCCGTTACTGATTTTTGAGAACACTAAAACTGCTGCGAATCCAAACCGACGACAGCTTTCGTCCTCCACGAAGAAGCGAACTACAAACCTTTAATTTGTATTTGCTTATTTGGGGTTAGTATTAAAAATATTCCTTTAATGTACCCTTCGTTTTCTGTGTCAAAGAGGAAGGATAAAAACATGTTTCACCGAGCTGCCCTGATGATGATGATGAAATGCTTTGAAACACGGTTGTTGTTTTTTTTTCTTGCTTGCCCAAAACAAAATTGATTTATTGGTAACTTAGTGATTCTTTTTTAGTTGTTGTTTTTAAGAAACTGCTTCCCACCACATTTCACAGATATCTGTAGCTCATACATTATTCTTCTGTCATGACCCAACGGCAGGGATGGCAGATGAATTTGAATCGAGGCACAGTTTTGAATGTAATATGAAATATGACGTGTCCTTTATTCCTCCCTTTGCTCATTCATCACTTGTTCTGTTGCCTTCTGTTCTCTCTCATCTCTCTGCAGTGGGATCTCAGGACAGCCTGTTGGAGATCACCTTCCGGTCCACGGTACCTCCCGTGCTCTGCGACCCCACAACACCCAAACCCGATATGTCCGCCCTCAACCTGCCGGCGCTGGGCTCCACTGACGGGACCGGCAACGCCTTCTCGTCTTCCAACGGGACTCTGGGAAGCCCCCTAGGTAGGGACAAGTGTCTTCTCAAACTGGAGCGTTTCCGTTTCCTCCCGGGGCCTCCTCAACTCCCCTCGCCTCCCCCGCCGCACAAGGCCGACAGGCCCGAGAGCGAGGGCCAGAAGGTGTCCGGGGGCACGGCGAACTTGTTGTCCCGTGACGTCAAATCTCTGGGCATCCTGGACTTTGCCGCGAGGTTTCGCGAGTCAGGCATCGCCTCGGAGTACGAGTCGAACACGGACGACAGCGACGACAACGAGGACGATGGGGAGGACGATGAGGAGGGGGAGGGGATGGAGATCTTTGGCTGGGGGAGTGACGAGGAGACGCTGAGGCTGCTTAATGTTCTCAACAGACAGGGAACTCCTGACTGTCTGGGAGATGAAATAGCCGTGTAACGTTCCCCTGAAGAACAACAGCTTTTTACCTGTTTTTGTCCCTTCACACAAAGTAGCCTGTAGGAATAACCATGTAGTGAACTAACCTCTTTCACAGTTATATGTACAAGGCCGGCACCAACATATTGGTGCAACTTAGTTGCAATTGCATATCAGAGAAAGGAAAGACTTGAATAGATGAAAGCAAATTTGCTGCAGGAGGAAAAGGCATTGTGGGTAGCCCTGATCGGGGCTCACTGCGTCTGGTTGGCTAATGTAGAGACCCTGGACAAATGAGCCACTCACGTGTTGGTAGGGTTCAAACATTTTCTCAGCAGAGGGAGGAGAATCTCAGCAACTTGATTTACTTTGATAGCGGTGGGTTGACTCCAGATTGTCTCCCTTGCTCACTGACGATGTGTTCAGCGCTGCCACTGGTAGCCAAACGCTATCAGCCACATTTATTTATTTATTCCTCTGGATGAGTTGCTATAAGAACATGCCCCTCCCCCCTTTGTGTCTGTTTTGACATACTTCTCACACAAAAATCTATATTTTATTGATCAAATTATTTATTTACTATTGTTACGGTGTCATATTAAGTGTCGCGGCTGTCAGACAGGTGGAGCCTCAGGTGGAGCTAAACAGGTTTGAACTTGAGACCAGAGTCCTGAACCTGGAGCTGAGAGGGGCCACATGAATGTAGGAGGCAGCAGCAACAACTGGGGTTCAGATGAGTCCACGCTGTTCCTCTCACTCAGAGCCATGACGGCCGTCAGTTAAATACATTGTTTATTGGGGAATTACACTTGAGGAGTATTAGTATCACCTTAAGTATTCCCTACTAGTCACACCTGTGCTACGAGTCTCAAGAGACCGCTGTGTGAATCTAATCTATATCACTTATTTTTTTAAAGCTTCCTTCCTTCATTTGCTTTTGCCTTCTCTCTTTATTACACGCTCATACCTCATACCGTATATATATCACACACTCTCCCAGAGTCTCCTCCCAGCTCTCTGTTGCTTAATTTCAGTTCTGTCACAAAACCAGGGAGCTTATCTTCAAAGTCTTTCCTCCCGTGAGTTCGCCCGTCTTTAATCGTGGAGATGTGAACATGGAATTGTACCAAAAGTTAAGGTTAGTTCAGGGGCAAGCCTTCACTTTGTCATAATTGGGAGCGCAGCTGTCAGTCATGCTGGCAGGAACAAGACGACAGAGAGACGGATGAGCTCTTGTCCTTGCTGGAGCGAAAAGTGACTCTTCGGATGAACACTTCAGCCAAATCTGGCAAGGAACTTTATTACTGTCTCTATGTTTGGAGAGGGGAAAGTCCTTTCTCGCGCTCATAATAATAATTATTATTCAAAGACTATTTTTAGACAAAAATCTGTATCTGTACTGTATGTACACACTTTGTTTTCTATGTCATCCCCCTGAAGTGTGGAACTTCTCCGTCCTTGACTTCTGCAGGCGGCCCTCTTTTTTGTCTCCTCGCAGTTTGTTGACTTGGTAGTCAGAGCATGTTTGCACTCTCTTCACTTGTCCACACATTCAGCCCAGCTTTTTAATTTATGTAAAGCCAGGATTAGTTGGGCCTCGAGGAATGCTGGTTGTTTCTTGTAAACAAAAGCTCTTCCCTCGCGCCACGGACGACAGCCAAAAGTGGTCTCGTTCGTTTGAACCCAGCTCTGTGTGTATGGTCTCCAAGCACAATGCAGTATTAAAGTGTTCATTTGGTTTCACGAGGAAGGCCACAGAGTTTTCTCTCCAGTAGCTCCAGTTTATCAGAGCCGGGCTCGGTACAGGCCAGTATTTGGCAGCAGTAGAAGCTGCAGAGATCTGAAGGGGAATCAGGCCAGTTCTCAGTGGGCTCACTATCTTTCTCAAAGAGCTTTAGCCGGATAGGATCAAACCAGTTGTGTGAGAGTCCAGTGAACTCCCAGTTAGTCACTCCCTTTCTGAACATGTTTGTATGAAAGGATAACAGAGATTCAATCAGAGATGTTATTTCTCTGAAAGTTTTCTTTTGGAAATTAGCTTCAACTTAGTCAGTCTCCGTCAAGTGTGTTGGAGTCAGTGGTTTCATCAAAACTGCACAAACCAAAGGCCGTTTGACATTTAGTCCGTGAAATTAAAATCTGAAATGAAACGATGGAAATCATACCCCTAGGCTGCATAAATCGATTTCCACGGGGTCAGCAACATGAACAGATGTTGGCATAATGATGCCCCGTGAATTAACGAGCAGCCACCGTCAAAAAAAGGGGAAATGCCTCCAAAAAACAAAATAAAAAGCTTAAATTGTATGTCCATTCCTGATGTGGTCTTTATTACAGAAATTACAGGGAATGAGGGGAGACACAGAGCCCCGGCCGAACCCAAACTGTGGACATTGTGGTCCATGTTCGGCGCCTTATAGTCCACTAGGGCGCCCCAATTACATTTTCCACTCGAGGTGTTTTCTTTTCATTCATATTTGCCAGAAATCCTCTGAAAACACAGTGAAAAACTCCCCTAAACCACATTTACACCAACTACGCTCTTTGCTTTCCTTTCTTTCGTCAGAGTTTGTCAGTTCCTCTGAAGCGCTCGCTGTTCTTTTAACGCGTTTGACACCCAGATCAGACGTGTGTCGGTATGAAGGATGTTCTGTTTGACACCCTCTGCTCCACACCATCTTCTCTTGTCTCATCATCATCATCATTATCATTATTATCATCCTTCTCTCGTTGCGTTTTCTATTCAGATTTTTTACAACATGACAATTATGACTGACTAACACGTAAAACAATGTGACGCTGCACCTTCTCCATCTGAAGGGACGAGTGCGTCAGATAGCACACCATCAAGGCAAAAAGAAGAAACCAGCTCAATGCTGAAATAATAATTATAAACAGATATTTCATTTCCAACCAGCAACAGAATTCCAGAAATGCCATTTTAATCCCATTTCAGCAACCGGTGCAATCAACGTCCGATAATTTGATAATTTAAAATGGAATGAAACGGCCCTTGAAATTGACAAAATAAATATTCAGACCTGTTGCAATGAATCACCAGTTAAACTCATCTTCACACTGATAATACAACGATTTAAAAAAGGTGACCCCCATCTCGTGATTCAGAAATCGCATTTAATCAAAGAGCCCATTACATTGTCAGGTAAGAAATGACTTCAATATCAGGCCCAATCACATTTTTGACTTATGCAGAGAGAGGTGGCCTGGAAGCCGGAGACAAGGGTGTTTCTGGAGAACGGGCATTGTGAAAGTGATGATGTGAAGGTGCTATCAGGAAAAAACAATATTTATAATTACTTAAGTCCTCCTTGTGACTATTTATACAAACGTGACTATTTAAACGGAGACAGCGGGGTCTGACTCAGTGGCGAAGCCGGCGCCCACACAGACGTAAACAGAACCAACGTGTCATCAAGGTGTTGCATTGTTAGCTACCTGTCAAATTACATTTTAAACAAACCTAAATGCTTCAGACTAAACTCGATTATAAAATTGGGGGAAAGCAATAAGAATTAGTGCAATCGCGTACTTCGTCAATGTACCTCGTTTATTTTGCCGAGTCATCACCCATCCTCATGGCACCCATCCTCAAATGATCACAGTCAAACCCTGCCTTAAATGTGCTGCCAGTTGGTGAAACTCACATCCCCGATCCATTGTTGACAAGTTGTGTGAAATAAAAAGTCCAAGTTTACTATTTTTCTTTTCTTGGAGTTGTTGTCCATTGTTCTAATGTGAAAGCTTTGTACACAATTTGTTTTCACTTTGCATCAAACATGGTTCCAACCAGTGGTGAAACTGTATTTTCCTAGTATTTTAGTTCCTGTTAGGACATAATCATAAGAAATAAATCAAAGAGTAAGAACTCTGTTTTTCTTTTCTACGCTTGTGTTATTTCAATTAACATTCTCCCTCTCTCTCCTTTCTCTGTATCTTTCTCTCTCTCTCTGTCTCTGTCTCTCTCTCCCTCTCTCTCTCTCTGTCTCTCTCTCTCCCTCTGTCTCTCTCTCTCCCTCTCTCACTCTCTCCCTGTCTCTCTCCCTCTCTGTCTCGCTCTCCCTCTCTCTATCTATCTCGCTCTCCCTCTCTCTATCTATCTCTCTCTCTCTACCTGTCTCTCTCCCTCTCTCTGTCTATCTATCTCTCTCTCCCTGTCTATCTCTCTCTCCCTCTCTCTGTCCCTCTCTCTCCCTGTCTCTCTCTCTCTCTCCCTGTCTCTCACTCTCTCTCACTCTCTCTCTCTCTCTTGTTCCCAGCCTGCCCTTGACACTCCTCTATTCTGGCCTTTGGTGTGAATTCTCTCTTTCATAACATCTATATTTCTCTCACATGTGTTTGACCTTATTCTCCTGTCATCTCTAGGACCCAGCTCTTCCTCAGACCTCTCCAAAATGCCAGACGTACTGTAGACGGTCTCTCGTTGCTGATTTATCCATCAGCGATTCACGCTGAGCGGTTGCTAAAAAAAACAAGAAACGACATCCCTTTGCCCTTTATCTTGATGGAGCTGCTGTGTTCAGGGTTATGGTGTTTAGTGTTAGTGGGGAGATCACATGCAGAAGCAGAGGGGATCGCTTTCTCTTTGAAAGTTATGTGTGTGGCAGGTTGAGCTCATTCCTACATCTTTAACTAGTTATTGATTCGGCCTCTAATGATTTTATAGGATACAGTTCAATTGTGCAAGTGTGTGTGTGTGTGTTTGTGGTTGCTGGTGTGCACACGTGAGAGGGAGGATGTGATCATCTACCTTTACATCAGTCTCCATAATGTGCCTTCAGCTCCCGTAACAGACGCTCTGGCTTCAGCCTTCACACACTTCCATTGTTTTTTATTGAACTCAACCTAATGGAAAAAGATTAGTCTTATAAAGTAAGATTAGGAGGGACCTCTGTGGAATCGCTGTGTTACTCACAGTACACACATCATAGTGTGTTTGCTCTTCAAAAAGTCTTTTAAACAATTCAATGTCACTCTCTTTTCTTCAAAGTGCTGAATTGCTGGTCCGATCTCGGCCTTCATCTGCTTGTGTTTGTCTCTGTCACACGCCGCGGTTTCCTCCCTCCTCTCGGCCTTCATTAATTGTCCGATGGGGCTCGTCGGTGCCGTCTGAGAACCGCGTTGCCAAGCGGTCCATCCGAGCAGAGCAGGCTTTGGTGACTTTGTATTGATTCCCCCGTCACGGGCGTGTGTTGTTGAAACTGGGGTTAACAACCTCGACAGCTCGGGAGCCGTGCAAATCAATACGCGTCTTTACAAGCTCGGTCTGTCACCTGCAGGGACGCAGCCAGCCGGTGTCTGACATACCGACACAGCATGTCTTATGACGCGCTCTTTTCGGGCTTTAAGGAGTACAAGTGACACCTTATTATTATTATTTTATGTTTTTGGTTCTGTGCTCCAGCAAAGATGTGGAATGAGGTTCACGTAACAGTAGAACTGTCTGAGGACGTTTACGTCCATGTTGGCTGGACAGTTTGGGACTCCACACATCGTGACACACAGTGATCCGAAACATACAGGCAAGGAAGCCAAGAGGTTTTTTAAGGGCCAAGCGGATTTTGTTCTTCACTGAGGGAATCAGTCACGTGACCTCAATCCAACTGATTATGTGTTTAACTGCTAAAAAAATTAATTCAGTCACATAATAGTACATCGTACATTTTCTGGAAACTCAACAGATACATTTTTAATGCATGCATTGAACCATACATCCAAAAATTCAATGTTGCTGTAAAGCAGTCCTGCTAATTGATTGATCCCCGCAATGGCTGAAAACTCATGCAGAGATTTTAACGGGATAGCTACCACAGTATAACCGTAACACTGTCTCATGGTACATATAGCTGAAAGCTCATACTTATCGTTTAATTTCAGATACAAAGGGCTGCCGTAAGTCATTAAAGTCTTATATATTTAAATAAAAATATTAAACACACAGAATAAATTATGAATAAAGTAAAAGTAAATTACGGGCCAAACTAAAACTAAGCAAAACATAAAACGGGGATGGAGATCTATAAAAAGGCCTATAACAGTAGAACTGTTCGGGGAAGCTGATTCTGAATCAGCAGAGCGCCCCACTAAAGGGCAGCGCTCCCCAGGTTCAAGCCAGGTCTCTGTGAGGAAAAGGAAATCCTGCACGCTAATGTGGCTGAACCCTGCAGCCTGGTTCCAAACGCCAGAAACCAGAAGAGCAGCAGATTAATGCCCACGCCGTCAGAATAACATGTCCAGATATCACACAGCGCTGTCTTGTTTTTGCTGTCCACATAGTGTTCTTTCATTGTACAGTATACACTGAGGAAAGTGGGTCTGACCCAACATGCACCACGCATCCACAAACAGCTGCGGCGTGTTAACGCGGCGTGCCCTGTGCTCGTGAGGAGCCGCCCCCGGTTGTTTGGGTAATGTGAAGTGGAGCTGGCAGAGACGTGAGGCGGCAGTGGCTCACGTACAAACCAACACTCACAAACAGACCATCGCAGTGCTTAACATGAATGGCCATGTCTGCGCCAGACGAGCGGAGGGAATAAAGGACTTTAAGAGCCGAGCTGTTAATCCTCTCAATGGTCAGAGTCACACAGGAGTCCTCCAGACAGCCACGAGTCCCACTGAGAATGGAACAATCTTATAATCTTATAACCTTATATCCTATGTGTATGGTCATGTATCCCCCAGCATCCCTCACCGAACCTGCATGTGTCAGCTTTCAGTGTCTTTTAGGACTGAAACAGTCGTAATCATTTTTTATGTAATTTATCAACATTTGCTGGGTTTTATCTGTTGTGTATCATTTTAAATTGAATATATTTTGGACAAAACAAGCATTTGAGGCCCTTACCGTGATGGTTTAAGAAATTGCTTCAAGCTTTTTTTGAACATAGACTGGAATGATGAGCAGTTTGATTGACAGATGAGTCGCTAATGAAAGTAATCCTTACTTGCAACCCATGTGCACGTTGTGTCCCCACAGTCTGTGTACTGGATGCTGCTCTCGACAGCATTACAGTCCCAATCCCCGGCCGCATATTCCCATCAGGTCTTTGGATATGAACTGGCGACCTTCCGCTGGCGTCTCTAACCCTCTGGCGCCCGCTGTGGCGTTAGATTAGACCGTTTCTTGGAGGCGCTTTTCTTGCATTTGCCTCAACACGTGCACATTTGGAGGCCGCGAGGAAAGCTGCCCTCGTGTTCTGAGCAGATTTCTGCTTTGATGTTGGGAGGGCATGTGGAGCGGCCACTCGGCGTCGTACATAATCCAGAACATGTGGAGCTCCAGATGTGAAGGTCTAAAAGAGCAAAGTGGTCTTGAATCGCAGCGCGGCTGGAGGCCACATCTGTCTGTCGGCCCCGTCTGTCTTGTCCCATTCCTTCTCTTTTTACGCAGCTTCCTTTGTGTTTCTTCGTACACGAGCCGACAAAAGAAAGTTGACACCATGCGAGCGTTTCATTTAAAATGGAGGTGAACGTCAGCATCGACCTTAAAGAGAACAACTCCCGCTGAGGCGAGCAAGAACTGAAGGGGAAAGACGAGAGACGCCTTTGATCACGTTCAGCTCTTAGTCAGTCATATTTAAACTTGCCTCGTGTTTGATGCGTCGTATTAGGACTCTGAATAAGACAGGTTGAAGCCCCCGTGTTTACTCTGTCTCGTTAGGAACAAACTCAGATTGACAGATCGGGTTGAACACGGGAAAAACAAAAGGTTTGTCCCACTTTCATGCCTTTGATTAACCACATTGCTGCTTTATGTCCTTTTTGTGTACTTTTGTTTGGGGTTATTTTTCATGGTTTTGGGCTAGACCTGCACGGTGGTGTAGTGGCTAGCACTGTCGCCTCAATAGGGGCCGGGGTTCAGATCCCGGTCTGTGCGGGCCTTCTCTGTGGAGTTTGCATGTTCTCCCCGTGTCAGCGTGGGTTCTCTCCGGGTTCTCTGACTTCCTCCCACAGTCCCAAGACATGCATGTTTGGTTAATTGGATTCTGAATTGCCAATAGGTGTGAATGTGAGTGTGTATGGTTGTCTATATGTGAGCCCTGTGATGGACTGGAGACTTCGCCCAATGACAGCTGGGATCGGCTCCAGCGGCCCGTGACCCTAAACAGGGTAAGCGGTTCAGATAATGGATGGATGGAAATCCTAATTTTGCAGCCGGCAATGATATTTATGACAATGGTGTTCCTCCAACCATGTGTCGGCAGTCTGTGTTTGTCTTTCAACACGACAATACCTCCCTGAACAATGCCAGCTCCATAAAGCCCCATCCAACACCTCTGGGATGTACCACAATGCTGAGTATGATCGGCATCAGTGGCCGACCTCTTATCCCCGGCAGCAACGCTCCAAAATCACAGAACTAGAGATAACTGCCCATGGTTTGGAAATCCATCCATCTCTCCATTATCTGTGACCTCTAATCCTTCACAGGGTCAATCCCAGCAGACGCTCTGGACGGGCAGCCAGGCAATCACAGGGCCGACGGCCATTCAGCTCACATTCACACCTGCTGGAAATTTAGAATTTACCTCACCTGCATGTCTTTAGTTCAAAGTTGGAGGAAGGCGGAGAACCCGAAGATAAAAACCCAAGCTAAGATGAGGAGAAGATGCATTGTTTCCCTGCCGCCTCGGTTCCCTCGCAGCTTCTTTTAGGGTACATGCACTTCTGTGTCTCCGGCGCTCACACTCTGGGGAGCCTTGGGGTCAGACAGACAGCGATTTGGCAAATGGGTGAATGAATTATTGATCTGAAGTCTTTGATAGGGAGGAGACAGAAGGCACCCAAACATGTCTGGTTTACAAGCTGCAAGTATGCACTTTGCTGTTTTTATGCCATCCTATATAAATGGCCTCTTCGTGCTCTGCCCTGTTTTCCCGGCTGAGCGTAACCAATGTTTTTTAAATGACTGACAAAGACTTGTAGCTCAGATGTTTGATGTATTTCATTATTTTTCCGATAAGCGTTTGTAATGCACCGCTTCTACTGTAGTGTGGTCAGTAGTTTCCCAGAATGTGTGTGAAGTAGCTCCAGCAAGTGGAGTGAACTCCTTCCATGTGGCTGTGGGTTTTGACATGCATGTGGAGCGGGAGCTACAAGTTCAAGAGAGCAAGAGCTTTCCCGGCTGAGATAAAGCTCACATGTGCTCCCTGTAATTGGTGCATGGCGTGTGCTGCGGCTGCAATGCATTGTGGTCTGATGAGGCCGCTGTGCGCAGAGAAGTTGGCACTCAGCATCTTTAATGATGGGTTTCTACCCATGTGCTTTTATTTTGAAATCATATGAAGAGAAACCAGTCTGACAAGACCGTCAATGAAGCTGACATTACTGTTGTGCCGACACTTTTATGATTTAGGCTGCAACGGAAATGTTTAGACGGAATATCACATTGCATGTCAGGAAAACTCAAACTCAACAACTATTGGATGGATTACCATTCATTCTTGTACATAGAGCCACGATGCCCAGAGGGTGAATTACTTCATCCCCTGCCTTTGTATCTCGTTCCACCAGCAGGTGAAGGGTTTCACATATCCTCTGAAATATCCCCTGGATGGATTGGCACAACAAGCTTGAGATTAATTGCCATAAAAGTTGAGACACACATTCATGCCCCCCTAGTGATGAATTGCAGTAATTGCAGGAGTGATTCCTTCTCTTTTAATCCAGCACCTTTTTTTGTGATTTGGTGAACATTGCCTGTTAAGAATATTTGCCTCCAGCGTTTATTGCTGACCTGGTAGAAACTCTCTTGTATGTGCGAATGCAAACTTCCCATCCATTATCACCACTCTGACCATTGGCTGCTCCCTCTCCTGTCTGTATGACTGGCTGTGTGTCCATGTTTGTGTCATTGAGCGACACATTCGTCAGGTTCAAGGATACCTCTGGCGGCTCTTTCAGAGTTTGTGGGGAATAACAACACCTGTATTGTGTTATATTGTGAATTAGGTTTTCCTCTGCATGTGAGCCTGTTAAAGAGACGGATGGAACAGACACGGCTGTTCCTCAAAGGACACATTGATGAAGCTCGCCCCACAACCCGTGCCACTCCGACATCCAAAACTGGCTTGACCCGCTGACCTCGCTGTGAGCCGAGGCGGGAAAGTTCATTCCATTGCAACTTTTCCCAGCAACGCTCTTGAACCGCTTCCGTCCTGTCACAAGTCTTCTGTCTTTTGTTTGCAATGTGTAGGCAATGTAGACACATTGCATGCTGTATTTTGATGATGTTCTGCTAAGAAAAGCAATGTGCCTGCACCAAATGCAACACATTTAACACAAACTACATTGTGCTCAAGAAAGAAAATCGTTTCGTGGCAGAGATCTGTGAGGTAGAGATCTGTATGGAGATCTGTGAGGTAGAGATCTGTGAGGTAGAGATCTGTATGGAGATCTGTGAGGTAGAGATCTGTGAGGTAGAGATATGTGAGGCAGAGATCTGTATGGAGATCTGTGAGGTAGAGATCTGTATGGAGATCTGTGAGGTAGAGATCTGTATGGAGATCTGTGAGGCAGAGATCTGTGAGGTAGAGATCTGTATGGAGATCTGTGAGGCAGAGATCTGTATGGAGATCTGTGAGGTAGAGATCTGTATGGAGATCTGTGAGGCAGAGATCTGTGAGGTAGAGATCTGTGAGGTAGAGATCTGTGAGGTAGAGATCTGTGAGGCAGAGATCTGTGAGGTAGAGATCTGTATGGAGATCTGTGAGGCAGAGATCTGTGAGGTAGAGATCTGTGAGGTAGAGATCTGTGAGGCAGAGATCTGTGAGGCAGAGATCTGTGAGGTAGAGATCTGTGAGGTAGAGATCTGTGAGGCAGAGATATGTGAGGCAGAGATATGTGAGGTAGAGATCTGTGAGGTAGAGATCTGTGAGGTAGAGATATGTGAGGTAGAGATATGTGAGGTAGAGATCTGTGAGGCAGAGATCTGTGAGGTAGAGATCTGTGAGGCAGAGATCTGTGAGGTAGAGATATGTGAGGTAGAGATCTGTGAGGTAGAGATCTGTGAGGTAGAGATATGTGAGGCAGAGATCTGTGAGGCAGAGATCTGTGAGGTAGAGATCTGTATGGAGATCTGTATGGAGATCTGTGAGGTAGAGATCTGTGAGGCAGAGATCTGTGAGGCAGAGATCTGTGAGGCAGAGATCTGTGAGGTAGAGATCTGTGAGGCAGAGATATGTGAGGTAGAGATCTGTGAGGTAGAGATCTGTGAGGTAGAGATATGTGAGGCAGAGATATGTGAGGTAGAGATCTGTGAGGCAGAGATATGTGAGGCAGAGATCTGTGAGGCAGAGATCTGTGAGGTAGAGATCTGTGAGGCAGAGATCTGTGAGGTAGAGATCTGTGAGGCAGAGATCTGTGAGGTAGAGATCTGTATGGAGATCTGTGAGGTAGAGATCTGTGAGGCAGAGATCTGTGAGGCAGAGATCTGTGAGGCAGAGATCTGTGAGGCAGAGATCTGTGAGGTAGAGATCTGTGAGGCAGAGATCTGTGAGGCAGAGATCTGTGAGGTAGAGATCTGTGAGGCAGAGATCTGTGAGGCAGAGATCTGTATGGAGATCTGTGAGGTAGAGATCTGTGAGGTAGAGATCTGTGAGGTAGAGATCTGTGAGGCAGACCTGCAGCCTCTCTGGCCCTCAAGATGATTTGAAGGCAAAAGGTCTGCTGCTGCAATTGCTCTGCTATTGGACAGCGGGGCAGGTTGACTCACCACATTATTGACGAGAGTGTAATCAGTATTGGATTGTTTCAAAGTGTCATTAGCAGGCTTTGACACGTTTGGTGCCATGTAGCCCAAACACTGCTGCTGGCAATAAAACAAGCCCAACAGGGGAAACAAAGAGGTGTACTTTGTGGAAAGGTTACTTTAGGTAGAGGAGGGGAAAAAAATAGAAGAGCAGGAAACAAATCTGTTTAGTTAATGGGGCTTCTGTTTTCCCGTGAGGCTGAGGATCAGACTGGGAGGCTCAGCCTGTCACGGCAAGATAGAGCATTGCTGGCTGATGTTTTCTCCATCCGTGCTGTGTATACAGCTGTTGGAGGAGGGGAGGGCAGGTCTGCTGACACAGGAGAGGTCAGCTCTCCAGGCCCGAGTCATCTGCAGAGCTCCTACTTTTCCTCCTGCGCTGTCGGTTCCTCCGGACGCACCACTAAGTGCAGGAAACAAAGCAAATTTGGCTAATAAGATTAGATTAAAAGTGAAATGACGTCCTTGGGGGGAAATTAGCCTGGAAAGCATGCTGTAGATAAGATGGAGACAGGGAACGGAAGACAATACAACTGAAACAACTGAACATTGACAATCATGCAGGAGATCAATGTATCAGGCATTTCAACACGTGTTAGATTTATCAAATATTACAGATTTGTACTTTTTCTACCATCCTAACAGATCTGAGGGGAAACACACATTAATGCAGCCTTCATCATTTTAAATCAGGACCGTCACATTATCCTGACGAGCCAGAGTGGTTGATGACTGTTGTCTCTCAGAAGCCAGAGTGGTTTTCTGTACCATTAACTTTGGGATTATGTAATATCACATTGTTTGCCAGCAAAAACTTGCTAAAATATCAGTTAGTTGGTGGATTGCTCGGAGGGGAAACTCTTATTTTTCCGCCTTTGATAAAATGATGTTGAAGCAAACTGACCAAATAATATAAGAAAAAGAAATCAGACACAGTAAGAAACAAAAAGAGACGATAGCTCCATAATATGTTCTCCTCTCAACGAGCAGCTGAATGATAAAACTGCCCTTAACTTTCTTTGATTTATTTCCTCAATCCATCTAGAAGAAAGTTAAACTTCCTTTAAAGTTAATACTGGATCACATTTTATATTTAAGTTTAAAGTTTTGACGCAACGAAATTAGAGTAAAAACTAAACTGATGTTTCAAGAGAGGTTTAAATGTAATCTCTCTTCATTTTAAAATCGATTTTAAATTTGGTGCAACCTGAGTTAAACTATGATTTAATCTGGTTTAAAAATGGTTCCCAGCCTTCAAAAGAATCTTCAATATTAAGAGTTTCCTGTGTACAGAAAGTCATGAATGTTACATCTGATCCGCCATAAAATTGGAAGTGAAATCCAGACGGGGCCCACTTTCCAAGGAGAAAATGACTAAAAGCCGGCACAAAGTGATGATGTGACAGGCGAGCATGTCAGTCAGAGTTCAGTCCACTAAATCAGAAACTTCTTCCATTAATCCGGTCCTGCATACGGTCCCTCATCAGTCTGAGGAAGACCCCCACCAGAGCCCAGCCACTTTAATCATTCACTTTATAATGAACCCAGGGAGAGCATTAATGAGGGGCTCTACCTGTGTGTGTGTGTGTGTGTGTGTGTGTGTGTGTGTGTGTGTGTGTGTGTGTGTGTGTGTGTGTGTGTGTGTGTGTGTGTGTGTGAAATGAAAGGTATTTTTCTTCCCTGCTCTCAAACCTCCGATATGAGTGGCCTAACTTATATTAATTATATTCCACGCACTCACATGCATATCTTAATAAAGCGAGGAGCTCATGAGTGATAATGATCCTGTCTGGCCTGAGGATTAGCGTCTTCCTGGTCTGGTGCCAACCAGAACATCCTGCACCTCTCTGGTCAGCATGAAGGGCTCAGTCAATTAAAGCATTTTAATTTATAGTGCCAACATTATAATTGTTGCTTTCACTGTTTCTTTATTACTTGGACAGATAAGCGACAGGTCACAGGGCGTCTGAGATGATCGCGTGGCTGTTTTATTTTTACGGTACATCCCTCCACAAACGTGTTTGACAGAAACACGTTTCCATTCTGCTCGAGGAACAAGAACAAGCGGGATCAGCTGCAAGACAACGTGTCGCATTGTAACAAACTCACGGTACACGTCACTTTACCAGCAGCCATGGAGCTGGAGATGTTCCTCTAGGTCTCATCCATGTGGACTTGAAGATTGAGCTGAGCACGTAGTTAGTGACCTTGGGAACTGCATATTTCAGATTTCAAAATATTGTTGAGAACCAAAAGGTATACTTTATATATATCACAGAAGACGTCTGAGCCTGTTTGCTCACGTGCAGGGCTCAGTGTGTGTGTGTGTGTGTGTGTGTGTGTGTGTGTGTGTGTGTGTGTGTGTGTGTGTGTGTGTGTGTGTGTGTGTGTGTGTGTGTGTGTGTGTGTGTGTGTGTGTGTGTGTGTGTGTGTGTGTGTGTGTGTGTGTGTGTGTGTGTGTGTGTGTGTGTGAGCTCAGTGACAGAAGTGGGTTTCCCTCGGCTAAGAACAAAGCTCAGAGTTTGGCACTTTGATCGGCGAAGCCAGAGCCGAGCTTAATTACAACTTCACGCCGGCCGCCTGGCAGAGACGAGCCGAAGTCACAGAGCGAGAGGGCTTTGGGAGCCCGTTTGGCCAATTACCAGTTCTGCACGATGAAAACTGCAATCATCATTACAGTGCCAGTCTTCATTATTCCTTATTAAGATTGAGAAAATTATCCTGGAGTGAAAAATAGACACTTTTTCTTTTTAGCATATTTCTGTCTCGGGAGAGACATTAGTGTTCGAGCGGAGTATCGACTTTTTGTTTTTTACTCCGGAAAGGTCAGCCGCTCTGCTCCTTCAGCTGTTTGAGAGACGACCCCGTGACCCCTGTAAGACAGATCCAGTTTAGTCCACAACAAACCGAAAGCAAATCCAAGAAAGCGCTCATTTTCACCCAAATGCGTTTCTTTATATTGTAGAGCACACAAGTTCAAACGCAGGAACAGAATCGGCCGCGTTGTAATTATACCGTAGGATATAATTGTGTTCCTTCTCTTGTAGCTTTTACTGTTCGCTTAGTGTTGCAGACGGTTGCGTTATCATTTCAGTGGATTCGGCCGCTGCTGGAACATGAGTGGGAGCTCTCTCTTCCTTACTTTTGTAAACCGTTTTGTTTTGTGCTCCTAACATCACTCTTTCCGCTGCTGCGTTTCTCCTGCTGCTCTTTCTGAAGGGTGCAGAAGTGACTGATCACATGTGATTATATTACTGGAATTTAACCACAAACGTGAGTGTTTGGAGGGATTACACACTGAAAGCAGCCTTGTTGACTTTTCATGCAACGCGAACCTCCTGTGTCTGTGTTTGTCTCTAATCTTACTGTCGGAATAATGCAGTTAATCCACTGAAGCTCCCGGAGAAAAGGCAGAGAGAGGGGAATCCGCGTTAATGAACGATGATTATTGTAAAACACTTCTGGCGTGTTTGTGTAATTAAAAGATAACATAGCACAGACAATAACATGCATTAAAACGCATGCTGCAATCTGCTGTTGCACAGGTTTGCAGAAGTAAGTAAACAGCGGGCCGAAGTTCTCTCTTCGGCCTTTACGTTCACTCTGATTAAAGATTCTTTTGTTCAGAAGATAATGCCAACGGCGCCCACATCTTAACCTCTGTACTAGTGCAGTGCAGTGGGTTTATAATCGTGCAAAGATACTGTATAGTGTGAAAAGGACGGGGGGCCAAACAACAGGAAGGCAGTTATGTAGTTTTCTCCACTGGCTTGGCTTCAATTAAGTTACTTATTTTTCTCTCATTCCTAACTCAAAGCTGAACGCAGCCACATCTCTTTACTCGATTGTACTCCCACGTCTCGAGGATGTCATTATTTCCAATGCCGATCTTGAGTAAACATCAATAAACCCACTTAGGAATCACATGAAAAAGAGGCTTCTTTTATCTCGAGAACTTGGCAATCATCATGTTGTTATGAGTTGTATTCAGTTTCAGAGTATCCCCGTGGTAGCTGTCCTCCATGGGTACGCGCCATAGAGGAAGGACTGACAGCTACTCTGCCTAAATGTAAACACGGTGTCAGACAGTGAACCCCTAACCCCGTGTACTCCAATGCTGACAGAACACCACGTTTAGCAGTTCTTATGCAAGAGCTTTTACATGCTTCTTGATTATTTATTATATATTTATTGTAATACTTTATTTCTTGTTTTAAGATCCGCTCTCCCACACTCAAAAGTCTGATTGACTGGTTTCAATATGCATGTTGGTATTTTTCAGCCTCATTTTTCAAACTCACTGCACACCCTTCTTCGGTATAAACAATGCAACGAGTACACAGTTCTCTTTTAGTGCTTTTAAAAAGCTTTCATCAGGTGAGGGCTTCATTTAATTCACAGTGATTGCAGCGCTGAGACCTGGATGTGTGACGGACCGTGCTGAACTACGCACGCCGCGGCTTGATTTAGAAACGTCTTCGTCGGAATAGCTCCTCGGCTGAAGTTGCAGTGCGGGGGATGTAACAATTACTTTCATTGCGACGCTTCGGTGGGCAAGAACATCCACCTGTTTCGTCAGCCTCCGTCCCAGTGGGGCTGCTGCTGTGTCCCGTCTCCACGAGTTGGGAGGACAAAGATTAAAGGGGTTGTTTTGGAGTGAGGTTGTGGGAGGGGCTTATCCATCGTTAGCAGATGAGATTGTTTTGTTTTGTTACCCTACAAACCTGTACCATGAGCCGCCAGGTGGCCGAGTGGTAGAAACGCATAACATATTACCCCCCTTGTTCACTTCCATTTCACACCTGTGTCTCTCCCATCATTATCAATAGAAGGCAAAAAGCCAGTGGTACCACAGCCCTATCATCATCATCATCTTTCTCCTGTATAATAAGCTTCAATATCTGTGGGATACTCTTTTGTATTGGATTTCATGAATTTGATTTGCAGTACCCCCTCCCCTTCTATGTAACTCACGTTGGTGGGGACGAGCTGACCTCCAGTCACTGTGGGTGTTCTGGCATTTGCATACAGCACTTTACTCGACAGACTTTGAGAAAACTCCGTATTTGCATTCGTTTCGAGTACACTGGGGCCTTAAGAGGAAAGAGCTTGAAAGCTGGCTGAGAGACCATCGAGCAGAGAAATGCTCATAAATTGTGGTGTGCGCAAATGAGCCAGACTGAGACACCTGGGCTCATTTCCAAATATCAAATTTCATCTTTTCAGCAGCGCGGGATGCCAGATGACATGTGGAGAGAAAATGCAGCCAAACAGTAAATGTGTAGAATTATAGAAAAATGTCCCAGATCACATACACATCTTCCCCTTCTGGTGTCCTTCATAATGCCCTCCTATGGTGTCCTGCCTTACAGTGTCCATCCATTACCTTTCATTGGAGTTAAATTGGGAGGAATATGTGGTTTCAATAAGGATGTTGTGCAATGTGCAACTATTGATCCTGAGATCAGTCGATGACCTTGGTGTGTACAGTCAGCACACCCTGGATGACCTTGGCAGACAGGCAGGACATTGAATGAAGACATGTACACGGACAATATTTACAATATTTACATATACTGTCCACTCAATGAGTCGCGCAACTGAAGAAAACGTAACTTGCGAACAGAAAACAAGTGTCAAACCAATGCACACAAAATATAAATCCAGTTACCAATTAAAAAGAATAAATGCTGCATTATTGTGTTTAATAAAATCAATACGTGTAAATAGTGTCTAAAAGCAAAACCTTAAGAAGACAGACCGCCGCCACAGAGACGGACGCAGCGGATCCCATTCTTGAGACTTTTACAAAATAAGTGACTACAGCTGGGGACATAAAGACTGTTTGCATGTTGTAACGACTGCAGCTGGCGAGCTAACATGCGAGCCACCTGAGAAAAATATCCATCAGATTTTTCTCTATGGGTCATTTCAATAAGACCTTATCGAATTGGGGCTCTTCAAGATATCTAGGCTGCTTACTGTCAGCAGCTGCCTCAAACCTCTGGATTTATGATTTTAAATGGACTCACTGGATCATATCTCATCTCACCTATGCCCAATGCACTCCTCCACATTTTTAAATGCAGTCTAAGTTTCCAGAAGAGTAATGGCACTAAGGCCATCTTCATGCATGCATCAGTACTGTGTGGGGGGGGAAGAAGCAGCATGGACGCAGTGGGGATGCAAACGCAATATTCTCTACATCGTAAGACAGCAGAACAACACACAGACGCACAATCTACGATGTCATTTCATGAATTGATCCACTGTCGCACCTTTGGGCTGTAGCAATTGATTTGGTGCCTGCATGTCGCCGCCTGTAAAGTAAATGTAAATCTTTCTCTCGGTTCTTCTCTCCGTCTCCTTGAAGTCACTCTCAACGCTCTCTGTATCACGTTGATCTATAATATAACTTGTCCTCTGGCTCATGGGATTCAGTCTTGATTGGTATGAGTCAGCTGCATGTTAAGCTCCAACAGCTCAATAATCTGCATCTTTAGAGGGGAAATGATCTGAAATCTGATGCTTCTGTCTCATTAAATGCCTTCCGAGAAACATTTCTCTCCAAGAGGTAAGATCTTCCATCTTAAGTGGATTGACATCCACCTGAGCTCCCCTTTATTTTATTTTCTGTTTCTGATCCTGCATTTATTTTCTTTGGTGTTGTTTCTGTTCGTTGTGCATGTGTCGTTGCGAATGCTTTGAGTTTTGTGGTGTATATTATTCTGCGATCATCACATATAAGTCACTGCACTGCCATCGGGCCCTAATGCATTCTCATGAAATGACACGGGACGTGATGATGCAACATCAGTTTGTTTGGGGCAAAGCTGCACGTGTGGACACGACGTGTCCCTTAAAGCAATACGCCCCCAAAAGATGGCCTTCAGAGGTTTGTCTTGTGGAGGACAGCAGCTGCAGTCAGCTTTGAGTCACAGCCGTCTCCATGGATTCCAATTGAGCCTTTAAAACTACAATGGCAATCATTCACACCACTTCTCTGTCACTCTCTATATCTGATATATTCCAAACAATCGTTGCAGATTGCTAATTCTTTGAGCAAAGCTTCAGTGATATAACGGGTGACCGTTCAGAAGTGGTGTAGATGTATGTTGTAGAGAGAGGGGATAACCTATCAGCAGCATTCCTGTATTCAGTGGCGTATTCCTTTCACTTGCCTGCAAGATCTGAGTTTTTGCATCTCATTCTCAAAGCAAACATCCCATTTGTGTTGTCTGAAGCTTGAAGCGTCTGCAGCTTAAAATCAGATGTTCAATCCTGTTCTGCATTCACCTAATCTATCTTTCTTTCTCCTGTTTCTCTCCTTTTTCACAGTGGATCAAAGTATGTTTGAGAACTCCACTGCCCAGCAGCAGAGTCCTCAGACCTCGAGGCCGGGCCAGCCCTCGACCCGGCGCTCCCCTGCATCGGCCAATCACAACCTAGGATCCAGCTCCATCGACTCTCCATCCTCTGGTGGCCAACAGAGGCTTAAGAATGCCATTAATCTGGGCAAGGCTGTCGGTGCGAAGGTTAGCAGAGCACCAGCATTCAGTTCTCTTCTTCTACTCTTGATATGTGGGCTGTGTTGTTAACTTCATTTCTTCAGTGGTGCATCAGTGGTGTAGATTTCTGTTTTTCTTTCTTTTCTTTCAATCAGGTCAATGACTTGTTAAGAAGAAAGGAGTCCAGTCACCTCGGAGACATCGGGGTCACTGAGGTCAACAAGAACGTGGATGCTGTGTGGAGCTGTATGGACCAACTCACCCAGACCACTGCAAACAGGTACACATCTCCTCTGCGTGTGTGGGATGTGAACAAAGTCCTTTTACGTGATCCGTTAGAACGTATCCTCTCCTAAACTTAATTTGAACCCTAAACCTTAACCTAAGATCATCCCAAATACATTTGCAAACTTGTGCCTCAAAGGCTGGTTTGATGCGGTTTGGTTACCCGCTAACCTCAATGATTAAATTGATCATTTTGTGGCACTTTAGGATGAATGTGTCAAATTCACAGAACTTTTCACTTACTCAATTTAATCTGAGACAGCCACTGGTAGACATTGTCTTATCGTAGGCAGAAATGTTGAATTAGCTGTGCTGAGAGAAGTGTCCATCACTGTATATCCCGACTGTTCTCTGTCCTGGCTCCTCGATGGTGGAATGAGCTCCCCATTGACATCAGAACAGCAGAAAGTCTCTACATCTTCCGTCGCAAACTAAAAACACATCTTTTCCGACTATACCTTGAATAAAGGATGTAGCACTATAGTAGCACTGAAACGGCTCTTACTGATAGCACTTTGTAGTTGAACTTTTTGACGAAATTGTACCTTCTTGATTCTTGTTGTTCTGATTCTTGTTTGTAACCGTGGAATGCACTTATTGTAAGTCGCTTTGGATAAAAGCGTCAGCTAAATGAAATGTAATGTAATGTAATGTAATTTATAGCTGGAAGAAAAGGTGAATGATTTAGGATTTGTCCTGTGAAATTTAAATTAATAATGAAACACCAAAGTTGTGAAGACTAAAAGAATTTCACTTTCTCAGCTTCTTCCACAGTGAAAATGGAAATACCTTTTAATTGTGTATTTATTACCCGCTTACACACACACATACATACATACGTTCAGGAGAATTTTGAGCACGGCTCAAAATTCATTGAATTTATTCCAGTATTTGGATGGTGAATGACATTATCAGAGATTTGGCAACAAATCTGACCCAAATTCTGCCTGAAATTCAGAAAAACATCAATATGGCAAGCGAAAAACAATCTTTCCCTGTTCTGGACATGCAGAACAATCCCAGACAGAAAGAAACCTCAGACATTGTACATAACACTTACCTGACCTTTGCAGTCTTCGACACATGCAGCGGTATCATAGAATTGCTGATGTTACCACTGTTACTAATGTTCAGATGTAAAAACATTGAGCAGGAGAGGTTAGATGGAATAAAAGGATGAACAAAAATATAATGATTCATCAAAGTTTCAAGAGGAAGCAGTATACAGAGATTGATAAAGAGGACCGTGGACTGAGTATAGAGATACATATGTAATCGCCTGAGAAGGGGAGATACAGCCCTCTCTACACACACACACACACACACCAGCCTATTGTTCATGGCTTTCCGTGCCTTCACATTCTCATACAGCACAGCAGTGCTTATTGAAATGAATTGTCTTCGAGAGCATCCTCGTCAGCTCCAGTGAACGATCACCCACCAACCATTATCTTCTGCTTATCTACTCTGGCGGAGGCCGACGCCCACTGGCAGCGTGTTTGCCTTTGTTCCGAGTGCACAGACACAGCTCTCACTTTGGTCGCACGAGGACGTGGTGGCTAGTTGCACAGCCCTCGGTAGCTCGTGTTCCTCGGGGGTCGAGAAGCCTTCTCCAAATCTGTAAAACAAAACAAACACAAAACGTGGGCCGAATGGGCGAACTCCCATCATACCTCTGTTTATCTAATGGCCTCTATGTCTCTCGCTTTTCTCCGCCTTTCCCCATCACTCTCCACCTCCCCATTCACCCTCTCCTCCAGTCACTTCTCCTCCTTTGACTCCTTCCCCCGGCTGGACCCACCACCCCCATCGGGGAAGAAGCGCCTCCCCCGGGCGCTGAAGACCACCCAGGACATGATGATCTCCTCTGACCCCGTGGTCTCCTCTCCGGACCCTGCTGACTCGTCCTCCTTCCTTCCTTCTCCTGACAAGACACCCCTCATCGCCAAGCAGGAGCTGAGGAGCAGCGAGGAGCAGCAGCAGGGCGAGAAGGAGGACGAGGCATCAGAGGAGCTCACGTCGCCTCCAGGCCCAGCAGAGAAGAAATTTGCGGCTGACCGTTGGCAGACGGCAGGAAGCAACGGCAAAGCCGTTGAAGTGATAGGTGACGAAGAAGAAGATGTCGGGGAAAACGGGAGCACTGTAGGAGGCGATGAGGAACGTGGGCCCCAGCTGCAGCTCTCTGTGCCGGACCTCATCAACAAAGATCCGCCCCCGGAGCCCCGAGGCAAGCCCGACGACGTCTGGCAGAAGGTGTCGGGGCCGGACTCCCGGCTGGCCTCGACCCCCCGCTCGGCCCAAACGTCCTGCCGCATCAGCCTGGGCGAGGAGGCGCTGCTGGGGAACGGCGGGCCCTGCGGTAAAGGCACCGGAGTGAGCGCTGATGACTCAGAGCCCCACCCGGACCTGCTGTCCTTTGAGTAACGAGCAGAGCCAGAGACCGGTCCAGCATGTCTCAAAGAGTTTGAAGCTTTCGCTCTCTGTTTCAACTGGAGCGGCTCAAGGGGCTGATAATAAGTACTGTGGATCAAATATCAAATATTCATTGCCACTATTTTAAATATTTAACTCTCCCTGCTCAAGGGTATGCTTTAAGAAAAGGGAACAAGGGCTTCTGGGTATCCGGGCCGAGGGCCGGATCTGTTGCTTTTTAACTTTTTAAGCATCTTTTCAGATGTGTGGACGAGTTTGAACAACATGGCTGAGAGACACTAGCAGCTTCTCCCTGACGACAGCAACGACAAGCCGACCAGCACCAGATGAGGACGAAGCAGCGAGAGAGGAAGAGTGTTGGAGGGGAAGGTTCATTATGGTGCAGTGAGAATTAAAATATTAACATTTCAACCATAGAACATCTGACTATTGAGGAATATAGGTTTCTCACCCTTCTATTTATCATGTTTTAGCTCTTCCGAGGTTTTATAAATTGTCCTGTCTGCTTTAGGAATGCAATAATACCCGATAATGTAATAATGATTGTAATCAATGTGATGAAATATCCCTTTAATTGGGCTAAAGATGTAAAATCCAGTTAACCAATAACGGGCGATCGTAAAACAACTTGATACTTTAATCTTCCTGAAAAAGTAAAACATTAGTACTTTTTAAAAATGTATGGGTTGTTTTATTATTTATCAGTATTAAGTTATTAAAATATCATGGCATTCATTTCAAGAACCTCTTTTGACATTTAAAGGGATATTTGTTTCATGATTGTCACACTGCAGTCCATATTATACAAAAGCTGCTACAATGAAACCAATCACAAACATGCGTTTAATAGAAAAGTAATTTGCATTTGATATCATTAGAATACTATATTTTCGCAATAGTATTTCCAGGATGGAAATGTTCTTGAATGGAAGGAAACGAGAGGGAGAGGCTGAAGGAATGCGGACGTGTTGGAGAGGGACTGGTTTTTGGGGGAGTTCACTTTCAGTTCAGTCGTCACAAAATACCCCAGCAGTTTGTCAGGACTGGAAGCCTTTCGACCCGCAGCTTCATGCATATCACATCATTCTGATCTCGTCCCGTTCCACACAGGCCTTTTGATGGACTGAGACCCTGAAGGGGACCTTTTAAAGCTCCGGCAGCAATGACCTACTGATACTAATTCTAAAATGATGTTTTTTATGTTTCTTTTGCCGAAGATATATCAGAATCACAAATATTGAAGCTTCACCTATTGACCCCAGAGGGAGTGTGACTTTGCAACAGTGCAAATCACCTCATCTGCAATCTTTAATCAAGCAAATATTAGTAGAAACAAAGCATATGTATATGCGTGTATCTCTGATTCAAAATGAGAATGGCTTCCAGTCTTCCATTCTGCTGACAAAAGTTGTTTTCTGAGCTGGCTAAACTAAAAGTGTATTCTTATTATAGCCCATAAAACCTGACAGAGAGTCGGGATGAAAGGATGGAGGGGCGAACGGGCGGGATGTGGAGGGTTAGGGTTGGTGAAAAGTTGTTTTTGGGCCAAAAAACAAGGAAGATAATGAGCTGTCAACAGAGAGAGATGAAAGCGCTGTATTTTATTCAAGCAGATCATTAAGTGACAGACCAAAGACATGAATTAGCAGCTCAGTCAGAAAGTGTTGTTTTTGTCTTATTGTTACTCTGTGAAAAAGAAGCAATAATTCATACAGTAGATATGATTAATTCTCTTTTAATTTCACTTCTGTTCAGGAAAAAGTTCAAACCAAAGTCGAAGAATTTTAAATAATTTAATAGCGGTTGACATGCTTGTTTAAGACTTCCTGACTTTCCTGACTCATCGGTGAGGTGACTTCCTCAATCTGCCACTGACGAATCACACTGCAATGGTTATTTCTTTTGCACAATCAAATTGGAAATCTGTATTTTTATTCCACCATTATCTGACCATCTTGAAAGCGAGCTTACAGATGCCCAAATCCAGACCCTAAAAATAACCAGATTGTCTAAAAGAGATCCTCAAGCGGCCTCTATAAGTGTCCGCTGTGCCCTTGCAGGGATTTCCTGTCTTCAGAAAAGGGCAAGAAATTCCCAGAAGACACCGAGACGGACACAGAGCCAGCTGTAGCTGCGGTCAGGTCGTGGCCGGCAGAATGAGAGGAATGTGGAGCTGGACTGATGGAGAAAGGAAGCTTTGTCCGTCTCCTGTCCCGATGGCTTGTTGTTACGTTCTGCAAACGTCCCCAGCTGCCGTCCACAGGACAAACTACCAACAGAGGAGCTCCCCGTTCACTTTCACAGTGTTTCTCTCTTCAACTCAAAGTTTTTAATTAAATTTAAATGCAGTCAGGTATGTGGTTGTACCGAGTGTGTGTTTGTGGAAACACATGCTGCTGTTGAATTTTTCAAATGTCATATCTCCACTATGTTGGGTGCCTCCAAAACAAGACCGTTTGCATTGCTGGGTGAGACCTGCGTGGGAATATTTTTAGGTTTTGGCGAACAGACCTTTCAGGATACAAAAGTGTAATTATATTATAAAAATAAATGCAGTAAAGCAACCAAAAGTAGAGGTCTAAACTCAATGATCTGATACTGATAATCACCAAAACGTAATATATAAAACGTATAACCCAGAACATAAGAAAATAGTACATACAAACTTGTTTTGTTGCCTCAGTTGTGTTTTTACTAATTTAACTTGGATATCTTAAATTCCTTGAAAACCTTTTCATAACATTAAATATGAATTAATGACAACAATCAAAGTAGTTTATTTAGTGAGTGTAATCGTCAAAAACTCGCAATGTAGCTCATTCCTGATCGGTGTGCGAAACTACACGACATCGTGTCACCGTTGAGTTCCCCTTCAGAGCAGTGAGGAACAAAAGGATTCTCTGGAAAGAGTTCAAACTCTGGTTTCATGTTGGATCACATCAAATCTGTTTCCATGGCCTTAAAGCTAAAAGGCTATTATCTTGTAATCTTCCGTTTGAATCTTAGATATCTTTTTAGCAACACTGAGTTCATTGGGATGACTGCTACACATCTGGAGGAACCGAAACCAAACACACACCCGACAGCTGCTTGTATTTAAAAGCTTAATAAGACGAGATGAACGGTGTCTGAAATGCCTCGAGACAAATAGAGCAGCTCTATTCAGTTATCGTGCCTCCTTTAAAACCACTTAAGTAGATTTATATTGTATTTTCTGATGAAGGAACAGTGGTGTACATTTTATGGAAATATTCTATCGCTCTTTTCTTTTTTTACAATCTCTGTAAATATGCAAATTGGGTCTTGCTCTAACAAATGAAGGAAAGTGATTTATTTTGATATTCAGCCCTAGAATGTAGTTATGGCAAGCTGTGTTATTTAGTCGCCTCAATTAATTTCATAAAAGAAACAAGAAGAAAAAAACACTTTCTGTTTTTTATGATGTTGAATCTTTTGTGTTTGTGTTTGTGTCTGTGAAGCCAGTCGACATAATTGTGATGAATGAAGGAAGTTGAACACTGCACATGGAGGCCTTTTGAAAACTAAAGGGCTCAAATGGACCGCGAAAGCAAACCTGAGACTTTGTGTCGATTTATACTCTAAAAGTGCTGCAAAATTCAATCTTTAAGTTTTTATCTATGATCAAATATGCTACAGAACTCAAAGTAAATCAATATGTTTTACTTTTTGTTTTATTTTCCTAATGTATCTTTTTTTTAAAGTACGGATGTAATAACTTCTGTAATGACTGTAATCATTTAAACACAAAAATAGACCTAATCATGTTTTGTGTTGTCTATGTGTCTTTTTAAAAGATGAATGTCAGGTGTTTTGGTCATTTATTCTTGGCATGTCCCGTCTTCAGTGCCTTTCGTCTCGTTCCCGCCCCACCGGTCCACTTCCTGTTTTGACGAAGCTGGTGACCTCGTCAGTTATTTTTCCATCGGAATCTGTGTCAGTCTTCAGCACAGACGGGCCCTTGTGTGTCCTGCCTCTGTTTTGATGGATCGTCTGTTTTTAGAGAACCAAACGCAGAGGCGGTGGCGGGGATTCAAGAGTGGAAGCTGCTCTGATGTTTAATTCATCTGTGTTTGTCCTTATTCCTGGGGATCCCGGTCTTCCTCTTGGCAATCTCCGAGTGTCGCCGGCCTCGTGTTTGTTGACGCGTGGAGACGAGCCGAAGCCCGTCAGGAATGGAGACGACTGCATGATGAGGCTGTTTTATTTACCCAACTTCCACATCTGTGGTGTAAACAGCCAATCAGCTAAGACACACAGGTCGTGTCACTGTTAAATAATTCAAACATGATGCATTTATTCATTCTTTACAAAGGAATCTAGGCTTCTTTGCATAATAAATAAAGTGTTGGGCACAGTTAGGAGGCTGGGTGAAGTCTGCATGCAGCCTAACATTGTTTCAACAACTTTCTGGATTACAGTTCCTGACAGACAACAATTCTTAAGCAGGCAAGAAGTTTAAAGGGATACTCCAGAGAATTAGCAATGACATCCACAAGGTTGAGAGACTCGTGTATTTTCATAAATTCTAAAAAGAAAGATCAAAATCAAAGCATCAGGGGCCAAAATGTCCTGACCTTTAGTCCTTGGCGGGAGTCGAGCTCCAAGGACAATGAATCCTTAATTTCCCATGATGCAACGCAATAGCATCTTTCATTAGACCCATTCTGACAAGGGAGGGTCTAATGAAAGATACACCCCCAGTTCTCAACCCATAAAAACAACATAACCCTGATGACATCATCGGGGTTCTTGACTCAATTTTGGAAAGCTTTCTTCAGAAACCTAAAGTTCAACATCCAGATGTTTTCTGAATGATGGCCGAGTAGAACTAATCATGACAAGTAAACAATTTACCACACTGTGTGTTGTTAGTACAGGCAACACATCAGAGAACAAACATGTTTTTGATGTCACATCAAATCCCACATACAAGTGACACAGTAACAATTCAATCTCAGAGTCTCTTCATGCGAGCAAATGTTGCCGATTGAAAAGAGCAACCATAAAGACACATGTGTTCGGCATCCACAGTGCTGTGGTGGAGGTCAAACAATGACAGCAGCACTTGTGGACTGTTGGGTTATCACGGCTGCAGAGATAAATCGGTCTCATCTGTCTGCAGAAAGGAGACACAAATGTCGAATACAGGATAGGCGACTTGAAAGCTATAATGCAAACTAAATAATGTTCAGTGGAAAGAAAATGTTGAGTCTTACTAATTTTGCATACAATCTCCAGAAGCAATAGAAATGAAAGCAGAGAACGCAAAGCAAAACCGAGACAACCACCACACAATGATTACATTTGTTTGACAGCCATTTTACAATTTTAGAAATACTTTGATGAATTCTAATGTTACGGTGCATATTCATCCACTAAAGGTTTTCAAATGATCGCACAGGGGAGCACCACATTTCATTTACTCCACAGAGAGGAACACCACACCAGGATTAGTTCTAGTTCAATCATATCTGCAGTGACCATTTACAAATCCCAACAATTTTTTCCGTCTCATTTTGTATTCATATCCAATACAGCTTTACAAACACGTGTCCAATTGGATTTTGCCGATGACGAAAGCCGAAAGAAAGTCAGAGTCAGCGCTGCAACTTAGTTTTTTGAGATCCTGTAAAGGCCCCGAAAATACTCTGACTGGCCTTGTGAGGTATACTTTAAGTGGTGTAAGAACGTTCTCATTTATGCTCCACGGCGTGTTGTTATTTATGCCATAAGGATATTTATACAATATTTATTTGAGATTAATCAGGGAATGATCTGAGAGTAATCAGAGAATGTTCAGAGAGTGATCTGAAAGCAAAATGAGCACAGCTCTTGGATGAGCTGCTTTCAGAGCAGCGTGAAAATGAATAATTTGACGTTCTTCGTGGCTCTGAGAAATGGAGCCCCATATTGAGTGTGAGGCTGTTTCGAAGTTTGTGCAATGTATATTTAATACGTGCCATTAAGTGATAATAAGACAGCGAGCCACCTCTCTCCCCTCGTGCTTTCTGCCGCCCAGACAAGAGTCGGAGGGGAGTCTGCTCGCCGAGGTGAAACGCCAGATGAGGAGGTGAAAGTCAAACCGATGGCAAGATGGGAACAGCAGCGTAATGATTACAGACACTTTATCTTTCTGAGAGCTATCGTGAGCTGCACCTGCTGGTGACTGTAAATACAGATGAGGAAGTAGAGTAAGAGATGGAAAAATGTCAAAAGGAGAAGGAACTCAAAGATTTACAAAAACGTCCTTCTCACTGTGCAGATAACAGAACACAGTGCCTACCCCGAGTGAAGGAGTTCATGTATCTTGGGGTCTTGTAGAAAGAACAAGGTCTCGGATACAAGAGGCCAAAATGGGAGCTCGGACATAAGGAGGGAACTTGGAGTTGAGCCGCTACTCCTTTGTGTCGCAAGGAGTCAGCTGAGGTAGTTCTGGCATCTAATGCTTGGTTTGGTCATCCTTTAGAGGTTTTCCAGGCACGTCCAACTGGTAGGAGGCCCCGGGGAAGACCCACAACACGCTGGAGGGATTATATCTCCCAGCTGGCCTGGGAACGCCTCAGGATCCCCAGAATGAGCTGGAAAACGGTGCAGGTGAGAGGGAAGCCTGGGTCAGCCTGGGTCAGCCTGGGTCAGCCTGCTGGACCTGCTGCCACTGCGACCAGACCCCGTACTAAGCGGATGAAAATGAATGGATGGACAGACTTCAGCCCCACCTTAAGCCACCGAAAAAGAAAAAAAATAAATATAAAAATAAATATAATGATAATAATAAATTATACAAATGGTCAATATTTTTTTTTTTTAATGTGGAATATATGCAGTAATATTTATGAAATAGGATATCTGGGCCAAATATATGCTTTTCTGGCACGTCCTCTCCAACCTTGCACGTCTCAGCTTCGCCCGTGCCGGTCTTGTGCCTAATGACTTTGGCCCCAAGAAAGGCGGGCTAAAAAGCAGTTTAGCCAATGACTGATTAAAGATATGAATGAGTGACATACAATTTAGCCAATCAGCGTCCTAAAAAACACGCTCCTTGGGGCAAATCTCATTTGGCCCCAAGGAGCGCGTTCCCATCTCTTGTTCTCGTCAGGGGCGGGGCTAGTCTCTTGCGTGAGGTGCCACTCTAACGACATGACGATGGCGAGGTCAAGTGCGAGCACTGGTCTTCCAAGAAAACCAAACCCTAACTCCGTAAAAGCTCCGCCAAGACCAATTTGAGAGAAGAATTTTGGCAGAGAAACTATCGGTAAAACAACTGGTCCCAGATCAGCCTGAGCTCAGCATAAAACAACAGACTGGCATGAAAAGGAAGCAGCTTCTGTAGAGACAGCTACACCAGGGTTTAGCTAAGCTAGCTGCTGGTTGCAGTCCTGCTAACGCTTTTTAAATCGACAGGGACAGATCCAGCATGGACAGATAAGGAAGTAAGGGACATGAAGCACTTAAAGAAAAATGAAGACAACATGGGAACACCAGGACACATGGATAACTCCATCAAGCTAGCACATCAGGCTGAGTGAACATCGCTACCCAGCTGGACGACGGACACAGGGTTGCACTGAAGAAACACAATGTGGCGCTAGATGAAAACGGGCACACTTTATCCAAAATAATTGATTGTGTGAAGTTTTGTGGGGCTTTTGAGTTTTGCATGACGAGACCTCCCTATATTCTGTACTGGGGGAGCACCATAACACAGCCAGCGTTTTTAAAGGCTCGTCAAAGACGGCACAACACGAGCTGTTGGACGGCATGCTGTCGGTTATTATATGATATGTAAGTAAGAAACGGTTTGTCAATCAATGTTGTTGTTTTGTTGTGTTTTTTGTCTGCCTTATGCTACATGTATCTGGTTTCACGTTTTAAGATGAGATGCTTTTATTTTGAAGGCGGCTCGCGGAGTTAAAAAGGAAGTCTCTTGTGCGCAGATTGAATGGCGAAAGCTACGGAAAATATGTTAAAAATGTTTATACAAATTAGAAACAGTAACGGTATTAGCACTCCCCCGAAGTGACACAAGGTTAGTTAAAGTTGTTATAAATGTAATAACTGTAAGTTATAAATTAGCATAAGGTTTGGCTCTGTGTCTGTCTGCTATTAATGCAAACAAGGAGTACGCAAACATAAATATTGTTTTTGTCCCTTTGTACTCAGCTCATACTTTGGTTTCTGGAATGTATAAATACATTTGAAATCATCAGTCAAGTGCAGGACTATCTTTCGGAGGGCTATGTGACATGATATATTGATATACTGAATTGTATGAATAAGATGTCCTTATTTCAAAGTGTTGGAACAAATGTTAAATATTTAACTGCAAAGTAGTAATGCGCGAAACGTTTTCTTTTGCATTGATTCATACGGGATGTTTTCTGAAAATGATTAGATGGCCCTACCAAAAAAAGATTCCACCAGCCGCCACTGAATGAATCCCTTTTTTACCTGTGACAGGGTTTTTACTATTTATTGGGGGGAGTTTTTCCTGATCCAATGTGAGGTCCCGGGACAGGGATGTCGTATGTGTACAGATTGTAAAGACCTCAGAGGCAAATTTGTATTTGGGATTTTGGGATTCTCCTTCGCGAATCGCCACCTTAACGCGGTGAAGGAGTTTGAGTGGCTCAATGATCCTGGGAGCTATGTTGTCCGGGGCATCTGCCCCTGGTAGGGTCTCCCAAGGCAAACAGGTCTCGGGGGAGAGCCCAGACTAAGAGCGGTTCAAAAAACCTCGATGATAAGCAGCCCAAAGACTGTAGCTACCTCGCCCGGACCAGGGAAACCGGGGCACCCTCCCGGAGCCAGACCCGGGAGGCGAGCTCGTCGGCGAGCGTCTGGTGGCCGGGCTTTCGCCCATGGGGCCCGGTCGGGCTCAGCCCGAAGAAACATCATGGTGCAGCCACCCTGTGGACCCACCACCCGCAGGGACAGACATCGGGTCGGGTGCTATGTAGACCGGGCGGCGGGCCGGGCAGGGGGCCTGGACGAGCCGATCGCCGGCGACATAGACTAGCTCTAGGGACGTGGAACGTCACCTCGCTAGCGGGGAAGGAGCCGGAGCTGGTGAGGGAGGTGGAGCGGTACCAGCTAGATATAGTTGGGCTCACCTCCACGCACAGCGCTGGCTCTGGAACCAAACTCCTGGAGAAGGGTTGGACTTTGTTCTTTTCTGGAGTCGCCCAGGGTGAGAGGCGCCGGGCGGGAGTGGGGATACTCACGAGTCCCCGGCTGAGCGCCGCCGTGTTGGAGTTTTCCCCGGAGAACGAGAGGGTCGCCTCCCTGCGCCTACGGGTTGCGGGGAGTAAGGCTCTGACTGTTGTTTGTGCTTATGCACCAAACAGCATTTCGGAGTATCCGGCCTTCTTGGAGTCGGTGGGAGGGGTCCTGGAAAGGGCGCCGCCTGCCGACTCCATAGTTCTCCTGGGAGACTTCAACGCTCACGTGGGCGACGACAGAGAAACCTGGCGGGGAGTGATTGGGAGGAACGGCTTGCCTGATCTGAACCCGAGTGGTGTTTCGTTGTTGGACTTCTGTGCTAGCCACAGTTTGTCCATAACAAACACCATGTTTGAACATAAGGTGGCTCATAAGTGTACCTGGTACCAGAGCACCTTAGGCCGGAGATCAATGATCGACTTCGTAATCGTATCATCTGATCTGCGGCCGTATGTTTTGGACACTCGGGTGAAGAGAGGAGCAGAGCTGTCAACTGATCACCACCTGGTGGTGAGTTGGATCAGATGGCGGGGGAGTCGGCCAGAAAGACCTGGCAAGCCCAAACGTATAGTGAGGGTGAACTGGGAACGTCTGGCGGAGGATCCTGTCCGGGAGGTCTTCAACTCCCACCTCCGGAAGGACTTCTCACACATCCCGAGGGAGGTTGGGGACATGGAATCCGAGTGGATCATGTTCAAAGCCTCTATTGTGGACGCGGCCGCTAGGAGCTGTGGTCGGAAGGTCATCGGTGCCTGTCGTGGCGGCAACCCGAGAACCCGGTGGTGGACACCGGGGGTGAGGGAAGCCGTCAAGCTGAAGAAGGAGGCCTTTCGGGCTTGGTTGGCCCAGGGGTCTCCTGAAGCAGCTGACAGGTACAGACAGGCCAGAAGGACTGCAGCTGCGGTGGTCACGGATGCTAAAACTCGGGCATGGGAGGAGTTCGGGGAGGCCATGGAGAAGGACTTTCGGTTGGCCTCAAGGAGGTTCTGGCAAACCATCCGACGACTCAGGAAGGGAAAGCAGGGCCTTCCCCAGGCTGTTATCAGCGGGGGAGGGTTGCTGCTGACCCAGACAGAGGATATCGTCGGGCGGTGGAAGGAGCACTTTGAGGAACTCCTAAACCCGGTCAACATGTCCCCTGAACAGGGGGCAGCGCCTGAAGACTTGGGGTTGGATGAACCCATATCCCTGGCAGAGGCCACTAAGGTAGTCAAAAAGCTCCTTGGTGGCAAGGCGCCGGGGGTGGATGAAATCCGCCCTGAGATGCTGAAGGCGCTGGACTTTGTTGGGCTGTCTTGGCTGACACGCCTCTTCAATGTCGCATGGGGGTCGGGCACAGTGCCCATGGACTGGCAGACCGGGGTGGTGGTTCCCATCTTCAAGAAGGGGGACCGGAGAGTGTGCTCGAATTATCGGGGTATCACACTACTCAGCCTCCCGGGAAAAGCTTATGCCAGGGTGCTGGAACGGAGGCTCCGACCGTTTGTCGAACCTCGGATTCAAGAAGAACAGTGCGGGTTTCGTCCTGGTCGTGGAACAGTGGACCAGCTCTTTACCCTTGCAAGGATACTGGAGGGGTCCTGGGAGTTTGCCCAACCAGTCTACATGTGCTTTGTGGACTTGGAGAAGGCTTTCGACCGGGTCCCTCGGGGCTTTTTGTGGGGGGTGCTGCGGGAGTATGGTGTGCCGGACCCGTTGCAACGGGCCATCCGGTCTCTGTACGCCTGCAGTAGGAGCTGTGTTCGTATCCTCGGCAGTAAGTCAGATACGTTCCCGGTGGGTGTTGGCCTCCGCCAGGGCTGCCCTTTATCACCGGTCCTGTTCGTGACTTTCATGGACAGGATATCTAGGCGCAGCCGTGGGGCGGAGAATGTCAGGTTCGGGGATCTCAGGATAGCCTCTCTGCTGTTTGCAGATGATGTGGTCCTGTTTGCCTCCTCGGACCATGACCTCCAGCATTCACTGGGGCGTTTTGCAGCCGAGTGTGAAGCGGCGGGGATGAGAGTCAGCACCACGAAATCTGAGGCCATGGTGCTCTGCCGGAAACCGGTGGATTGCTCCCTCCGGGTGGGGACAGAGTGCCTACCACAAGCGAAGGAGTTCAAGTATCTCGGGGTCTTGTTCACGAGTGAGGGTAAAATGGAGCGGGAGATCGACAGGCGTATCGGTGCGGCTGCAGCAGTAAAGCAGGCGTTGCACCGGGCCGTCTTGGTGAAGAAGGAGCTGAGCCGAAAGGCAAAGCTCTCAATTTACTGGTCGGTCTACGTCCCAACCCTCACCTATGGTCACGAGCTTTGGATCGTGTCCGAAAGAACGAGGTCGCGGATACAAGCGGCCGAAATGAGTTTCCTCCGTAGAGTGGCCGGGCTCAGCCTTAGAGATAGGGTAAGGAGCTCGGACATCAGGAGGGAGCTTGAAGTCGAGCCGCTACTCCTTCGTGTCGAAAGGAGTCAGCTGAGGTGGTTCGGGCATCTAATTAGGATGCCTCCAGGACGCCTCCCTTTAGAGGTTTTCCAGGCACGTCCATCTGGTAGGAGGCCCCGGGGAAGACCCAGGACACGCTGGAGGGATTATATCTCCCAGCTGGCCTGGGAACGCCTTGGGATCCCCCAGAATGAGCTGGTAGATGTTGCGGGTGAGAGAGAAGTCTGGGTCGGCCTGCTTGACCTGCTGCCTCCGCGACCCGACCCCGGATAAGCGGTGGAAAATGGATGGATGGATGGATTTTGGGCTATAGAAAATAAACTCAATGGAATTTATTTGAAAACCGACTGCAGGCAAAGAGGTGATCTTATTGCTTTACAGTTAAATCCAAAACAAGAAAGTGTGTGTGCGTGCGCGTGTGCGCGTGTGCGCGTGTGTGCGTGTGCGCGTGTGTGCGTGTGTGTGTGTGTGTGTGTGTTGCGGCCTCAGATCCAGTGGAAGTGTCAGCCTCTCGTGTTCCTTCCTTTACTTCCTCTCGTCCTGCCGGCCTCCCTCTGTCTCTCAGACAGTAATTGCTCCGGTCTCTCACAGCCCAAGTGTTCCTGCCTGACTTTGACTTTTGTTTCTTGTTCACCCATGACTGACCAAGACACAGTGCGAGTCTTCGGGGGGGAAAGGGGTTTGCAGTGTACATCTAATTTACAGCCTCCTGTCTTTACCTCGTCCATCCATCCGTCTGTCATACGCAGGGGTATTGCAGCCTCTCAAAGCCCATTTTTTTCAACATATTTTAAACTCGTTAAGCATATTTTTCTTCAGGGAAGAGAAACACTACACTAAACATTATACTAAATGCATTTTTTTTTTTCATTT
The DNA here is from genome assembly GCA_023566465.1 of Cottus gobio. Taxonomy (NCBI): domain Eukaryota; kingdom Metazoa; phylum Chordata; class Actinopteri; order Perciformes; family Cottidae; genus Cottus; species Cottus gobio. Next base: position 22,362,977 of record CM042217.1, on the reverse strand, counting down.
CCATTAGCCTGGGTTCCATGAGGAACTGAGTTAAAATAATCGAGTTCCTTGCAAAAATAAACACACACAAAAAAGAGGAAAAAAGCAGCACAGTCATTTAATCAATTCACTCACCGCTGCAGCACTGCTTTCAGAGAGCAGTGCACTTTGTGTTTTACACATGGAGGGAATCACATGATAAATACTGCAGAACACAGACCTGTCGTTTTCTAGTTCTCCACTTGTCACTGGGAAAGGTCGCCTGCTGTATGATCACAGCAGGCGGCCCGTGGTGTCAAATCTACATCAACAAACTGACATGTCTCACTCAGAGACAGCACAGATGCTCAACAGCGGCCAGATGTAATAACGCGTACCTAAGATGTGTTCACGTGCCCTCTGAACATCGTCATTCGGAGCGTTGCGCTCAAGCACAGCCTCACAGAGTCCCCACGGTTGTTGTTTTACAGGCTAATGTTGTGTCTCTCTCTTTCGTGGTCTCTTTGTTATTGCACTTTTTTTTTTAAATGAATAAAGTAATATGAAATACACTGAAATATGTTAAACATCCATTGCAAAAGAGACTTTTCATGGTAGATTTAACATCATACAGTGTCGTAGATCCCAGTGAAGTGAAATGCTGGTCTGAGCAACCGTCCACAACATTGCCATCCACAATGCAGTACAGTGTACCTCATCATCTTGATGATTTAGATATTTTTCTTCCTGAGATTTGTATGTTCAGCTGTCCCTCTTGTGTTTCTCTCTCCTATTACAAGATACAGCACATGTCTAAAATGTAAATGAAGAGTTTGAGAGATATTATTTAAAACCTTTGCTTATGTTGCACACTGGGACACACAGGAGGTCCAGGCGTGCATGGGTTTTAAGAATGTCTTTACTGAATGCACTGAAAAGCACAGGAACACATTCAGATCAGCTGATCAGCTCACTGCTGCCTCTGAAATCATTCAAACCTCTCTTACAGATGCCAGGCAAACAAACAAAACAATTAAAAATCAATACAAATAATAAACAAATTAGAATATCGGAAGGGGGAGGGTGGTCCATGTCAAGTTCTTATTATAGTGTCCACTGTTAATGTGGCCCCACACTTACTATAACCTACAAATACCTCCTCTATAATACTAAGAAAGCATTTGCTCGCCAGCCCAGTCAGCCATACTCGGCTGAACAGTTCCATCTTGTGGGCAGCTGATGTCATTACATCTTCAAGAATGGGACCACATGACCCAGAATGAAAGGCTTTCATTTATTGTGGTAAATAATCTGAAAGTGTGTTTCACTGTTCATTTGAATTAAAATGTCAATCATTGTTTTAGAAGCAGTACCATCCAATTCTCAAAAAAAATCAACACATAGTTTGTGTAGTTTATTCACTTAGTCAATAGTTAATTTTGACTTTTGAAGCTAACACAAACTCACCACAACTATCTCATTCTCTTTTCAATCCATTTGTGCTTCCTACTTAACTTTGCAGGAACAATATCTCTGCTCCTGTGACCAATCATAGACCTCCATTTTAAATTAGACTAATTTCTTTGGTAAACAGCACGTCCACAGTGAGGTCTGTTGCTGTTCTCCGGTTAACAGGTCCTTCTTGGTAGGATGATTATTTATTTATTTAAAGTTCAGGGTATTGAGGTGGAAGCAGACATTACATGATATATATATATATATATATATATATATATATATATATATATATATATATATATATATATATATATATATATATACACACACACACATCCCTCTCCAAGAATGATGCATTTTTCATTCAAATCCTAACATATTCAAGATGTAAAACAAGCTAGACAATGGCACTGGATAACACGGGTGAGCCAATGAATGATCCTGCAGGTCCTGAAACATTTATATGTAAAAAGGACAATTTGACTATCTTTGACTTGATTTGACTAGCTTCCTATGAGGACAATACTCTATGGGAATATAAAAGGGTCATAAATGTATTTCTAGTACTAAATCTAATTAGTTCATCCTTGAGCGCAAGTAGATGTTAATGCCTAATGTAAAGACATTTGCTCAATGCGTTCCTGAGAGATTGCAGTGACCTTGACTTTTGACCTCCAAAAATGTCATCCAAAGTCTGTTTGTGACTAATTCAAAGAGTCCCTCAAGGTGTCCCTCAGATCACGTTCATGTGAATGCTGCTGGCGGCAGCAGCAGCAGCACAACAGCAGCAGCAGCAGCAGCAGCAGCAGGAGCAGCAGCAGCAGCAGCAGCAGCACAACAGCAGCAGCACAACAGCAGCAGGAGCAGCAGCAGCAGCAGCACAACAGCAGCAGCACAACAGCAGCAGCAGCAGCAGCAGCACAACAGCAGCAGGAGCAGCAGCACAACAGCAGCAGCAGCAGCACAACAGCAGCAGGAGCAGCACAACAGCAGCAGCAGCAGCAGCACAACAGCAGCAGGAGCAGCAGCACAACAGCAGCAGCAGCAGCACAACAGCAGCAGGAGCAGCAGCACAACAGCAGCAGCACAACAGCAGGAGGAGCAGCAGCACAACAGCAGCAGGAGCAGCAGCAGCAGCAGCAGCACAACAGCAGCAGCAGCAGCAGTAGCAGCAGCAGCATACTTACTCCTGCTGGTTTGTTGGTCACTATAGTTCCTAAGCATCAGCTTGGGATGTCACTTAAAACACAACTGAAAGGTCTCAAAAACTCAAACGGCGTAGGATGTAGTGGGTAGGGTAAAGTAGTCAGTTTAACATGTATCTGCACACTCCGGTACACTAGGTGGCGGTATGCACCTAGGCAAGTTGGTTGCGATCCGCCATTTAAACCCTAAAGAAGAAAAAGTCTGAGCAGGGCGGGATCCAGTCGGACGTACATCTACCGCGCATGCGCTTGTGCGGAGAGCGATTCTGCGGACTGGCTCATCCGGAAGGAGCCTCCTGTGTTTCTCTGCATGTCTGAAGTAGAAATGCTGAGACTGTTGGAAAAGCAGCGAGTCGACGCGGTCGTTGAAGAGGCTTTTGAGGTGTTGGACAAATTAACATCGTATTATGAGAAGGCAGTTTCTCTTTTAAGAGAACATGAGGTACCCAGATCAGGTTGGTGGATTTTTTTATTATTGTTCCTGGTCTTCTTCGTGCTCGTTTTACTGGTTGAAGTCACACCGTGGTCCGTTTTCAGTTCATTAATTGTAGTTAGCGAGGCTTTTTGGTCAATGTGTTTCGTTTCTAGGTCTCCTTCTCTGGTTACATTTAGCAGGGAGGAACTGTCTAACACACTCTGGTCAAACAGGTTATTTATTTACGGGGATCGCACGTGGATAGCTTTTGGGACGGCCGTTAAAATGCGGCCGACACAAAAACTTAAAAGGACACATGGTGTTAATTTATTTCTGTAGGACTGGCAGGGAGAATCTATAAATGGCCGGGCCTGGTTTCCTCTCACAACTGCCTGTTTATACCGTCAACATATTCGACAGAACATTCCGAAAACAAAAACAAAAACTGGGGGGCAGCAGCACTTTGGCTCGTTTCTGCATGGAGCAGGAGAGCTACTCACAAGAGAGCGACGTGTCCCATCTTCACTACCTGGGAGCGTTTAAAAAACGCAGATATATCTGTTTTCTTTCCAAGCGACATATTATTCAACGCTCTCCGCCTACCTGTGTGCGCGCACGTGTCTGTGTGCATCGCATCGGGGCGGAACTCCGCCGTGCGCGTTACCGAGAGAAAAGTAGAGTTGTAAACGCGACCATGTAGAGACAGAAATGACATGCTGTCGGGTAGATACGATCAATAACATAAGAACATGTATTTTGTTTAATAAAAGAACAAGGTGTTGACCTGTTTATAGGAAAGGGAACCTTAAATTACTTCTGTTGTGATCTGACGCTATAGAGAAAATTACAGGGGGGCGCAGGGTTTCTTCAGGGGGGCGCCCCGCCCCTATTATAACGGTAGGGGAAACACTGAAAAATATGCAAAATCAGGTGTGTGACATCCGCCCACCTCGTATACAATCAATCTTTTACATTAAACATTCCATATTTATTCCAGCGACCTTTTCACTCTGCACTTTTCTACTACTACTGTTTACAAATGTTATTGTTTTGTATTATGTATTTCTGTGTTTGTACATTAAGAGCAATAAATGTACATTTAGTCAAATTCCTTGAATGTCTCCACTAATGAAAGCTGATATCAGTCTAAAGTCACAGTTGTCTATAATGTGCTCCCTGCAGATGTCCAGCAGCCGTTGGCGATTACAGCAGAGGTCCCCCCTGAGTGCCTGGACCCGGAGCCCCTCCACGTAAGAGAGGAAAAAGAGACGCTCCGGACCAGTCTAGAGGGAGAGCAGCTTAATGTGCTGGAGGCGGCTGATATCACCAAGTTCCTATTCACTACTACTGTGACAAGTGAAGATGACAAACCTCAGACTCTACGGCTTCGTCAAAGCCAGACGGAGGACAACAGAGAGGCGGAGCCTCCAGCCGTCAGATCAGCTACACCGATAATAACAGACCTTGATGAGGAGGGCTGTGAGGAATCACGACCAGCTAGGAACCTACGGCCACATTGCCATTCACATCCAAATGCTGCTGATGATGATGATGATGATGATGATGATGAAAAGGCTTCAGAATCTTCTGAGACTGAAGTCATTAATGGTTTTTGGCAAGACGCTTTGTTAGATTCTGGACCAGAAAGTGAAGACCGGGACAATGTTTGGAAGAAGACCAGGGCACTTGAGTCTGCTGCACATGCCCTAAAATATAAGGAGGCCCTTGTAAGTCATGTGGAATGTAACTCAAAAAAGAAGTCCTTCAGCTTCTTCAAGTGTAGTAAACGGTTTTCCTACAAGGGGTTTCTTCAAAGACACATGATGTGTCATTTTGGGAAAATGTCCTCCAGCTGTTTCGTTAGTAAGAAATGTTTTAGAGTGCTCACAAGAGAGAGGCCACTCAGTTGTGATGTGTGTGGGGAAAGATTTATCCAGAAGTGTGATATGAAGAATTACACAAGAGTCCACACGGGAGAGAAACCATTTGGTTGTGGTGTTTGTGGGAAAAGATTTACTGAAAAGGGGCGTTTGAAGAGACATTTCAGAAACCACACAGGAGAGAAACCATTTGGTTGTGGTGTTTGTGGGAAAAGATTTACTGAAAAGGGGCGTTTGAAGAGACATTTCAGAAACCACACAGGAGAGAAACCATTTGGTTGTGGTGTTTGTGGGGAAAGATTTAGCCAGACGTATGAAGTGAAATCTCACATGAGAGGCCACAGAGGTAAGAAACTATTCCGTTGTAATGTCTGTGGGAAAAGATTTACAAAAGCTGGATATCTGAAGACTCACATGAGAGTCCACACAGGAGAGAAACCATTTGGTTGCAATGTTTGTGGGAAAAGATTTACGACACAGGGAAATCTGAAGAGACACAGCAGAGTCCATACAGGAGAGAAACCATTTGGTTCTTTGTAAGGAAAGATTTACATACCAGCGAACTCTGAATACACACATGCAAGTCCACACAGGAGCGAAAGATCAGAGTTCCTACGGAAGCTTCCAGATTTGAAGACTGTATGTGTGGAAGAATGGGCCAAAATCACACCTGGCCAATGCATGCTACTAGTTTCTCCAAACAGGGTGTCTTGAAGCCGTCATTACAAAGGCTTTTGTACCAAGTATGAAATAAATTACAGTCAGTGTAGCGTGTTCAATACTTTCCCCCTGTATCATTCCATTTCTTTTTTTTTTTATGTATGGATTACTGTTCGTTACTGAAATCTGGTGAAAATGTCATGTCAATAACACCTTTAGAAACATATTTACTGAGTAAAATGGTGATGTTCAATACTTATTTTACCTGCTGTATATGAATAATATGAATTCAACTCTGTTCCAAAATATTTTTTGTATGAGGTTCCCTTAACACTGTCCTGATATTATTTCCAGGAAACTAATAAAGTAAACATGTTTAGAACAACCTGAACTAACCTACTTTTCACAAAACCTTTATATTTTGGCTCTTTTTTTTCATTTTGCAAACACCGCTGAAAACAACAGTCCTCACACTCCCTCAATTATTGATCCACAGGAAAAGCATCTTTTAGTGAGGGTCTAATGTCTTCCTCTCCTATCTTTCACACTCAGTAGTCACACCCTGGAGCACAGATTGGCCCTGTGACCTTACTTATTTGGTTTCTATCATGGTAAAACATCATTTACTTAACACCTTGTATGTCCATATAATGGAAATAAACATCATAGCCACCATACAGTTATCTTTATGGCAGAACAGTAGTATTAGATTGTATTATGTATGTTTTCTTAAACATTCTATATTGCATTATTTCATATAGAGCTGCAAGATTAGGTGATAACTCAATGAATTGTGCAGCAACCTTTTCAAACACTGTCGCCCAAGTCCTGAAAATGCGTCTCAGGCTTCCCTCAGCTCTGGAGTCTAATCACCGCTGCCATCTTGGTCCAATGGTGATGGCAGAGAGTCAGATAACAGCTCGCAGTCTCAGAGAAGTCAGGAGAGCGGGAGACTCTCCAGGAGTACGCCCTGGCCACGATTCAGTGCAAGGTGCTGAAGCAACTGGAGAACCTCGAGCAGCAGAAGTATGACGACGAGGACATCACTGAGGACATTAAGTTCCTGCTGGAAAAGCTGGGCGAGAGCGTGCAGGATCTCAGGTACCCGGTCGCTTCCATTTCATGGACAACGGACCATCTATTTTCAGCCATGAGTAGCTCTGCTCGGGAGAGCAGATTGCAAAAAGAAACGCTTGCAACAAATCTTTCAAAGAAAAGGATATTGTAGTGCTGTGCATGTATCTGGTAGATCTTCATGAAGCTACTCTTTTACATTTTTTTTAGACTTTTTATTATGAAAGCTGTGAGTGACCTGTAGATAAGATCTGAAGTGTTTGATCTAGCCTCTCACATCACAGCTCTTCACCAGATGGATTAAAAAACAATCTGCTATTTTTGCAGAGGGAAAAATAATAAGTGACCCTTGGACTCTCCACTTAACTTGCTGAAGGAAGAAAAAAAGAATTGTTTTCATGTTCTATGTTTCATCTCATCAACAGCTCATTCGATGAGTACAGCTCTGAGCTCAAGTCCGGCCGCCTGGAATGGAGTCCTGTGCACAACTTCTCATGACAGTGTGTGTGACAGATCCATAATGGGTTTTTCTTGTCTCCCATATTCATCTTATTAGCCTTAACATTCATAATTGGAGCCCACTAGATAAAAGTTTAGTTGATAAGTAACATTACTTTTCCTTTTCTCTGGTCACACCATGTAGTCTGTTATCACATCATGCATTATGTTTGTTTTTGTTCCTCTTCAAAGCACTATATTATTTCATCAGTCCAGTGATCCTTATTGAGATACAAAAAAGGTTTCAGTCAGGCGGGATTCTATTACCTAGTGCTGGATCACCGAATGACCTCAAACATGAAAACAGCCCCTGCTATCTGTCTGGATAAAGCTTTTCTCTCATCCCTCCTATTCAGGGTGATTGAGCAGCTGGGTGGAAAACAGCTGGTGATGAATCATATGCACCACGAGGACCAGCTAGTCCGTTACAAAGCCCTGTTGGCCGTGCAGAAGCTCATGGTCCACAACTGGTGAGTTGAACCAGGCGTTCTGAACATGTGCATACAAACCATTCATAGCCCTTGCACACCCTCGCAGGTATTTTCATTTATTTTTGGCTGATTAGAGGTCTGCTCAGGTTGAGGTTGGGCGGAGACATGCTGGGAATTATGCAAGGTTAATGGACTGTGTACTGATAAGATTGATAAAACTATAATTTGCTCCAACAAAGCCAGCAGGAGATTCAAAGAGATGTCATTCAAGCTCTGCCTGCACACGTCCATACAGCCCGCAAAAAAACTTAGTTGATGAATTCTATCAAGGCTTTTCAAGATTACCTTGATATACTTAAATACATGTTTATTACATCAGTATTCAGCTGGTAAAGTCTGTATTTGTTGCTTCATTTATGTCACGACGTACCAACTAGATAAGGGGCCGTGTGTTGAATGCTCACTGAGAATAAAAATGTAGCAGATCTATTTTTTTCTTTTTTGCTGTTGTGTTCGCACATCGAGGCCGATAGTGAGTCGGTTCGGCTTCGATGCTGTCAATCCGTTGCTTGATGGTTGTTGAGCGTGTGCCGAGCTTTGTGAGTCTGGCTGCAGCTTTGAGATTGCCTTTTGTATTTGCAGTAGTTCTGAACTGGGCTCACTGGGCGCACTGACTACTTCTTCCACCATGGCTCAGTCATGCCAGCTCTTTTCTAGTTTCTGAGCGCAACCATCACAAACTCAATATGCTGTATTACTTCAGATGTAATGTTTAGCCTCCACTCCTCACGTTTCCTCAGCGCCCGAAGGTTCAACCTGCCCATTATCTCTGTGTGTTGTTTCTGTCCACTGGTTTGCTTGGAAACACTAAAGATCATCAAGCAAAAAAAGTGAAAATGTGTTTGTTTTGCCGCCACACAGCAAAATCAGCAGTGTTAATTCAACACCAATAGAGTTAAATTCAACACGTTGAAAGTGTCTATATTGGTCCACCCTATTTTGAGTTAAAACTACACTTTTAAAAGTGTTAAATGTTCAACACTGTGATAGAGTTGAAGCAACTCTCTCAGTAGTTGACATTTAACACCAGTCAACACAGGCCAGTGTTGAATTTACACAACACTAGTGTGCAGTGTCAGAATTTAACACTATCTGTATATTCTGTTTTAACACCGACTAGAGTTGCTGACCTATGTAACACTATAGAGGATTTAAAATGAAACTCTGTATTTTACTCTTGCAGAGTTGATTTATATATTTGTTTAAACACTGTAGGGAGTTATAATCTCTAATGCTATACATGATACAATTTTACTTTTGGATTCAGTATATTCCTAGTACTTAGTTACAAAGAAGAAAATCATCAATACAAAGGTTTGTTCAAATAAAACTTGTATTTTCAAGCCCACCACAAACATAGCATTTGCATTACAATAACATTTATTAATTGGCAGCCTCAATAGCCGGTCACACAAAACAATAGCACGGGTCACACAACATGGCAATGTGGCACAATGTATATTTTTTCATCCATCTCATTAGATAACTGTTTATCATAGGGTCTATAATAAATCAACTCATCAATAGAAATAACAGAAAATGAATCATCCCTCTCCTTGATACAGTAGGCACTGAAGTGCTCATCAAAATAGAGAGTATCAACTGTGCAAGTCAGAATGAAAGCTCGATCTTCATTTATAATGATACTGGTGATCTTTCCAAAAACAGGAACTTCCATATTTGTTTTAATACAAACAAACATACCAATTTGATACTCGGTTCCATAGTTCTTCACCCAATTGGTAGTTGACACATCAGAGTATGCATTCACATTTAACATTGCAATTAAAGCCTCACCACCCTCCAAGCTATCAATCGCTTCGTTCATCACTGGACCAAACTCAAACCTCTGTAAATTGAAATTCTCCCAGTGATAAGCTAGCTGTCTCTGGTGTTGTTTGACCAATGTTTTTGTTATATTTTTGAAATTCTTGACAGATCTTTTAAAAAAATTGTGTTTGGCCTCAAACCTCATGCACCATACATGAAGGAGTGGGCCTATTTTACGAATACACCTTGGGTAATGGATCATTAAATGATGCTTTGGAATAAGTCTTTTCTCAGGAAACAAAGATTTGAATAGCTTGTGATGATCATTAATTAAATGCTTCAGATAATATGTCATACCGTTAGTAACAACTGGTGAAAATACTACATTCACAATTTGAAGCAAGAGGAGGAGCAGGTTCCAATAACTGTTATTTCTTTGAACTAGATCACCAAAAATGAGAGGAGCGTTTCGCACAAGGCATTATGACTGGATAGCATTAAATCCAAGATCTTTGCTCTCATCCATTTTCAACCCACTTGGTCTGTTTCTTCTCTCAGTATAACCATAGTTGAAACTTTGAATTCTCTGCGACAATGATTCCAAAGATAAAAGTTTCTCCTTGACAAGGTATTGAAAGACAAGTTTCAGTTCGTACTGCACTACACCTTCAAGCAAGTTGTGCATGATGTCAACAGCATAATTGTCAGAGATGTGAAAAAAACGCAATGTATTGAGCAAGCATGTCTTCTTGACACCAAATGTTGTCACCAACATAGGATTTTCACGTAGCGCTGAACAATGTTCTGCATGGATGTTTTTTGTATGAAAAATCCAGGGTGATCTTCAGTGAAGACACATTGAAACTCTTCCTTAATGGTTAAACAAAATCTACAACAATATGTTGCAGAAAAAGACTCAACATAACCAAACAGCCCGTGTAAACCAAGGTTATCACCAGTTACTTGAATAACAGACCCTAGCAATGGTGAGTCAGAGAAAGGCACTTCTATTCCTTCATTTTCTAGTTTTTTAACATCATCAATGAGAGGCTTCAGTATTTCATCACATCCATACTTTTTCAGGTCTTGTGAGTGAAAAAGAGCCACAACATGAATATTCATCAACACAGAATTGCATTTTGGGGGCAGGTTTCGCAATATAAAGTAAATACAACCAAGTTTGTGTATCCCCTTCTTTGATCCTAAGGGATTTGCGGTCTCGAAATCGTCATAATATAGTTGAATCTGTAAAGCATGTTTTTGCTGGCAAAACAAATCGGTTTTTTTAAAGTATGAACCATCACATATATCTTTAAAAATCCCTTCTTCCTCTTGTTTGGCCTGCAAGAAACATTCACATATTTCACTATTTTTGAACATAGACTTCGGGGTTCCTAAGATGGGTACATACACAAACTTATCCGTTACAGGGATCTGATTGTAAACTCCTGTTGTTCGATCTCTACGTACATCAAATCGAACCCCAAGAACATACTCAACCGGCTCAACTATTTCCCACTTTTCCTTGAAATGCTTCTGTCGTTTGGCTTCTGTATTTAAGACTGAAAAAGGATTTTGTAGTTGTTCAAAACAACTGTCTAGCTTTTTTTCAAAGTCTGTTCCTTGAATCTCTGAAGTACAGTTGAGAACTGAGTCTCTCGTTTTCTAGTTTCTATCGTTTACAAGCTCTTCCATTGACCCGACCATTGCTTGGATAGTGCTCTCAGCAACACCTGATGATTGCAACTGTGCTACAACAGAACCACACATGTTTACCAAATGATGCTTGTCAACAGAGACCTTGGTGGTTACTGGAATGTCTGTACAGACTGCATTTGAAGTTGAAGGCTCATCTATCATTTGAGTCTCCATATTGTTAACAGTATTTGTTGAAACAGTGTCCCGGTGCAAACGAATAAGGTGTTTCTTGAACCCTGAATAAGTGCAAAAGAATGAAGAACATCCCGGCTGACCACATTTCAAACGTAATGTCTTTCCTGGATATAAACCATGGTAAAATCTCAAATGCTGACAAAGCAACATAGAACTTCTGTGGTGTAACTTGCAGATAAAACAAATCAACATATTTGCATCCAAGGATGTGTGTCACCTCAGATACCTGTGTTGAGCAGTCTTGCTCTGAGCTCCTTCACACGAGGACTTTCCTTGGTACTTCCCACATCAATGTTGAACACAGTGGTTTGGATGCATGTGTAGAAGCTGTTAAGGGATTTGTGGTAGTTAACACTGAAGATGAAGTGGGCCTTGAAGAGTTCATCGAAAGCTGCCAGGGACGTCTGAGCCTTGCAGGGCATGGCCTTGTGGTCAACAATGACATAGAATCTTTGTAGGTTGTTCTTCTGTTCACCAACACACAGGAGGATGGGCTGTCCTGGTTCCAAACTCTCAAGGAAGGTCTCAACACTGGCACCAATCTGAAAAAAAAACAGAAGCATGAGGAACAATTTTAATTGCCCACTACATTACTAAAAACGTATGTGCCTCTTCACAAAAAGAGGCATTGTGAAAATAACTAAATTAAAAAGCATATTAAAACATTGCATACCCTCAAATATCTCACAACATGTTTGACTGCTTGATGTGAGCTAATTTTAGGACTCTTCTTGGGTCCTTTTGCAGTAGGGGGAAGTAGGTGAACCAGCAGTAGGATGCTTGACAGGTCACTGTCCCAGCCTAGGGGGAAATGATGTTCTTTATATCATGCTCCTTAAAAGCTCAGATCAGTGTTCTGATAAACATCATTGCACTACATATTTCAGCACATTGGTTGGTTTTCTTTATCCGACCGTTCATACTGATATTTTAAAAGGCTGTTGAGACAGCAGCACAATGGCCTCTCTGATTTTATCTTATTTATTGCTTATTGTAAATGTGTATATATGTATAATGAGAGCTATGTGTGATTTAGGATGTGTCGTGATTTATTAGATTATCGTCATAAAAATGACTTGACTGCTGTTTTTTTCCACCCATTTTCTGATTATAAAACTAACACGTCGAGCACATTTTGCTCATTTATTAAAGAAGCTGCCACAATTATAATGTTAAAATATGAAAAGCAAAGAAAGCTATCTGTAGAATAAGGCACATTGATTACTGGAGATTAACAGTACATTTTGTTGAGTAATAATTTCGGTAAAACGAGGACCGAAGGGAAGAATAACGTTTTAAAAGTCTGAACAAATTCTCCTACAATATCCTCCCTCCCTCTGTGGCTTTGTAATGGAGTGAACTGGACCAGACATCTGGGCGTCCCCATTAGCCAGGCCGGTGAATGAAAAGCCATCTAATAATATGGATGATGCGATTTCCATGAAAACCGTGGACTTGTGTTTCTGTCTGGGCTCTGAGGGCCGAGTGACTCAACAGCTGATGGACTAAAACCGGCAAAATCCGCAATTATATTCCATCACATCTTCCATATAGTTCCGCAAAACTTGTAAAAGCAGAGCGAAAGGCAAAATTACAAAACTGTAGTTTCTAACCCTGAAGTCACACTTTCATCTGTGCTGTTGTCATGGCAGCAGGGCCTTCAGAAAGTAGGGACGAGAAGATCTTCTCACGGAAACAACATCAACAAACCCACTCACAGTGGGCCGCTTTGAAAACATCTTCCATTTGTGGGTGAATGACACCTCACCTTTTCCAAAATATATATATATATTTTTTTTTAAGGCTATGATCGTCTACAAAAACAAAAGTAGGGAAAGTCCCTCTATATCCAGGGACTCACATGAGGTCAGGAAAGTCCCTCTATATCCAGGGACTCACATGAGGTCAGGAAAGTCCCTCTATATCCAGGGACTCACATGAGGTCAGGAAAGTCCCTCTATATCCATGGACTCACATGAGGTCAGGAAAGTCCCTCCGCATACAGGTCGCACGATATCCATGAGTGGTCTCACCCTATATATAGGAGGGGTCTCGCTGTGGCAATCCTGGGGCACCACCACCAGGTGGTGCTCTACTAACCCTGCTTACGGCCAGGCTGTGTTTTCTTTCCAAACAGGCAGATGCTGAACAGCCGGGTGGAGCGCTCACTCATCGAGATACGTACCCTACCTACGCCCTGGATACGGACTCTGTGTTTCCGACCTCCCGCCACGAGACCCGTCCCGAGCCACGCCGTGAGACCCGTCACGGACCACGTCACGAGACCCTGCACGGACCCCATCACGAGTTTCCGGGAGTGATCGCTCCGGTCCGGGTTCACCTAGTGAAGGGTTTCGGGATGAGGCTCGTGCTTCTCGTGGGGTGGTCCGTGCGGGGGTCGTGGGGTGGTCCGTGCAGGGTCTCGTGATGGGGTCCGTGACGTATCTCGATGAGTGAGCGCTCCTCCCGGCTGTTCAGCATCTGCCTGTTTGGAAAGAAAACACAGCCTGGCCGTAAGCAGGGTTAGTAGAGCACCACCTGGTGGTGGTGCCCCAGGATTGCCACAGCGAGACCCCTCCTATATATAGGGTGAGACCACTCATGGATATCGTGCGACCTGTATGCGGAGGGACTTTCCTGACCTCATGTGAGTCCATGGATATAGAGGGACTTTCCTGACCTCATGTGAGTCCATGGATATAGAGGGACTTTCCTGACCTCATGTGAGTCCCTGGATATAGAGGGACTTTCCCTACTTTTGTTTTTGTAGACGATCATAGCCTTAAAAAATATATATATATATATTTTGGAAAAGGTGAAATATGTAGTGCAATGATGTTTATCAGAACACTGATCTGAGCTTTTAAGGAGCATGATATAAAGAACATCATTTCCATCTTCTGATTTGCCTGCTAGCCTTTGTCAATCTGCCGATTTATGAGAGACAATTAATATTTTGGTTAGCAGCAACGTGAGTGTCATGTTGTCGTATCATATATCACATAAATGTTACTGCCAAGAAGAAACCTGTAGGAGAAGTGGGACCTGTCACAGTACTGGGAGTATATTTCAACATGTACACCATGTCTGGGTCAGAAGCTCACATTCTCAAAATATGAAAAGGTCAGTTTAAAAAGGGCACTTATGATGACATTAAAGGATATTAAAGAACCGACTTCCTTTCATTTATCAGTTGGATGGGATGTGAAATACATTTCATTAACGGAACAGATGCCACCGTATGTCTGTCTGTAAAAGTAAGAAAACTAGTCAGAATATGGTCCAAATTGAGCGCATTTTAATCTATAAGGTTAAACATCCGCCCCAAAAGATATTGTTTATATTATATCAGCCATTTCAAATCGTTAATCACATTTTGTAATCACCAAATAGTGTTTTAAATGCTGTTGAAATCAAAATGTCTCCAATCACTTAATCCATTGGTCAATTGGCAGAAAACTAAGCGGCAACTATTTTGATGAGCCAAAACTTGTAATTGTAGACTGAACATCATTCTGGGCTGTCGGTCAGACGCAACAAAACAATCTGGAGAAGTCACCTTGGCCTCGGGTTAATTGTGACAGGCATGACATCCTTATATAGACCGATTAGTCAAGAAAAGATTAATGGATGATGAAAATACTCCATTGTTTTGCACAAAACCCCCAGAAAAAAACAACTTGTTTTTGTCCCACTTAAACAAGCTATAGTAAGTTACTCTTCCCAACAACGCCAATAGGTTTTCCAAAATGTCAAACTTTTCCTTTTCAAGGTGTTCTGAATGCCATCAGGTGGACGGAAATACCTATAAATCAGCAATAAGTGGGTTTGGAGTGCTGAGGTGTAATTGATTGCCCTTTCTTTCACAGGGAGTACCGTGGCCACCCGAAGCTGAACCGTTCCCGTGCCCCCGTGTGTATCACTGTGTGGATGAGTGTGTCCTGTTTGTACATTGTTCTTTGTGATTTTTGTGTAACGACTTGAAAATCAAACGGTGTGGTTTCCTTTTCTGCACCCGGAATGATCCTGGATGTTACTTGATTTGACTGTCGTGCTTCGTGCCGTGCCCTCTCAGCGATGTGATGTATTGGAGTCGCACTTTACGTCTGTGATGATGTACAAAAACTGTGTGTGTGTGTGTGTGTGTGTTGTGCTGTGAGGTCAAGTGTGCCATTTGGCCACTAGAATTGATGCTGAGTGATGGCAATGTTTGTATAGAGTAACATTTTCCTTCTCAAATCAATGCTTATTTTTCAAGGTTGCATTATTTACTGAAGAAATATTTCCACAATAAGTAGAATGTAATAAAGCTTGGTTTAAGTTTTCTCAAACTGCCCCTGTGTCGTGTGCTTGGCTCCCAGATTCTTGTCGAGAACCGCGGTGCGGCAGAAAAGTGCCAAGTAGATTGAAAGATGAGTTTTTGAGATTCACAAAGGACACACATGCCCAGTTTAAATCATGCATGCACAACACATTCTCACACCAGCGGGTCGAGTAACGCAGCTTGGTCATTGGCACAAACTATGATGCTCTACCTCTATAAAAATAAAAGTTCAGAAGCTAATTTAATAATGTTGTGTCGCTAGTTGTTAAATGAGTTCTGTAGCAGCCACCAGATGTCGTATGCATGTCCGCATGCATGCCCTCCATGTTCAGCTTCTTTGCAATAAATCGTTTTCTAAACTATGTCGGACTTTTCAAACCCTCCAGCCAGCAGACACAGCTCCTCTCTGGGCAACGCGTTGTGTTGGTGCGTCTCTGCTCTCTCTTGTTCCTCCTGCATCGCTCTTATACGTTTTTTAATGTAGCGACGGAGTTTCTTCATGCTGTGATAGTGGGCGGGCTGTACCCAGCATGCAGTTCGGCGGTGTAAATTTAATAAATGTACACTTTTTATGGTTAAAAGTTTTTTATGTGTCACAAACAATTGTTTTGTGCTGTTGTACCCTGTTAAAGATCATTAGTTGTGGGTGATGCACATTGTCGAGCGTGTTAAAGATCGTTAGTTGCGGGTTATTAATTGTTGTTATAATTCAAACCATGACTCAGCACCGACAGTACGCAGTGATGACGCGCTGAGCTTGTCAACGCTGATTGGCTCTATTTTATTTATTTTTTATCCTGCAGAAATGGGCTTCTCAAAGTCAAAGTCAGCTTTAATGTCAATTTTTTACACGTGCAAAAAGATCGAAAGAACGTTTCTCTTCTGTCCAACATAAAGTGAATAGTGAATAGTAATAATAATAAAGTGCAAAAACAAATTAAGAAAAACGGTATACCGCCCAGCCCTACATTAAAGGATATTAAAGAACCGACTTCCTTTCATTCATCAGTTAGATGGGATCCGAAATACATTTCATTATCGGAACAGATGCCACCGTATGTCTGTCTGTTCAATATGAAGCTCACTGAGCTCTCACTGGTGTTATGTGTTATTCATTTCATCTGAAGTATCGTCCGCATCGTGAGATTGCCGTAAAATCCATAGTCTGACGAGGGATGACTCATTTCTCTGATGTTTAACCTTAGACTAGTTGACTAAAAGTAAGAAAACTAGTCAGAAAATGGTCCAAATTTCAGTGCTCTGTTGTGACGCTCTGTTTATTCTTTTATTTTGGAAAACAGGTCAAGTACTGTAAACCAGCAACACAGATCACATCCTTGTTCCCATTAGATGCACAAAATCATTACTCCTGATTTTTAATATGTCTGCTTCCACCTCTTTTGCAGTTTTTAAAGAAAATATACACCTAGTGGTCACTTTATTAGGTACACTTGAGCCGCAATATTAGACACGCCTCTAAATATAATGCACTCCAGTGCAACCCTATCATGCTAAAACATCATTTACTTAACACCTTGTATGTCCATATAATGGAAATAAACATCATAGCCACCATACAGTTATCTTTATGGCAGAACAGTAGTATTAGATTGTATTATGTATGTTTTCTTAAACATTCTATATTGCATTATTTCATATAGAGCTGCAAGATTAGGTGATAACTCAATGAATTGTGCAGCAACCTTTTCAAACACTGTCGCCCAAGTCCTGAAAATGCGTCTCAGGCTTCCCTCAGCTCTGGAGTCTAATCACCGCTGCCATCTTGGTCCAATGGTGATGGCAGAGAGTCAGATAACAGCTCGCAGTCTCAGAGAAGTCAGGAGAGCGGGAGACTCTCCAGGAGTACGCCCTGGCCACGATTCAGTGCAAGGTGCTGAAGCAACTGGAGAACCTCGAGCAGCAGAAGTATGACGACGAGGACATCACTGAGGACATTAAGTTCCTGCTGGAAAAGCTGGGCGAGAGCGTGCAGGATCTCAGGTACCCGGTCGCTTCCATTTCATGGACAACGGACCATCTATTTTCAGCCATGAGTAGCTCTGCTCGGGAGAGCAGATTGCAAAAAGAAACGCTTGCAACAAATCTTTCAAAGAAAAGGATATTGTAGTGCTGTGCATGTATCTGGTAGATCTTCATGAAGCTACTCTTTTACATTTTTTTTAGACTTTTTATTATGAATGCTGTGAGTGACCTGTAGATAAGATCTGAAGTGTTTGATCTAGCCTCTCACATCACAGCTCTTCACCAGATGGATTAAAAAACAATCTGCTATTTTTGCAGAGGGAAAAATAATAAGTGACCCTTGGACTCTCCACTTAACTTGCTGAAGGAAGAAAAAAAGAATCGTTTTCATGTTCTATGTTTCATCTGATCAACAGCTCATTCGATGAGTACAGCTCTGAGCTCAAGTCCGGCCGCCTGGAATGGAGTCCTGTGCACAACTTCTCATGACAGTGTGTGTGACAGATCCATAATGGGTTTTTCTTGTCTCCCATATTCATCTTATTAGCCTTAACATTCATAATTGGAGCCCACTAGATAAAAGTTTAGTTGATAAGTAACATTACTTTTCCTTTTCTCTGGTCACACCATGTAGTCTGTTATCACATCATGCATTATGTTTGTTTTTGTTCCTCTTCAAAGCACTATATTATTTCATCAGGCCAGTGATCCTTATTGAGATACAAAAAAAGTTTCAGTCAGGCGGGATTCTATTACCTAGTGCTGGATCACCGAATGACCTCAAACATGAAAACAGCCCCTGCTATCTGTCTGGATAAAGCTTTTCTCTCATCCCTCCTATTCAGGGTGATTGAGCAGCTGGGTGGAAAACAGCTGGTGATGAATCATATGCACCACGAGGACCAGCTAGTCCGTTACAAAGCCCTGTTGGCCGTGCAGAAGCTCATGGTCCACAACTGGTGAGTTGAACCTGTCACGGTACGGGTTGGATGGACCCAAGTGCAGACACGGAGAGGCAAGGTTGGGGAAAAGTAAAACAGTTTATTAAATGGAAGCGGAGGGTGTAGGCGGAGCGGTGAGGTGGCGTGGACGGTGGCGGAGAGGCTGGTGACGGTCACAGGAATCCACATGACATGGAGCAATAATCTGGCAACTGGAGAGATGGAAGCCCGGGTGTTTTAACAGAGAGGAGGTGATGAGATGATTGACGTCAGGTGCCGGAGATGGGTTGCAGGTGTGGAGATGGTTGCCAGTTGCCGGAAGCCACGCCCACGAAACACACACACACACACACAGGGAAGACGACCCGGGGACACCAGAGACAAACAGAAAACAGCCCAAAAGGAACATAAGTCACGGCCGAGCCGTGACAGTACCCCCCCCTCAATGGGCGCCTCCAGGCGCCCACGGAACCGTCAGGCAAGGGTGGGTGGAGGGGGGAACGGCCGGAGGGCCGAAGCCCCTGGCGGGAACGGGCTTGAGGGAAGGAACCTGGAAACCCTGGAAACTTAACTGGGCAGAGGGGAACAGGCCGGGGAACGGCCACCAGGCGGGGGACTCGGGGGGACGGGCCGGAGGACGGCCACCAGGCGGGGACTCAGGGGGACGGGCCGGAGGACGGCCACCAGGCGGGGACTCAGGGGGACGGGCCGGAGGACGGCCACCAGGCGGGGACTCAGGGGGACGGGCCGGAGGACGGCCACCAGGCGGGGACTCAGGGGGACGGGCCGGAGGACGGCCACCAGGCGGACAGGCGCGCTCGGGGGGGCGGGCCGGAGGACGGCCACCAGGCGGAGACTCAGGGGGACGGGCCGGAGGACGGCCACCAGGTGGACAGGTGCGCTCAGGGGGGCGGGCCGGAGGACGGCCACCAGACGGGGGCTCCGGAAAGTCAGGCAGAGGCTCCAGAGAGCGGGGCAGAGGCTCCGGGTGTCGTTCCGGAGACTTCTGTGGCTCCGGGGGTTGTTCCGGAGACTTCGATGGCTCCGTAGAGCGGGGCTCCGGAGACGAGGACTCCGTAGAGCGGGGCCCGGCAGGACTGGGCCCGGGACGGGGCCCGGCAGGACTGGGCTCGGGACGGGGCCCGGCAGGACTGGGCTCGGGACGGGGCCCGGCAGGACTGGGCTCGGGACGGGGCCCGGCAGGACTGGGCTCGGGACTGGGCTCGGGACGGGGCCCGGCAGGACTGGGCTCGGGACGGGACCCGGCAGGACTGGGCTCGGGACGGGACCCGGCAGGACTGGGCTCGGGACGGGACCCGGCAGGACTGGGCTCGGGACGGGACCCGGCAGGACTGGGCTCCCCTGGGACGCCGACATGACCCGGGGAGGTGGAGTCGGCCAGAACGCCGACAGGACACTGGGAACAGGTGTCGGCCGGACCGCCGACGGGAATCACCGGAGACGAGCTGGGCCGAACTGTCGGCAGGGCTTGGGGGACAGGTGGCGGCCGGACCACCGACGAGACATGTGTCGGCCGGACCGCCGATGGGGTTCGAGGGACAGTTGTCGGCCGGACCACCAACGAGACAGGTGTCGGCTGGACCGCCGATGAGACTCTTGGGACTAGGATCGGCCGGGCCTCCGACGAGACAGGTGTCGGCCGGACCGCCGATGAGACTCTTGGGGCTAGGATCGGCCGGGCCGCCGACGAGACAGGTGTCGGCCGGACCGCCGATGAGACTCGGGGAACAAGGGTCGGCCGGACCACCGACGAGACAGGTGTCGGCCGGACCGCCGATGAGACTCGGGGAACCAGGGTCGGCCGGACCACCGACGAGGCAGGTGTCGGACGGACCGCCGATGGGACTCTTGGGACTAGGATCGGCCGGGCCGCCGACGAGACAGGTGTCGGCCGGACCGCCGATGAGACAGGTGTCGGACGGACCGCCGATGGGACTCGGGGAACCCGGGTCGGCCGGACCACCGACAAGACAGGTGTCGGCCGGAACGCTGACAGGACCCGGGGAGCGGCCGTCGGCCGAGGCGCCGCCAGTACACGGGGAGCGGGAGTCGGCCGGGACGCCGACAGGACACGGGGAGCGGGAGTCGGCCGGGACGCCGACAGGACACGGGGAGCGGGAGTCGGCCGGGACGCCGACAGGACACGGGGAGCGGGAGTCGGCCGGGGCGCCGACAGGACACGGGGAGCGGGAGTCGGCCGGGGCGCCGACAGGACACGGGGAGCGGGAGTCGGCCGGGGCGCCGACAGGACACGGGGAGCGGGAGTCGGCCGGGGCGCCGACAGGACACGGGGAGCGGGAGTCGGCCGGGGCGCCGACAGGACACGGGGAGCGGGAGTCGGCCGGGGCGCCGACAGGACACGGGGAGCAGGGGTCGGCGACGGCGCCGACACCGGGACCAGAACTGGCGGCTCGGACGAGGGTGTCCCGGCCGTCGGCGGGTCCCGGGTAGTTGGTCTGGAGCCCTTCCTCCTTCGCCGGCGTCGAGGGCCCGGGGTCCTGGCCTCCGGGGCCGGGGGTAGCAGATCGTAAAAGGGCGTCCAGGCTGGCCCCGAGTCCCAGGGTACGGGCTTGGTCTGCTCCCCCCGACGTCGAGAGCTAGCCATTCTGGAACCCTGGCGGGAACTCTGAGCCCGTTGGAAGCTCCGGGGCCCAAACGCGAGCCGGGTACCGGCCCAGCGGTCCAGCTCGAGGTCCTCTTCCTCTTCCTCACTCTCACTGGGGTACTTGTACCGGGGATCCACCACGTGGTCAATGTACCCCAGGCCATCCCGAAAATACAGCCGGAGTGGCTGTGGACTATCCATCACAAAAAGAAAAAAATAAGTTGCCGGCCGGTTCCAGGCGCGGGTCGGTGACGGTTAACAAGCGCCCGTGCTTGCTGGGTCCGTGTTGGCCAGATTATTCTGTCACGGTACGGGTTGGATGGACCCAAGTGCAGACACGGAGAGGCAAGGTTGGGGAAAAGTAAAACAGTTTATTAAATGGAAGCGGAGGGTGTAGGCGGAGCGGTGAGGTGGCGTGGACGGTGGCGGAGAGGCTGGTGACGGTCACAGGAATCCACATGACATGGAGCAATAATCTGGCAACTGGAGAGATGGAAGCCCGGGTGTTTTAACAGAGAGGAGGTGATGAGATGATTGACGTCAGGTGCCGGAGATGGGTTGCAGGTGTGGAGATGGTTGCCAGTTGCCGGAAGCCACGCCCACGAAACACACACACACACACACAGGGAAGACGACCCGGGGACACCAGAGACAAACAGAAAACAGCCCAAAAGGAACATAAGTCACGGCCGAGCCGTGACAGAACCAGGCGTTCTGAACATGTGCATACAAACCATTCATAGCCCTGCACACCCTCGCAGGTATTTTCATTTATTTTTGGCTTATTAGAGGTCCGCTCAGGTTGAAGTTGGGCGGAGACATGCTGGGAATTATGCAAGGTTAATGGACTGTGTACTGATAAGATTGATAAAACTATAATTTGCTCCAACAAAGCCAGCAGGAGATTCAAAGAGATGTCATTCAAGCTCTGCCTGCACACGTCCATACAGCCCGCAAAAAAACTTAGTTGATGAATTCTATCAAGGCTTTTCAAGATTACCTTGATATACTTAAATACATGTTTATTACATCAGTATTCAGCTGGTAAAGTCTGTATCTGTTGCTTCATTTATGTCACGGCGTACCAACTAGATAAGGGGCCGTGTGTTGAATGCTCACTGAGAATAAAAATGTAGCAGATCTATTTTTTTCTTTTTTGCTGTTGTGTTCGCACATCGAGGCCGATAGTGAGTCGGTTCGGCTTCGATGCTGTCAATCCGTTGCTTGATGGTTGTTGAGCGTGTGCCGAGCTTTGTGAGTCTGGCTGCAGCTTTGAGATTGCCTTTTGTATTTGCAGTAGTTCTGAACTGGGCTCACTGGGCGCACTGACTACTTCTTCCACCATGGCTCAGTCATGCCAGCTCTTTTCTAGTTTCTGAGCGCAACCATCACAAACTCAATATGCTGTATTACTTCAGATGTAATGTTTAGCCTCCACTCCTCACGTTTCCTCAGCGCCCGAAGGTTCAACCTGCCCATTATCTCTGTGTGTTGTTTCTGTCCACTGGTTTGCTTGGAAACACTAAAGATCATCAAGCAAAAAAAGTGAAAATGTGTTTGTTTTGCCGCCACACAGCAAAATCAGCAGTGTTAATTCAACACCAATAGAGTTAAATTCAACACTTTGAAAGTGTCTATATTGGTCCACCCTATTTTGAGTTAAAACTACACTTTTAAAAGTGTTAAATGTTCAACACTGTGATAGAGTTGAAGCAACTCTCTCAGTAGTTGACATTTAACACCAGTCAACACAGGCCAGTGTTGAATTTACACAACACTAGTGTGCAGTGTCAGAATTTAACACTATCTGTATATTCTGTTTTAACACCGACTAGAGTTGCTGACCTATGTAACACTATAGAGGATTTAAAATGAAACTCTGTATTTTACTCTTGCAGAGTTGATTTATATATTTGTTTAAACACTGTAGGGAGTTATAATCTCTAATGCTATACATGATACAATTTTACTTTTGGATTCAGTATATTCCTAGTACTTAGTTACAAAGAAGAAAATCATCAATACAAAGGTTTGTTCAAATAAAACTTGTATTTTCAAGCCCACCACAAACATAGCATTTGCATTACAATAACATTTATTAATTGGCAGCCTCAATAGCCGGTCACACAAAACAATAGCACGGGTCACACAACATGGCAATGTGGCACAATGTATATTTTTTCATCCATCTCATTAGATAACTGTTTATCATAGGGTCTATAATAAATCAACTCATCAATAGAAATAACAGAAAATGAATCATCCCTCTCCTTGATACAGTAGGCACTGAAGTGCTCATCAAAATAGAGAGTATCAACTGTGCAAGTCAGAATGAAAGCTCGATCTTCATTTATAATGATACTGGTGATCTTTCCAAAAACAGGAACTTCCATATTTGTTTTAATACAAACAAACATACCAATTTGATACTCGGTTCCATAGTTCTTCACCCAATTGGTAGTTGACACATCAGAGTATGCATTCACATTTAACATTGCAATTAAAGCCTCACCACCCTCCAAGCTATCAATCGCTTCATTCCTCACTGGACCAAACTCAAACCTCTGAAAATTAAAATTCTCCCAGTGATAAGCTAGCTGTCTCTGGTGTTGTTTGACCAATGTTTTTGTTATATTTTTGAAATTCTTGACAGATCTTTTAAAAAAATTGTGTTTGGCCTCAAACCTCATGCACCATACATGAAGGAGTGGGCCTATTTTACGAATACACCTTGGGTAATGGATCATTAAATGATGCTTTGGAATAAGTCTTTTCTCAGGAAACAAAGATTTGAATAGCTTGTGATGATCATTAATTAAATGCTTCAGATAATATGTCATACCGTTAGTAACAACTGGTGAAAATACTATATTCACAATTTGAAGCAAGAGGAGGAGCAGGTTCCAATAACTGTTATTTCTTTGAACTAGATCACCAAAAATGAGAGGAGCGTTTCGCACAAGGCATTATGACTGGATAGCATTAAATCCAAGATCTTTGCTCTCATCCATTTTCAACCCACTTGGTCTGTTTCTTCTCTCAGTATAACCATAGTTGAAACTTTGAATTCTCTGCGACAATGATTCCAAAGATAAAAGTTTCTCCTTGACAAGGTATTGAAAGACAAGTTTCAGTTCGTACTGCACTACACCTTCAAGCAAGTTGTGCATGATGTCAACAGCATAATTGTCAGAGATGTGAAAAAAACGCAATGTATTGAGCAAGCATGTCTTCTTGACACCAAATGTTGTCACCAACATAGGATTTTCACGTAGAGCTGAACAATGTTCTGCATGGATGTTTTTTGTATGAAAAATCCAGGGTGATCTTCAGTGAAGACACATTGAAACTCTTCCTTAATGGTTAAACAAAATCTACAACAATATGTTGCAGAAAAAGACTCAACATAACCAAACAGCCCGTGTAAACCAAGGTTATCACCAGTTACTTGAATAACAGACCCTAGCAATGGTGAGTCAGAGAAAGGCACTTCTATTCCTTCATTTTCTAGTTTTTTAACATCATCAATGAGAGGCTTCAGTATTTCATCACATCCATACTTTTTCAGGTCTTGTGAGTGAAAAAGAGCCACAACATGAATATTCATCAACACAGAATTGCATTTTGGGGGCAGGTTTCGCAATATAAAGTAAATACAACCAAGTTTGTGTATCCCCTTCTTTGATCCTAAGGGATTTGCGGTCTCGAAATCGTCATAATATAGTTGAATCTGTAAAGCATGTTTTTGCTGGCAAAACAAATCGTTTTTTTTAAAAGTATGAACCATCACATATATCTTTAAAAATTCCTTCTTCCTCTTGTTTGGCCTGCAAGAAACATTCACATATTTCACTATTTTTGAACATGGACTTCAGGGTTCCTAAGATGGGTACATACACAAACTTATCCGTTACAGGGATCTGATTGTAAACTCCTGTTGTTCGATCTCTACGTACATCAAATCGAACCCCAAGAACATATTCAACCGGCTCAACTATTTCCCACTTTTCCTTGAAATGCTTCTGTCGTTTGGCTTCTGTATTTAAGACTGAAAAAGGATTTTGTAGTTGTTCAAAACAACTGTCTAGCTTTTTTTCAAAGTCTGTTCCTTGAATCTCTGAAGTACAGTTGAGAACTGAGTCTCTCGCTTGACTGTGAATATCGTTTACAAGCTCTTCCATTGACCCGACCATTGCTTGGATAGTGCTCTCAGCAACACCTGATGATTGCAACTGTGCTACAACAGAACCACACATGTTTACCAAATGATGCTTGTCAACAGAGACCTTGGTGGTTACTGGAATGTCTGTACAGACTGCATTTGAAGTTGAAGGCTCATCTATCATTTGAGTCTCCATATTGTTAACAGTATTTGTTGAAACAGTGTCCCGGTGCAAACGAATAAGGTGTTTCTTGAACCCTGAATAAGTGCAAAAGAATGAAGAACATCCCGGCTGACCACATTTCAAACGTAATGTCTTTCCTGGATATAAACCATGGTAAAATCTCAAATGCTGACAAAGCAACATAGAACTTCTGTGGTGTAACTTGCAGATAAAACAAATCAACATATTTGCATCCAAGGATGTGTGTCACCTCAGATACCTGTGTTGAGCAGTCTTGCTCTGAGCTCCTTCACACGAGGACTTTCCTTGGTACTTCCCACATCAATGTTGAACACAGTGGTTTGGATGCATGTGTAGAAGCTGTTAAGGGATTTGTGGTAGTTAACACTGAAGATGAAGTGGGCCTTGAAGAGTTCATCGAAAGCTGCCAGGGACGTCTGAGCCTTGCAGGGCATGGCCTTGTGGTCAACAATGACATAGAATCTTTGTAGGTTGTTCTTCTGTTCACCAACACACAGGAGGATGGGCTGTGCTGGTTCCAAACTCTCAAGGAAGGTCTCAACACTGGCACCAATCTGAAAAAAAAACAGAAGCATGAGGAACAATTTTAATTGCCCACTACATTACTAAAAACGTATGTGCCTCTTCACAAAAAGAGGCATTGTGAAAATAACTAAATTAAAAAGCATATTAAAACATTGCATACCCTCAAATATCTCACAACATGTTTGACTGCTTGATGTGAGCTAATTTTAGGACTCTTCTTGGGTCCTTTTGCAGTAGGGGGAAGTAGGTGAACCAGCAGTAGGATGCTTGACAGGTCACTGTCCCAGCCTAGGGGGAAATGATGTTCTTTATATCATGCTCCTTAAAAGCTCAGATCAGTGTTCTGATAAACATCATTGCACTACATATTTCAGCACATTGGTTGGTTTTCTTTATCCGACCGTTCATACTGATATTTTAAAAGGCTGTTGAGACAGCAGCACAATGGCCTCTCTGATTTTATCTTATTTATTGCTTATTGTAAATGTGTATATATGTATAATGAGAGCTATGTGTGATTTAGGATGTGTCGTGATTTATTAGATTATCGTCATAAAAATGACTTGACTGCTGTTTTTTTCCACCCATTTTCTGATTATAAAACTAACACGTCGAGCACATTTTGCTCATTTATTAAAGAAGCTGCCACAATTATAATGTTAAAATATGAAAAGCAAAGAAAGCTATCTGTAGAATAAGGCACATTGATTACTGGAGATTAACAGTACATTTTGTTGAGTAATAATTTCGGTAAAACGAGGACCGAAGGGAAGAATAACGTTTTAAAAGTCTGAACAAATTCTCCTACAATATCCTCCCTCCCTCTGTGGCTTTGTAATGGAGTGAACTGGACCAGACATCTGGGCGTCCCCATTAGCCAGGCCGGTGAATGAAAAGCCATCTAATAATATGGATGATGCGATTTCCATGAAAACCGTGGACTTGTGTTTCTGTCTGGGCTCTGAGGGCCGAGTGACTCAACAGCTGATGGACTAAAACCGGCAAAATCCGCAATTATATTCCATCACATCTTCCATATAGTTCCGCAAAACTTGTAAAAGCAGAGCGAAAGGCAAAATTACAAAACTGTAGTTTCTAACCCTGAAGTCACACTTTCATCTGTGCTGTTGTCATGGCAGCAGGGCCTTCAGAAAGTAGGGACGAGAAGATCTTCTCACGGAAACAACATCAACAAACCCACTCACAGTGGGCCGCTTTGAAAACATCTTCCATTTGTGGGTGAATGACACCTCACCTTTTCCAAAATATATATATATATATTTTTTTAAGGCTATGATCGTCTACAAAAACAAAAGTAGGGAAAGTCCCTCTATATCCAGGGACTCACATGAGGTCAGGAAAGTCCCTCTATATCCAGGGACTCACATGAGGTCAGGAAAGTCCCTCCGCATACAGGTCGCACGATATCCATGAGTGGTCTCACCCTATATATAGGAGGGGTCTCGCTGTGGCAATCCTGGGGCACCACCACCAGGTGGTGCTCTACTAACCCTGCTTACGGCCAGGCTGTGTTTTCTTTCCAAACAGGCAGATGCTGAACAGCCGGGTGGAGCGCTCACTCATCGAGATACGTACCCTACCTACGCCCTGGATACGGACTCTGTGTTTCCGACCTCCCGCCACGAGACCCGTCCCGAGCCACGCCGTGAGACCCGTCACGGACCACGTCACGAGACCCTGCACGGACCCCATCACGAGTTTCCGGGAGTGATCGCTCCGGTCCGGGTTCACCTAGTGAAGGGTTTCGGGATGAGGCTCGTGCTTCTCGTGGGGTGGTCCGTGCGGGGGTCGTGGGGTGGTCCGTGCAGGGTCTCGTGATGGGGTCCGTGACGTATCTCGATGAGTGAGCGCTCCTCCCGGCTGTTCAGCATCTGCCTGTTTGGAAAGAAAACACAGCCTGGCCGTAAGCAGGGTTAGTAGAGCACCACCTGGTGGTGGTGCCCCAGGATTGCCACAGCGAGACCCCTCCTATATATAGGGTGAGACCACTCATGGATATCGTGCGACCTGTATGCGGAGGGACTTTCCTGACCTCATGTGAGTCCATGGATATAGAGGGACTTTCCTGACCTCATGTGAGTCCATGGATATAGAGGGACTTTCCTGACCTCATGTGAGTCCCTGGATATAGAGGGACTTTCCCTACTTTTGTTTTTGTAGACGATCATAGCCTTAAAAAATATATATATATATATTTTGGAAAAGGTGAAATATGTAGTGCAATGATGTTTATCAGAACACTGATCTGAGCTTTTAAGGAGCATGATATAAAGAACATCATTTCCATCTTCTGATTTGCCTGCTAGCCTTTGTCAATCTGCCGATTTATGAGAGACAATTAATATTTTGGTTAGCAGCAACGTGAGTGTCATGTTGTCGTATCATATATCACATAAATGTTACTGCCAAGAAGAAACCTGTAGGAGAAGTGGGACCTGTCACAGTACTGGGAGTATATTTCAACATGTACACCATGTCTGGGTCAGAAGCTCACATTCTCAAAATATGAAAAGGTCAGTTTAAAAAGGGCACTTATGATGACATTAAAGGATATTAAAGAACCGACTTCCTTTCATTTATCAGTTGGATGGGATGTGAAATACATTTCATTAACGGAACAGATGCCACCGTATGTCTGTCTGTAAAAGTAAGAAAACTAGTCAGAATATGGTCCAAATTGAGCGCATTTTAATCTATAAGGTTAAACATCCGCCCCAAAAGATATTGTTTATATTATATCAGCCATTTCAAATCGTTAATCACATTTTGTAATCACCAAATAGTGTTTTAAATGCTGTTGAAATCAAAATGTCTCCAATCACTTAATCCATTGGTCAATTGGCAGAAAACTAAGCGGCAACTATTTTGATGAGCCAAAACTTGTAATTGTAGACTGAACATCATTCTGGGCTGTCGGTCAGACGCAACAAAACAATCTGGAGAAGTCACCTTGGCCTCGGGTTAATTGTGACAGGCATGACATCCTTATATAGACCGATTAGTCAAGAAAAGATTAATGGATGATGAAAATACTCCATTGTTTTGCACAAAACCCCCAGAAAAAAACAACTTGTTTTTGTCCCACTTAAACAAGCTATAGTAAGTTACTCTTCCCAACAACGCCAATAGGTTTTCCAAAATGTCAAACTTTTCCTTTTCAAGGTGTTCTGAATGCCATCAGGTGGACGGAAATACCTATAAATCAGCAATAAGTGGGTTTGGAGTGCTGAGGTGTAATTGATTGCCCTTTCTTTCACAGGGAGTACCGTGGCCACCCGAAGCTGAACCGTTCCCGTGCCCCCGTGTGTATCACTGTGTGGATGAGTGTGTCCTGTTTGTACATTGTTCTTTGTGATTTTTGTGTAACGACTTGAAAATCAAACGGTGTGGTTTCCTTTTCTGCACCCGGAATGATCCTGGATGTTACTTGATTTGACTGTCGTGCTTCGTGCCGTGCCCTCTCAGCGATGTGATGTATTGGAGTCGCACTTTACGTCTGTGATGATGTACAAAAACTGTGTGTGTGTGTGTGTGTGTGTTGTGCTGTGAGGTCAAGTGTGCCATTTGGCCACTAGAATTGATGCTGAGTGATGGCAATGTTTGTATAGAGTAACATTTTCCTTCTCAAATCAATGCTTATTTTTCAAGGTTGCATTATTTACTGAAGAAATATTTCCACAATAAGTAGAATGTAATAAAGCTTGGTTTAAGTTTTCTCAAACTGCCCCTGTGTCGTGTGCTTGGCTCCCAGATTCTTGTCGAGAACCGCGGTGCGGCAGAAAAGTGCCAAGTAGATTGAAAGATGAGTTTTTGAGATTCACAAAGGACACACATGCCCAGTTTAAATCATGCATGCACAACACATTCTCACACCAGCGGGTCGAGTAACGCAGCTTGGTCATTGGCACAAACTATGATGCTCTACCTCTATAAAAATAAAAGTTCAGAAGCTAATTTAATAATGTTGTGTCGCTAGTTGTTAAATGAGTTCTGTAGCAGCCACCAGATGTCGTATGCATGTCCGCATGCATGCCCTCCATGTTCAGCTTCTTTGCAATACATCGTTTTCTAAACTATGTCGGACTTTTCAAACCCTCCAGCCAGCAGACACAGCTCCTCTCTGGGCAACGCGTTGTGTTGGTGCGTCTCTGCTCTCTCTTGTTCCTCCTGCATCGCTCTTATACGTTTTTTAATGTAGCGACGGAGTTTCTTCATGCTGTGATAGTGGGCGGGCTGTACCCAGCATGCAGTTCGGCGGTGTAAATTTAATAAATGTACACTTTTTATGGTTAAAAGTTTTTTATGTGTCACAAACAATTGTTTTGTGCTGTTGTACCCTGTTAAAGATCATTAGTTGTGGGTGATGCACATTGTCGAGCGTGTTAAAGATCGTTAGTTGCGGGTTATTAATTGTTGTTATAATTCAAACCATGACTCAGCACCGACAGTACGCAGTGATGACGCGCTGAGCTTGTCAACGCTGATTGGCTCTATTTTATTTATTTTTTATCCTGCAGAAATGGGCTTCTCAAAGTCAAAGTCAGCTTTAATGTCAATTTTTTACACGTGCAAAAAGATCGAAAGAACGTTTCTCTTCTGTCCAACATAAAGTGAATAGTGAATAGTAATAATAATAAAGTGCAAAAACAAATTAAGAAAAACGGTATACCGCCCAGCCCTACATTAAAGGATATTAAAGAACCGACTTCCTTTCATTCATCAGTTAGATGGGATCCGAAATACATTTCATTATCGGAACAGATGCCACCGTATGTCTGTCTGTTCAATATGAAGCTCACTGAGCTCTCACTGGTGTTATGTGTTATTCATTTCATCTGAAGTATCGTCCGCATCGTGAGATTGCCGTAAAATCCATAGTCTGACGAGGGATGACTCATTTCTCTGATGTTTAACCTTAGACTAGTTGACTAAAAGTAAGAAAACTAGTCAGAAAATGGTCCAAATTTCAGTGCTCTGTTGTGACGCTCTGTTTATTCTTTTATTTTGGAAAACAGGTCAAGTACTGTAAACCAGCAACACAGATCACATCCTTGTTCCCATTAGATGCACAAAATCATTACTCCTGATTTTTAATATGTCTGCTTCCACCTCTTTTGCAGTTTTTAAAGAAAATATACACCTAGTGGTCACTTTATTAGGTACACTTGAGCCGCAATATTAGACACGCCTCTAAATATAATGCACTCCAGTGCAACCCTATCATGCTAAAACATCATTTACTTAACACCTTGTATGTCCATATAATGGAAATAAACATCATAGCCACCATACAGTTATCTTTATGGCAGAACAGTAGTATTAGATTGTATTATGTATGTTTTCTTAAACATTCTATATTGCATTATTTCATATAGAG
Source organism: Cottus gobio (assembly GCA_023566465.1). Taxonomy (NCBI): domain Eukaryota; kingdom Metazoa; phylum Chordata; class Actinopteri; order Perciformes; family Cottidae; genus Cottus; species Cottus gobio. Next base: position 22,331,511 of record CM042217.1, on the reverse strand, counting down.
CTGCAAGATTAGGTGATAACTCAATGAATTGTGCAGCAACCTTTTCAAACACTGTCGCCCAAGTCCTGAAAATGCGTCTCAGGCTTCCCTCAGCTCTGGAGTCTAATCACCGCTGCCATCTTGGTCCAATGGTGATGGCAGAGAGTCAGATAACAGCTCGCAGTCTCAGAGAAGTCAGGAGAGCGGGAGACTCTCCAGGAGTACGCCCTGGCCACGATTCAGTGCAAGGTGCTGAAGCAACTGGAGAACCTCGAGCAGCAGAAGTATGACGACGAGGACATCACTGAGGACATTAAGTTCCTGCTGGAAAAGCTGGGCGAGAGCGTGCAGGATCTCAGGTACCCGGTCGCTTCCATTTCATGGACAACGGACCATCTATTTTCAGCCATGAGTAGCTCTGCTCGGGAGAGCAGATTGCAAAAAGAAACGCTTGCAACAAATCTTTCAAAGAAAAGGATATTGTAGTGCTGTGCATGTATCTGGTAGATCTTCATGAAGCTACTCTTTTACATTTTTTTTAGACTTTTTATTATGAATGCTGTGAGTGACCTGTAGATAAGATCTGAAGTGTTTGATCTAGCCTCTCACATCACAGCTCTTCACCAGATGGATTAAAAAACAATCTGCTATTTTTGCAGAGGGAAAAATAATAAGTGACCCTTGGACTCTCCACTTAACTTGCTGAAGGAAGAAAAAAAGAATCGTTTTCATGTTCTATGTTTCATCTGATCAACAGCTCATTCGATGAGTACAGCTCTGAGCTCAAGTCCGGCCGCCTGGAATGGAGTCCTGTGCACAACTTCTCATGACAGTGTGTGTGACAGATCCATAATGGGTTTTTCTTGTCTCCCATATTCATCTTATTAGCCTTAACATTCATAATTGGAGCCCACTAGATAAAAGTTTAGTTGATAAGTAACATTACTTTTCCTTTTCTCTGGTCACACCATGTAGTCTGTTATCACATCATGCATTATGTTTGTTTTTGTTCCTCTTCAAAGCACTATATTATTTCATCAGGCCAGTGATCCTTATTGAGATACAAAAAAAGTTTCAGTCAGGCGGGATTCTATTACCTAGTGCTGGATCACCGAATGACCTCAAACATGAAAACAGCCCCTGCTATCTATCTGGATAAAGCTTTTCTCTCATCCCTCCTATTCAGGGTGATTGAGCAGCTGGGTGGAAAACAGCTGGTGATGAATCATATGCACCACTAGGACCAGCTAGTCCGTTACAAAGCCCTGTTGGCCGTGCAGAAGCTCATGGTCCACAACTGGTGAGTTGAACCAGGCGTTCTGAACATGTGCATACAAACCATTCATAGCCCTGCACACCCTCGCAGGTATTTTCATTTATTTTTGGCTTATTAGAGGTCCGCTCAGGTTGAAGTTGGGCGGAGACATGCTGGGAATTATGCAAGGTTAATGGACTGTGTACTGATAAGATTGATAAAACTATAATTTGCTCCAACAAAGCCAGCAGGAGATTCAAAGAGATGTCACTCAAGCTCTGCCTGCACACGTCCATACAGCCCGCAAAAAAACTTAGTTGATGAATTCTATCAAGGCTTTTCAAGATTACCTTGATATACTTAAATACATGTTTATTACATCAGTATTCAGCTGGTAAAGTCTGTATTTGTTGCTTCATTTATGTCACGGCGTACCAACTAGATAAGGGGCCGTGTGTTGAATGCTCACTGAGAATAAAAATGTAGCAGATCTATTTTTTTCTTTTTTGCTGTTGTGTTCGCACATCGAGGCCGATAGTGAGTCGGTTCGGCTTCGATGCTGTCAATCCGTTGCTTGATGGTTGTTGAGCGTGTGCCGAGCTTTGTGAGTCTGGCTGCAGCTTTGAGATTGCCTTTTGTATTTGCAGTAGTTCTGAACTGGGCTCACTGGGCGCACTGACTACTTCTTCCACCATGGCTCAGTCATGCCAGCTCTTTTCTAGTTTCTGAGCGCAACCATCACAAACTCAATATGCTGTATTACTTCAGATGTAATGTTTAGCCTCCACTCCTCACGTTTCCTCAGCGCCCGAAGGTTCAACCTGCCCATTATCTCTGTGTGTTGTTTCTGTCCACTGGTTTGCTTGGAAACACTAAAGATCATCAAGCAAAAAAAGTGAAAATGTGTTTGTTTTGCCGCCACACAGCAAAATCAGCAGTGTTAATTCAACACCAATAGAGTTAAATTCAACACTTTGAAAGTGTCTATATTGGTCCACCCTATTTTGAGTTAAAACTACACTTTTAAAAGTGTTAAATGTTCAACACTGTGATAGAGTTGAAGCAACTCTCTCAGTAGTTGACATTTAACACCAGTCAACACAGGCCAGTGTTGAATTTACACAACACTAGTGTGCAGTGTCAGAATTTAACACTATCTGTATATTCTGTTTTAACACCGACTAGAGTTGCTGACCTATGTAACACTATAGAGGATTTAAAATGAAACTCTGTATTTTACTCTTGCAGAGTTGATTTATATATTTGTTTAAACACTGTAGGGAGTTATAATCTCTAATGCTATACATGATACAATTTTACTTTTGGATTCAGTATATTCCTAGTACTTAGTTACAAAGAAGAAAATCATCAATACAAAGGTTTGTTCAAATAAAACTTGTATTTTCAAGCCCACCACAAACATAGCATTTGCATTACAATAACATTTATTAATTGGCAGCCTCAATAGCCGGTCACACAAAACAATAGCACGGGTCACACAACATGGCAATGTGGCACAATGTATATTTTTTCATCCATCTCATTAGATAACTGTTTATCATAGGGTCTATAATAAATCAACTCATCAATAGAAATAACAGAAAATGAATCATCCCTCTCCTTGATACAGTAGGCACTGAAGTGCTCATCAAAATAGAGAGTATCAACTGTGCAAGTCAGAATGAAAGCTCGATCTTCATTTATAATGATACTGGTGATCTTTCCAAAAACAGGAACTTCCATATTTGTTTTAATACAAACAAACATACCAATTTGATACTCGGTTCCATAGTTCTTCACCCAATTGGTAGTTGACACATCAGAGTATGCATTCACATTTAACATTGCAATTAAAGCCTCACCACCCTCCAAGCTATCAATCGCTTCATTCCTCACTGGACCAAACTCAAACCTCTGAAAATTAAAATTCTCCCAGTGATAAGCTAGCTGTCTCTGGTGTTGTTTGACCAATGTTTTTGTTATATTTTTGAAATTCTTGACAGATCTTTTAAAAAAATTGTGTTTGGCCTCAAACCTCATGCACCATACATGAAGGAGTGGGCCTATTTTACGAATACACCTTGGGTAATGGATCATTAAATGATGCTTTGGAATAAGTCTTTTCTCAGGAAACAAAGATTTGAATAGCTTGTGATGATCATTAATTAAATGCTTCAGATAATATGTCATACCGTTAGTAACAACTGGTGAAAATACTATATTCACAATTTGAAGCAAGAGGAGGAGCAGGTTCCAATAACTGTTATTTCTTTGAACTAGATCACCAAAAATGAGAGGAGCGTTTCGCACAAGGCATCATGACTGGATAGCATTAAATCCAAGATCTTTGCTCTCATCCATTTTCAACCCACTTGGTCTGTTTCTTCTCTCAGTATAACCATAGTTGAAACTTTGAATTCTCTGCGACAATGATTCCAAAGATAAAAGTTTCTCCTTGACAAGGTATTGAAAGACAAGTTTCAGTTCGTACTGCACTACACCTTCAAGCAAGTTGTGCATGATGTCAACAGCATAATTGTCAGAGATGTGAAAAAAACGCAATGTATTGAGCAAGCATGTCTTCTTGACACCAAATGTTGTCACCAACATAGGATTTTCACGTAGAGCTGAACAATGTTCTGCATGGATGTTTTTTGTATGAAAAATCCAGGGTGATCTTCAGTGAAGACACATTGAAACTCTTCCTTAATGGTTAAACAAAATCTACAACAATATGTTGCAGAAAAAGACTCAACATAACCAAACAGCCCGTGTAAACCAAGGTTATCACCAGTTACTTGAATAACAGACCCTAGCAATGGTGAGTCAGAGAAAGGCACTTCTATTCCTTCATTTTCTAGTTTTTTAACATCATCAATGAGAGGCTTCAGTATTTCATCACATCCATACTTTTTCAGGTCTTGTGAGTGAAAAAGAGCCACAACATGAATATTCATCAACACAGAATTGCATTTTGGGGGCAGGTTTCGCAATATAAAGTAAATACAACCAAGTTTGTGTATCCCCTTCTTTGATCCTAAGGGATTTGCGGTCTCGAAATCGTCATAATATAGTTGAATCTGTAAAGCATGTTTTTGCTGGCAAAACAAATCGTTTTTTTTAAAAGTATGAACCATCACATATATCTTTAAAAATTCCTTCTTCCTCTTGTTTGGCCTGCAAGAAACATTCACATATTTCACTATTTTTGAACATGGACTTCAGGGTTCCTAAGATGGGTACATACACAAACTTATCCGTTACAGGGATCTGATTGTAAACTCCTGTTGTTCGATCTCTACGTACATCAAATCGAACCCCAAGAACATATTCAACCGGCTCAACTATTTCCCACTTTTCCTTGAAATGCTTCTGTCGTTTGGCTTCTGTATTTAAGACTGAAAAAGGATTTTGTAGTTGTTCAAAACAACTGTCTAGCTTTTTTTCAAAGTCTGTTCCTTGAATCTCTGAAGTACAGTTGAGAACTGAGTCTCTCGCTTGACTGTGAATATCGTTTACAAGCTCTTCCATTGACCCGACCATTGCTTGGATAGTGCTCTCAGCAACACCTGATGATTGCAACTGTGCTACAACAGAACCACACATGTTTACCAAATGATGCTTGTCAACAGAGACCTTGGTGGTTACTGGAATGTCTGTACAGACTGCATTTGAAGTTGAAGGCTCATCTATCATTTGAGTCTCCATATTGTTAACAGTATTTGTTGAAACAGTGTCCCGGTGCAAACGAATAAGGTGTTTCTTGAACCCTGAATAAGTGCAAAAGAATGAAGAACATCCCGGCTGACCACATTTCAAACGTAATGTCTTTCCTGGATATAAACCATGGTAAAATCTCAAATGCTGACAAAGCAACATAGAACTTCTGTGGTGTAACTTGCAGATAAAACAAATCAACATATTTGCATCCAAGGATGTGTGTCACCTCAGATACTTGTGTTGAGCAGTCTTGCTCTGAGCTCCTTCACACGAGGACTTTCCTTGGTACTTCCCACATCAATGTTGAACACAGTGGTTTGGATGCATGTGTAGAAGCTGTTAAGGGATTCGTGGTAGTTAACACTGAAGATGAAGTGGGCCTTGAAGAGTTACATTACATTACATTTCATTTAGCCGACGCTTTTATCCAAAGCGACTTACATGCTATACAGTAGACCGTAGACACAGCAACGGTGAGCAATGAGGGTTAAGTGTCTTGCTCAAGGACACAACGACGCAGACTGCCGGAGCGGGGTTTGAACCTCCGACCCTCTGATTGAAAGACCAACTTGCTAACCACTGAGCCACAGTCGCCCCCAAAAGCTGCCAGGGACGTCTGAGCCTTGCAGGGCATGGCCTTGTGGTCAACAATGACATAGAATCTTTGTAGGTTGTTCTTCTGTTCACCAACACACAGGAGGATGGGCTGTCCTGGTTCCAAACTCTCAAGGAAGGTCTCAACACTGGCACCAATCTGAAAAAAAACAGAAGCATGAGGAACAATTTTAATTGCCCACTACATTACTAAAAACGTATGTGCCTCTTCACAAAAAGAGGCATTGTGAAAATAACTAAATTAAAAAGCATATTAAAACATTGCATACCCTCAAATATCTCACAACATGTTTGACTGCTTGATGTGAGCTAATTTTAGGACTCTTCTTGGGTCCTTTTGCAGTAGGGGGAAGTAGGTGAACCAGCAGTAGGATGCTTGACAGGTCACTGTCCCAGCCTAGGGGGAAATGATGTTCTTTATATCATGCTCCTTAAAAGCTCAGATCAGTGTTCTGATAAACATCATTGCACTACATATTTCAGCACATTGGTTGGTTTTCTTTATCCGACCGTTCATACTGATATTTTAAAAGGCTGTTGAGACAGCAGCACAATGGCCTCTCTGATTTTATCTTATTTGTTGCTTATTGTAAATGTGTATATATGTATAATGAGAGCTATGTGTGATTTAGGATGTGTCGTGATTTATTAGATTATCGTCATAAAAATGACTTGACTGCTGTTTTTTTCCACCCAATTTCTGATTATAAAACTAACACGTCGAGCACATTTTGCTCATTTATTAAAGAAGCTGCCACAATTATAATGTTAAAATATGAAAAGCAAAGAAAGCTATCTGTAGAATAAGGCACATTGATTACTGGAGATTAACAGTACATTTTGTTGAGTAATAATTTCGGTAAAACGAGGAACGAAGGGAAGAATAACGTTTTAAAAGTCTGAACAAATTCTCCTACAATATCCTCCCTCCCTCTGTGGCTTTGTAATGGAGTGAACTGGACCAGACATCTGGGCGTCCCCATTAGCCAGGCCGGTGAATGAAAAGCCATCTAATAATATGGATGATGCGATTTCCATGAAAACCGTGGACTTGTGTTTCTGTCTGGGCTCTGAGGGCCGAGTGACTCAACAGCTGATGGACTAAAACCGGCAAAATCCACAATTATATTCCATCACATCTTCCATATAGTTCCGCAAAACTTGTAAAAGCAGAGCGAAAGGCAAAATTATAAAACTGTAGTTTCTATCCCTGAAGTCACACTTTCATCTGTGCTGTTGTCATGGCAGCAGGGCCTTCAGAAAGTAGGGACGAGAAGATCTTCTCACGGAAACAACATCAACAAACCCACTCACAGTGGGCCGCTTTGAAAACATCTTCCATTTGTGGGTGAATGACACCTCACCTTTTCCAAAATATATATATATATATTTTTTAAGGCTATGATCGTCTACAAAAACAAAAGTAGGGAAAGTCCCTCTATATCCAGGGACTCACATGAGGTCAGGAAAGTCCCTCTATATCCAGGGACTCACATGAGGTCAGGAAAGTCCCTCCGCATACAGGTCGCACGATATCCATGAGTGGTCTCACCCTATATATAGGAGGGGTCTCGCTGTGGCAATCCTGGGGCACCACCACCAGGTGGTGCTCTACTAACCCTGGTTACGGCCAGGCTGTGTTTTCTTTCCAAACAGGCAGATGCTGAACACCCGGGAGGAGCGCTCACTCATCGAGATACGTACCCTACCTACGCCCTGGATACGGACTCTGTGTTTCCGACCTCCCGCCACGAGACCCGTCCCGAGCCACGCCGTGAGACCCGTCACGGACCACGTCACGAGACCCTGCACGGACCCCATCACGAGTTTCCGGGAGTGATCGCTCCGGTCCGGGTTCACCTAGTGAAGGGTTTCGGGATGAGGCTCGTGCTTCTCGTGGGGTGGTCCGTGCGGGGGTCGTGGGGTGGTCCGTGCAGGGTCTCGTGATGGGGTCCGTGACGTATCTCGATGAGTGAGCGCTCCTCCCGGCTGTTCAGCATCTGCCTGTTTGGAAAGAAAACACAGCCTGGCCGTAAGCAGGGTTAGTAGAGCACCACCTGGTGGTGGTGCCCCAGGATTGCCACAGCGAGACCCCTCCTATATATAGGGTGAGACCACTCATGGATATCGTGCGACCTGTATGCGGAGGGACTTTCCTGACCTCATGTGAGTCCATGGATATAGAGGGACTTTCCTGACCTCATGTGAGTCCATGGATATAGAGGGACTTTCCTGACCTCATGTGAGTCCCTGGATATAGAGGGACTTTCCCTACTTTTGTTTTTGTAGACGATCATAGCCTTAAAAAATATATATATATATATTTTGGAAAAGGTGAGGTGTCATTCACCCACAAATGGAAGATGTTTTCAAAGCGGCCCACTGTGAGTGGGTTTGTTGATGTTGTTTCCGTGAGAAGATCTTCTCGTCCCTACTTTCTGAAGGCCCTGCTGCCATGACAACAGCACAGATGAAAGTGTGACTTCAGGGATAGAAACTACAGTTTTATAATTTTGCCTTTCGCTCTGCTTTTACAAGTTTTGCGGAACTATATGGAAGATGTGATGGAATATAATTGTGGATTTTGCCGGTTTTAGTCCATCAGCTGTTGAGTCACTCGGCCCTCAGAGCCCAGACAGAAACACAAGTGCACGGTTTTCATGGAAATCGCATCATCCATATTATTAGATGGCTTTTCATTCACCGGCCTGGCTAATGGGGACGCCCAGATGTCTGGTCCAGTTCACTCCATTACAAAGCCACAGAGGGAGGGAGGATATTGTAGGAGAATTTGTTCAGACTTTTAAAACGTTATTCTTCCCTTCGTTCCTCGTTTTACCGAAATTATTACTCAACAAAATGTACTGTTAATCTCCAGTAATCAATGTGCCTTATTCTACAGATAGCTTTCTTTGCTTTTCATATTTTAACATTATAATTGTGGCAGCTTCTTTAATAAATGAGCAAAATGTGCTCGACGTGTTAGTTTTATAATCAGAAATTGGGTGGAAAAAAACAGCAGTCAAGTCATTTTTATGACGATAATCTAATAAATCACGACACATCCTAAATCACACATAGCTCTCATTATACATATATACACATTTACAATAAGCAACAAATAAGATAAAATCAGAGAGGCCATTGTGCTGCTGTCTCAACAGCCTTTTAAAATATCAGTATGAACGGTCGGATAAAGAAAACCAACCAATGTGCTGAAATATGTAGTGCAATGATGTTTATCAGAACACTGATCTGAGCTTTTAAGGAGCATGATATAAAGAACATCATTTCCCCCTAGGCTGGGACAGTGACCTGTCAAGCATCCTACTGCTGGTTCACCTACTTCCCCCTACTGCAAAAGGACCCAAGAAGAGTCCTAAAATTAGCTCACATCAAGCAGTCAAACATGTTGTGAGATATTTGAGGGTATGCAATGTTTTAATATGCTTTTTAATTTAGTTATTTTCACAATGCCTCTTTTTGTGAAGAGGCACATACGTTTTTAGTAATGTAGTGGGCAATTAAAATTGTTCCTCATGCTTCTGTTTTTTTTCAGATTGGTGCCAGTGTTGAGACCTTCCTTGAGAGTTTGGAACCAGGACAGCCCATCCTCCTGTGTGTTGGTGAACAGAAGAACAACCTACAAAGATTCTATGTCATTGTTGACCACAAGGCCATGCCCTGCAAGGCTCAGACGTCCCTGGCAGCTTTTGGGGGCGACTGTGGCTCAGTGGTTAGCAAGTTGGTCTTTCAATCAGAGGGTCGGAGGTTCAAACCCCGGCTCCGGCAGTCTGCGTCGTTGTGTCCTTGAGCAAGACACTTAACCCTCATTGCTCACCGTTGCTGTGTCTACGGTCTACTGTATAGCATGTAAGTCGCTTTGGATAAAAGCGTCGGCTAAATGTAATGTAATGTAATGTAACTCTTCAAGGCCCACTTCATCTTCAGTGTTAACTACCACGAATCCCTTAACAGCTTCTACACATGCATCCAAACCACTGTGTTCAACATTGATGTGGGAAGTACCAAGGAAAGTCCTCGTGTGAAGGAGCTCAGAGCAAGACTGCTCAACACAAGTATCTGAGGTGACACACATCCTTGGATGCAAATATGTTGATTTGTTTTATCTGCAAGTTACACCACAGAAGTTCTATGTTGCTTTGTCAGCATTTGAGATTTTACCATGGTTTATATCCAGGAAAGACATTACGTTTGAAATGTGGTCAGCCGGGATGTTCTTCATTCTTTTGCACTTATTCAGGGTTCAAGAAACACCTTATTCGTTTGCACCGGGACACTGTTTCAACAAATACTGTTAACAATATGGAGACTCAAATGATAGATGAGCCTTCAACTTCAAATGCAGTCTGTACAGACATTCCAGTAACCACCAAGGTCTCTGTTGACAAGCATCATTTGGTAAACATGTGTGGTTCTGTTGTAGCACAGTTGCAATCATCAGGTGTTGCTGAGAGCACTATCCAAGCAATGGTCGGGTCAATGGAAGAGCTTGTAAACGATATTCACAGTCAAGCGAGAGACTCAGTTCTCAACTGTACTTCAGAGATTCAAGGAACAGACTTTGAAAAAAAGCTAGACAGTTGTTTTGAACAACTACAAAATCCTTTTTCAGTCTTAAATACAGAAGCCAAACGACAGAAGCATTTCAAGGAAAAGTGGGAAATAGTTGAGCCGGTTGAGTATGTTCTTGGGGTTCGATTTGATGTACGTAGAGATCGAACAACAGGAGTTTACAATCAGATCCCTGTAACGGATAAGTTTGTGTATGTACCCATCTTAGGAACCCTGAAGTCCATGTTCAAAAATAGTGAAATATGTGAATGTTTCTTGCAGGCCAAACAAGAGGAAGAAGGGATTTTTAAAGATATATGTGATGGTTCATACTTTAAAAAAACCGATTTGTTTTGCCAGCAAAAACATGCTTTACAGATTCAACTATATTATGACGATTTCGAGACCGCAAATCCCTTAGGATCAAAGAAGGGGATACACAAACTTGGTTGTATTTACTTTATATTGCGAAACCTGCCCCCAAAATGCAATTCTGTGTTGATGAATATTCATGTTGTGGCTCTTTTTCACTCACAAGACCTGAAAAAGTATGGATGTGATGAAATACTGAAGCCTCTCATTGATGATGTTAAAAAACTAGAAAATGAAGGAATAGAAGTGCCTTTCTCTGACTCACCATTGCTAGGGTCTGTTATTCAAGTAACTGGTGATAACCTTGGTTTACACGGGCTGTTTGGTTATGTTGAGTCTTTTTCTGCAACATATTGTTGTAGATTTTGTTTAACCATTAAGGAAGAGTTTCAATGTGTCTTCACTGAAGATCACCCTGGATTTTTCATACAAAAAACATCCATGCAGAACATTGTTCAGCGCTACGTGAAAATCCTATGTTGGTGACAACATTTGGTGTCAAGAAGACATGCTTGCTCAATACATTGCGTTTTTTTCACATCTCTGACAATTATGCTGTTGACATCATGCACGACTTGCTTGAAGGTGTAGTGCAGTACGAACTGAAACTTGTCTTTCAATACCTTGTCAAGGAGAAACTTTTATCTTTGGAATCATTGTCGCAGAGAATTCAAAGTTTCAACTATGGTTATACTGAGAGAAGAAACAGACCAAGTGGGTTGAAAATGGATGAGAGCAAAGATCTTGGATTTAATGCTATCCAGTCATGATGCCTTGTGCGAAACGCTCCTCTCATTTTTGGTGATCTAGTTCAAAGAAATAACAGTTATTGGAACCTGCTCCTCCTCTTGCTTCAAATTGTGAATATAGTATTTTCACCAGTTGTTACTAACGGTATGACATATTATCTGAAGCATTTAATTAATGATCATCACAAGCTATTCAAATCTTTGTTTCCTGAGAAAAGACTTATTCCAAAGCATCATTTCATGATCCATTACCCAAGGTGTATTCGTAAAATAGGCCCACTCCTTCATGTATGGTGCATGAGGTTTGAGGCCAAACACAATTTTTTTAAAAGATCTGTCAAGAATTTCAAAAATATAACAAAAACATTGGTCAAACAACACCAGAGACAGCTAGCTTATCACTGGGAGAATTTTAATGTTCAGAGGTTTGAGTTTGGTCCAGTGAGGAATGAAGCGATTGATAGCTTGGAGGGTGGTGAGGCTTTAATTGCAATGTTAAATGTGAATGCATACTCTGATGTGTCAACTACCAATTGGGTGAAGAACTATGGAACCGAGTATCAAATTGGTATGTTTGTTTGTATTAAAACAAATATGGAAGTTCCTGTTTTTGGAAAGATCACCAGTATCATTATAAATGAAGATCGAGCTTTCATTCTGACTTGCACAGTTGATACTCTCTATTTTGATGAGCACTTCAGTGCCTACTGTATCAAGGAGAGGGATGATTCATTTTCTGTTATTTCTATTGATGAGTTGATTTATTATAGACCCTATGATAAACAGTTATCTAATGAGATGGATGAAAAATATACATTGTGCCACATTGCCATGTTGTGTGACCCGTGCTATTGTTTTGTGTGACCGGCTATTGAGGCTGCCAATTCCATCCATCCATCCATTATCTGAACCGCTTATCCTCTTTAGGGTCGCGGGGCGCTGGAGCCGAGGCTGCCAATTAATAAATGTTATTGTAATGCAAATGCTATGTTTGTGGTGGGCTTGAAAATACAAGTTTTATTTGAACAAACCTTTGTATTGATGATTTTCTTCTTTGTAACTAAGTACTAGGAATATACTGAATCCAAAAGTAAAATTGTATCATAGCATTAGGGATTATAACTCCCTACAGTGTTTAAACAAATATATAAATCAACTCTGCAAGAGTAAAATACAGAGTTTCATTTTAAATCCTCTATAGTGTTACATAGGTCAGCAACTCTAGTCGGTGTTAAAACAGAATATACAGATAGTGTTAAATTCTGACACTGCACACTAGTGTTGTGTAAATTCAACACTGGCCTGTGTTGACTGGTGTTAAATGTCAACTACTGAGAGAGTTGCTTCAACTCTATCACAGTGTTGAACATTTAACACTTTTAAAAGTGTAGTTTTAACTCAAAATAGGGTGGACCAATATAGACACTTTCAAAGTGTTGAATTTAACTCTATTGGTGTTGAATTAACACTGCTGATTTTGCTGTGTGGCGGCAAAACAAACACATTTTCACTTTTTTTGCTTGATGATCTTTAGTGTTTCCAAGCAAACCAGTGGACAGAAACAACACACAGAGATAATGGGCAGGTTGAACCTTCGGGCGCTGAGGAAACGTGAGGAGTGGAGGCTAAACATTACATCTGAAGTAATACAGCATATTGAGTTTGTGATGGTTGCGCTCAGAAACTAGAAAAGAGCTGGCCTGACTGAGCCATGGTGGAAGAAGTAGTCAGATCTTTTACTTGAGTAAAAGTACTAATACCACACATTTAAAAAGTACATGTCCTGTATTCAAAAGCTTACTTAATTAAATTGTGTGTACATATGTAAATATATAAATTAAGAAAATGTCCAAATGTTCTGGTACGACAAACTGGGAAAGCCGAACCGACTCACTATCGGCCTCGATGTGCGAACACAACAGCAAAAAAGAAAAAAATAGATCTGCTACATTTTTATTCTCAGTGAGCATTCAACACACGGCCCCTTATCTAGTTGGTACGTTGTGACATAAATGAAGCAACAGATACAGACTTTACCAGCTGAATACTGATGTAATAAACATGTATTTAAGTATATCAAGGTAATCTTGAAAAGCCTTGATAGAATTCATCAACTAAGTTTTTTTGCGGGCTGTATGGACGTGTGCAGGCAGAGCTTGAGTGACATCTCTTTGAATCTCCTGCTGGCTTTGTTGGAGCAAATTATAGTTTTATCAATCTTATCAGTACACAGTCCATTAACCTTGCATAATTCCCAGCATGTCTCCGCCCAACTTCAACCTGAGCGGACCTCTAATCAGCCAAAAATAAATGAAAATACCTGCGAGGGTGTGCAGGGCTATGAATGGTTTGTATGCACATGTTCAGAACGCCTGGTTCAACTCACCAGTTGTGGACCATGAGCTTCTGCACGGCCAACAGGGCTTTGTAACGGACTAGCTGGTCCTCGTGGTGCATATGATTCATCACCAGCTGTTTTCCACCCAGCTGCTCAATCACCCTGAATAGGAGGGATGAGAGAAAAGCTTTATCCAGACAGATAGCAGGGGCTGTTTTCATGTTTGAGGTCATTCGGTGATCCAGCACTAGGTAATAGAATCCCGCCTGACTGAAACTTTTTTTGTATCTCAATAAGGATCACTGGACTGATGAAATAATATAGTGCTTTGAAGAGGAACAAAAACAAACATAATGCATGATGTGATAACAGACTACATGGTGTGACCAGAGAAAAGGAAAAGTAATGTTACTTATCAACTAAACTTTTATCTAGTGGGCTCCAATTATGAATGTTAAGGCTAATAAGATGAATATGGGAGACAAGAAAAACCCATTATGGATCTGTCACACACACTGTCATGAGAAGTTGTGCACAGGACTCCATTCCAGGCGGCCGGACTTGAGCTCAGAGCTGTACTCATCGAATGAGCTGTTGATCAGATGAAACATAGAACATGGAAAACGATTCTTTTTTTCTTCCTTCAGCAAGTTAAGTGGAGAGTCCAAGGGTCACTTATTATTTTTCCCTCTGCAAAAATAGCAGATTGTTTTTTAATCCATCTGGTGAAGAGCTGTGATGTGAGAGGCTAGATCAAACACTTCAGATCTTATCTACAGGTCACTCACAGCATTCATAATAAAAAGTCTAAAACAAATGTAAAAGAGTAGCTTCATGAAGATCTACCAGATACATGCACAGCACTACAATATAATTTTCTTTGAAAGATTTGTTGCGAGCGTTTCTTTTTGCAATCTGCTCTCCCGAGCAGAGCTACTCATGGCTGAAAATAGATGGTCCGTTGTCCATGAAATGGAAGCGACCGGGTACCTAAGATCCTGCACGCTCTCGCCCAGCTTTTCCAGCAGGAACTTAATGTCCTCAGTGATGTCCTCGTCGTCATACTTCTGCTGCTCGAGGTTCTCCAGTTGCTTCAGCACCTTGCACTGAATCGTGGCCAGGGCGTACTCCTGGAGAGTCTCCCGCTCTCCTGACTTCTCTGAGACTGCGAGCTGTTATCTGACTCTCTGCCATCACCATTGGACCAAGATGGCAGCGGTGATTAGACTCCAGAGCTGAGGGAAGCCTGAGACGCATTTTCAGGACTTGGGCGACAGTGTTTGAAAAGGTTGCTGCACAATTCATTGAGTTATCACCTAATCTTGCAGCTCTATATGAAATAATGCAATATAGAATGTTTAAGAAAACATACATAATACAATCTAATACTACTGTTCTGCCATAAAGATAACTGTATGGTGGCTATGATGTTTATTTCCATTATATGGACATACAAGGTGTTAAGTAAATGATGTTTTAGCATGATAGGGTTGCACTGGAGTGCATTATATTTAGAGGCGTGTCTAATATTGCGGCTCAAGTGTACCTAATAAAGTGACCACTAGGTGTATATTTTCTTTAAAAACTGCAAAAGAGGTGGAAGCAGACATATTAAAAATCAGGAGTAATGATTTTGTGCATCTAATGGGAACAAGGATGTGATCTGTGTTGCTGGTTTACAGTACTTGACCTGTTTTCCAAAATAAAAGAATAAACAGAGCGTCACAACAGAGCACTGAAATTTGGACCATTTTCTGACTAGTTTTCTTACTTTTAGTCAACTAGTCTAAGGTTAAACATCAGAGAAATGAGTCATCCCTCGTCAGACTATGGATTTTACGGCAATCTCACGATGCGGACGATACTTCAGATGAAATGAATAACACATAACACCAGTGAGAGCTCAGTGAGCTTCATATTGAACAGACAGACATACGGTGGCATCTGTTCCGATAATGAAATGTATTTCGGATCCCATCTAACTGATGAATGAAAGGAAGTCGGTTCTTTAATATCCTTTAATGTAGGGCTGGGCGGTATACCGTTTTTCTTAATTTGTTTTTGCACTTTATTATTATTACTATTCACTATTCACTTTATGTTGGACAGAAGAGAAACGTTCTTTCGATCTTTTTGCACGTGTAAAAAATTGACATTAAAGCTGACTTTGACTTTGAGAAGCCCATTTCTGCAGGATAAAAAATAAATAAAATAGAGCCAATCAGCGTTGACAAGCTCAGCGCGTCATCACTGCGTACTGTCGGTGCTGAGTCATGGTTTGAATTATAACAACAATTAATAACCCGCAACTAACGATCTTTAACACGCTCGACAATGTGCATCACCCACAACTAATGATCTTTAACAGGGTACAACAGCACAAAACAATTGTTTGTGACACATAAAAAACTTTTAACCATAAAAAGTGTACATTTATTAAATTTACACCGCCGAACTGCATGCTGGGTACAGCCCGCCCACTATCACAGCATGAAGAAACTCCGTCGCTACATTAAAAAACGTAAAAGAGCGATGCAGGAGGAACAAGAGAGAGCAGAGACGCACCAACACAACGCGTTGCCCAGAGAGGAGCTGTGTCTGCTGGCTGGAGGGTTTGAAAAGTCCGACATAGTTTAGAAAACGATTTATTGCAAAGAAGCTGAACATGGAGGGCATGCATGCGGACATGCATACGACATCTGGTGGCTGCTACAGAACTCATTTAACAACTAGCGACACATCCATCCATCCATTATCCGAACCGCTTATCCTCTTTAGGGTCGCGGGGCGCTGGAGCCAATCCCAGCTGTCATTGGGCGAAGGCAGGGTACACCCTGGATAAGTAACTAGCGACACAACATTATTAAATTAGCTTCTGAACTTTTATTTTTATAGAGGTAGAGCATCATAGTTTGTGCCAATGACCAAGCTGCGTTACTCGACCCGCTGGTGTGAGAATGTGTTGTGCATGCATGATTTAAACTGGGCATGTGTGTCCTTTGTGAATCTCAAAAACTCATCTTTCAATCTACTTGGCACTTTTCAGCCGCACCGCGGTTCTCGACAAGAATCTGGGAGCCAAGCACACGACACAGGGGCAGTTTGAGAAAACTTAAACCAAGCTTTATTACATTCTACTTATTGTGGAAATATTTCTTCAGTAAATAATGCAACCTTGAAAAATAAGCATTGATTTGAGAAGGAAAATGTTACTCTATACAAACATTGCCACACTTGACCTCACAGCACAACACACACACACACACACACACGCACACACACACACACACACACACACACACAAACACACACACACACACACACGCAGTTTTTGTACATCATCACAGACGTAAAGTGCGACTCCAACACATCACATCGCTGAGAGGGCACGGCACGAAGCACGACAGTCAAATCAAGTAACATCGAGGATCATTCCGGGTGCAGAAAAGGAAACCACACCGTTTGATTTTCAAGTCGTTACACAAAAATCACAAAGAACAATGTACAAACAGGACACACTCATCCACACAGTGATACACACGGGGGCACGGGAACGGTTCAGCTTCGGGTGGCCACGGTACTCCCTGTGAAAGAAAGGGCAATCAATTACAACTCAGCACTCCAAACCCACTTATTGCTGATTTATAGGTATTTCCGTCCACCTGATGGCATTCAGAACACCTTGAAAAGGAAAAGTTTGACATTTTGGAAAACCTATTGGCGTTGTTGGGAAGAGTAACTTACTATAGCTTGTTTAAGTGGGACAAAAACAAGTTGTTTTTTTCTGGGGGTTTTGTGCAAAACAATGGAGTATTTTCATCATCCATTAATCTTTTCTTGACTAATCGGTCTATATAAGGATGTCATGCCTGTCACAATTAACCCGAGGCCAAGGTGACTTCTCCAGATTGTTTTGTTGCGTCTGACCGACAGCCCAGAATGATGTTCAGTCTACAATTACAAGTTTTGGCTCATCAAAATAGTTGCCGCTTAGTTTTCTGCCAATTGACCAATGGATTAAGTGATTGGAGACATTTTGATTTCAACAGCATTTAAAACACTATTTGGTGATTACAAAATGTGATTAACGATTTGAAATGGCTGATATAATATAAACAATATCTTTTGGGGCGGATGTTTAACCTTATAGATTAAAATGCGCTCAATTTGGACCATATTCTGACTAGTTTTCTTACTTTTACAGACAGACATACGGTGGCATCTGTTTCGTTAATGAAATGTGTTTCAGATCCCATCCAACTGATAAATGAAAGGAAGTCGGTTCTTTAATATCCTTTAATGTCATCATAAGTGCCCTTTTTAAACTGACCTTTTCATATTTTGAGAATGTGAGCTTCTGACCCAGACATGGTGTACATGTTGAAATATACTCCCAGTACTGACAGGTCCCACTTCTCCTACAGGTTTCTTCTTGGCAGTAACATTTATGTGATATATGATACGACAACATGGCACTCACGTTGCTGCTAACCAAAATATTAATTGTCTCTCATAAATCGGCAGATTGACAAAGGCTAGCAGGCAAATCAGAAGATGGAAATGATGTTCTTTATATCATGCTCCTTAAAAGCTCAGATCAGTGTTCTGATAAACATCATTGCACTACATATTTCAGCACATTGGTTGGTTTTCTTTATCCGACCGTTCATACTGATATTTTAAAAGGCTGTTGAGACAGCAGCACAATGGCCTCTCTGATTTTATCTTATTTATTGCTTATTGTAAATGTGTATATATGTATAATGAGAGCTATGTGTGATTTAGGATGTGTCGTGATTTATTAGATTATCGTCATAAAAATGACTTGACTGCTGTTTTTTTCCACCCATTTTCTGATTATAAAACTAACACGTCGAGCACATTTTGCTCATTTATTAAAGAAGCTGCCACAATTATAATGTTAAAATATGAAAAGCAAAGAAAGCTATCTGTAGAATAAGGCACATTGATTACTGGAGATTAACAGTACATTTTGTTGAGTAATAATTTCGGTAAAACGAGGACCGAAGGGAAGAATAACGTTTTAAAAGTCTGAACAAATTCTCCTACAATATCCTCCCTCCCTCTGTGGCTTTGTAATGGAGTGAACTGGACCAGACATCTGGGCGTCCCCATTAGCCAGGCCGGTGAATGAAAAGCCATCTAATAATATGGATGATGCGATTTCCATGAAAACCGTGGACTTGTGTTTCTGTCTGGGCTCTGAGGGCCGAGTGACTCAACAGCTGATGGACTAAAACCGGCAAAATCCACAATTATATTCCATCACATCTTCCATATAGTTCCGCAAAACTTGTAAAAGCAGAGCGAAAGGCAAAATTACAAAACTGTAGTTTCTAACCCTGAAGTCACACTTTCATCTGTGCTGTTGTCATGGCAGCAGGGCCTTCAGAAAGTAGGGACGAGAAGATCTTCTCACGGAAACAACATCAACAAACCCACTCACAGTGGGCCGCTTTGAAAACATCTTCCATTTGTGGGTGAATGACACCTCACCTTTTCCAAAATATATATATATATATTTTTTTAAGGCTATGATCGTCTACAAAAACAAAAGTAGGGAAAGTCCCTCTATATCCAGGGACTCACATGAGGTCAGGAAAGTCCCTCTATATCCATGGACTCACATGAGGTCAGGAAAGTCCCTCCGCATACAGGTCGCACGATATCCATGAGTGGTCTCACCCTATATATAGGAGGGGTCTCGCTGTGGCAATCCTGGGGCACCACCACCAGGTGGTGCTCTACTAACCCTGGTTACGGCCAGGCTGTGTTTTCTTTCCAAACAGGCAGATGCTGAACAGCCGGGTGGAGCGCTCACTCATCGAGATACGTACCCTACCTACGCCCTGGATACGGACTCTGTGTTTCCGACCTCCCGCCACGAGACCCGTCCCGAGCCACGCCGTGAGACCCGTCACGGACCACGTCACGAGACCCTGCACGGACCCCATCACGAGTTTCCGGGAGTGATCGCTCCGGTCCGGGTTCACCTAGTGAAGGGTTTCGGGATGAGGCTCGTGCTTCTCGTGGGGTGGTCCGTGCGGGGGTCGTGGGGTGGTCCGTGCAGGGTCTCGTGATGGGGTCCGTGACGTATCTCGATGAGTGAGCGCTCCTCCCGGCTGTTCAGCATCTGCCTGTTTGGAAAGAAAACACAGCCTGGCCGTAAGCAGGGTTAGTAGAGCACCACCTGGTGGTGGTGCCCCAGGATTGCCACAGCGAGACCCCTCCTATATATAGGGTGAGACCACTCATGGATATCGTGCGACCTGTATGCGGAGGGACTTTCCTGACCTCATGTGAGTCCATGGATATAGAGGGACTTTCCTGACCTCATGTGAGTCCCTGGATATAGAGGGACTTTCCCTACTTTTGTTTTTGTAGACGATCATAGCCTTAAAAAATATATATATATATATTTTGGAAAAGGTGAGGTGTCATTCACCCACAAATGGAAGATGTTTTCAAAGCGGCCCACTGTGAGTGGGTTTGTTGATGTTGTTTCCGTGAGAAGATCTTCTCGTCCCTACTTTCTGAAGGCCCTGCTGCCATGACAACAGCACAGATGAAAGTGTGACTTCAGGGATAGAAACTACAGTTTTATAATTTTGCCTTTCGCTCTGCTTTTACAAGTTTTGCGGAACTATATGGAAGATGTGATGGAATATAATTGTGGATTTTGCCGGTTTTAGTCCATCAGCTGTTGAGTCACTCGGCCCTCAGAGCCCAGACAGAAACACAAGTGCACGGTTTTCATGGAAATCGCATCATCCATATTATTAGATGGCTTTTCATTCACCGGCCTGGCTAATGGGGACGCCCAGATGTCTGGTCCAGTTCACTCCATTACAAAGCCACAGAGGGAGGGAGGATATTGTAGGAGAATTTGTTCAGACTTTTAAAACGTTATTCTTCCCTTCGTTCCTCGTTTTACCGAAATTATTACTCAACAAAATGTACTGTTAATCTCCAGTAATCAATGTGCCTTATTCTACAGATAGCTTTCTTTGCTTTTCATATTTTAACATTATAATTGTGGCAGCTTCTTTAATAAATGAGCAAAATGTGCTCGACGTGTTAGTTTTATAATCAGAAATTGGGTGGAAAAAAACAGCAGTCAAGTCATTTTTATGACGATAATCTAATAAATCACGACACATCCTAAATCACACATAGCTCTCATTATACATATATACACATTTACAATAAGCAACAAATAAGATAAAATCAGAGAGGCCATTGTGCTGCTGTCTCAACAGCCTTTTAAAATATCAGTATGAACGGTCGGATAAAGAAAACCAACCAATGTGCTGAAATATGTAGTGCAATGATGTTTATCAGAACACTGATCTGAGCTTTTAAGGAGCATGATATAAAGAACATCATTTCCCCCTAGGCTGGGACAGTGACCTGTCAAGCATCCTACTGCTGGTTCACCTACTTCCCCCTACTGCAAAAGGACCCAAGAAGAGTCCTAAAATTAGCTCACATCAAGCAGTCAAACATGTTGTGAGATATTTGAGGGTATGCAATGTTTTAATATGCTTTTTAATTTAGTTATTTTCACAATGCCTCTTTTTGTGAAGAGGCACATACGTTTTTAGTAATGTAGTGGGCAATTAAAATTGTTCCTCATGCTTCTGTTTTTTTTCAGATTGGTGCCAGTGTTGAGACCTTCCTTGAGAGTTTGGAACCAGGACAGCCCATCCTCCTGTGTGTTGGTGAACAGAAGAACAACCTACAAAGATTCTATGTCATTGTTGACCACAAGGCCATGCCCTGCAAGGCTCAGACGTCCCTGGCAGCTTTTGGGGGCGACTGTGGCTCAGTGGTTAGCAAGTTGGTCTTTCAATCAGAGGGTCGGAGGTTCAAACCCCGGCTCCGGCAGTCTGCGTCGTTGTGTCCTTGAGCAAGACACTTAACCCTCATTGCTCACCGTTGCTGTGTCTACGGTCTACTGTATAGCATGTAAGTCGCTTTGGATAAAAGCGTCGGCTAAATGAAATGTAATGTAATGTAACTCTTCAAGGCCCACTTCATCTTCAGTGTTAACTACCACGAATCCCTTAACAGCTTCTACACATGCATCCAAACCACTGTGTTCAACATTGATGTGGGAAGTACCAAGGAAAGTCCTCGTGTGAAGGAGCTCAGAGCAAGACTGCTCAACACAAGTATCTGAGGTGACACACATCCTTGGATGCAAATATGTTGATTTGTTTTATCTGCAAGTTACACCACAGAAGTTCTATGTTGCTTTGTCAGCATTTGAGATTTTACCATGGTTTATATCCAGGAAAGACATTACGTTTGAAATGTGGTCAGCCGGGATGTTCTTCATTCTTTTGCACTTATTCAGGGTTCAAGAAACACCTTATTCGTTTGCACCGGGACACTGTTTCAACAAATACTGTTAACAATATGGAGACTCAAATGATAGATGAGCCTTCAACTTCAAATGCAGTCTGTACAGACATTCCAGTAACCACCAAGGTCTCTGTTGACAAGCATCATTTGGTAAACATGTGTGGTTCTGTTGTAGCACAGTTGCAATCATCAGGTGTTGCTGAGAGCACTATCCAAGCAATGGTCGGGTCAATGGAAGAGCTTGTAAACGATATTCACAGTCAAGCGAGAGACTCAGTTCTCAACTGTACTTCAGAGATTCAAGGAACAGACTTTGAAAAAAAGCTAGACAGTTGTTTTGAACAACTACAAAATCCTTTTTCAGTCTTAAATACAGAAGCCAAACGACAGAAGCATTTCAAGGAAAAGTGGGAAATAGTTGAGCCGGTTGAATATGTTCTTGGGGTTCGATTTGATGTACGTAGAGATCGAACAACAGGAGTTTACAATCAGATCCCTGTAACGGATAAGTTTGTGTATGTACCCATCTTAGGAACCCTGAAGTCCATGTTCAAAAATAGTGAAATATGTGAATGTTTCTTGCAGGCCAAACAAGAGGAAGAAGGAATTTTTAAAGATATATGTGATGGTTCATACTTTTAAAAAAAACGATTTGTTTTGCCAGCAAAAACATGCTTTACAGATTCAACTATATTATGACGATTTCGAGACCGCAAATCCCTTAGGATCAAAGAAGGGGATACACAAACTTGGTTGTATTTACTTTATATTGCGAAACCTGCCCCCAAAATGCAATTCTGTGTTGATGAATATTCATGTTGTGGCTCTTTTTCACTCACAAGACCTGAAAAAGTATGGATGTGATGAAATACTGAAGCCTCTCATTGATGATGTTAAAAAACTAGAAAATGAAGGAATAGAAGTGCCTTTCTCTGACTCACCATTGCTAGGGTCTGTTATTCAAGTAACTGGTGATAACCTTGGTTTACACGGGCTGTTTGGTTATGTTGAGTCTTTTTCTGCAACATATTGTTGTAGATTTTGTTTAACCATTAAGGAAGAGTTTCAATGTGTCTTCACTGAAGATCACCCTGGATTTTTCATACAAAAAACATCCATGCAGAACATTGTTCAGCTCTACGTGAAAATCCTATGTTGGTGACAACATTTGGTGTCAAGAAGACATGCTTGCTCAATACATTGCGTTTTTTTCACATCTCTGACAATTATGCTGTTGACATCATGCACAACTTGCTTGAAGGTGTAGTGCAGTACGAACTGAAACTTGTCTTTCAATACCTTGTCAAGGAGAAACTTTTATCTTTGGAATCATTGTCGCAGAGAATTCAAAGTTTCAACTATGGTTATACTGAGAGAAGAAACAGACCAAGTGGGTTGAAAATGGATGAGAGCAAAGATCTTGGATTTAATGCTATCCAGTCATGATGCCTTGTGCGAAACGCTCCTCTCATTTTTGGTGATCTAGTTCAAAGAAATAACAGTTATTGGAACCTGCTCCTCCTCTTGCTTCAAATTGTGAATATAGTATTTTCACCAGTTGTTACTAACGGTATGACATATTATCTGAAGCATTTAATTAATGATCATCACAAGCTATTCAAATCTTTGTTTCCTGAGAAAAGACTTATTCCAAAGCATCATTTAATGATCCATTACCCAAGGTGTATTCGTAAAATAGGCCCACTCCTTCATGTATGGTGCATGAGGTTTGAGGCCAAACACAATTTTTTTAAAAGATCTGTCAAGAATTTCAAAAATATAACAAAAACATTGGTCAAACAACACCAGAGACAGCTAGCTTATCACTGGGAGAATTTTAATTTTCAGAGGTTTGAGTTTGGTCCAGTGAGGAATGAAGCGATTGATAGCTTGGAGGGTGGTGAGGCTTTAATTGCAATGTTAAATGTGAATGCATACTCTGATGTGTCAACTACCAATTGGGTGAAGAACTATGGAACCGAGTATCAAATTGGTATGTTTGTTTGTATTAAAACAAATATGGAAGTTCCTGTTTTTGGAAAGATCACCAGTATCATTATAAATGAAGATCGAGCTTTCATTCTGACTTGCACAGTTGATACTCTCTATTTTGATGAGCACTTCAGTGCCTACTGTATCAAGGAGAGGGATGATTCATTTTCTGTTATTTCTATTGATGAGTTGATTTATTATAGACCCTATGATAAACAGTTATCTAATGAGATGGATGAAAAAATATACATTGTGCCACATTGCCATGTTGTGTGACCCGTGCTATTGTTTTGTGTGACCGGCTATTGAGGCTGCCAATTAATAAATGTTATTGTAATGCAAATGCTATGTTTGTGGTGGGCTTGAAAATACAAGTTTTATTTGAACAAACCTTTGTATTGATGATTTTCTTCTTTGTAACTAAGTACTAGGAATATACTGAATCCAAAAGTAAAATTGTATCATGTATAGCATTAGAGATTATAACTCCCTACAGTGTTTAAACAAATATATAAATCAACTCTGCAAGAGTAAAATACAGAGTTTCATTTTAAATCCTCTATAGTGTTACATAGGTCAGCAACTCTAGTCGGTGTTAAAACAGAATATACAGATAGTGTTAAATTCTGACACTGCACACTAGTGTTGTGTAAATTCAACACTGGCCTGTGTTGACTGGTGTTAAATGTCAACTACTGAGAGAGTTGCTTCAACTCTATCACAGTGTTGAACATTTAACACTTTTAAAAGTGTAGTTTTAACTCAAAATAGGGTGGACCAATATAGACACTTTCAAAGTGTTGAATTTAACTCTATTGGTGTTGAATTAACACTGCTGATTTTGCTGTGTGGCGGCAAAACAAACACATTTTCACTTTTTTTGCTTGATGATCTTTAGTGTTTCCAAGCAAACCAGTGGACAGAAACAACACACAGAGATAATGGGCAGGTTGAGCCTTCGGGCGCTGAGGAAACGTGAGGAGTGGAGGCTAAACATTACATCTGAAGTAATACAGCATATTGAGTTTGTGATGGTTGCGCTCAGAAACTAGAAAAGAGCTGGCATGACTGAGCCATGGTGGAAGAAGTAGTCAGTGCGCCCAGTGAGCCCAGTTCAGAACTACTGCAAATACAAAAGGCAATCTCAAAGCTGCAGCCAGACTCACAAAGCTCGGCACACGCTCAACAACCATCAAGCAACGGATTGACAGCATCGAAGCCGAACCGACTCACTATCGGCCTCGATGTGCGAACACAACAGCAAAAAAGAAAAAAATAGATCTGCTACATTTTTATTCTCAGTGAGCATTCAACACACGGCCCCTTATCTAGTTGGTACGCCGTGACATAAATGAAGCAACAAATACAGACTTTACCAGCTGAATACTGATGTAATAAACATGTATTTAAGTATATCAAGGTAATCTTGAAAAGCCTTGATAGAATTCATCAACTAAGTTTTTTTGCGGGCTGTATGGACGTGTGCAGGCAGAGCTTGAGTGACATCTCTTTGAATCTCCTGCTGGCTTTGTTGGAGCAAATTATAGTTTTATCAATCTTATCAGTACACAGTCCATTAACCTTGCATAATTCCCAGCATGTCTCCGCCCAACTTCAACCTGAGCGGACCTCTAATAAGCCAAAAATAAATGAAAATACCTGCGAGGGTGTGCAGGGCTATGAATGGTTTGTATGCACATGTTCAGAACGCCTGGTTCAACTCACCAGTTGTGGACCATGAGCTTCTGCACGGCCAACAGGGCTTTGTAACGGACTAGCTGGTCCTAGTGGTGCATATGATTCATCACCAGCTGTTTTCCACCCAGCTGCTCAATCACCCTGAATAGGAGGGATGAGAGAAAAGCTTTATCCAGATAGATAGCAGGGGCTGTTTTCATGTTTGAGGTCATTCGGTGATCCAGCACTAGGTAATAGAATCCCGCCTGACTGAAACTTTTTTTGTATCTCAATAAGGATCACTGGACTGATGAAATAATATAGTGCTTTGAAGAGGAACAAAAACAAACATAATGCATGATGTGATAACAGACTACATGGTGTGACCAGAGAAAAGGAAAAGTAATGTTACTTATCAACTAAACTTTTATCTAGTGGGCTCCAATTATGAATGTTAAGGCTAATAAGATGAATATGGGAGACAAGAAAAACCCATTATGGATCTGTCACACACACTGTCATGAGAAGTTGTGCACAGGACTCCATTCCAGGCGGCCGGACTTGAGCTCAGAGCTGTACTCATCGAATGAGCTGTTGATGAGATGAAACATAGAACATGAAAACGATTCTTTTTTTCTTCCTTCAGCAAGTTAAGTGGAGAGTCCAAGGGTCACTTATTATTTTTCCCTCTGCAAAAATAGCAGATTGTTTTTTAATCCATCTGGTGAAGAGCTGTGATGTGAGAGGCTAGATCAAACACTTCAGATCTTATCTACAGGTCACTCACAGCATTCATAATAAAAAGTCTAAAAAAAATGTAAAAGAGTAGCTTCATGAAGATCTACCAGATACATGCACAGCACTACAATATCCTTTTCTTTGAAAGATTTGTTGCAAGCGTTTCTTTTTGCAATCTGCTCTCCCGAGCAGAGCTACTCATGGCTGAAAATAGATGGTCCGTTGTCCATGAAATGGAAGCGACCGGGTACCTGAGATCCTGCACGCTCTCGCCCAGCTTTTCCAGCAGGAACTTAATGTCCTCAGTGATGTCCTCGTCGTCATACTTCTGCTGCTCGAGGTTCTCCAGTTGCTTCAGCACCTTGCACTGAATCGTGGCCAGGGCGTACTCCTGGAGAGTCTCCCGCTCTCCTGACTTCTCTGAGACTGCGAGCTGTTATCTGACTCTCTGCCATCACCATTGGACCAAGATGGCAGCGGTGATTAGACTCCAGAGCTGAGGGAAGCCTGAGACGCATTTTCAGGACTTGGGCGACAGTGTTTGAAAAGGTTGCTGCACAATTCATTGAGTTATCACCTAATCTTGCAGCTCTATATGAAATAATGCAATATAGAATGTTTAAGAAAACATACATAATACAATCTAATACTACTGTTCTGCCATAAAGATAACTGTATGGTGGCTATGATGTTTATTTCCATTATATGGACATACAAGGTGTTAAGTAAATGATGTTTTAGCATGATAGGGTTGCACTGGAGTGCATTATATTTAGAGGCGTGTCTAATATTGCGGCTCAAGTGTACCTAATAAAGTGACCACTAGGTGTATATTTTCTTTAAAAACTGCAAAAGAGGTGGAAGCAGACATATTAAAAATCAGGAGTAATGATTTTGTGCATCTAATGGGAACAAGGATGTGATCTGTGTTGCTGGTTTACAGTACTTGACCTGTTTTCCAAAATAAAAGAATAAACAGAGCGTCACAACAGAGCACTGAAATTTGGACCATTTTCTGACTAGTTTTCTTACTTTTAGTCAACTAGTCTAAGGTTAAACATCAGAGAAATGAGTCATCCCTCGTCAGACTATGGATTTTACGGCAATCTCACGATGCGGACGATACTTCAGATGAAATGAATAACACATAACACCAGTGAGAGCTCAGTGAGCTTCATATTGAACAGACAGACATACGGTGGCATCTGTTCCGATAATGAAATGTATTTCGGATCCCATCTAACTGATGAATGAAAGGAAGTCGGTTCTTTAATATCCTTTAATGTAGGGCTGGGCGGTATACCGTTTTTCTTAATTTGTTTTTGCACTTTATTATTATTACTATTCACTATTCACTTTATGTTGGACAGAAGAGAAACGTTCTTTCGATCTTTTTGCACGTGTAAAAAATTGACATTAAAGCTGACTTTGACTTTGAGAAGCCCATTTCTGCAGGATAAAAAATAAATAAAATAGAGCCAATCAGCGTTGACAAGCTCAGCGCGTCATCACTGCGTACTGTCGGTGCTGAGTCATGGTTTGAATTATAACAACAATTAATAACCCGCAACTAACGATCTTTAACACGCTCGACAATGTGCATCACCCACAACTAATGATCTTTAACAGGGTACAACAGCACAAAACAATTGTTTGTGACACATAAAAAACTTTTAACCATAAAAAGTGTACATTTATTAAATTTACACCGCCGAACTGCATGCTGGGTACAGCCCGCCCACTATCACAGCAAGAAGAAACTCCGTCGCTACATTAAAAACGTAAAAGAGCGATGCAGGAGGAACAAGAGAGAGCAGAGACGCACCAACACAACGCGTTGCCCAGAGAGGAGCTGTGTCTGCTGGCTGGAGGGTTTGAAAAGTCCGACATAGTTTAGAAAACGATTTATTGCAAAGAAGCTGAACATGGAGGGCATGCATGCGGACATGCATACGACATCTGGTGGCTGCTACAGAACTCATTTAACAACTAGCGACACATCCATCCATCCATTATCCGAACCGCTTATCCTCTTTAGGGTCGCGGGGCGCTGGAGCCAATCCCAGCTGTCATTGGGCGAAGGCAGGGTACACCCTGGATAAGTAACTAGCGACACAACATTATTAAATTAGCTTCTGAACTTTTATTTTTATAGAGGTAGAGCATCATAGTTTGTGCCAATGACCAAGCTGCGTTACTCGACCCGCTGGTGTGAGAATGTGTTGTGCATGCATGATTTAAACTGGGCATGTGTGTCCTTTGTGAATCTCAAAAACTCATCTTTCAATCTACTTGGCACTTTTCAGCCGCACCGCGGTTCTCGACAAGAATCTGGGAGCCAAGCACACGACACAGGGGCAGTTTGAGAAAACTTAAACCAAGCTTTATTACATTCTACTTATTGTGGAAATATTTCTTCAGTAAATAATGCAACCTTGAAAAATAAGCATTGATTTGAGAAGGAAAATGTTACTCTATACAAACATTGCCACACTTGACCTCACAGCACAACACACACACACACACACACACGCACACACACACACACACACACACACACACAAACACGCAGTTTTTGTACATCATCACAGACGTAAAGTGCGACTCCAACACATCACATCGCTGAGAGGGCACGGCACGAAGCACGACAGTCAAATCAAGTAACATCGAGGATCATTCCGGGTGCAGAAAAGGAAACCACACCGTTTGATTTTCAAGTCGTTACACAAAAATCACAAAGAACAATGTACAAACAGGACACACTCATCCACACAGTGATACACACGGGGGCACGGGAACGGTTCAGCTTCGGGTGGCCACGGCCGGAGCTTGCTGCTGGTCGCTGGACTGCAGTTGTCTTCCCAGGTACTCCCTGTGAAAGAAAGGGCAATCAATTACAACTCAGCACTCCAAACCCACTTATTGCTGATTTATAGGTATTTCCGTCCACCTGATGGCATTCAGAACACCTTGAAAAGGAAAAGTTTGACATTTTGGAAAACCTATTGGCGTTGTTGGGAAGAGTAACTTACTATAGCTTGTTTAAGTGGGACAAAAACAAGTTGTTTTTTTCTGGGGGTTTTGTGCAAAACAATGGAGTATTTTCATCATCCATTAATCTTTTCTTGACTAATCGGTCTATATAAGGATGTCATGCCTGTCACAATTAACCCGAGGCCAAGGTGACTTCTCCAGATTGTTTTGTTGCGTCTGACCGACAGCCCAGAATGATGTTCAGTCTACAATTACAAGTTTTGGCTCATCAAAATAGTTGCCGCTTAGTTTTCTGCCAATTGACCAATGGATTAAGTGATTGGAGACATTTTGATTTCAACAGCATTTAAAACACTATTTGGTGATTACAAAATGTGATTAACGATTTGAAATGGCTGATATAATATAAACAATATCTTTTGGGGCGGATGTTTAACCTTATAGATTAAAATGCGCTCAATTTGGACCATATTCTGACTAGTTTTCTTACTTTTACAGACAGACATACGGTGGCATCTGTTTCGTTAATGAAATGTGTTTCAGATCCCATCCAACTGATAAATGAAAGGAAGTCGGTTCTTTAATATCCTTTAATGTCATCATAAGTGCCCTTTTTAAACTGACCTTTTCATATTTTGAGAATGTGAGCTTCTGACCCAGACATGGTGTACATGTTGAAATATACTCCCAGTACTGACAGGTCCCACTTCTCCTACAGGTTTCTTCTTGGCAGTAACATTTATGTGATATATGATACGACAACATGGCACTCACGTTGCTGCTAACCAAAATATTAATTGTCTCTCATAAATCGGCAGATTGACAAAGGCTAGCAGGCAAATCAGAAGATGGAAATGATGTTCTTTATATCATGCTCCTTAAAAGCTCAGATCAGTGTTCTGATAAACATCATTGCACTACATATTTCAGCACATTGGTTGGTTTTCTTTATCCGACCGTTCATACTGATATTTTAAAAGGCTGTTGAGACAGCAGCACAATGGCCTCTCTGATTTTATCTTATTTATTGCTTATTGTAAATGTGTATATATGTATAATGAGAGCTATGTGTGATTTAGGATGTGTCGTGATTTATTAGATTATCGTCATAAAAATGACTTGACTGCTGTTTTTTTCCACCCATTTTCTGATTATAAAACTAACACGTCGAGCACATTTTGCTCATTTATTAAAGAAGCTGCCACAATTATAATGTTAAAATATGAAAAGCAAAGAAAGCTATCTGTAGAATAAGGCACATTGATTACTGGAGATTAACAGTACATTTTGTTGAGTAATAATTTCGGTAAAACGAGGACCGAAGGGAAGAATAACGTTTTAAAAGTCTGAACAAATTCTCCTACAATATCCTCCCTCCCTCTGTGGCTTTGTAATGGAGTGAACTGGACCAGACATCTGGGCGTCCCCATTAGCCAGGCCGGTGAATGAAAAGCCATCTAATAATATGGATGATGCGATTTCCATGAAAACCGTGGACTTGTGTTTCTGTCTGGGCTCTGAGGGCCGAGTGACTCAACAGCTGATGGACTAAAACCGGCAAAATCCACAATTATATTCCATCACATCTTCCATATAGTTCCGCAAAACTTGTAAAAGCAGAGCGAAAGGCAAAATTACAAAACTGTAGTTTCTAACCCTGAAGTCACACTTTCATCTGTGCTGTTGTCATGGCAGCAGGGCCTTCAGAAAGTAGGGACGAGAAGATCTTCTCACGGAAACAACATCAACAAACCCACTCACAGTGGGCCGCTTTGAAAACATCTTCCATTTGTGGGTGAATGACACCTCACCTTTTCCAAAATATATATATATATATTTTTTAAGGCTATGATCGTCTACAAAAACAAAAGTAGGGAAAGTCCCTCTATATCCAGGGACTCACATGAGGTCAGGAAAGTCCCTCTATATCCATGGACTCACATGAGGTCAGGAAAGTCCCTCCGCATACAGGTCGCACGATATCCATGAGTGGTCTCACCCTATATATAGGAGGGGTCTCGCTGTGGCAATCCTGGGGCACCACCACCAGGTGGTGCTCTACTAACCCTGGTTACGGCCAGGCTGTGTTTTCTTTCCAAACAGGCAGATGCTGAACAGCCGGGTGGAGCGCTCACTCATCGAGATACGTACCCTACCTACGCCCTGGATACGGACTCTGTGTTTCCGACCTCCCGCCACGAGACCCGTCCCGAGCCACGCCGTGAGACCCGTCACGGACCACGTCACGAGACCCTGCACGGACCCCATCACGAGTTTCCGGGAGTGATCGCTCCGGTCCGGGTTCACCTAGTGAAGGGTTTCGGGATGAGGCTCGTGCTTCTCGTGGGGTGGTCCGTGCGGGGGTCGTGGGGTGGTCCGTGCAGGGTCTCGTGATGGGGTCCGTGCAGGGTCTAAGCCTATAGCAGAAATTATCTCTGACGGAAACACGTGGTGAGTTGCCCTCGTGAATCGTGAGGGGTTGTCTCACTTTCCCTCTGAAAAAAGCTTCCAGAATCAAAGGTCAGAGCCAGCCCTAACTATAAGCGCTATCAGATATGAAAGTCTTAAGTCTACTCTTAAATGAGGTGACCGTGTCTGCCCCCCGGACTGAACCACAAGTAGCCCTGCATTCAGTGAGCGCTGCTCTCTAATGGGGTAATATGGTACTAGCGCCTTAAGATATGATGGTGCATCAGCAATTAAGGCTTTGTAGGTGAGGAGAAAGATTTTAAATGTGATTAAAATGTGATTAAATGTGATCCGCTTTATTGGCCATGAGTGTTTACACACACATGGAATTTAACTCTGGTTACACATAGCTCTCGTTGTACATTATATACACATTTATAATAAACAAGATAAACATAAAAAGACTTTAAAGACAACAGTAGTCCAAGTAGTGCAGATGGAGGAGTCTGATAATTGGTTGATCATCTGACGGCCAGTGGAAAGAAGCTGTTCCTGTGTCTGGTAGTTTTGGCGTACAGTGCTCTCTAGCGCCCCCAGAGGGGAGGAGGTGGATCAGCTTGTGTCCAGGGTGTGAGGGGTCTGCAGGGGTCTTTCCAGCCCGCTTCCTGACTCTGGAGGTGTACAAGTCCAGGATGGAGGCAGGCTGGAACCAATAGTTCTCTCTGCAGACCTGACTATCCGCTGTAGGGATACAGTAATCCATTCTTGAAGTAACAAATATGTGAATACATTTTTCTGTATCGCTTTGAAACACAATGTGCCTGATTTTTGAAATGTTACGTAGGTGAAAAAAAGGCAGTCCTAGAGATTTGTTTTATGTGAGAGTTAAAGGACAAGTCCTGATCAAAGATAACTCTTCTTTACAGTGGTGGTGGATGTCAGGACTGAACGCTGAAAGGACTCAGCGACCGGGCGATGGCAACAATCATCCACGCTGCACAGAGACACTCCGAAGAGCCAAGATCCAGCACCCAACTGGAGGAAGAGAGCCCTGTTTGCTCCCCAGTGTGTGTTCAAAGCTAAGAAAAGGAGAGTGGAGCAGCCCGAGCTCCCAGATGTTACTGGAGATGAAGGACTCTCTGACAGTGAAATTGACACTTACATCTGCACTCCTTGAAGTTGAAGAGTTTGCTCGGACACATACGCTGTTTTTTGAATGACAAATCATTATCCGCTATCCCTCAACACTGGATTCAGACATTTAATTTCCATGAGATTTGGTTTGTGATAAGAGATGCTACAGTCTTTTGTTATATACAAACAGATGATGTTTTTGCTTTGTTTTGCTGCTTGTACTATCAAATGTGTTGAATGAAATGTATGTTTTTGGATCAGTTAAAAATTAACAATTAACAAACTGTAAAATGCTTTTCTTTTAAAGGGTTAATGGTAATAACAACGGTGCTAATACAATGTTTTCTTTTGCATATCGTCCACATTACTTCCCCGATATGAAAGCATTTATCTGGTTTAAATTTTGTGATTTTGGGGTCATTTCGGAATCAGAATCAGAACCATTTATTGCCATGTTTGTTTTCACATTCAAGGAATTTAACATTAAAGCACCACCACTAACGTCGGGTGATTTTTTTGAAAATCCCACAGACACGTTGAAACAACCAGGGATTGGAGCAGAGAGACACGCCCACCTTCAATAACGGCAGTGAGCAGCATGAAGCTACATACACAATGTAGCATTTTCTCCCTGGGCCTTCTGTGACGTCTGATATCGTATAAAAAAATACGCGCATGACGGGATGCTGCGTCATTAACGGACAATGCATGTAGTCCACATCAACAAGAAGCGCATTGCTCCAACACCGAGCCAGCGTAGTGCGCTAACAGCAAGCTAGCACCGTTCCCACAATCATTTTTTGAGCTCAACACTGAAAAGACTAAAGATCTGATTGGTTGAACACTGTCAATCACGACAACGTCCCCATGTACTTCAATCTGCAAAGGCCAGCTTGAAGCCGCCCTGCTTCCATAGAGACATAGAGGTGAAATCTGATTGGATAAAAGCTCTCCTTAAAACAAGCAGAGCAACCGACGAAGCTGTGAGAATGAGAAAATAAGCATGTAGTGTATTTGTGAAAAACAATTCAATTATAAAATAGCTATAACTTTGTGATTCTGTTTAGGCCAGCAGAGAAGATTTAGCTGGCCCTGACGGCCCACCACTAATTTATTGTGGAAAATAATCTGAAAGTGTGTTTCACTGTTCATTTTAATTCAAATGTCAATCATAGTTTTAGAAGCAGCACCATTCAATTCTCAAAAACATAATCACCACATGTGTAGTATTCACTTAGTCGAGTGAATTTTGTCTTTTTAAGCCAACAAGGACAATATTATGTCATATGCCATTTAAGCTGCTTTAGTTGGCCCGCGTTTGCTGCTCGGAGACATTTTTAATTTCCTCATTTATTTTAAGAGTTTGAGACATGCAAGACATTTTTTCAAATGTGTTTTATACTTGCAGGATCTCACCACAACTATCTCATTCTCTTTTCAATCCATTTGTGCTTCCTGCTTAACTTTGCAGGAACAATATCTCTGCTCCTGTGACCAATCACAGACCTTTATTTTAAATTTGACTAATTTCTTTGGTAAACAGCACGTCCACAGTGAGGTCTGTTGCTGTTCTCCGGTTAACAGGTCCTTGTTGGTAAGATGATTATTTATTTATTTTAAGTTCAGGGTATTGAGGTGGAAGCAGACATTACATGATGTGCCCACTCACGGTAAGTTTGTGTAATTTGTGGATAACTCAGGACAAGAACACTAAACAATGAGACGATAGCTTCAGTGCAAGAATTAGTTTTTATTAATATGATTAATTGTTGACCCAATTAGCAGAGAAACAAGGCATGACGAAAGACAGGAAGAGACACGTTGGAATCAGATCTTGTTGAAAGCCGCTACGTCAACACTCTGGATCTGAAACGGAGCAAAAAGGAAACACTTTAGTTCACTTGCTGTGTGAACTCCGAGCCTTCAGCTTCTGAGCCAGCCTCTTCTTCATCACGGCAATGTGCCGACGGGGCAGGAAAAGCACATCCACTGACGTGCAGCTGCCCGTTTTTTATTGTAATACTAGGAAAAATAAAACCCAGCCAATACAAAATATTTTGTTTATTAATTGTTTTGGACAGATGTGTTTTTAAATGACAGCTTTCTGTTTCTTTTGGGCTCGGTTGGTAGGTGAAGAATGACAGGGAAATCCATCGCCATTGAAAAAGATCGGAAAGCAAAGAATATCAAAATAATTTAAATGCTTGTGATATTTTAAACAAGTGCTTCAATGCCAATGCTTCCCTGTTCAGGTTTATCTTCATGATAGTTATAATAAACTGGCAACTGCAAGCGTCAGTGACAGCACATTGCTGCCCTCATGTGGTCAAAAGGAGTGCTGGGTTTAGTTTATCTTTCAGGATATTCAACTTGGTCAGGTGTCTCAATATTGACCAAAAACAATAAAAAGCAGGTTCACGCAGAAACTTTGTGTTTGTGAGTTTAATTTTAGAAGAATTTTTATGATTCTGATTTGAGCTAAATTGAAAAAAAATATTAACCACAGTTTATTTTTTTTTACCTTTGTGAAAACACTTGAATACTTACATAGTCTTCAAACTTGGTGATTTCTTCCTCCAACATGTCTGTTCCCACCTTGTCGTCCTCCACCACGCATGCGATCTGGAGCTTCTTGATGCCGTAACCCACAGGGACCAGTTTGGACGTGCCCCATAACAGACCGTCAGCCGCCACCGAGCGAACACACTCCTCCAGCTTCACCATGTCGGTTTCATCGTCCCACTAGAAGAGGCAGGGGAGGAGATCAAACACAAGGTAAAAGGGGTGCAAGCATCAGTTTTTTCACAAATTTGTGTTGTCCTATCTTCCTGTAAATTGTTTTTGGGATTGTGTCAACGTACATTGAGAGCATTTTATAACGGAGTCAGATGATCTGTATGTGTCCACATTCTGAAACATATGCCTTTTATACATCATGGTTTTCATAGTTTTAAGGTCCTGTAGGAGACATTGAAAGTTGAATATCAGTGACTTACAGGCTTGACATCCAATAAGATGGAAGACTTGGCGATGAGGCCAGGCTTCTTGGCCTTCTTCTCTGCGTACTCTTTCAACCTCTGCTCTTTGAGTTGCTCTGCCTCTTCATCATCATCATCACTACCGAACAAGTCAATATCATCATCATCATCATCATCATCCTCCTCTTCTTCTTCTTTTTCTTTAACTGGGGCGCTGGTCTTCTGCTGGACAGTCGTGCCCTGAACAGAATGCAAATGTTCACGTGCTCCACAGTGACTTACAGGAGGAGAAATCAAACTGAAGCACAAGATGACTGACTTGGTAAAGCAGTCTGCATAAACTCACATTAGTGTAGGGTACCGCAGGAGTGGTAGCCGGGGTTACCGCTGCAGGAGGTTTCTCCAGGACTGACACTCGACAATCCAGTTTGGAAAGAGCAGCCCTCAAGTCCTCCACCACTATAGAAACAGCACATAGACAGTTAACAGAGTCTCACCTGAAGAAATACACCAGGAGAGACACAGTAGAGTGGTATGAATAAAACACACACACTCACACACGCACGCACGCACACACGCCGATGAAAGAACTGGTGCTGAAACATTAATTTATCAAAAGGACAATGATTTGACCAGCCTCCTACGAGGACATTGTGTATGGCATACTATGACATAAACTATAGAAATATAAAAGAGGGGGGAACAAGATGGCGCCGTAGCGTGAACAGCACCGTAAGCCAGCTCCAGTGGCATTTATCAGAGTTTATATATTAGTCTGTCATGTCTGGAAAGTACAAGTACGGAACTTTGTAGGGGAGGTACTCTAACATGAGTCTAGATCATTATTTTCGGCAAGATTCAGAAAGCATGAAAAAAGCATCGAAGAAAACGGTGAAGACCACTCCTGAGGGAACTGATGTCAGCGGTGAACTAGCGGTTGCTAGCCCAGGGACGGAGCCGAATATTATTCAAGCTTTGGACAACATCACTGACAAGCTCACTAAGGTGATCGACACAAAGGTTTCCACAGTCTTAGAGGCCATTAAAGAACAGACAGCACAGCTGCAAGCAATTGCAGCACGCGTAGGAGAGGCTGAAAAACGAATTTCTGATGTCGAGGACACAACTATAGCCTCAGAAGCTAGGATAGCGTCCCTTGAAAAGCAAGTGCGCGACATGTTTGAGCACATCGATGATCTTGACAACCGAGGTCGTAGATGCAATGTGCGTGTGGTTGGCATACCAGAAGGCTCCGAAGGGACAAATCCAGTGGAATTTTTAGAAAAGTGGATTCCAGAGCACCTCCAGATGACTGTGAAAGATGGTCGTTTAAAGCTTGACAGGGCTCACAGATCATTGGCACCGAAACCCAGTCAGAACCAGCGTCCAAGACCATTTATACTGAAATTTCACAACTTTCAAGACAAACAGCGAGTAATGGATGCGGCGCGGCGGCTCGGATCTCGAGATCAAGATGATGCTACAGCCAGAAAACCCAGAGTCTCCTTCTTCAATGACTACTCGGCAGAAGTGGTTCGGCGACGTAAGGCATTTGATGACACGAAGACCCGACTAAGGAAAATGAACGTGATTTATGCACTGCTCTATCCAGCTACTTTAAGGGTGACAGTCGATGGTAAGCAGAAGAAATTTGACTCTCCGAAAGACGCCGCATTACTCGCACAGTCATTAGAAGAAGGACGCAAAAGTGTGCCAGACTGAAGACTGGACTCGGACACTGATTTTATGCGGTATGTGTATACCTCCTGTTTGAGTTTGTCTATACATAGACTTTATATTCTACTTGACAAGTATAACCACTGTGAGTAGGCTGATGTGTTGTTGTTGTTCTTTTTTGATGATGGTGATGGTGGTGAGGGATGAAGATTGGGTGGCAAGCTCTTTAGTCTTGCTGTGGGCGATGTTTGGAACTCCCTGCAGGTTAGGTAGCAGGGACAACCCCCTTGAAAATGTAAGTTTAATTTGTTTGTTTTTGTATAGTAGTTCTTGTTCGCATTACTTGTTTTGTTTTTCTTCCCTTGGCTCAATGACTGCACATGTTGTATTAAGTGTTTTCGGATTCATGTTCTCAGCATGCTCTCTCTACATAACGGATAAAGTCGGCCTGTATGGCGAGTAATAGGTTACGCCTATGTACATGGAATATAAAAGGGGTTCATAGTCCTATTAAAAGAAGAAAAGTACTACGTTTTTAGAAAAAAGGGCATATTGATATTGCTCTCCTCCAAGAAACGCACTTGGATGATGAAGAGCATCTCAAATTGCAGAAGGAAGGTTTTAATCAGGTGTTTTTTTCCTCATTCACCTCAAGAAGTAGAGGAGTGGCTATATTAGTGAGAAGAAACTTGCAGATTTCATTACTGGACTGTATTAAAGATAAGAGTGGCCGATATGTTATTGTAAAGGGCATCTTGCAAGGTACAGTTATATCTATACTGAATGTGTACTACCCTCCTGCTCACCCTTCTGACTTTATAACTAAGGTTTTCTTGGACTTTTCTGAGATTCAGTCAGATATTGCCATTGTAGGTGGAGATTTTAACTGCATACTAAACCCACTTATTGATAAATTACCTTCTAAAGATATGTCTCTTTCACCACAGGCTAAGGCACTCCGTTCTATTTGTGAGGACTTAGGATTTGTTGATGTTTGGAGAACCATTCACACTTCTGATAAAGCGTATACTTTCTTTTCTGCACCTCATGGTTCTCACAGTAGGATTGACTACTTTTTCTTATCAGGTCTTGCAATGCACAGAGTTTTGTCTTGCTCTATTGGTAGTATTTTGATTTCTGATCATGCCAAGGTGATTTTGGACCTCTCCATCAAGGGTGTAAATAGTGGAGTGAAGTTCTGGAGACTGAACACATCCATCTTGAAGGATCATACATTTGTTACTCATTTTACCACTGAATTTCAGTACTTTATTTCCATTAACGCTCGGTCCACAGACAACCCGGCCTTACTATGGGAAACTGCTAAAGCATATTCTAGGGGGCTGATTATTTCCTTTTCAGCAAGTAAAAAGAGGCAAAAAAGAGAAAAGCAGAATCTGTTAATGGCTGAACTTAAAGCTAAAGAGAATGCTTATGTTGTGTCCCCATCTCCCACTATCCAGACAGAAATATCCGCAATTAGTAACTTTAGACAACCTTTTAACACAAGATGAGGAAATAAAAGTCAGATTTATTAGACAAAAATGTTATGAACATGGGGATAAACCTGGGAAATACCTAGCATATCTCACAAAAAAAAGAGCAGTCACAAACCATTGCAGCCCTTTGTGATGCTCAAGGCAGCCGTATATATGATAATAAGCTTATAAATGACACCTTTAAGATATTTTATCATAATCTCTATAGTTCTGAGCAGCCGAGTGATGCGTCTGTTCTGATGGATAAGTTCTTTGACCAGCTAAACTTGCCCACTATACCATCGGAACATTAACTTGCTCTTAATTCACCCATTTCCAGGGAAGAGGTGATTAACGCCATAGGAACTCTTCAGAATGGGAAGGCTGCTGGACCAGATGGGTTCAGCAGTGAATTTTATAAAGAGTTTTCAGGCGTATTAGCAGACCCTTTAGTCAGCATGTTTAATAATGCTTTCTCAAATAAAGAGTTACCCCCGACCTTGAAAGAAGCAAATATCTCACTCATACTGAAAAAGGGGAAATGTCCAGAGTCATGCGCCTCTTATAGGCCCATATCCCTTCTAAATGTGGACTGGAAGATCTTGGCAAAAATTTTGGCTATACGCCTTGAAGGTCTCCTACCTAAAATTATAAAAGAGGATCAAACTGGTTTCATAAAGGGGAGAAACTCTTATAACAATGTTAGGCGTCTTCTCAATATCATTCAGGTCTTCCAGCGTAGACAAGTTGATGGTTTAGTGCTTTCTCTGGACGCAGAGAAGGCCTTTGACCGAGTTGAATGGTCATATTTATTTTACTGCTTGGATAAATTTGGTTTAGGGGATAATTTTATTAGATGGGTCGAGGTCTTGTACGACAATCCTCAAGCAGCCATTCTTGCTAATGGACTGAGGTCTGACGGTTTCCCTGTGCATAGAGGAACAAGGCAGGGCTGCCCATTGTCCCCCCTTTTGTTTGCCATGGTTATTGAACCATTGGCGGAGGCCATAAGGACGATGCCCTCCATCCAGGGCTTACAAATAGGCAATGTACATCATAAGATAAGCCTCTATGCCGACGATGTCTTAATTTATATTTCAAGTCCAGAAACATCAATACCTGTGTTACTTGATGTTGTTGGTTTGTTTAGCAAGTTTTCTGGATATAAAATTAATTTGACAAAATCAGAGGCCATGCCGCTAGGAAGTCTAAGATCAATACCTACAACACTGCCTTTTTTCCCCTTTAAGTGGTCCCCAGGGGGCTTTATCTATTTAGGTATATTCATAACCCCTACATTTGAGCAAATGTATAAGGCTAACTTTGTCCCATTATTTGAGAAGGTGAGGCTGGATTTGGAGCGTTGGAACTCTTTGCCAGTTTCGTGGCTAGGTCGTATAGCTCTTATTAAGATGAACATATTGCCTAGATTGCTTTACCCAATCCAAATGATCCCAGTTTTATTTTCAAATGGAGTCTTGAAAAAACTATATGGTTGGCTTAGTGCATTTATATGGAGCAAACGTAGACCAAAGCTAAAGATGACTACCTTACAACTGCCAAGCTCTGAAGGTGGATTAGATTTACCAAATTTGAGAAAGTACCAGCTTTGTGCTCATTTGCGATGTATATATGATTGGATCGTAAATGAGACAGCCTCTGTCTGGCTGGATGTGGAAACCTCCCTATCAAAATACCCACTGAGGAACCTGTTGTTTGTTAAGAGCTTTAAAACTGTTAAGTCATGCTGTGACAATATTGTTACTCTCAACACAATTAAGGCTTGGCGACTAACACGTAGACTTGAGGGGAGGTCAAAATTAACATCAGTTTTCACCCCTATTTTAAACAACCCCGATTTCCAACCAGGACTTCTTGATGCTGGCTTCAGACAGTGGCAGGATTGTGGCATTTGTGTGTTGAAAGACCTGATTTCTGATAATACATTAATGCCATTTAGCCAAGTGGTTGAGAAATATAATATCCCCAGACAGAGCTTCTTTTGTTATTTACAGATAAGGCATTATATATTGCTCAGTACAACCCTA
Source organism: Cottus gobio (assembly GCA_023566465.1). Taxonomy (NCBI): domain Eukaryota; kingdom Metazoa; phylum Chordata; class Actinopteri; order Perciformes; family Cottidae; genus Cottus; species Cottus gobio. The sequence continues at coordinate 22,290,395 of CM042217.1, read as the reverse complement.
CTTGATAACCCTGGTGCATCCCATCTTGAGAAAGCACTGTTTGCAACACCTTGTAGATTGTCTGTCAGTCTACTATATGGAGCTATGCGTACTCTGTCAACTGTGGCTTTGCAAGAGCTTAAAGAAAAGTGGGAGAAATTTGACAGAAATTGAAAAGATACTTGGGCAAAACTTACAGATGGATCCAATGTCTCTTATTCTAGGTCTACCTGCTAGATATGTAGTGTTAAAAAACCAGAGGCTCTTCTGTATTCTTACATATGCAGCTAGGAAGAATATATTATTGCAGTGGATAAGCGATAGACAGCCAACTGTTAAGGGCTGGCATAATGTTTTGTTTGATTTAGTACCTCTGGAATACCTGACGTGTGATACATTCCAAATCTAAACAATTTTATAAAGTTTGGGAACCTTATCTGAATTATTTGGACCCCAACGTCTCTGACATTATGTTACAAGGATTTTCTGAAAGATCGTGAGAGAGAGTACTTTGCTGTGTATCTGTTTTCTTTCTTTATTCAGTCATTTTGATTGTATTGTATGTGTGTAGCTGAGCCAATGTTGTTGTATCTTTGTGTTGTGCTTTTGATGTGTGTGATAGTTTGAAGTATGGTTGTGTGTTAAAAAAATGAAAACCAATAAACATATTTGAAAAAAAAAAAGAAATATAAAAGAATCATAAGGTGTTATAGCTAGTACTAAATCTAATTAGTTCATCCTTGAGCGCAAGTGAATGTTAATGCCAAATGTAAAGAAATTTGCTCAATGCGTTCCTGAGAGATTGCAGTGACCTTGACTTGACCTCCAAAAACTGAATCAATTCATCCAAAGTCCGTTTGTGCCAAATTTAAAGAGTCCCTCGCAGCGTTCCTGAGAGATCGCGTTTACGAGAATAAGAATGGAAGGACAGACGGACTTACAACCCAGAACCATAACACCGGAGGGATTAAAGAAATAATAGTTTTATGCCATAAAAAGGCGTATAAACAGAATGAACAGAAAAGGCTTTAGAGAAACCAGCTAGAGTAAGCTAGATTTAAATCCTAGCCCCTCCTTTTAGCCCTCCCTCCATTGCTACTGAAAACCTCAGGTCTTGCGCCTATAATTGACGTGAACAGACAAACCCACCCGTGTGTAAGCTGTGGTTCTCCAGCTCCAGGCTCTTGATGCGACAGATGATCTCCCCGTGATCAGCCGCACTGCTGATGCTCTGCACAGTAAAGACACAAAAAGAAATAAATAAACACTGTTTCTTAAGAGTGACAAATGTTAGTCCTTTCATCACACGCGGGACTATTAAGAGCGCATATGTGAACAAGCTCACGCAGCACATGGTGTCCATCTCAGCAGAAATACAGGCGCTGTAGATGGAGCGCGACAGAAATATAAGTGATAGGAAGCAACGATTCCACACAAAAATATCACTTAAAAGATGACTAAAAGATCTCAAACTACAACTTGAGCTTGGGTTCGCTGACAAAGCGATTTGCAACAGAGGGGCTTCCAGGGACACACAAGGCGGCACTTACAAGCTGGGACATTTGGCTCAGGGAAGGTTGACCAGACCCTCTGTTACACAGTGTAGTCTTCAGCTGGGGGGGAGGAGGAGGATTTAAAGCATGAAAACGGGAGGGAAGGTACTAAAGTACACCACCTACTCACGTGAAGTGCTGTGAGGTGTAAAACAGAAAGCAACAAGCAACCAAGATGAACACTGTAGAGCTGAGAGGTTACGGAGAACGACGGCAACATCTCTATAGAGTAATGTTTGTATGTGCTTCAACTTTTAGATTTGAGTTAACTTGAATAACTATTACTTTGTCAGCTGCACAAATGTTCTTTTTTTTGTAACAATCACACGTTACACTAGATGGTATTTTATTGGCCACAAAGTGCCAATGTTCGGTGAACATGGAGTTGTGGCAGATTGAATCCTTTTTAGGGATGCACCGATACCGGTATTGGGGGTCGATACTGCGTTAAAATACTCGTATCGATTTCAATTGTCCATACCAAGAACCGATACCACTCAACAGTATTTCACTACAACAAACTGGTCGCGCTTTGATTTGTTGTCCTACCTGACTTCAACGTCTAGGGCAGGGGTCGGCAACCCGTGATCCAGAGCCGCATACGGCTCTTTCGTCGCTCTCTTGCGGCTCTTGCAGCAAGGTGTGTAGAGTAATGTGCGTTCACACCGAACACAACGCTAATTACTGCCGTTCCGCCGGTTTGAATCAAACTGTTGCTGGTCCGCCAGTAGTAGCGCTGGCAGCGGCCTCATTCAGACGCTGTTGTGCGGCTACGGATGATATTATTGTAGCCGAGTGTCTGTTGTGTGTCTATATTTGTAATTCTAATAAAATGAAAACACGCTCCAGGGTAACTTGAACCACTTTTTTTATCTCCTTCACACACGTATATCCCACTCCTTTTCCTTTCTGTTTCTCCCTCCACAATAAAAGCACCGGAAACATAACTTGGAACACAGCTTCCTATATAATTCCTCGATCCCTAATATTATCGCTTACATTATGAACCCGGACACGGGGCGTTTTATGGTCTGACATTAGAGGGACTTCCACAAGACGTTTAAAGCTTGGGATAGCCTTCTGTTAATTTTGTACTATAGGCTTGACATAATCTGCAGAGGATAAAATAAAATCTGCCTCCAAATTAATTGCACTTTCATGGAGACCAAATCTAAGAAGTATCGGTACTCGGTATCGGCAAGTACACAAATAAAAATACTCGTACTCGTATCGGTTTGTAAAAAGTGGTATTGTTGCATCCCTAATCCTTTTACAGCAAAAATACACAGACACGGTCTCACAGCCATGTGAACGTGAGGCGAGAGGCTGGGGCCGCAGGTTGTCCAGCCTGCGGCTACGCAAGATAAATTAAAAACAGATACACAAAACGTAGTAGTCACTATTCATGAAGGTGAGTGAGTCTTATCTTTACACACGTCCTGTTACCTCGGACATTTGAGAGCAATGTGCGATATAGGTCAAGTGGAAACTTGACATATTTGGAAAATGTGAGATAAGGGCTGATACAGCACATAACACATGAACTTACTCCTGCTAGAGATTTCTGGATGTTCTCCCTGGCTCGGGCAATGTCTTGCAGAATGGTGTTTGCCCCGACATCCTGAAAGAGAATGAATAGAAGTCAACTTTGATTCATCCTTTACTTCATTAAAAACTACATGAAATGAGTCAATTTAGCCATATTATTTCAATTCAGTGTTGATATCGAAACTGAATATTGTAAAGGTTCCAATACCCAGGCTCCGTACTGATGCCCGGGGACCATCTGGTATTTATCCTTTAATACAAATCTAAAAGGTTATGCCCTCAACGTTGGACCAAAATAATGAAATAAAAAAATAAACATAACATAATGATGACATGCTTATCAAAGGGTTGGAGCAATCTTGCTTCTTCGGATGGGAGAGAAAAAGCAGGAGATAACCAGAAGCGGTGAGGCAGCGTGGGTACCTGCGCTGGCGGGGAGGAGCCGTCCGAGCGCTCGTAGAAGCGCCTCTCTGCCTCGTCATAGCGAGGTTTGTCAAACCAGATCTTCTCCTGGGTCAAGAAGTCCACAGAACTCATGTTGCTACAGAGGAGAGAGCAAGAGGGGACAAGAGAGGCATGGATGAGCAGGACAGAGGTTTATTATCATCACTACTAATAATAATGTGTATTATAATTAAAATCACCGGGTGTGTGCTCAAAATTCCCAATAATTTAATAGCTGTTAAATATGTAATTGTTATATAAAATGTCATATTCTATGTATTCTTCTATCTGCACATCCCGCAAACAAAGCACCCAAACACAACTACACAAAAAGAAACTTTAGATGACGTGAAGTTGGCAAAACAACAATGGTTCATACGGAAAGATTTCACACGGACAAAAAGGAATAAAAGGATGAATGAACCAAGACGAAGGAAATAACAAAAAGGAAACAGAAAAACGTTGACGCATTCACAAAATAAAATAAAAAAGGAAACCCATGAGGACATAAAGCAAACAATGAAAGATTTTTTTTTAAACATCTGGAGAGACTCCATTCTCCCGCTTTGGTCATACTTGTCCCTCAGTGGGGCGGTGGAGGCCGCTGACGCTGCTTCTGGCCTCCGGCCCTTCTTCCCCACCACAGCTTCACTCTCATTGCAACCATGGAAACGGCTCTCTGCAGCATCATACCGCCACTTGTCCAGCCACACCGGCTCGCTGTCTGGGTGAATGAAGTAGCAGATGCCGGCCCCCGAGACGTCGGCCTTCTCTGGGACCTCCGATGGCTCCTCCTCCTCCTCCTGAATAGGAAGCAGAGCGTGGAAGACTTCTGCTTTGCCCTGTGGGACCACCCATTTCTCCTCTGCCCCCAGTTCCTCATCTTCCTCCTCCTCCTCCTCCTCTTCAACAAGGCTTTGAGGGTGGTCGGCACTTCTGCAAGTGGAGGTGCAGCTGGATCGTTTGGAGGAATTGTTACCGTACAGATTCTGGTAGAAGGCGGCTTCGGCGCGGTCGTACAGCGGTTTCTCCAGCCACACGTCTCTGAGCAGCTCCACTGGGATGCGGGGCAGTCCGTTGATCGACTGACGATTGGTCGGCGAAACGGATGCTTGTTGGACGACGGGAGTTGCAGGTGTCGGGGCGAGAGACTGGTATCCTTCATCAGGGGATCTGGATGCAATGGTGGGGTTAGGCGGGGATGGGAGGTCGAGAGAGTTCGGAGCAGGCGGCTGCACAGACTCTGCCTGGTCAAAGGTCGTCTTGGTTTGGACAACATGGCGGCAGGCCGATCCCGAGGGAGACGGAGCCACGGCAGATTGAGAGTTTTTACCTGGGGCTGGAGGTGACCGGTTTGACTTGGTGGGCACTTTGGAGGAGCTCGTCAACCAGCACTGGTAGAGGCTCTCGGCGCGCTCGTAGACGCTGTGCTCAAACCAAACATTAGCACACTCAGACTGCAGGCCGATCAGCTCGGGGCGGAGGTTGGGTGGTGGGTGGCCAGTCCGTTTGTCTGGCTTCTCTTCGGTCTTGGAGTTTGTGTCAACCTTCCCATCAGGGTGACTCCCGGCATTGGATGAGCGTTTCTTGCGGCGACGGCTTTTTCCGCTGCGCTTTCCATCGCCGTTCAAGCTGCCGCTCTCCGGGGACGAGGACGCAGTCTCTCCATTTCTTTGACCGCACTCCGGCTTGTTCCTACACTCCAGCGCTGCCTTTGCAGGTCGGTCCAGCTGACAATGAGTGGGAGGCTGATCAAGCTCCGACTGATCCAGCGCAGAGCACTGGGGCGTCTTCTTAGACATCATCTTTGATCCGTTGCAGGGGAAATAAAGAGAATAACAAGTACAGACTTTTGTGTTAGTTAGAGAGACGCAGGAAAACACAAAGGGATTAATTTAATAGACTCAGCGCTACAAATTACATCAGCACCAAAACAATGTATTCTTCATAGAGCTATACAAAACAGAGTCTACAAATCAGTCCCAGAAAGAAGCAAGGGGCATGCAGGAAACTAGAAGAAACCCATGCAGAGGAACTAAAAATATCTTGTGAATGGAATCAACGCGTTTGTGATTTGTCAAGATCCATTATCATCCACAAAGTCACGCACAGCAAACACTAAATACGTTCTAACAAAACTCAGAGCGCTATGCTCGCATGGTATAAACTTAACATAATTAAGGGAAAATGACCAGTGCTGTTGTGCTTTGGAGTCTAAATGCCAGTCGGATGTGACGTTGGCCACGTGTAGACAAAAATACAAAATGATAGTCTGAGTTTTTGTTTTTCCTGCCACACAATCATTTCTTAAAACACACAAGTAATTTACTTTTATAAATAGATTACTATAAAAACCCAACATTACTTATCAAGACATGACTTGGGACGATCACATTCAAGTACATGTGAAACATGAATTGCTACTGAGAAAAAAAAAAAGGAGACAATGCTATTAAGCTATATTTTACCAGACGGGAAATTGTATTTATCACTTTGTTTTAAGCTTATTCTATGTGCTCTTAAGTGATATGGTAGCTTTCTGCAGAGCAATTATCACACTAGTCCCTGCATCATATGCTTATCTTACAAGGGTATTTACCAAATGTATATTCAGTGGATGTCCCTGTATAGTAATGCAGAATCATCTTTATCTGACAACCAGGGGACACTAGTTCATCTGATTACTCACGATAATGAGCTGCAGTCCGAGTACTTTAAATCAACATTCACAAACTAACAAAGGTCACATGACTAAACACTTATTTTAGAGCCATTTCTTCCTGTGGTAAATTGCTCTTAGTAAAAAGGCACACGGCTTGACAAATCTTGACACAGTGACAGGAGCGCATGCAAAAAATATGAAATATTAACGAGGAATTGAGTTTGAAAGAAAATAATAAATCCCACTCCACTGATAGATCTGTGCAAAACACACAACATGTCCATGCAAGCAAACTAATGATTTAAGTAGGTACTGACGTTTTACCATGCAGTTTCTTTATTACGATACATTCTTCTGTTACAATATAGGAAATGCATTCCCTTAATGTTTCAACATGTGGATGTAGTAATATTGATTAACACTTATGTCACCACACACACACACACACACACACACACACACACACACACACACACACACACACACACACACACACACACACACACACACACACACACACACACACACACACACACACACACACACACACACACACACACACACACACACACACACACACACACACACACACACACACACACACACACACACACACACACACACACACACACACACACACACACACACACACACACACACACACACACACACACACACACACACACACACACACACACACACACACACACACACACACACACACACACACACACACACACACACACACACACACACACACACACACACACACACACACTTAATAGAAAATCTTATCCAAGCTCTCAACTCACCTTCCTGTGTAAAGGTGTTGAGCTTGAACTAGTATTCAACGTCAAATGCTGAACGCGTTCTTTTCATCCAGTTAGAAGCAAGCAATAGAAAAATGAATTTAACAATCACCACCTTGCATAACTATGGATACAACAAAACTCAAACCAGGGAAATGCCAGTGTTATCAGCAATACTCACTTGTCAAATTCTGAATGCAAGATGAGGGGAAAGAAGCTACGTGTTAAAATATTTCTTTAAATATATAACTCAACATGAAACTCTGCCTTCTCGACAATTTCAAATGGTGACCCCTTTAGTCTCAGATAATGATGAATATGGAAAATATGTGCACTATTACTCGCTACAATCGAAGACTAATCTTAAGCAATAACTTCAAGCAACAATTTGGATGCCTGCCAAAGCTTCACTCGCCCTTCATACTACTTCTCTACTCCATATGTGGCACTCTGCTCCATTTGATTATACTGAGATCTTAAAAATAAAAAAAGGGAAACACATATACACTCTCGTCTTAATAATTCATTTCCTATAATAGCTGGTCGATATAGTTTTTGGCATACGTCCCTGGAACAGTGGGTTTTCTTTAAGCAGCATTCGGTGCTCTGTCGAGTGTCTAGCAGCAGGACGGTGTACGTGGGAATTACTCAAAATAAACTAGCGTGCCTGTGTTAACCTAAATGAAAGGAGCGTGTCCCACAGTGCACCGATGTCGCTCAGCGGCGCGTTTTATATAGTTTATTGATGACAATGGAGCTCCATGGCACAGATCAGGCTTTGGCCAAACAGACAATACGTTAACAGAACAGGGGGATGATATTTAATACAGGTAAATATTACAAGCCAGAGCTTTACACTTTAAATGTTCACGTCAGTGCACAACCCGCTATTGTAATGATTTTAAGGGAAGTCAACTCAAATAACCTCTGCCAAGTGGCTGAAGATCTCAAAATAGCATTTACTTTTACTCACAATGTTTTAACCATTGACGCATGTGGGGCAGTTCACCTGCTTTACAGTGGGCCTCACTGGGTCACGAGGTCAGGTGCTGTGCAAACACCCGGGAAGGGTGGGGCTCAGTGATTTGCTCAAGGGCACTTCAGCAAGGCACATTCTTGATTAACAATTGATGCAACGTTACAGTCTTATGTAAATGTCCTCGAGTTTAAACACAATACCCACAGCCTCTTCACGGGACTAAACCATCATCAAGTCAACATCTAAAAAAACAGCTTATATTCATAGATTAAAAAAAGGTCCTGCTTAGAATAAAATACTGCACACCTGACAACAACCAAACACTTTCACTATTGATCAGTACGGTCGGTATTTCATCAGGAAGAGCCTGTCGTGCGAGATGTTTTCCCGAGCTGGCATGTCGTGCGAGCTGGCATCACCCAGAGGTGCGCCCTGCTAACCTCCGCGGTAACGTGAGCTAGCCTTCTCCTATCCCGTGGGAGGTCCTAGCTACGATGCAACGCTGTCGTTCAAGAGGGCGCCGAGCAAAACGCCTTAAAATGCGGCACCAAAGCCCGACTGTCCCCATTACCGTGTGTGTGTAAAGCGTCAGCGTGGGACAGCGGCCACTGAAGCCGGCGTCCCGCCGCCGTGACGGCGTCAGCGCTAGCAAGCTGCCCGGTCGGCTAGCCGCTTGCTAGCCTCCTCGGCTAACACGCGCAGAGTCCCCGCTGACTGAAAACCCGCCGAATATTCATCCATTTGCCCAAAATGTCTCATAAATGGGTCCCAGCGTTGATCCCCAGACTTAAATCCCCGATGTCAGTCAGCGTTAACGTTACTTACTGCTGTGTTTTTGAGTCTCGTCTGTGTGGGACCAGGCCGGCGGGTAAGACGCGTGTTTCTGCAGCCAGTGAGTGATAACGGGAAGGAGGAGGAGGCAAGGAGCAGAAGATTGGGTGATCTTAGCGGGTGGGGGAGGGGGGGAGTTATGAATCATTACCGTTTCCTGATCCCCTATGACAAAACCCATGCATTGTTGACACTCAATGATCAGAACAATATTAACTATTATTATCACTTATACAGAGGATCATTCTAGGATCTAAATTTAGTTTAAAGGACCACTTTGTGAACTTTTGCTGAGCATTGTGTTTCTGTTTGTTTACCCACATCTTGAACCTGGGGCCTGTTGCACAAAAGTAGAATTAAGACATCCGGGATAAATGACTCAGCTGAGCTCAATGAAGCCAAAACATGTGCGTCCAGGCTTAATTGGTTGCACAAAGACCAAGCCAGGATGAGCAGACACGGATTCATTAAGCCAGGTGAAACCAATCCTGGATAGGTGCGCGCTCACGGCTCACTCAAATAGACCCCGCCACAGATCACAGATTAACTGATTTACCATGGCAACTAGAGCCGCGTACTTTTCCCCGTCGGAAGCACAAATCACAAAGCACAAATTTTTTGCAGTGTGACTCCATTAAATGTGTGTGTGTGTGTGTGTGTGTAGATTAAACATGAACGGGCCAAAACGGACATGGCAGCAGGTCAAAATCAAATACAACAACATCATCTAAAAATCATTTTTTATCCAAAATCATTGAAATTAATGATCACAAACGTTTAAATAATGACAGTCGTCTAGTTATGTGATAACAATGTATAGTGAGCAGTGAAATAACTATTGGTTTCCATTTGTGGTGACTGCTGACTGACATTAGGGATGAGATTAAATAGATCCTGGAATTTAGCCTGGTCTGGAGCAGGCTAGCTCCACAGAATAAATCTCCATGGTAATTTATACCATAACATATCCTCCTGCCCCCTATCCATCTTTAGTGCAACCGGATTACGGATCAATTGAGCCAGGATCACCAAGATATCCTGGCTTAATCCCTTATCCTAGTTTTGTGCAACAGGCCCCTGGTTAGACTTTAAGCCAGTTGTGAAAGAAAATAAATAGTTAAATAGTTAAAATACATACATATTAAGTTAAATTATATAATATAAATATATTATATATAGTGATTCATTAATGTGTATGTCACTTTAATGTTGCAGCTGGTAAAGGTGGAGCTACTTTCAATTTAATTTATATACTGATCAGTAGCTTAATCTAGAATACATTATAATTTATTGGAAACATTTTGTAGATCAATTACTTAATCCACTATCTAAAAGGTTCCAGATACATTCATCACACAGGTATGCTGTTTGAGGATGGCAAGACTAAACTAAACTCAGACTGAGACAGCGCACAAAGAGGGTTGGTTCACAGGACACTTTATGAAAAACCCATTGAACAACCTTGGAGTTATGCATCAGGACTATTTTTCTCAACATTGTGTTACACTCAAAGCCAGCAACTAGATTTTAACTACACCTGGGACACCTTCATTAATCATCAGCCAAAATGTTGGTTTACTGTGCGCTTCATTCGACTGAATTTACATACTATTTTTCATATAATTAAATACAGCCACACGTTTTACTTCCATTCTGCACTCCACATTACATGCACATAATCCAATCATAGCAAGTAAGGCATTACGTAAAAGGATTGGGAGTATAATTTGATTAATGACTGATAAAGCGTCTCTCCATTACTCTCCATCAGTGTTCACCGCTGTATTCAAACTCATAAGATAACAAAAAAAGAGACAAGTCCTGCATTGTCTTTGTGTTCCACGGTGATCTCGAGCTAAAAAGTCCGCTTTTTGTTGTAAGGCTTGAATTAAGTCCATTGAGTAGTTGTTAAAGGCAAACGGCAGCTGTCATTTCCTGAATCCCGCTGCCGACTTTTGGCCGAGCTCCCTCGCTCTCTCGGTGGCGGATTCCACGGCGCTCATCGTGGAGGCTCTCACGCCGCCCTGCTCCAGGGTGTGAAGCCCGTAGATGGTTGTTCCACCTGGAGTGCAGACCTCAGAGCGGAGCTGCGCTGGATGCTTCCCAGACTCGCGTAGCAATCTGCCAGCGCCCTGCAACAGATGGAGCAGAGACTAGATTAATGATGGTGTAGTCAAATATTGTGCTGGCACACATAAAACACAGCATTCTTTAAAAAGAAACATTAGAATTGCTTATGTTGCCAAAGTGAAACAAAAGTACAGTAAAACTGACCAGAACAGTTTGGGATGCGATGCTGTGTGCCAGAGCACTTGGCATTCCCATTTTAACAGCTCCTTCTGCCAGCGCTTCAGCAAACAGATACACCTGCAGAGAGGGATCACATGCATCAGAATTAAAAAGGAGCATAAAATAAAACACACTAAGTGTTGATGTCTATTACTGCAATTATTCAATTTCATATAGGCTTATTTCTGGCACTGTACAGCTTGTATAAGCTGTTTCCACCTAAATACAGCGAGACCAAATGTTTCCTGGTGGAAAAGAGCAGGTCTCGACGCAGCATCCAAATGGAGAAAAAAAGCTGTCGTGGCACGGCATAAGTCACCGGAAATAATGAGCCTCGGAGCACAGTGGTTGCATTGTGTCAGAAAGGACCTTCAGTGTACAATAAAAGCAGATCTAATATTCATTGTGATTATGTAGCGTGAGTAACTTCCCAGTCTCTACAAGCCGACTTTCATGTTGAGGTGAAATTAGTTCAAAACCAGTCTGAACATGGAAGGCAGGAAAACAAAAATGTAAAACAGGACAGCATGTCTGAAGAAAAGGTTAGCAGAATTACAGGTCTCACTATTTTCTTTCATTTTTAACTTAACTAGATTACAGGCTGGAATCTAGTCATCGATCAATATTAACTTCCTTGTTTTTGTGGAAGCATTACAACAAAAGTCAGCAAGCTATTACAGATCAAATACTTTCTTCTGAAACACACCATACAGCCCTGGGACACTCACAAAAGCGACGCCGCTCCCGCTCAGTCCAGTGTGGATGTCGATCCAGGCCTCGGGTCCCTCCTCCACCAAACCACAGCGGTGCAACAAAGAGCGAAGCAGAGCTCCATCCTCCTGCTTCGCATGGGTTCCCCGCGAAAACAGAAGAGCCCCCTCCAGAACCATACATGGGAGATTTGGCATGAGCCTGATGATAACTGAATTCTCTGGCAGGAGCTTGGAAATGAAAGAGAGAGAGAGAAAAAAAAATCTCATCTGGAGAGCAGCACAAAAACACCATTTATTTGAAACACCATTAAAACATGGGCCCTCACCTCCTCCAATGTTGTCAGGGTTACTCCTGCTGCTACAGACACAATGATGTGTCGGTCCGTGACGTGTAGAGAGATCTCATTGAGAACGGTTGGAACCAGGTGAGGTTTGACTGCGACAAAGACCACGTCGGACCCAGAAACCACCTCTACGTTGGAGTGAGTGACGGCGATCCCGAGCTCCTGAAAGCCAATGGAAGGGATGTTACTGCCCCTATCGTCTCCCACCAGCATGTAGAAACACTGACAAAAGGTTATGTGACGAGGTCAATAAAACACAGCATACAAACAGGACCGCTACACAGAGGCAGGCGTTCGGTTAGATAACGTGTGCATCACATTCTCTATTTTACATTAATTCATGTCAAATTAGTGTGACGCAATTGGAAATAAAGTCACAGGTTGATGAGGCTACTCAGGTCAGTGAGAAAAAAAGTACCCGGCGCTTCACAAGACAAATACGGAATTAAATCTTTCAATAAAATATTTATTTATCACATACATTACAGTGTATTCCACTTAACTTTCTTTTTTTCTTCTCTTACATAGAGTTATGATGGTCGTTTCAGCTATACTCAGCTATGACTGTTTACAGCCATCAGGTGCACAAATGCCGCTTTGTGATGATGCAGTGCAAAATACAAACGTTTGCTTCTCTAAATAACATTTGTGTTAAAGCTGAAATTATTAGTCAATTGAATGTTAAGTTGACTGGAAATCAATTGGAAGCTATTCTGATAACACATTTTCATTTTCAAGCAAAAGCATTATCTGGTCCTAGCTTCGCCACTTTAAATCTTTCTCTAGTTTAACTGTAAATCTTATATATTTTGATTATGGACAAGCTAACTTAAAATGGGAAGTGAGATTGGTTGTGATGACAGTGAATTGAATCTTTAGTTTTTGGCCTATTGGTCAAATAAAAACAAAAACATTTGTAAACGTCACATGGCATGATATAACTAATCTTTCACTGTTTTCTGACACTTCATAGACAAAACAATTAGTCAAGAATATGACTGGCTGATGAATCAATGATAGGAATAGTTGTTGGATTCACCACTAATTTGTATCCACTTAATTGTATTTTAAGACAGACCTATATGGATACACTTTTGCTTTGCCAGCTCAGCTTATTGTTTTGTAAACTTGACCCTGGAAATGTAAATTTATTTGATGACAGAATATTATGTTCCATTATCTCATGCACAAACATTTCTAATTTGAGGACATTACTTGCTAATTCCTGAAAAGGAGTTGCACAGCTGATTTTTACCCTGAAATGACGGTATTATATGCACACATAAAACTCGACACCTGCAGGACTGAGCAGCAGAACAGACCGAGATCAGCATTACAATGGATTGGTAATCTGATGTTATGAACAGAAAGCATGATCCGACTGCTCACTGTCCTGTGTTACCACCTGGCTCAAGGCTGGCAACAAAAAGGGAGGCCACACTTCAATCTTCAACATAAAACCTCTTTATTTTAGGCCCAGACCATTTCATCAAGCAACTCAGGATGTGTCTTGTGCCGCAGGCCCTGCCGAGTGAGAGAGAGCATGTCAGAGAAAGCGACACTCCCATTGGGGCCGCCTTTTATGCCCTCTCGGAGGCAGACCGTCCCAGCTCCTCCTGCAGGATGGGAGGGTCGTCACACCTGCCAAACCATTGCACTGACCGACAGGAAAGTAAAGCGGGAAAGAAAGTACCTGAAAGCGGCCCAGGTTCCTGGAGGATGGTGCGCTCACTTTGACGTTTACAGGAAGAACATTTCCTATAAAAGGGAACACACAAGAGACTGTTACCTTCTCTATTTAGAACCTGTCTGCTCCATTTCAAGGACTCTCTCTCTCCCTCCCTCCCTCCTCACCTGACAAGATGCCCTTTGTGATGCCGAAGGCCATGTTGCCTGCACCAATGAAACCAATCTTCAGCTGCGAGTCCATCTCAGGGTCCATTTTAATCTAAAGAATAAAGGAGAACAGATTTGAGCGGAAACATTAACAACCGGCTACATCATAATTTAACTATGGGTGTAAGATCACAGGATGGCCGATAACACAAGAGCGATCATGACACGTTTCCCTCAGTGAGAATGGTTTCACACACTATTACAGATACACCACAATTTGGTTCTATACGATTAGAAAAATAAAGCTGCGGATATTAATCAATATTAGTCAATTAGTGGATTTAAACGATGGACAGAACATTTTACAGAAAATATTTGCTAATCGAGTAAACCTTTTAGGTATATTTTAAGTAAATGTGCCAAAACTTTGCTGAGGTTCCAGCTTTAATATATGACGAGTTAATGCTTATATTTGTCGGTAATAATAGTAAACTGATACCTTGGGTTTTGGACCGTTTGTCAAATCAAACAAGCCTTTTGATCACATCAGCAAGGCAAGATGGAAGTTATAACCACCATTTGTATTATATGTTATTGACAAAACAATGAGTTAATCAGCAGATTAATTTATAGCGATGAGAAGAATTTAAATCACAAAAACATATTTTTAACCGATTCCAAAAGCTGAGGTCACTGACAACTTGTGATGGGGCATCTCCCACGCTTTTCCACTTAAAGAATACAAATTAAATTGATAGCGGAGGAAATTCCACACACACCTAAAATAATTTCTTCTTAAGAGTTTAGTCAAGCGTTTTGAATGACACTAGTGCATGTTTACTTAATTGTAAATATATTTAAACTAGTGGTCTCTATTAGATTTCCTGTTTAAATAATAGATGCAACATTTTGTTTTTCATCACACTGTAATATAGAAGTGTATAATATGCATTCTATCCATAACGATATAAATAGGGTGGACAGATGTTACTCTCAATAGAGCAGAAACACAATCAACATCCCCACAGAGTTGAGTCTCTCTAAAACTACACAGCTGTCCACGGCGGATTCCTCGCGGGTCTTTTCCATTTGACCCGCGTTAGTTAAAGTGAGGTGTACCTAGAAAGAGACTGTATATCAACACAACCAGAGACACGTTCACAGTCGGGCAATGAGGGCATGCATCTAGACAACACAAGTGGAGCAATGGGGAAACCACGGGTGAGATCGCATGACAAGGCTACGGTGCGTCCGCGGCGTCACTGCCTACAATCAAGCCCAGGGTCTGGGCGGCATTGTCCGGGCAGGGCGGCCAGCGCAGCACGGGCGCGTCTCCGTCCGAGTCTTCCGTCACGTCGTCGGTCCTGTCGGAGTTCACTCCGGCTCCGACCAGCTGCGGGTGTCTGGACTCCATGATGGCCACCATCGTCTTTTCGTACCGCCACCAGCCCTGTATCTTGGTCGGCGCCGGAGAGTCGGGCTCTCTTTTGCACTTGTAATACGCACTTTTGAGGAGTTTCCAGCGAAACTTCAGCTGGTCCACAGACCTGTGGTAACCGGCCGCAGTCATCCTCCGGTGCGCCACCTTGAAGAGCTTGTTGTTCCTCACTTTCCGTCCGTCCAAGCACTTCTTCATGTCCAGCTCCTTGAGGATGTCCAGAAACAACTCCGTCTCCTTCACGTCCCAGTTCTGCTTCTTGATGCCGGACTCGTCCATTGCTGCAGACGCTGACCCAGTGGCAGCGGGAGGTCCAGTTGGCGAGGGTGCTATTTGGGTGCTAGTTGGGTGCTAGCATGTCTGGCAGAGCGGTGCTGTGGCTAGCACCGGGTTTTAAGCAGTGCTTAGCCTCCAGGTCGGGAAAGGCGACTCGATAAAATGTTAAAATCCTGCGTTTAAAAAATAAATAAAAAAAAAACACGATAGCAGAAAACCAGCCCCGAAGCTGCACCTGACGCTAGCTAGCAACACAACAATCCAGCACAGAGGAGAAATACAATGCACGTGTTACTTCTTGACTGGACAACCATAAAATAACACGGAGTGACATAAACACGATGTCACGCGGTGTTGTGAATAACACCAGCTTTACGTTGGCGGTAGGAGATTTAGTCACCTGAGGGATTTTTTCACAATGGCTGACGTCCAACGTTTTATCAAAGATCAAATCGTAGTAGAGCTGAAGCTGTCTCTCGGGTCGGAAACACGTCCAGAAAAAACAACAAGTTGAATTCCGGCGAACTATCGGTGGGTTCGTTATTTACTCCGGTGTTGCTGCACCGGGTGGGCGGGGCCTTTATACGTCTAAATCTCATACACGAACGGTCCGTTTCACACGTGGTATAAATCTAACACACCCCATGTGCTTCCCCACCCTCCACTCCCCCAAAAATGCGACTCATCCCATTGGCTGTGTCCTCGTCTTTACACATCCATGGGGCGGGGAGGTATAGGACAAAAATAATCAACTGTCATTTCGATCAGCTGTGAGAGGGAGACAGCAGGACCTGCAAAGATTAAGAACAGGTACATGATTTACCAATGTTCCAGCGTGCATAGATAGGTAATCTATCAAGGTAATTCATGTATAATGATCATACTTGAATATAGTGGATCAAAGTTTTTGTTTTTTGATTACCTCTATTCTTTTACGCACTGAAGAAGCCATGGAGATGGGCTCCACGGTGCTTAAAACAGACGGGAATTTATAATTGTATAATCCGCATGTTTCCCCCTCATTCGTAAAGTGTAATGTAAATGTGTTTTTCGTTGATGCGTTAATGTTGTTATAGTGGTCCACGCACCAGGTGCTGGTATTGGGGCTCCAGTGCAGCAGCAGAGCAGACATGCCCGGGCAAAGCCTGTGTGATCCTCATGAATACACGTTTTGATTAGTGTCAGCGTGTATGCACTTATGCCCATTTTGCGTGGGCTTTACAAGATCCCATGCATTCATATACAACCAAATCTATAATGCTGCATATTATCAAACAATCTTTCAAACACATTGGCCCTGTTGTTGTCGCCATCTGGCGACCTTCTTAACACTTGGACATTTTGAGGCTGAATTTAAGAAAGTTCTCTTGATGAGATTTCAGATGGTGATGTAGATAAGTAAAAGCAGGCATTTGCACAATGTAGGCATTATATATGTTGTAGTCTTTTCTGCAAAGTTAGTAAATAATTATTGAGAAATCGTGCATGGCCTGAAGAGTTAAGTTGAACAAATTCAAGAATAAAGTTCAACAAGGGCTTGAGTGTGAGATATTTTGTTAACTTAATATTAATAGTATGGAAACAAGCTAATATTAGCATTAGCTGTGGTGGCACATGAACAGATGAAGTAATTATTGACACATTTCCATAATCAAAAAACTGACATATCTTGAGACAAGTAACTTTAAGAAATTGGACATTTATAAAATACATCTGAACCAAATACAGATGAATTCATGACTTCACGTGCATTATTTTTTTCTTTCTTAATGTTGCAAATCTCTTGCCCCCAAAGATTGAAGGGATGCTTTGCTGATGCATTCTTGTTGTGTTCTGCTCCAGACATGGGCCATCTCCTGGTCCACCACCTGTACTTACTGCTGATCTGCATGCTGGCCTGTTGGAGTCCTGCCGTCAACGGGTTGTTTGAGTGGCTGAAACGAACAGACGCACCTCCAGCAGCACCTCCAGCAGCGCCTCCAGCAGCACCTCCTCCTCCATCCGCAGCAGAAGTCCCAGCACTTTTTTCAAAGGATGCCCGGTTTGAGATCACTACTGCAGATGAGAGGTTTTTGGCTGAGTCAAAGCTGATGGAGCTCAGCCCATTAGACAGCTGTCATTACAGGGTAAATGAGACATTCACTTAGTGACGTATGCAAATAACCTGTTTTTTTTTATTCATTGGTTAATCTAACAATTAATTACTTTATCAAAAGTCTAAAAATAGTGGAAAATTGTCGCCACAATTTCCAAAAGCCTAAGAGGATGTCTTCAAATTGTTCATTTGGACCGACAAACACACGCATAGAATTTACTGTGATTAATAAAAAAATAAATAAACACCACATAATCCTCATATTCAAGATGCTGGAACCTGCTAATGGTTGGGATTATTTGAGTTAACATTGTGGCAGACTTTAAATCACATGACAACCAGAGAGCCCTCACTAGAGGTTTTTGGGACTAGAAATTATATTTCAGCCCAGAAGTTGACTGCTGTAAAGGTGTTTGGACATTTTCATCCAATGGCAGCAGTGCTCCCCTTGGTACACCTTCACTGGTTTTTACCGTGACATTCCAATAAGGCGCTCTGCTCCGTGCAGGTGGTTGCCCAGCTGAAGGCGAGCTGTGAACGCCTCCCAGAAGAGCAGCTCGCGAAGCTCGGAGTCGAACTGTTTAATTGCCAGGCGGAGACGGAGGGGCGCTGGACCTACCCGTGTACAGAGCAAATGGTAAGATGTATAAAGTTGTCATTGTATTTGACAATGAAACATGTGTTTTGGGTCTTTGTGAAGTGCTCTCATTTTGATGTTTCAGACTATTAAAGAGTGCACAGCCGACATGGATTCCGACACGTGGAACGCCTACCACATCGTGAGCAACAGGGCGCGCTCGGTCTGTTACGCGACGCGGCAGCAGCTCTTCCGGCGCAGAGCGGAGCAAACTGTAAACGCTCTCATCTCCACGGCCACGAGCCAGCTCGATACAATGAAGGACCTGAAGGTATATATATTATTTTGTGATGGCATCTTCATGTGCATAGGGTGCCGTTTGATTGAGCTTCGATCGTGTTTTGTACCAGGAGGGCCAGCTGGCGCTGAAGGAACTGACCGCAGCCTCCTTGGACAAGCTGCTGGACGGCCACGGGGCTCTGCAGGCCCAACAAGGGAAGCTGTACGAGGGCCAGGGGCAAATGGAGAGTTCACTGAGGAACAACCTGGAGCGCCTGGGCCAGGAAAAGGCCCTCATCGCCTCAGGACAGGAACTGGTAGCCCAGCTTATTCAGGGCATTACAAAGAGAATGGGTGAGGGCGTGCACTGACAAATATTTAGCGTTCGGTATATTTGGCTGTTTTCAGACAGTGCTGATTGTAAGAAGTGTCGACGTACCAAAAAATGCGTCTGCATTCGGGCTTTACATTGCTGTGGTTTCACTCTTAGTATTTGAAAGAACACTCTTTACTTTAAATCATAAAGCTTTTCAACAGTCACAAAACAGCTGTAATTTGCTGGTTCATAAATCTGACAAAGTGGTGGAGGAAAAGATAAGAATGCCTGTAGTATTATATTTATACTTATTCCCTTCGGCCGTCCTCCCTGTCCCCTCTTAGAGAATGTGAGTGAACACCTGCAGGTCCAAGGCTCGGAGGTGCAGGACAGCCACAGGGCGATTGTTAAAGACCTCGCAGATGTCAGACACCAAGCTCAGGACATCCACCAAAAAATTGGTAATGGAATCTGAATTCATCACTCAGTCACCCGCCGTTGAAATGAACCTTGCCTTTTACATTCTTTTTATTTTATTTCTTTCCCCCTGATCAGATCACAGTATGTCGGAGTTTCTGCGGTACCAGGACCAGACCTCACAGTACTACACCGATCTGATGAAGCAACTGGAGCGCATGAACGGCACCCTGGGAGCCACGCTGCTCTACCTGGACGGCATGCAGAGCCGGATCGAGGAGAGGCTTCACATGATCCAGGGCTACCTTGGCTGGGCAGGTGAGCCCTTCCACACACACCCACAGTGCATCTCTTCTGATATCAATGCATTGTGGTTGGGGTTTTTTAAATTTTGTTTTATTAAATACTTTTGGTCTGACATCTTTTAATAAACAATTATTCTAAATGCACCATTGAGCTGATTTGATTTATTGAAAAGGATTCAGCAACTGTTTTTTTATCATTCCACAAATTTGAACATCTCTCAATGTGAGGATCTGATGCTTTTTTTTGTCGTAAAGGCTAGTAAAATGGATTGAAGGTTAAAAGCATCTTCTCCTACATGTGCCAAAAACATTTACATTCAAAACTTATTTAAATAGGTGTTTGTTTAGTTGGTAACAAACCCCGCAGCCAAATCGGCCAAATATCATCCTCCATAGCCTGAGTTGTCCTAAAACTACTATGAAGGTTTTTCTCTGGTGGGCCCACTGCCCAACAGGCATTGTTATCTGCTTATGGTTAAGATTGTATTTGATTTTAATTTCCCTTGTGCTTCTTGCTATTTCAGGTTTGAGCCTGACAGCCATGTGGACGTGCATCACACACACGGGCTACTTTGTCCTGTGTGCGGTGCTGCTGGCGTTCCTGCGTTGTCCCGGTTTCTCTCGAGCCGTGCTGCTGCTCACCGTGTCTCTCAACGCCGTGGCCGAGGTCAACCAGCAGCCGGCGCTGGACCTCGCCGGCCTCAGCCTGCTGCTGCTCGTTCTCTCTCTGGGTACAGAAGATGCTTACCGGGCAAATGCAATGGCCTCAATTTTCTCATATATTTGTCACAATGTTTTTTTTCTCTCGTATCTGCAGCTCACTGGTTTATGAGTCAGTTGTGGTCATGCCTCCAGATCAGAGTGAAGCCGGCCTCCCCGGGGCCACTACGGGACGTTGTGGAGCCACTGAAGCAGCCAGTCTCATCCAGCCACTCGTATCCAACGTCCTCCACACCGCAGAAGTGAGTCAGCACAGCTCATCACATACGGTCTATGCCGCAGGCTGGGGCTGCAACAGGCTAAACAAACCCAGCAGTTATTTTCTTGATTTTAATTACTATGTCTATTCAATTTGTTAAAATGCTTTGTGTAATTTCCCAGAGGTGACTTCATCAAAATGTCTTTTCACCGCAGCAGTGAGTCTGCATTTTGGTGAATGTCGTGGTGGATAGCCGAACTGCCCAAAATGTATTACATTTAAACTGCTAAATAGAGAAAAGCAGAAGATACTTGTTTGTATGGCATTTTTGCTTTGAAAAACATTATCAAATCAGTTGCCAATTAATTGTTGATAGATTTAATCAATTGTGTAACCATTTCATCTCAAATCCTGTTTTATTAAGTGCTCTTCTGTCTTTGTACTTTGTTTTATTTGATGTCTCTTATTCATTCTTTCATCAGAGATGAAAATGATTGCTTCCTGGAGCAAGATGACCTGTTGAATCAAGACAGTTTTATATCAGGTGTGATATTAATACTGCGCCTACAAATAAATACATTTCCAAATAAGTGTTAATGTGAGAAAACGTGTGTAACAACTGGGTGAGTAACTGATATGCAAATGTGATTTTGGGGGTAAAGTATTCTGTGACACCCAATTTGATTCAGTCGCTCATTGTTCTCACTGATTTCTTTGTGTCCAGGTACCTTGGGCATATCTGCAGTGTCGCCCCTTCACAGGAAGCCGATGCCAGAGTCCAGGTTTATGCCGATTGTTGGCTCACCCATTCACTCCACTCTCCGGCTCACACCACAGCCAGTTCTTTCAGGGGTAAGCAAATCATGAGGGATGACTAAATTCTGATCGCTTTACAGTACATCATGCATTATTCAAACGGAGCCATCAGTTTGTTTATTTTACAGGCTCTGGTTGCTGAAGTCCCCCCAAGAAACCTCGGCGGTATTTTCGATTCCGTGAGCGGTTCGCGCGATTTCATGAACGACTCACGAAGCGCGAGTCCGACCCTGTCGCACGTCAGCAACAGGTCAGGATTTTAGACTTTCTGATCACACCTAAGCCGTAAACAAAGTCTCGAAGCATGCTATCAAAAAAATGCTTTGATTAGGCTTTTTCTCAACCATTCTTGTTCTTAACAATAAACTGATCATGACTTCCCTTTTTCCTGCAACAGCTCTCTTTCAGGCCGTCAGCTGTGCAATGGAGTCACAAAGACAGGGAAAGCCTGTAAGAAGAGAGCCGTGCCGGGACTCGAGTACTGCAGAGTCCACGAAGGAGGGCACACCTCCTATTTTGTCAAATGAGCACTACACTTTTTTTAAGACTACGGATCTTTTATATATTTGTATTGCCATGTTTTTAAACTGTTCTATGAATGTGTTTGTATGTGTACGTTAGAGGGCCTTTTTATTATCAACTGTTGTGATATCATTGTAATTTCTTTAAGTTAATAAATAATTTCTGCCTATCAATCCATCTTTGTCTGTTCAATTGGACTAATAGTTGTAGTCCCAAAATCTGAACTCAATTGCTGTTTTATATTTTATCTTCCTGTAAAATGTTTATATTGCAGCCTGTGGCATAGCCATTAAAGATGCAAGCAAGACACTTAAGACATACGGGTACAAAACATTTATTTTGCGCAGTGCCAATATACTGTGTCAAAATAGCCAACCCTCTCCTTAAAAAGCATTCACCACAACTTTTCATTAAAATACAGTGACTTAAAAGGTACTTAAACTTCCAAACTTTAAATAATTCAGTGATTAGAATGCTGAAAGGGATTTATAATGAACAATTACTGTAAATATTGACTAGTGCCTGCACCTGGGCTCCAAGATCGAAGCAGTCCATTAACACCACACTAGTGAAAGCGATATACAGGTAGACAATAGATTTCTTGATATACCTGAAAGGAAAACAAGCCTAGATGGTGTAGCAGAGATCTTCAGTCCAAATCATTGACTGACGAGACCTCATTAAGTAACATCCATCTACCTTTGCAGATTAACTCCACCGACCCCTGGTTTCTTCCAGCCCTTTCCACCGCTACCATCACCGGCTTCTCTATTCCAACAGGGCGGGCCGACAGACTTTGCACCAACTTGTTTGCAATAGTTTTCACTTCCGGGCTGATTCGTAGTTGGTAACAAACCAATCGCAGGTTTCCTTTAAAGCTGTAAGAGAGCGGGGAAAAAAATAAGCAAAGACAGGCAGCAGATTTAATCAATTAATTCAAGTATTTTTAATGTCAGTCCTACCTTGTTTGAAGGGTGTGAAGGTGAAGTCTGGCCGGTACCGCCGCAACTTTGCATTGCTGGCTGTCTTTTTGAACTGACCGTCTGCTTTACTGGTATCAAACTAAAAGGTCAAGGTAAGTACATGGAACTGGTGATATAGAAATATTGTGAATAGCCGCTTTGATTAGAAAGGCTCTATGGTAGGACTATATAATAACAATTAAAACAAGTCTGCTACATACAAAATGCATGATATTTTAACAACGTGTATTCCATGTGCAACAACAAGCAAAAGCCACCAGGACATTATTTCATACTGGGGATCATCGCTCCACAAACATGTAACCTACTTTGTTTGCCAGGAGTCAGATCCATGAGGATGTTTACCGAGTTATCCAAACAACCCTGCTGAGGTTCATTTGACTTGATCAAAAGGATACCACCACTTCCCCTTTAAAGTCCAGTCCTTGCACAACTGCTTCTGCGGCTTCTTTTATAGACACTTCATCCTCCTCTCCAACTGGAACCAGTGGACACGACACAGACATCAGTACTAAGAAGTCCGTTCGGCTTTCACTATGGATATGCTGTGTATGAGGACTCACCGGAGAGAATGATTGGATCCACCTCTGGATACTCTCTCATGACCCACAGGAAGAGACGAGCCAGGTCCAAAGAGTAGATGAACTGTCTTCTGGGAGTGCCAGAGCCCCAGACCACCAGGGGCTTCCCCTCCTCTGATCATGCACAGAAATAAGTACACGATTTATATGGATCCCCCATTGAACCCTGCTGTTTTGGACTCAGTTATCAAATAAATGGTTACAACATAACTTATGAAAAGTAAGAAAACTATTCAATGTAAGAAAGTACATGTACTACATCACTACATTTAGCGACTTGTTTTTTTTAGGAAGAGCAACACAGGATTGGGTTTTTTGATTGGATATTTTCTTAAATCTAGCCAAGTCATGATGGTTTCTCTAACTTGACCGACCCCAGCTATAAGTAGTGATGAATAGTTACAGTCTCATTAATCCAATACAAAGGGAGCTTGACATATTCTAATTTGAAAAAGAAAAGAAAATGACTGCTGAAACATATTTGATAGTGTTCAAAATGTCAGATTTTAAATGTTTTATCAATAAGGGAATTTTAGATTGTATATAAGAGAATGTGACTTACTTTCAGCAATGTACGCTTTGTGTATGAGGCCTGGCAGCACATGGCCGTCTTCAATGCTGAAGTTGTCATGCGGACCAAACACATTAGTGGGAATCACAGCTGTATGGCAACGCCCATACTGGTTGAAATACGCCCTGTGATACAGAGTTTTACAGACAACTGTTATTCACGGGAATGTACTAAACATGGTCACGGCATGAAGCCATCAGTTCCCACCTGTTATGGACATCAATCATTCTCTTCGCATAGGCATAGCCAAAGTTCGACTCGTGAGGTGGACCGTTGTGGATCTTGTGCAAAGAAAGTAAAGTAAAGTTAGTTGCCATTTAAAATTATATGGATGCAGGCTCAGAGAACACATACGGGTCTGTTACCATGGTCTCGTCAATAGGGTAGTTGGTCTTATCAGGAAAGATGCAGGTGGACAGGCAGGAAACAACCTTGACCACGCCAACTTCATGTGCGGCCTGCAGCACGTTATCATTGATGTAGACGTTGTTTCTCTGGAGAGAAGAGACACATCCATTTCCAACAAAAAACTAATCCGAAATCAAGTAGATACATAAGATAAAACGCACCCACGCTAGCTTATCAATACTTCCTCATACCCAAAAGTCCAGGTTGTATTTCATGTTCTTGAAAAGCCCCCCAACCATAGCAGCCAGGTGAATGACGTGGGTTGGCCGATGTTTCTCAAACGCAGCCCTCGTCTCCTCCATGATCCTGAACAGAGGCCACAACAACACAGAATGAGGGTATGTGCAGCGAGGCAGCCTCCAAAATTGTGTGTTGGTACCAAAAACACTGGTTTGCATAATGGAAGTAGCAAGAGAAAGTATTCTCTCACATGAGGTTGGCATCTTTGGAGGAAAGGAATATCCATTCCTCCCCCTCCTTGGCTCCCCCCTCCTCTTTGACCACTTGCTGTATGGCCCTGCCCACCAAGCCGGAGCCTCCCGTCACCAGCACCCTCCGTGGACCGGCGTTATCACCCAGGCAGCTCATCTAAAAAAAAAAAAAGCAATGCACACCCATACTAAGTGGAGCGTAAGCATCATACAAACGCAATGAGTGATAGTCAGGTTATACTTCATTACACAAAGGAGCAGCTAATGCGGCGCTGAAGGCTGCCTCTCCACTACAGGTGGGCGTGTTGCAGGTCGACTCAGCTGTTCGCAGGTGAATGCCACGTCATCGAGCAGTGCGTCTCAGCGAACTAACGCCAAGCCACAATTACAAAACACTGTCCAACTTACTATAGCTAACTTATTTATCTTACCTGGCTGTTCGGGTATCCTAAGGCCGACTTGTTTGTCGCTCCACTTCTTATAACTGCGGTCAACTCAGCCGACAATGAAATTTCAGTGCACCTATATACTGACATTCACGGTAAACACGTTCGAACGGCGCAGATCGGGAGCGAGCGAGGGTTATAACGAAGTTAGCGGAAAGATTTACGTAACACAACATCCGGTTTCCAAAATAAGATCTCGACACTACTGTTACTACTAACATATAAAAGTAAAAACTGAACAGATTTTGTATCTTTACAGATATATAAATAGATCATTTTCAACATTTTGCTAAAATTCTAAAACATTTACTGTATTAAAATTGTAAGAGTTTATAAAATAAATAAAAGTACTACTTTTGTATGTTCATGAAGCTTATTTCTGATTATTTGAGGTGCTGTAAATATACTTTCCCCAAGAGTTCCAGGAAAGGACTAATGCAGATGTGTTTAAGACATCTCTGACTTCTACTACACCGGAAGTCAAACAATTTTAATTTACCAGTTAGGAGATATTTCAAAGTAAAGGTCATCAATTTTAAGAAAGATCGTAATTTCTTTAATGTTTGAGACTCTGTAAATATAATTTTCTTCACAGTTCCCCGAAATGACTGATTCAGGTGTGTTCATATCTCTGACTTCCCCTATACTGGAAATCAAACAATTTTACTGTACCAATTAGGAGATAAGAAAAGTATATTTATGGAGTCTCAAACATTGCAAAAGGATCGATTTCGCTTTCAATTGATGACATTTACTTTACTTGGGGAAAAGTAATATACAGCACCTCAAACATTAAAAAAGGACTTGATTCTTGCTAAAAATGTATGACTTATCCTAATTTGTACAGTAAAACCGTTTGATTGACAGTGTAGGGGAAATCCTAACACATCCTGTCCACAGTCCTGAACACATCTGTATCAGCCATTTCCTGGAACTCTTAGGAAAAGTATGTTTACAGCACCTCAAATAATCAGAAATAAACTTTATGAACATACAAAAGTAGTACCTATATGTTGTATTAACTGTTACTATTTAGTACAGTAAATGTTTTAGCATAATTTTAGCAAAATGTTGAAAATGATCTATTTGTATATCTATAAAGATACAAAATCTGTTCAGTTTTTACTTTTATATGTTAGTAGTAACAGTAATGGCGACATCTTATTTTGAAAACCGGATGTTGTGTCGCGTGTATCTTTCCGCTAACTTCATTAAAACCCTCGCTCGCTCCCGATCTGCGCCGTTCGAACGTGTTTACCGTGAATGTCAGTATATAGGTGCACTGAAATTTCAGTGTCTGCTGAGTTGACTACGGAGATCCGAGTGTCTGCTGAGTTGACCGCAGTTTCTTACTGCGGCTGAGTTGACCGCAGTTTCTTACACGGTGATGTTACAGCCAATGGCTGCTACCTGCTTCTCACTGGAGGAGAGCAGCCCGAGCTGTGTTGTAGAAGCCGGCCAGCGAAGCTAACGTTACCAAAGTAGATGTTAGCTCATGCTACTAGGTAACCTGCAGGCACCTCTTTCAGCGAGTGTTAATGTCGCTGGTTCAAATCAAACCCGAGTGTGGCAACTTAACGCTGTATAAGAAGTAGCACATCGTTGTTTTTTTTACTTTTCTTCCGCCTAGTGAAGTGAAATTACGTTAACTCGGAGCTAAACTAAATAAAGTAGTTATAACTCACCTGTTGGCTGTTAACTACACCGACAGAAGCGACTCGTTTAATGCTGGAGAGCCAGATTAAATGTAGTCTTGCATATCTAACCAGATAGGAGAGAGGATATGTAATTCCGGCTTCCGGTCATAACCTTCAAAATAAGGTTTTTGTGAAGAACGGTTTATTGTTTAATGCACACTTAAGTGTTCCAATTATCCTCAAACCAGAAAGACGTTAAATATGCTTGAAGTATAAAGTTTCACTGAATACATATTTCAAACATGATCATGATGATACACATTTGAAAAATGTACTTGTATACGTAATCATACGGCTTCCGGTTTGCTTATTAGGGATGCAAGACCCCCCCACACACACAGGTAAACTATATCTGACATGAAGTCACAAACACAGACCATTTAACGTAACTTCGTCATGTCTTTAAGTCATTAAACTCACTAGAACTCTATTGTGCTCCAAGACTGTGTTCACCTTGTTTTTAATTTTGTCAGGGGTCAGTCCCCTTGTATATATCGTTGTATAGCTTCTGATCAGGATGTTGGAGCCATATTTGTATTATTGCTGTAGGTACTGTTTCACAGAATTTCACAGAAAAAGCAGTGTCACTTTAACATAAGACTTACATTCCGTGCACTTTATTTTATTTTAACTTTCATTTTATATTATACTGTTCAATTGTAAATATTCATTCATGCGCCCATTTATTGCACTCTGTTTATTGTTAAATCAGAGCTGCCAACTTTTCAAAAAACCTTGGAGTGAGATTTTGTCGGGGGTGACCAAAACTTTGCCGCGCACGCAGCCACACACGTTGGTGGTCAAATATCAGGGAATTGGAATTAATTTGGCGTTGTACCCATGTTGTGCCCTGCATTCTGGAGGTTTGTGGGGCCCAAAGTCGTTGATAGGGGCAGCCTACTGGAGATGGACAACATTGGTAACATTCTGTGAAGCAAAGACATCGCTGAAGGTCCACCCCCAGGAAATTTTGGTTTAAGTAGATGTTATTTCCTGCATTCTAGTGGATTTTTGGGTGGTATGCTAAAGATGTGCAATACCTGAACTTATTCTGATTCATGTTCATCATGACCTGTAGGGCCTTCTAGACTTGAGCTGAACATTCAACCAGAAAACTATTGTTGTGCCTCAATGACTGTCTATGTACCACAATATAGCCTAATTAATAGACCTGTGTTCAAGATTTGACCAAGGTAGGTTGATTGACATTTTGATTACAATGGTATTCAACCAATTCTTAACTGAAACCTAACCTATATTGTTAATAATTGTATTCTTAAGAGCACTTAATGATTTATGTTCAGCAAAAAATGACACAAGATTAGTTAGGGAGAAATATTTTTAATTATTCAAAGCCTCCCACCACACGTTCCATCAAACAAAAGTGCAACAAATAAAGTGATTGAAGTGCTTAAACAGTAGCCTTTCTAAGCAATACAATGGATCAACACATGACAAAAATAACTAAAAATGCAGATCAGAACTGGTTAGTCATTTTCTAAGATCTGTGGGCAAGGTTGTACTGGCCTGTGGCCTTCTTGGAGGCCTTGATGACCTCTGAGGGGCGCTCCCATCTGAAACAGGGCTCCAGGTCGGCCATCTTTATGGCCATTATTGAACAACGTTATGAACTACCAACCCAGCTGTCATTTTGACCTCAGCACTTCTTGTCTGTAAGAAATTAAAAATTATTAATCCTCCCAAAAGACCATAGTTTATTTCAAATGGACAGCTGTGAGGGCACAGGTAAAAAACGCATTCAGCAACTAAGATCTCAAATTAAGAAAATGTAACTGTAATACACTGAAATACAAACCACAAATTAGTCAAAACTATCAACCATGACTTTACCGTGATCAACTAGAACACACAACTCTTGACTGAACCTTGACAGGACTATTACACATATCATACCTTAACCTCTTGTGCAGACATCCCTCCAACAGAGGGAACGGGCATTGCATGCTGGGATATTGTGGCTGTGGACTGAAGAGCTCGTTGCTTTTCTTGGTGGCCTTTGGTTTTTATGTGGCGCACTACATCTGTCCACACCCTGGTGGCAACATGAGTTTTCAATACGGCAGACTGCACACCAGTAGTGCGTGTTGAGGTTCCCTCTTGTAATAAATGGCCATGTAGAGGTCCACTCCTCTTTGAAAAGGGTTCTATATGTTGCTGCTCCAGCCAGAGCCTCTTCTGGCCCTGCTGTTGGATTGGGGGAGTCTCTTCTGTCTGTCCCTCTGTGTCTTCTTCCATCTGCACTGTTGGTTGTTCTATTTGTCCTGTCTGTTGCTCTTCTGCTTGTTTGTCTGTCTGTCCTGTCTCCGGCTCTCTCTGTCCTGTGTGTTGCTCCTCTGTCTGTTGCTCCTCTGTCTGTTGCCCTGTTTCTATAATTTGGTCTGACTGTTCTGGCTGTTCTGTCAGTGTGTTTGTCTGTCTTTTCTGACTTGGCTGGTTCTTTAAATAATATAATATATTTTGCTTTTGTCCTGGGCCTGGTAAAGGTATTTTACGAGACATCTTGGCAACCTTAAAGAATTCAAATGGTTTGTTATAACTCTACTCTCAGGTACAAAAATATGCCTAGGATATTACAGTTTTTCTCGATTGCTAAGACACATTTCTTGAAACGGTCACCCATTTTCTCAAAACTGTAAACACAAAACCTCATCTTCAAGCACTATTTACAAAACCTCTGAATCCTCTTGCAAAATGAAACTTTCGCCTCAAAACAGATTTACCTGTGCTCAAAATCAAACACTGCTCTCAAATCATGAACAAAGTGATCAAAATAATATACACTATCAAGCAGTCAGTAAACAATACACCAATAAATAGAAAACACATTGTTCAAAACATATAGTTCTCAGGGAGAAGTAGGTTTTTAATCTCAAAACAAATTTCATATTTATCCGTCATTGTCTTTTGATGAACGAAAACATGTTACCATTACAGTAGCTCAAAATTGATCAGAAATTACTACTCTGCTTTGCTCTTTGAAATTTCTTTTGTTCTTCCTCCTCCTTGTACCCCTATTTCTACAGTACGGTACCCTGCATCTCACAAACGTGTCCTTTGTCTCTGTGATACTGTAATTCTTGTTCTTTGTTGATATGAACCTGCAACCAGTCAAAATCTATTGAGCAGTCAGTACTGTAACAAATAGAAAGCACAATGTTGTAAAAAAGTGTAAGTGAGATCTGCAAATTGTGTTTTACCATGTGAAATAGTTTAAGGTATTGACAACAGACTGCACAATTAACTAAATGAGTTCAGGCAACTGAGATCTTTGTTCAGCCAATGGGTTTTAGTGTTTTAGCAATTGAGAAAAACTGTAAACACAATCACTCAAAATGGATTTCACTTGTATCAAATGATGTGACACAACCAATATAAGCCAGTTCAGAGAGCAAACAGGTTGTTGAAGGTGGGAAGGAGAAAGTCTGAGATGTGCTCTGACCTGACCCAGCCCAAAGACAAGAAGAAGCACATTGATGACATGTTGACTCCTTTGATTTGTGTCCCCTTTACTGTAGTATTGTATACTGTAGTAGGCCTACAGTGCATTGTAGGCTGTATAATGTAACTATAAACAAAGTGTATGGCCTTGAACATTGTGCTTTCTATTTGTTACAGTACTGACTGCTCAATAGATTTTGAATTTTTTTTTTGAATTTTGAATTTGGCCCTGAATATTGAAAGAACATTGTGTAGTGCATGTCCTTCATTGGTTGTTGTTTCACAAATGGCGGAGCCACTTTTTTAGTTTTCCTTTTCTGTTCCTGTGTAATAGATGGTATCCCTGTATTGGCCAGGTCTAGTCTGGTGACCCCATGCCCTCCTGAACGTAGCAGTCACTCACTTGTAACCAAACTACTTTCATGCTTTGTGGCGTTGGTTCCACCCCTAGCCCAACACAGACATACAATCTCTCCCTAACAGGTTAACTGGACAATTAATTTTTATTTTTTTATTTTTTATTAGGCAACACAAATTGTTGTCCTCTCTGCACGCCTGTTTTTGGATCCATGATCCTTGATGGTACCGATAGGTTTGCTGTTTATTTTTTCCCGTTTGCTGTTTTCACCCCAATGGTGTTTGATGATCATTTCATTCATTTTTTCTTCTGAGGTTAAAATAACAGACCCGCGTGCTCCGGAATCACACAGAAATATTATCTCTCATCCCTCTACGATTAAAGTCACAAACGGTTTCTCCTCTTGTAACAAACACAGCTCTATTTGTTCTAACTCTTTATTCTCTCCTAATAATATTTCTCTCTCTTGTTGTTCATTGACACTCTCTGTTTGTGTATCAGTGTGTGTGCGCATGACTGTGTGTGTGAGTGTGTGTGTATATATGACCTGGGCATTCAGCCGAAGTGGATCCTTGACGTCCCCCTCTCCCCGATGTCCCCCTCTCTCCGGCTCCTCTGCTCCTTGCAGTCTCCTCTCCAATGTCGGTCCCTTCCACAGCGAAAACAAGCTCCTCTCTTTGTGTAGTCATCTCTCCATCCACTCTCCCCCCTCCGTCCACGTCCCCGTCCACGGAGGCCTCTTCGCTTTTTGGTTATCTCGGGAATACACATCAGAAAACCAGGTTCAGACATTTCATAATTTCATCATCATCATAGCAAATTAGTGTTGGGCTCTGAGCCTATGGTTTCTGGAGAATCAGGATATACTGGTATGGTTTGCTTACCGTATTCCACTCCTGATCTGGTGTGCGCTGTTAGCAACGGGCCCACATGTTTGGCGCCTCGCTCTCTCCAACGCAGACACGAGGTCAGCTGCTGTGCTGCCTTTCGCTGTGCGTGTCCGGGCTGCGGCGGCAGGTGGAGAGGGTGGATGGAGTGTTGGAGGAGACGCTGGAGGGTGAGGTCACTGCAACAGGAGGAGCGGGAGCAGGGGCAACATGCGGAGGAGGCTGTCTCCCGTACACCACTTCAGCATCTGCTTTATCACAGAAATGTACGCTTGGAAACAGATTAGAAGAGTTAGTCATGTTTCATTCATACTGTTCTTTCCTCAATTTCTCCCTTTCCATGCCTAATTTACGTATATCTGCTTCTCTTGCCCACAGCCGGGCTTCATTTAAACCTTCTTCTTTTTCTTTTTTTTTGCTGTTCTTCACTTAAGCTCTATTTGAGCAATCAAAAACTGACATCCTGTGACTGCCAGCTTCCCGTTAAAACCATATTCCTTCGTCCACTTCCTTAGGTATTTAACGCTTCTCTCATTTTTATTTTTCCTATATTTTACATCACCTCCCAGAGTCGCTTCTCTGCTGAGGTTGGCTCCCATCTTCCCCTGTTTCTTATTTTTTAAATCTATTTTATCTTTTTATTTTTATTTTAAATGATTCTGCCCTGTGTCTTTCTTACATCCACTACAGGCGGGATTCCCTTTCCAGTTCCTTTTTTCCAAAGTAGACAGAAGAATCCAGACTTCCTCCCCAGTCCTCACCTGGGAGACCAGGAAACGAAGCGCTTACCGGTCCGGACTCCTTGCAATTCACCAACTCTCAAGCTAAGGACTCCTTAGGTTGTGAAAGAAGCTCTTTAAAGTCCCGCAACTTCCGACAGACAGAAAGAGATCTCACCTGCAATGACTCGTCCTCACCGGTTCCGTAAAAATTGGATCTCGTCACTTCTCTCTCCAGCCGTACAAACAATAACGTTCTGTCCTTACCAGCTGTTATCCCACATGATTGTGGTGACTGTGGACTCTCTCCTTCACAGCCCAAACATATGATAACTACTTCAGTCATGGAAATGCAGATCTAGTTGGTTTGCTTAGTATACAGGACATAAGACACCCTTGGGGGAGAAAGTTCATCTAGAAGTCACAGGTCATACAATAATAGAAGAAATAGAAGAAAGAAAACAATTTTTTTCCCAACACCTTGGCTTTTACTTTTTGACATACTCACACTTCCAGGTCACCTGTTGTGCTTTGCGTCTCTCTTCAAAATCGGCTGTTTTTTGCTTCTTTTTTTTTTATTCAGACAACAGAAATGACGATTTTTCGCCAGGAAAGCAAAAACGATTAAAAATAAACTATCAAAAAGTAAACAGATCCAGTCGCCGAATCGGATTTGGCGATATGATGAAATTTCAAACCGCCCACTATCAGCCCAACTATTTTTGATGGAGTTTCTTCCAATTTTATTTCACAGAGGAGCGAGGGTCGAAAAGGACAGGGTGCCACTTTGCTGTACAAATCAGCTCTGAGAAAATTGTCTTGATTTGAAACCATGAAACACAGCCTCTTTTGTTTTCCCGACACAGAAAAATAGTTATCAATGAAAAAGACAAAACGAACATCACACACACCAGTGTGTGAATCCAACCCACTTGATAAATAAATGCTCTTTTAAATGTTCTATTATTTAAATACAAATAGCCAGAGTCAGTGGCATCAATACAACAACAGCAGCAGGTGTGGTAATGTCACCATAAGAATCAACAGCACAGCATTGCCAACACAAACTAGAAACTACTCTGATCTCCACCCACTGCTGCAAAGATCTCTGCTGTAATGTGTGATTGAGAGAATGCAAACATGCATCCCGTCAAGATTGTTTGCGTATCAGACACATTTCACTCATCTCATGTAAAAGACACTCTCATTGACATTTGTTTTAATTAAGTAAAAATAAATGAACAAAAAATACAATACATATAATTTCAGACAGAACCGGTCAGTCCTCATGTGAGTATAGATTTGTTAGCTGTTTGCTCCGTCAGCTGTGTAAGCCCCATCAGGAAATAGGGTGATTTTTTTGGTGATAATGCACTGTGATTAAAGACATCAACTATAATGAAATATTTCAAATCTTTAAAAACACTTTTTACTATGATAAACAACCACGGCATTACCATAATGAAGCACAGTGAGTAAATAATGGGATTGATTGTATGGCTTTTATGAGTGCGAGACAGCAGGAAAAAGGCTTAAATGCCAACAATCCAGGGGGTCAAGAACAGTTAAGTGATTTATTGAAAACATTAAGATGCACAGGTTACTATCATGGGGAGCAAGAACGCAGAGAAGTGACAGATAATCAACAGGTGACTGCAGGGAAAAGGTACAGACAGGCAGGGAGGTACAGATAACGATTCAGATTAGGGTTCTGGTAGCTGTAAAATGAGCTAAGTTAACGATCTGGCCCTGATAGATCATTATCTATCATCTGGGAGGCAGCTGACTACGACAGGTGGAATGACTGCAAGGTGTCAAAGAAATGTAAGGGCCAGGGGAGTGGGAACGGCAGAATGGCGTGACAGAGAGGCCCAGGTAGTGACAGTGTTATACCCGTCATACTGTCGTACTTGTTGAGTCATTTGCTTTTTAGAGGACATTGTTGTGTTAATAATATGACGACTAATGTTTCATGGTCGAGTGGCAGTTCAGCAAAAGTGGGTGTGGCAATTTTCTCACAGCCCTGAAGAAACTGTACATTTTGAAGAAATATGAAGGTTGTTGACCTTTACAGTTAACTTTGATTAACTGGATCTTTGATCTTTGACATGTAACTGTGTTACATTCATTTTCTGTTTATATACCAGAATCAGTTCTGGATGCTTCACAGGAAGAGATTAAGTTGTTGAAATCTACACCTATAAAAACCGAAAAGAGCTTCAACTACATTAATGTCTGCTAAAAGCCCTTATATTTATGATAAATATAGTGATAGTGATGAGCAGTAAAATCAAAACAAGAACTACTGTCTTCATGACACACAATATAGTGAATTCCAAAAGAAATAGATGTGTTTTTCATACGTTAAAGTTTGTGTTATGAAAATGTCCAGTTAATAAAACAGGATTACAAAACCTTAGTAGCCAGGTATACCTCTCTCATCACAGTACAAGTTTATTTCATAAATCAGAATAAAACAGCAAAACACATAATCCACTTGGCAAACAAATAGGAAAACAGGAGCTCTTTGGATCAAAGCTGCAGCTTCAAATGTCATCCACCTGATATGAAACTTGATATTGAAATTGAAAAAAATAGTGTTTTTTTTCAGTGCTTTCAGAGAGCAAGTAAAACTGGCTTTTGCTACGTGACTTTGTTTAGTTGAACAAAGTCTGATTGTGCAAGCAAAATAAATGTGTTCAGTTCACCTCTTTAAATCTAACCATTAACAGGAGGTTAAAGCTCTTCTTTCTTCTTTAGGATTATCTGCCGCACCATTTCAGCTATTTTGGGTCTGATTTTTTTGACAGGAACCTTTGGTCCCCATGCATCCAACACTTTCCCATTTACATCAATGAGATACTTCCAAAAGTTCCAGTCAGGCTCATTTCCAGAAGACTCTGCAGAGAATGAGGGAAGGAAATCTATACTAATAAATACATTATCTTCTCTTAGTTCAAGTGAAATAAAGTCTGGATTACACATGTTAGAAAACTAAATTCATTGGTGGTATGGACTGCTAACTTTTCACTATTTTCTGACACGTTACACACAGAACAATGTAATTGATTAATCAAGAAAATAACAGCAGATTAACTGATAACACTGAACAGGAATTTAATAATCAAACAAGAATCAAACAGGAATCACACACAGTACGGACCGACCTTGGGGCAGGAGACGGGGCGACTGTGGCTCAGTGGTTAGCAAGTCGGTCTTTCAATCAGAAGGTCGGTGGTTCGATCCCCGGCTCCGGCAGTCCGTGTCGTTGTGTCCTTGAGCAAGACACTTAACCCTAATTGCTCACCGTTGCTGTGTCTTCGGTCTACTGTACACTGTATATCATGTAAGTCGCTTTGGATAAAAGCGTCAGCTAAAATGAAATGTAATGTAATGAGACAAACAGGTGATTGGACACAGCAGGAAACAATCAGGAACAGGGCAGACAATCACAGGGGCAGGAAGTGCGGGTACACAGAGGACACAAGAAACAAGGGATGCAGTCGAATAGTCCTTTTTGGTTAGGAACCTTCTTAACTGAGTTAAATGACCCGGAAGTACGTAAGTGGACGCCATGATAAGTGCCAGTCGAATTTTCTAAATGCAAAGTAAAGGAGCTTCAATGCTTACTAATTTAGGTCCTTTAGTTTAGGAACCACTGGACCTTCCTTTGCCAAAGGTAAGGAGATAATGTCGCCCCACATTTCCTTGCGGCGGCCACATTTAAAGTGGCACACCATTCGGCCGTTCACGAGAACAAACGATCATGACCGACAAAACGCAGATCATGTAAATAGCCTAACCGATCAGATTATAATCTACATATAAACCATAACAACATAAAGGGATATGAGACATTGTTAGTGTGAGAACGTATTCAGCCTGTTTGAAACTGAACAGACAGTTTAGTAGCTTGTACTCTCTGTGGTTTCACTTTCATATTCCTTCTTTCATTTCTATTCTGTTCCAACTTCGTTAATAAAGCAATACTATGAACAAGGTTGTTTATGTTAATAAAGTAATAATATGAACCAGGTTGTTTATTAAATCGTCTGCATGACGCAACACTGTAAAAACACGGACGAAGTATTTAAGATGCGCTTTATTGTGGTCCGAGATGGACTACAACACTGTAGTTTCATCACTGCAGACTAACGTCACTAACATGCGCCTGTTGTCGCGTCATAACCACGTCACTTAGTGAAAGTGGAGTCGGGTCCTCTAAACATTGCGGTTGTCTTTTCCTAACTCCTCATGAATTCTCCTTCTCATCTTTCCTTCACCCCGTGACGTTTTCCACAGAGGTCAAGGAAAAGTGTTTTTTGTCTATTCGACCGCAGCCAAAGGGTGCATTTGAAGTCTCTTAATTGTCCTTTCTCGCTCCATGATTGCACCGGAAGATTTTTGGCGCCACCATATTGATGGCCGTCCCAGCGCTCTGCTGCCCACCGAGAGCAGCCTGATCTCGGCGGGACTTTTTGAAATGATCCGCTAGCTCCGATTTCTCCGTAGCGATTAAACATGAGATATAATTCTGTTTTGGAGGATCTAACGAGCACTCTTTATCAGTTTATTTGTTCACAGTAGCCTAACGTTAAATCAGTTTGACTGAGGGAAAGGTTAAGATTTATATATGTATGTATATATTATAATACATATATTTTTATAAACACAATATATATATACAATTATATTGTGCAAAAGAAGCAGGGTTGTCATATCATGAGCCACAACAGCTGAGGTGGTGACGTCATCAAGTCAGCTTCTGTTCCAACTGCAGAAAGACCGTCCTGCGTCCTCCCATTGTATGGAGTCTGGACTCCCAAGTTCAAACTCCAAAGTCCAGACTCCAAAAGAACACAAGTCTGTACTAAGAATACTTGGTATTGAGAAACGGCCCAAGTCCCCGTCAGTGCAGCTATTCACAGTTGCCACTAGGTGTTGCTAAAGAACATATAACGTAGTCTGTGTTGGAACCAGTGTAATGGTGTACGTTGAGATTTTTATTAAAAAGCAGAGAGGCGATGTTGCAGATTTGGTTGGTCTGTACAAAGCTGAGCTTACCATCCCAGCTTTTACAAAAGGGGAAAAAGCAACTGGGTCCAGTGGGACTGGAGTCCACGCGTGGACTTGCATCAGTTCGGATCCATGTCGAGAGAGTTATTGGTGAGGCAGTTATTGGTGAGACGTCCAGGAGGCATCCTAATTAGATGCCCGAACCACCTCAAGCTGACTCCTTTCGACACGACGGAGTAGCGGCTCAACTCCAAGCTCCCTCCTGATGTCCGAGCTCATTACCCTATCTCTAAGGCTGAGCCCTAGAGAGGAAACTCAGCTCCTTACCCTATCTGTAAGGCTGAGCCCAGCCACCCTACGGAGGAAACCCATTTCGACCACTTGTATCCGAGACTTCGTTCTTTCAGTCACAACCCAAAGTTTGTGACGATAGGTGAGGGTTGGGATGTAGACAACCAGTAAATTGAGAGCTTTGCCTTCCGGATCAGCTCCTTCTTCACCACGACGGCCCGGTGCAACGCCTGTTTTACTGCTGCAGCCGCACCGATACGCCTGTCGATCTCCTGCTCCATTTTACCCTCACTCGTGAACAAGACCCCGAGAAACTAATACAATTATTTCTGCCTTACATTGCTGACCTAAATAACCCTAAAAACTAGTATTTAATATGCACTTTTGTGTGGTCCGAGATGGACTCCAACATTGTAGTTTCATCGCCGACATCACTAACATCCGCCTGCCGTTGCATCATAATATGCAGTTAGTGAAAGTGGAGTTGGATTTGCTAAACACCGCTGTTGTCTTTTCCTAACTCCTCATGAATTCTCCTTCCCATCTTTCCTTGACCCTGTGACGTTTTCCACAGAGGTCAAGGAGAAGTGGTTAGGGTTAGACATTAGGAGGTCATTTTTTTACTATTTGACTGCAGCCTTTGTTTCTTGTGTCCTCTGTGTACCCACACTTCATGTCCCTGTGATTATCTGCTCTGTGCCTGATTGTTTCCTGCTGCACCCTCCCCGTGTATTTAAACCCTGTTTGTCTCCTGCCCCAGTGTCTGTTCGTACTGTGTGATTCCTGTTTGATTCCTTCCTACACCTCACATCGGTGCGTGGGTCCTTTTTTCTGGAGATCGTGACACATATTGCTCTGTTCAGAGTTATCAGTTAATTTGCTGATATTTTCTTGATTAATCAATCACATTGTTCTGTGTGTAACATGTCAGAAAATAGTGAAAAATAAATGCCATTCATTACCATTTGCCAGAGACCATGGGGGGAGATCAAAACAGCTTTTTTGTACAATCAGCAGTCCATACCACAAATATATTAATTTTTGTATCATCTATAATCCAGCCTTTATTTTACTTGAAATAAAAGAAGATAATATATGTATTATTACAGTGTGTTATTTATTTAATCCAGTTCAATTGGAAATATGTAATAATAATACATATTGTTTAAATGTTATTCAATTGAACTTTCTTTATTTAATTTGACAGTCAGTTGTTGATTGCATGCAGACGTTAATACAACTGTGGCCTACTTTAATACATATGGCACAAAATCATATATATATATATATATATATATATATATAACTAGACCCCAAAAGGGTTTCAGATGATTGCATTTCTTCATTGTGACACTAGATGTCAGCACTATATATGGGATCATCAAAGTTTCAGTCCGTAGTCTAAATCAAAGAAGGCATGTGCTACTTATCCAGTGATGAGGAACTGCATGACAGTGAACTGAAGCATGAGGCTCTAACATGTATTAACCTGCACTAACATACTCAACTGTTTCCTTGTGCTGGACAAAACGATACCGGCAAATATTTGGCTTTTTTTACTTGATAAATGACAAACGATTTCCCAATCTGTAATTAATTAATTTAGAGTCTATCGCATTGTATAACTTTATAAATTAATACACAAAAGACAGATCTAAGTATTTTACTCAATATTATTGATTGATTATTCTGGTCATTTATTTTTAAATAAATTGTTGCATGTTAGGTCTACATAATGTGTGAAAGTACAGAAATTGCCAATTATAATTTCTGACAGTGATGTTTTAATGTGTTAACTATTTTGTTGTGTCTGAATAACAGACAACAATGATGAGACAACCAGCAAATCCCTTCAATAAAAGAGTTGAAACCAGAAAACTTTAAACAAAAAAGATTTATATAAGCTTTTATATAAGCTCAAATATATATATATTATAGAGAACATCAACAACACAAGATATCCTTTGCTTATAATACTTCACTGTAAACACACTCCACTGCAAGTAAAGTGTCTGCATAAAAATAAAGTAAATGTATTATCAGCAAAATGTTCTTAAAGAATCAACAATAAAAGAAGCCTACTCATTGTGCAGAAAAATGCTCCTTATATAGCATATATTATGTTTTTCGAATAATACTGCTGCATTAATACTGTATGTATGTACTTACTTGAGTGGTTAAATGTTACAAAAACATACACATATTTGAATTCAATTTCAATTCAAGGTAAATGAAACACTGTAGGACTAATCGTCGGATACTGTATTACACAGTGGTCTGGGTTAGGTTAAGGTAGTACAAGGCAAGGAGGCGCGCACTACACAGGATATAAATACACTGGGAACAGGGGCTGAAGACACACAGGTGGAACTAATTAGGGGAAGGACAGACAATATAACAGTGAGGAAACATCTATGATGATAGAGATATTCTCCTGCATAATTAGAACTGTGATTTGATCGTTTCTTTCTCATAGTTTTTGAAGTTAAAATCCAGTAATTTTAACCCAAGTCCAATGTCATACTGCTACTTTTACTGTAATAAAACATGAATATTTATTCCATCGCTGTGCATGTAACATTCAGACCAAGTACTAAAAGTAAGTGCATTATCACCAATAAGTATCAAATGTGAAGGTACTCATGATGCAGAATGGCCTCTGTCAGACTCTTATGTTACCAATCAGTTCATATTTTGTATATTGGATCATTGTGATGTGATCACAAGTATTACATTACATTACATTTCATTTTGCTGACGCTTTTATCCAAAACAACTTACATGCTATACAGTAGACCGTAGACACAGCAACGGTGAGCAATGAGGGTTAAGTGTCTTGCTCAAGGACTAGCGGTGCCGGGGATCGAACCACCGATCCTCTGAAGTATTAGATAGTTGTATACTCACAAGTGTTGCACTAAGATGTAGACGGATGGAAGTTTCCATTAGAAGTTGTAGTTTCTTCAAGTCATCATCTTTCCGTGGCACGAATAAAAAGGTGTGTATGCTTTCCCACAACATTGACAAGCGTGCAGTTTGTTTATATCAGAGCAGTGACATATTTAGGTGTGAGTAAGGGCCTTCCTTTAGACGTACTGTAAGAATGTTTTATCAAAGGGTACCCGTCCTGACAACGTTACATTACAATGACATCATCATTGTTTTTTGGATCATGCAAATTATTTAGTTAGTTGTCTTTGAGTATGACACAAAACAACAACAATCTAAGTATCTCCTACTGTCTCCTATCTCACTTTATAGCCACTACACCTGGCAGTGCCAAAATAAAAAAGGGTGTGCGAAGGTGTGTTGGTATGGTGCTTTTCCGAAAGACAACAGTGGAAGTGATTGGTTGAACGCTTGTGAAAATGGGATCACACCCGAATATATTTATAGAACACCTGCACAGTATATTAAGTGCAGTGGTGTCAATAAGGTGTAGTATCACCTTCAAGGAAAACTTATCTACACTGAACTACCTGTTCATCATGATGAAGCTGATCCTTTCTCTGACTCTCATCTGGGCACTCTCCAGCTCAGGTAACTACTTATTCTTACATTTTCTGAAGAAGCAATAGAGCATATGAAGAACTTTTAAGACATTTTTCATTTACCAGAATTCATGTTTTGGAAAGTATTTAAAATTTTACTATTAATATCACAAGAACAATCCAAGATACATTTCATATCCTTGAAAAATATAAATAGTATGTATGTAGATCAAGAGTGAAGAATAAATTGATCCTAAGAGAGTGAATCCAGAACTTACAGTATACCATTAGAGGAAGCAGAATACAGAGGTAGGGATAAAAATGGCAGAAGGAACACAACACATAATTAATAAAAACAAAGAAATAAGACATTTAAGTTTATGACAAAATTCCATTCAAAATCTGTGTAAATTGTATACACTACAATACAAGGCTAGAAAGCTGTGAAAGTATATTTGTACAGAAGAAAAAAGAAGAGAAGAGCATTAGACAAGCCCATTTTCAGACATGTGATTAGACATTTGTATGTGATTATCATTCATTGATTTTTCTCCAAAATGCAGCTCAAGCACTTCAGTGTATGACTTGCACAGATGAACAATGTTCAAACCAAATACTACTCGGTTGTTCCTCGGAGACGATGTGTGTAACAGCTTCCATTAAAGGTAGGCATTTCTTTATACCATGTACTACTTTTGAAATAAAAATACTGAGTTATTTCTGTCAATATTGACAAACTGCACTTTTTTTCACTTTATAGCCACTACATCTGCAACTACAGCAGAGCAAATCTTCAAGGCGTGTGCACCGTCCTCCTTATGTCCGTCAACCGGATCTCAGACATTTTCAGCCAGCTTGGGTGTTACGGCTGCAGTTGGATCAGCTAAGTGCTGCAACACAGATACTTGCAACGCAGAAACTCTACCATGTAAGTACAGATGGATAAGTAGCTCATTTAAGATGAGAAAGACCAAATAGATAGGAAAATAATATTTACATCCTGCCATCTTCTGATAAGTTCAAGTTTCATTTTGTGAAGCTGAAATGTTTTCTCTTTCTCAAACAAGTTATATTCTTTCTGTTTCAGTCCCTGCTGCTCAGGTAAACAACTCCCTTCAGTGTAACGTGTGTAACCCGGTGACCTCTCAATGTACTTCTACTTTAACATGCAGAGGGGTGGAGGACAAATGCTTTCAAGCAAGTGGTGAGTCTTAATCATACGTTGTTTACAAATCCTGTTTTACGACATATATTATTATATAATATTAAATATAATGTGTTACTTACTGTATGTTACTTGTATATATTTTACCTGTTTACTGCAGTGGAGTATTTATAGGTCACAAGACCGGCATTATTACATTTAAATGATCGTTATAGTGGGTTTTTACAAGAAGTTATGATCATCTCGCACATTCAGACCACAGTAGGTAATCGTGTTGAAATTCAATATTATAAAGTATATATAAAAATATAATTATGTGACGGAGGTAGTACAAGGGGCGACTGTGGCTCAGTGGTAGAGCAGGGTCAACAAAGAATCGGAAGTTCAAACCCCGGCCCATCTAGTCCAACTCAATGTGTCCATGGGCAAGACACTTAACCCTAAATTGCTCCCATAGCTGTGCCTGCTCTGTGTGAATGTTAGTTACAATGATGGGCAGGTGGCACCGTGCATGGTAATGTAGTGTGAAACTGCTTTGAGTAGTTGATAGCCTAGAAAAGTGCTTTACAAGTACAGTCCATTTACTTTTTAAAGAGTAAAAATATATTTTTAGTAGCATTTACTCACTTTATTTAAAGCAATAATTCTGAATATGTATTAATGATATTAGCAGACTGAAAACAAAAGAAGATTTGTAATAAAAAATATTTTTCCATCAACAGTCACAAGTGGGACCAACACTTCTCCAGCCTTTGGCTGTGCATCTTCAAACATTTGTGCAGTTGCTCCAGTACTGGGAAACTTTACTTTCATGCAAAGCTTTGGTACCATCACTAGTGGACCAACTTGTTGTGGGACCAGTTTGTGTAACACTGCGTTGATACCACCACCAACAACCACACCTACTCCAACAACAACTACACCAGCATTAACAACAACCACAGATGCTCCAACAACAATTACAGTTGCCACAACTACACCAGCAGCAACAACGACCACAGATGTTCCAACAACAACTACAGTTGCCACAACTACACCAGCAGTAACAACGACCATAGATGCTACAACAACAACTACAGTTGCCACAACTACACCAGCAGTAACAACGACCACAGATGTTCCAACAACAACTACAGTTGCCACAACTACACCAGCAGTAACAACGACCATAGATGCTACAACAACAACTACAGTTGCCACAACTACACCGGCAGCAACAACGACCACTGATGCTCCAACAACAACTACAGTTGCCACAACTACACCAGAAGCAACAACGACCACAGATGCTCCAACAACAACTACAGTTGCCACAACTACACCAGCAGCAACAACGACCACAGATGTTCCAACAACAACTACAGTTGCCACAACTACACCAGCAGTAACAACGACCATAGATGCTACAACAACAACTACAGTTGCCACAACTACACCAGCAGCAACAACGACCATAGATGCTACAACAACAACTACAGTTGCCACAACTACACCGGCAGCAACAACGACCACTGATGCTCCAACAACAACTACAGTTG
Organism: Cottus gobio; assembly: GCA_023566465.1. Classification (NCBI taxonomy): domain Eukaryota; kingdom Metazoa; phylum Chordata; class Actinopteri; order Perciformes; family Cottidae; genus Cottus; species Cottus gobio. Next base: position 22,246,407 of record CM042217.1, on the reverse strand, counting down.
CCACAACTACACCAGAAGCAACAACGACCACAGATGCTCCAACAACAACTACAGTTGCCACAACTACACCAGCAGCAACAACGACCACAGATGTTCCAACAACAACTACAGTTGCCACAACTACACCAGCAGTAACAACGACCATAGATGCTACAACAACAACTACAGTTGCCACAACTACACCAGCAGCAACAACGACCATAGATGCTACAACAACAACTACAGTTGCCACAACTACACCAGCAGTAACAACGACCATAGATGCTACAACAACAACTACAGTTGCCACAACTACACCAGCAGTAACAACGACCACAGATGTTCCAACAACAACTACAGTTGCCACAACTACACCAGCAGTAACAACGACCATAGATGCTACAACAACAACTACAGTTGCCACAACTACACCGGCAGCAACAACGACCACTGATGCTCCAACAACAACTACAGTTGCCACAACTACACCAGAAGCAACAACGACCACAGATGCTCCAACAACAACTACAGTTGCCACAACTACACCAGCAGCAACAATGACCGTAGATGCTCCAACAACAACTACATTTGCCACAACTATACCAACAGCAAAAACATGCACAGCTTCTTCAACATTAACTACAGTTGACACGACACCAGCAGCAACAACTACCACAGGCGCTTCAACATCAACTACAGTTTCAGCAACAACAACTACACCAGAAGCAACAACGACCACTGTTGATCCATCAAACACTACATTTGACGCAACAACAACTACACCAGCAGCAACTACCACAGCTGCTCCATCAACAACTACAGTTGCCACAATGACACCAGCAGCAACAACGACCACAGCTGCTCCAACAACAACTACAGTTGCCGCAACAACATCTACACCAGCAGCAACAACAACCACAGCTGCTCCAACAACAACTACAGCTGCCACAACTTCACCAGAAGCAACAATGACCACAGCTGCTCCAACTACACCAGCAGCAACAACGACCATTGTTCCAGCAACAACGACTATTGCTGCTCCAACAACTACAGTTGCTGCAACAACAACTACACCAGCAGCAACGACCACAGATGCTCTAACAACAACTATAGTTGCCACAACTACACCAGAAGCAAAGACCACAGATGCTCTAACAACAATTACAGTTGCCACAACACCAGCAGAAACGACTACAGTGGCCGCTTCAACCAGTGACGCCTGCTCCATCCGACTGGGTATGGTCCATCTGCTACTTGGACTCCTTATCTTTACCCTCTGATAGAATACAGAAAAGACAACTTTAATACTCACTTTACATCTTTATTTTTAGGTACAGGGGTTCAGATATCCAAATGTAGAGAATATGTTATTGAGTCTGGGTGAAGCTTCATTGGGAGAAGTTGGCTGCAAGGAAATAGAAACACATACATATAGACAGAAGAAAATACTACTGTTTTTCCCACTCTTATCAGGAAAACAATTGTATGTCACATCTACAAATCATACAAGGGAAAACCCTAAATGTTCTCTGTGGATATTGAAAGGTTATTTCTTCTACGCCCAATCCAGTGTGGCCAATCAAGATTGAGTATTGCAATGGTGAAATAAAGTGGTTCTTAGTCTTTTTTCATTTACGACCCACTTTTGAAAAATGAAGGAACATCTATGAAAAAAAAACTTAACATGACAAAAATAAAATATACTGGGCTGCACTTCAGGAGTTTACGTTCAAGGACCATCCGCCTGAGGAACAGCTTTTTCCCTAGAGCTGTTACCTTTTTGAACTCTACCCCCCTCTGATCCCCATTACACCGCTCTATCTGCACTGTAGACACTTTATACAATCTGTTTGCACTCTCAAGTCAATATGCAATGAATATTTGCACTAGTTTAGCAACCCTAGATAGTTTCTGCCTATATCCTCGCACTATTTAATTAATTAATAATTTTAGTTAATTTCATCTGTATACTGTTTCTGCCTAATTCCATAAGACACCCTTTTGTATTGTGTTTTATTTATAATCTGTATACATTGTTATTTATTCTAATACTTTATGTGCATTTCGTTGCTCTGTACTTGTACATGTGTAATGACAATAAAGTTGAATCTAATCTAATATAATATAGTATACAAATGGTGTTCAATAATCTAATATTTAAGTAATTTAACTATTTATTTGTCTGTTATCACAGAGTGCTCATTTACACTCAACGATTATATTTATACTTATATCTTATATAAATTTCACATTTTGTTTTATCAAATAAATATTTGTTGCAATACATTCTTGTGATGAGATCTCCTGTGATGAATGAGACAGCAATAGGTTGTGGCTTATCCGTTGTGTTGTTATCAATAACAGGTTACCTATCCCATGACACAAATCTAATCAAAACCTTTTATTCAGTCAGGTAAACCATTCCTACAGTTTACATGAGCCCTCCCTGACTGGGTTGCTTTGGAGAAGGATGGGATTGGTGCGATTTGGCCCCTGCACCAAGTGGGCAGGTTAAGGAGATGTGTACTCAACATTCACCACTAGGGACGCCTGAAGCCAAAGGAACACAATGTCTGTGAAAACACGACAGCCACAGTCCTGACAGCCACAAAACAACAATCAACAGCAACTGAGGAACTGTAAACAGCTGTTCACATACCTGAAGGAGTGTAGATGTACTGAACATGCATGTGCACTTCATCTGTTAGTTTTGTTAGCTTGTGTTCATCTCAGAAATGACGATATGTGAAAGGAAGGACAACATATGTTTTCTAGTTTCATACCAGGGTTGATCTTGGTTTTACAATAAGTACACAATGAAGCTTATAAAGATTATTCCTGAGAATCGCTTATCCCATTCAGAGTCATGAGGCTCACCATGGACAGGTCGCCAGTCTATCGAAGGTCACATACAGACATTCCTGCTAGGAAGTGCATTCAGTTCCTGTCAACACTTCAGAACTATTACTGTAATTACTATTACAATGAGATCAATTATCAAATTATGTAATTATAATAATTATATATTACCAAACAATGAATAGGATGTAGACTTCTCAGAAACATCCCTGACCCAATTCACCAAAACAAGTACTTCAAGCATTTGAAAACTGGGGTTATTTTTGGAAATTATAGTAGAGCCCTATACAAATCAAATCCTTCACAACGGCAACGGTGCATTATATTTAAAATGTTTGAAACAGTACAGTGATAGCTGGTACGGTAACAACATGGAATCATCTGATATACAAATAGATCATTTCTAACATTTCGCTAAAATTATGCTAAAATTAAAACATTTTTACAGTATGAAAAAAATACATGTGGTAATTGTGTATGTTCAAAAAGCTTATTTATGATTATTTGAGGTGCTGTAAATATACTTTTCCCAAACGTTCCAGGAAATGGCTGAAGCAGATGTGTTCAGGACATCGCTGACTTGTAAAACATTATTACATTAAGCTTCAAACTGTTAGTTTTACATGATAAAACAACATGTAACCATGGGCATGTTCAGATCACTGAATATTTGACAATTCTGAACTTGACAGACACCCATCTGATTGATTAAAATGTAAACTGAGAATTTTTTTTTATTACACCATGTGCTACATTTGTTACATTATTCAATAGTTTAGGGGCCTAAATAATAATGTATACATGTTATCTTAAAATAATCTTACCATCAAAATAATAGCCTTACAAAATGGTTTCTTCTCATTTGATCACTCATCAGCTCACCATCACATTATGTCAAAAATCTTAAAATAATAATCACTATCATGCAGTCAGAAGACTAAAACGGGGGTGCCCCAGTTTTTGTAAAAATGTAGGACCTTTATTCTCCCAATTGGTACAGCAATATTTTTTGATTGCCATTGTAGGGGAATTCAGAGATGTCCTGAAGACATCTGCATCAGTCATTTCCTGAAACTTTGAGATAAAGTATATATACAGTGTCTCAAGCATTGAAAAATGACTGATTTCTTTTAAAATTTTGAAGAATCTCTTAATTGGTACAGTAAAAATGTTTGATTATCAATATAAATGAAGTCAGAGACATCCTGAAACATCCTGAAACATCTGCATCAGCCATTTCATGGAACTCTTATTAAAGTACAATTACAGCTCCGCCTGTGGCTCAGTGCTTAGCAAGTCTATCTTTTAATCAGAGGATCGGTGGTTCGATCCCTGGCTCCGATAGTCCATGTTGTTGTGTCCTCGAGCAAGACACTTAACTCTAATTGCTCACCGTTGCTGTGTCTACGGTCTACTGTATATCGCTTTGGATAAAAGTGTCAGCTAAATGAAATGTAAGGTAATGTAAATGTCAGTACATAGGTGCACTGAAATTTCAGTGTCTGCTTATTTGACTACGGAGATCCGAGTGTCTGCTGAGTTGACCGCAGTTTCTCGTCCTGCATACTAGTTCCAGCCGGTGACTTTAAGGAGTGTCGCTGACGTCTTTTACATAATCGTTGTATTGTCTGTGCCCTTCCGGTACTGGTTTATTTGGCACATAAAGCACGCTTTCTACCGGTTAATACTGGAACAGAACAAGGTATCTGCGACTATCTATGCTCGATGTTTCCTTTTAATCAGTGACCTCTCACATACTACTTGTGTTACGGGCCTGCTCTCCTGTCCATATGAACGTGTCTCACAACAACATGTAATGTTAAAGTTGTGCAGTTGTACCCAATACTTAATACTATGCATTATTATAAAACATTATTTCTTCCACATTTCCTCCCTTGAGTGACTGACATTAGCTGTTAGCTCTGTTAGCCAAACACACGGCAGGAATGCTGGGTCTGTGTACGTTTTGACAAATCTTGATCCTTGCTACAGGGATACATTCATATTATTTATTTATTTATATTCATTAATTTATGTTCTGCTAATGTTACCCAGGTATGTGCTTGTATCATAGACTGTAAATAAGAATGTATTGCATATGCCCACTCTATTGCCTTGGCTTTTATTTTTGACTCACACTTCCAGGTCACCTGTTGTGCTTTGCGTCTCTCTTCAAAAGAAAAAACAAAATCGGCTGTTTATTGCTTTTTTTAATTTTTTTTATTCAGACAACAAAAATTATGATTTTTCGCCAGGAAAGCAAATCAAAAACTATTAAAAATAAACTATCAAAAAGTAAACAGATCCGTTCGCCGAATCGGATTTGGCGATATGATGAAATTTCAAACCGCCCACTGTCAGCCCAATTATTTTTGAGCAGGTCTGTGTGTCTGGACTTCATGCTCTGACTGCAGGTTGAAGCAGCAGCAAAGCCGTATCGGGGTCTGTCAACGGTGTGCTGGTGGCTGCCGGAGGCCTCACAGGAGTCTGAGCTGATGGAGTCTCTGCTGAACCTGCATTACACTTCAGTTGCTCTAAGGTTTCTAAATGTTTCTTCCAATTTTATTTCACAGCGCGAGGGTCGAAAAGGACAGGGTGCCACTTTGCTGTACAAATCAGCTCTGAGAAAATTGTCTTGACTTGAAACCATGAAACACAGCCTCTTTGTTTTCCGACACAGAAAAAGAGTTATCAAAGACAAAACGAACATCACACACACCAGTGTGTGAATCCAACCCACTTGATAAATCAATGTTCTTTTAAATGTTCTATTATTTAAATACAAATAGCCAGAGGCAGTGGCATCAATACAACAATAGCAGCAGGTGTGGTAATGTCACCATAACAATCATCAGCACAGCATTGCCAACACAAACTAGAAACTACTCTGATCTCCACCCACTGCTGCAAAGATCTCTGCTGTAATGTGTGACTGAGAGAATGCAAACATGCATCCCGTCAAGATTGTTTGCGTATCAGACACATTTCACTCATCTCATGTAAAAGACACTCTCATTGACATTTGTTTTAATTAATTAAAAATAAATGAACAAAAAATACAATACATATAATTTCAGACAGAACTGGTCAGTCCTCATGTGAGTATAGTTTTGTTAGCTGTTTGCTCCGTCAGCTGTGTAAGCCCCATCAGGAAATAGGGTGATTTTTTGGTGATCATGCACTGTGATTAAAGACATCAACGATAATGAAATATACCACATCTTTAAAAACACTTTTTACTATGATAAACAACCACGGCATTACGATAATGAAGCACAGTGAGTAAATAATGGGACTGATTGTATGGCTTTTATGAGTGCGAGACAGCAGGAAAAAGGCTTAAATGCCAACAATCCAGGGGGGTCAAGAACAGTTAAGTGATTTATTGAAATCATTAAGATGCACAGGTTACTATCATGGGGAGCAAGAACGCAGAGAAGTGACAGATAATCAACAGGTGAATGCAGGGAAAAGGTACAGACAGGCAGGGAGGTACAGATAACGATTCAGATTAGGGTTCTGGAAGCTGTAAAACAAGCTAAGTTAACGATCTGGCCCTGATAGATCATTATCTATCATCTGGGAGGCAGCTGACTACAGGTGGAATGACTGCAAGGTGTCAAAGAAATGTAAGGGCCAGGGGAGTGGGAACGGCAGAATGGCGTGACAGAGAGGCCCAGGTAGTGACAGTGTTATACCCGTCATACTGTCATACTTGTTGAGTTATTTATTTTTGTTTTATAGAGGACCATTGTTGTGTTAATAATATGACGATTAATGTTTCATGGTCGAGTGGCAGTTCAGCAAAAGTGGGTGTGGCAATTTTCTCACGGCCCTGAAGAAACTGTACAATTTGAAGAAATGTGAAGGTTGTTGACCTTTACAGTTAACTTTGATTAACTGGATCTTTGATCTTTGACATGTAACTGTGTTACATTAATTTTCTGTTTATATACCAGAATCAGTTCTGGATGCTTCACAGGAAGAGATTAAGTTGTTGAAATCTACACCCATAAAAAACAAAAAGAGCTTCAACTACATTAATGTCTGCTAAAAGCCCTTATATTTATGATAAATATAGTGATAGTGATGAGCAGTAAAATCAAAACAAGAACAACTGTCTTCATGACACACAATATAGTGAATTCTAAAAGAAATAGATGTGTTTTTCATAAGTTAATGTTTGTGTTCTGAAAATGTCCAGTTAATAAAACAGGATTACAAAACCTTAGTAGCCAGGTATACCTCTCTCATCACAGTACAAGTTTATTTCATAAATCAGAATAAAACAGCAAAACACATAATCCACTTGGCAAACAAATAGGAAAACAGGAGCTCTTTGGATCAAAGCTGCAGTTTCAAATGTCATCCACCTGATATGAAACTTGATATTGAAATTGAAAAAAATAGTGTTTTTTTCAGTGCTTTCAGAGAGGAAGTAAAACTGGCTTTTGCTACGTGACTTTGTTTAGTCGAACAAAGTCTGATTGTGCAAGCAAAATAAATGTGTTCAGTTCACCTCTTTAAATCTAACCACTAACAGGAGGTTAAAGCTCTTCTTTCTTCTTTAGGATTATCTGCCGCACCATTTCAGCTATTTTGGGTCTGATTTCTTTGACAGGAACCTTTGGTCCCCATGCATCCAACACTTTCCCATTTACATCAATGAGATACTTCCAAAAGTTCCAGTCAGGCTCATTTCCAGAAGACTCTGCAGAGAATGAGGGAAGGAAATCTAAATAAATTGATGAAATGAAACTGTTAGCACTTCTATTTTTGAAAGCATTCTTCTTATATATATATATATATCAGTTATTGCCATCTTCCTTTGTACCTTCATCTCATTGATGCCCTCTTTTGTTTATTCTGCCCGACATGTTTACCTTTATTCTTAATTTCTTCCTTTCCTTATCCTCTTTTCCCAGGATTTCCGTAATGTATATACTTACTGCACTGTCCATGTTTTGTTATTTGTGCCATTTCTCATTTCTGAATATCTAACATTTGCCGCTTAATTTAATCCTCCGTCTTCCAATGATACAAGAACAAACTCACACCAACACCATCACATCTCACTCACCAACAAGGTACTTGTAGACATTGTTGGCTCCGGTTCCGACGACAGCGATTTTACTGAACAGGGGGAAGGAGACTCCGTACACTCTGCGAACAAAGCTGTCGATCTCCTTGTCGCTGCCAGGCTCCTGCTGCCCGAACTGGTTGCAGGGGAAGGCCAGCACATTGAAGTGATACGGCCCAAAGTCCCGCTGGAGCTGCTGCAGCTCTCCATAGTGCTCTTCAGTGAAGCCACATTCACTGGCTACATTCACCACTAGGGACGCCTTAAGCCAAAGGAACACAATGTGTGTGAAAACACGACAGCCACAGTCCTGACAGCCACAAAACAACAATCAACAGCAACTGAGGAACTGTAAACAGCTGTTCACATACCTGATGGAGTGTAGATGTACTGAACATGCATGTGCACTTCATCTGTTAGTTTTGTTAGCTTGTGTTCATCTCAGAAATGACGATATGTGAAAGGAAGGACAACATATGTTTTCTAGTTTCATACCAGTGTTGATCTTGGTTTTACAATAAATTCGCAATGAAGCTTATAAAGATTATTCCTGAGAATCGCTTATCCCATTCAGAGTCATGAGGCTCACCATGGACAGGTCGCCAGTCTATCGAAGGTCACATACAGACATTCCTGCTAGGAAGTGCATTCAGTTCCTGTCAACACTTCAGAACTATTACTGTAATTACTATTACAATGAGATCAATTATCAAATTATGTAATTATAATAATTATATATTACCAAACAATGAATAGGATGTAGACTTCTCAGAAACATTCCTGACCACATTCACCAAAACGTAAATATTGGTGATTGAGGTCCAATAATATCAGATAGAACAATGTGTCACAAGGGCAAAACAAGTACTTTTACTTTGATACTTTCAGTACATTTTGCTGCTAATACTTTTGTACTGATTAAGATTATTAATGCTTCTTGTCATGGAGTATTGTTATATTGCTGTACTGGTTATTTTGCTTCGGTAAAGGAAATACTTCCTTCACAAAATGACAGTTCCATGTCTGAGGAGATCAATGCTTTTGTTGTTTACCTTTTCATGGTAAGTGTTAGTGACGTGGTCATGGGTGGGCCTGTACAGACACACGACATGTTAGTGCAGGTTAATACATGTTAGAGCCTCATGCTTCAGTTCACTGTCAATCAGGCAGCTTCTCTTCACTGGATAAGTAGCACATGTGTTCTTTAATTTGACTACAGACTGACACGTTGATGATCCCATCTAGTGCTGACATCTAGTGTCACAATGAAGAACTTCAAGCATCTGAAAACTGGGGTTATTTTTGGAAATTATAGTAGAGCCCTAAACAAATCAAATCCTTCACAGCGGCAACGGTGCATTATATTTAACATGTTTGAAACACAGTACAGTGATAGCTGGTACGGTAACAACATGGAATTATCAGTGAAAAAGATCTCCACTAGGGACATCGAGGAGGATACATATTTTATATTATTACGTATTTTATATATTGTTAGCAGTGTTTGAGGGAGCATCCTTTGAAGTTCTGTTTAAGCAAACAATTTAAAGATCACTTTAAAAACAACAAAGGAAGTGAATTTACAGTGACACAATTACAATGCTGCCCACAAATTAATAAGCAATACATTTATTTATTCTGTTCTACTTTTGCTGTCACGTGGTGTCTTTACTGCGGTCAACTCAGCAGACACTGCAATTTCAGTGCACCTATATACTGACATTCACGGTAAACACATTCGAACGGCGCAGATCGGGAGCGAGGGTTTTGATAAAGTTAGCGGAAAGATCCACGTGACACACTATCCGGTTTTCAAAATAAGATGTCGACATTACTGTTACTACTAACAAAGTAAAAACTGAACAGATTTGGTATCTTTATAGATATACAAATAGATAATTTTCAACATTTTGCTGAAATTATGCTAAACATCTAAAACATTTACTGTACTAAATTGTAACAGTTTATTAAAAAAATAAAAGTAACACTTGTATGTTCATAAAGCTTATTTCTGATTATTTGAGGTGCTGTAAACATACTTTTCCCAAGAGTTCCAGGAAATGGCTGATACAGATGTGTTCAGGACACACTGGAAATCAAACAATTGTACTGTACCAATTAGGAGATATTTCAAAATAAAAGTCCTACATTTTAAGAGAAATCTGTAATTTCTTTAATGTTTGAGACACTCTAAATATATATTTTTTCAAAATTCCAGTAAATGATTAATGCAGGTGATTCCAGTGCATCTGTGACTTCACCTATACTGGAAATCAAACTATTTTACTGTACCAATTAGGAGATTTTCAGTGTAGTGGAAGTCAGAGATGTCTTCAACACATCTCTATCAGTCAATTCCTGGAACTCTGGGAAAATGTATAATAATAGAGTCTTAAACATTAAAAAATTACTGATTTTGCTTAAAATGTATGAATTTTACTTTGCAAAATCTCCTAATTGGTACAGTACAATTGTTTGAGTTCCAGTATAGGTGAAGTCAAAGATGTCCTGAACACACCTGCATCAATCATTTCCTGGAACACTTGGGAAAGTATATTTACAGAGTCTCAAACATTGAAAAATGATTGATTTTGCTTAAAATGTATGGCTTTTACTTTGAAATATCTCCTAATTGGTAGAGTAGAAATGTTATATTTCCAGTATAGAGGAAGTCAGAGATGTCCTAAACACACCTGCAGCAGTCACGTCGAGGAACTTTGAAGAAAGGTATATTTACAGAGTCTCAAACATTAAAGAAATGACTATTTTTCTTAACATTGATGACCTTTACTTTGAAATATCTCCTAATTGGTACAGTAAAATTGTTTGACACACATCTGCATTAGTCATTCCCTGGAACTCTTTGGAAAAGTATATTTACAGCACCTCAAATAATCAGAAATAAGCTTCATGAACATACAAAAGTAGTACTTTTATTTTGTATAACCTCTTACAATTTAATACAGTAGATGTTTTAGAATTTTAGCATAATTTTAGCAAAATGTTGAAAATGATATATTTGTTCAGTTTTTACATGTATGTTAGTAGTAACAGTAGTGTCGTGATCTTATTTTGGAGACCGGATGTTGTATCACGTGAATCTTTCCGCTAACTTCGTTAAAACCCTCGCTCGCTCCCGATCTGCGCCGTTCAAATGTGTTTACCGTGAATGTCAGTATATAGGTGCACTGAAATTTCAGTGTCGGCTGAGTTGACCGCTGTGTGTCTTTGGACATGAACTGTGTTAAAGAAAACCTGGTTGGCAAATTACAATACACAACAAATAAAACAATCAATGAATAAGAAAAAAAATGCCTACAAAAAAAATGCATTATGTTCAGTCTCATTTAAGAACCCAGGTGAGCTCAAATAAAATCAGATGTAGATACAGGTCGTGCTACATTGTAGACCTCGTATCTGCTTTGAATGAAACCCCTATGAAGCTCTGCAGGCCTCTTGCCACGTAGGCTAGCAGGGCTACATGATGGGACATCCCGAGCAGGCTACAGCAGTAACACTGCTGTGCTAGGTACGTCTACTCACAAAATGCTAACTGGGACAAGTTACAAATAAGCATCGCCATGCAAAAACCATACGTGCCACCGGTTGAAATGCAGAGAGACCGCTTACAGGGAGTCTCCTGACATCATACTGTATGTATAATGTTACCTCAAACTTACCGAACCCCGGTATTTTTCCAGGGACACTAACTTTCCCCTGATGTTCACAACTTTAAAAGTATAAAAGTCTTTCTGTTTGGTCTCAATGAGGCTGAAGAGAGTCAGCAACACGGTAAGTGCTCCTGTAAGCATCTTTACAGTCAAACTGCCAACGCAACAGAGAGGAAACTTATCCGGAGTCCGTCTTGGGTCGTGCGGTGAAGCTACAGATGGGAAGGACGTCACTTCCGGGACCGAGCCATACATTACAAAATAAAAGTCGCGTTGATGAATTTGTGTTACATTCTTCTGTTGGCAAATGCCAAAAGTCTAAACAATAATGTAGTTGTAGTTCAAAACTGTAAGTTGTATGTCATGCTTTATGTATACCACAATTTGGAATGTGCCTTGATGTAGCCTGAGAATAAACATGTAATCTGATTGAACTTTCAAAGTAAAATCACAATATCCCTAATTTTGGATAACATCATCAACATCAAGTATATGCTTGCAGTTGCAGTAAAGCGTATCCGAGCGGCATTTGAACGCAGCCCGCTTCACGCCCCTCTTCATCATCACCAACACTCCCACAATGCAGCGGGGTAATGTATTAACATGGCGTCAATGGTTGCTGTTTTGACCAGGGCCGTGGGATTTTAAAAATATTATGTAGAACAACACCATGGACAGCTGAACAATAATCCGAAATCAACTTTAGAGACCAAAAGTAAGTTTATATGCGCTCTTCTGTGTTGTTCTGGCCGAAGTCGAGGTTTTCTGCTTTTAATGACTTGCTGCTGTATGCCAACTGGGTGCCAATGTTATTTATTTCCCATTAGCTAGCTCAGACGGACGACCGGGGGGCACCGCAGCTAACATTAGTTAGCCTACGAAGACCGCCTACGAGTCGGCTGAGCAGGGAGCCTCCGGGAAGTCAACGTGAATCGTTCCCATAACACAGGTGACACTTTTTGGTTTTAATGGTGTGCGTTTCTTTTAGTCGGGTATATATGCGTGCGGGAGGTGCCCCCTGTCTTCATTTCTGTTTTTGAAGTGGAGCTAACACTGTACAGTGTTGTGTCCCAGTCGGTTTCATGCGTAAGTTTCGTTTTCCCCTGAACTAGCGGTAACGTTACCTGAAGCAGACGGCAGCCCAACCGGTCACATGTTAACCACACGGGCGACACGGAATCCCTCTTTATCTAGCGGCCAATCAATCTCTATCATAACACAATCATGTATCAGTTGATTCATGTTTTGTATCAGTAATCTGAATACAAAAAGTAATTAGCGACTGAAGTTATAAAACAAATTTAGTTGATTAAAAAGGTAAACTATTTCTCCTCCCGTAAATGTGGTGAACTGGGCTAGATAGAAAGTAGCATTACATAGAAATACTCAAGTAAAATGGAAGAACCTCACAATTTTACTCAAGTACCATACTTGAGTAAATGTTCTGAAATACTGAATATTAGTTCCAGACTTATGGAATACGTCTTAGAATTGTATCATTAGAAATGCACTAATGCGATTTAAAATGGATAAAAATGACATGCATTTCTTTGTGTGTGGATCGATTAAGAAAATCGCCCCCACTGCTTCTTTAAGTGAATTCACACCAAGATGTTTTGGACTGATTTAGAAAACCTGTTTTTGACACATGCACTTGATAATGTTGTTTGAATGAAACTCATCCATGTCTTGTACACAAAGGAATGAAGTCCCCTAAAAATCAAGTGTTGCAACTGAAAGTTAAAGTACAAAAGTTAGAAAGCCTTTTCTATTGTGGCTTCACGATTATAGACGACACCAACACTTCTTGTCATCTTCTCCGTGATTGATGCACTTGTTTATTTTACTTAGCAAAACAGTCAAATACCAAGCTATGTTTTTCCATATTGGAATAATACGTTACAGCAGAAGGTGTATATGTAATCTAGTAATACAACAGATTTAAGAACTAATGTCCTTTTTTAGTTGACCATAGTATTTGTGTAGTAAAACCTATGTCTCGGCGACCGTGGCTCAGTGGTTAGCAAGTCGGTCTTTCAATCAGAGGGTCGGTGGTTCGAATCCCGGCTCCGGCAGTCTGTGTCGTTGTGTCCTTGAGCAAGACACTTAACCCTAATTGCTCACCGTTGCTGTGTCTACGGTCTACTGTATATCATGTAAGTCTCATTGGATAAAAGCGTCAGCTAAATGAAATGTAATGTAATGTCTCAATTTTCTTTTTCTTCATGTGACTGTTGAAGAATTCAGATTCCTCTTTGTAAATGCTGTACATTTACGTCATTAAAAATAAATAAAATAATATATAAGCCTTGTAAGTTTAAAAATGTTTGCTTCACCTGATCAGAGAGATCAACAAGAGACGTAGCGGGCTATCACCATGTAGTGTAATATTGTAGTTAGACTGATTGCTATAATTTCCTCTCTTCTTCTTACCTAGACTTTAGGGGTGGCCTGCCTCCCTGGTCATCCTAAGCGTGGTGTTGACTCCACCAGGGACAAGAACAGCAGGACAGGGATGGATGAGTCCAAAAGTCCAGTAAAATCAGTTAAGCATTCTCAACCCAGAGGACCCAAAGCTTTGTCCACTGAGAAGTCAAATAAAGAGGCTCCTGCGCAGAGAGAAGGGACCAAGTCTGCAACCCGCAGCAAAGAAAACCCAACCGCTACAAAGGATGAACATAATATAGGCCTTCAGGGAAGCCGCGGGCCAGGCAAGACTGAAATCCCCCAGGACAAGAGAAGAGGGCGGCCCTCCAGGTTGACTAGACTGACTGGAAGAACAAGTTCTGGGGAGAGGGGGCAAGGACTGGTGGCAAGCTCACAACAGAAGCTCGTGGCACAGGATCCTGCCACCAGGGTGTCTATTTCTGCAGACAGCAGCCCCTCAGCAAAAAGAGAGAACAGCTCTCCTGTAGTGCCTGGTACACCTGAGAAAGGCCTCGCAGAGCTCCATTGTAGCTCAATTATAGTTCAAGCAAAGGAAAAGTCCCATGGTGAGTTTGAACAATATTTTTTCATGAGATGTCTTCTCCGTCAAATGTTTCTCTGGTAAACTGCTTTGTCGTTGTCTGTGTGAAAGGGGTGAAAGCGGCTTCATTGATGCATCGGCCTATTGAAGAGGTGAGGCCCGCTGTGGTTGAAAGGCCGCTGACAGAGCAACAGCTGGGCCTCCGACAGGCAGAAGAGCGGCTCTACAGAGACTACATCCACCGACTGTTGAAAGTAAGAAAACAATCCAGTCATGCCTGTTATAATGTATGGCTCAGCTCATTTCAGCTGCTGCATTACGGGTTCAGCCAGTATACATATGCAATAGGTAGGTTGATATATTAATAAATAGATCAATGGATAAACACATTTATTCATCTTTCAAACAGTTTTCCTCATAGACATGTTTTGGTCATCAAATCAAAATGATACATCTGCTTGAAGTCCAACTCCACTATGAAGTCTTAAAACATAAACGCCCTCTTTCCACTTTGTTTGATGGAATCATCACCTGCTTGTTTGTTTTCCTGTGCTTGTGATTTGTTTGTTTTTATCTCCAACTACTACGAGCGGCTGGCATTTTTGATTGTAATTCATGATTATGTTATCTCCAAATTTCCAACTGGAAAAACTGCGAGAGAACATGGTTAAACTGATTACCTTTTGCTTTTCTCCCTGTTTTCACAGCAGTCCCCTGAGTACCCAAACTATCAATACTTATGCAAGCTCTGTTCTGTGCACATTGAGAACATTCAAGGAGCACACAAACACATCAAGGAGAAGAGACACAAGAAGAACACAATGGTTTGGGAACTTTTAAGTTTGTTTCGTCACTCGTTCCAGGACTTACTTAGAATGAAGTATTCAACATATTTGTTTTTTCAGGAGAAACAGGAGGAGAATGAGCTGCGTGCCCTGCCGTCCGCCTCTGCTGCCCAGCTGAAGGCCGTGGACACGGCCGTCCTAGATACAGCAAGGCTGCACGGGATCTCAGGGGAGGACTTTGAGGTTCGGAAAGCCGTGGTCATCAGGATGGAAGAGATCATAAAGAGGCACCTCTCAGGTTGTTTGCCAGGATGTCACTCAGCCTGGTCTATATTTTTTGCAGCAAGTAGCGTAAAAAGAGGAACTGTTTTGAGAAACATTTACATTGTAATAATTAAAATGAGGTAATTCAACTCGTGGAGGCGCATACCGTTATTCCTAACAGTCTATTTGTACTTGTCATAAAAACAGGGGATGTTTAAACTTTCATAGAGTTCATTATATTTATTGAGGATTAACATTATGTACTCCTTCTCCACTGGGATGTGGAGTTTACTGTAAAGCGGGGCCCAGATTTAGCTGCAAAACGTTTTATTATTTAATTACAGCAAAAACATAATTGAACGAAAAATAACTGCATACAAGAGCAGCAACAACAACTTATATTCAATGTCAATACTTTGGTACCAACCCAACTGAGACTGTATTTTAAACTTTGTTTCACGGAATCTTCTCTTATTTTATGTCCTATGAAAATTTGGACTTCCTGGTCTTATTAATCCGTCTGTTTGAAATATCTCTTTTTTTGGTTTTCCAGCTTGTGCTCTCCGTCTCTATGGTTCATGTCTTACCCGATTTGCCTTCAAGACGAGTGATATCAACATCGACGTCACCCACCCCACCTCAGTAAGTCGGCTCTTGCTATATAACAAAAACATATATATTTTCAATAATAAAATTAAGGTGTGTGTGTATGTATATGTGTGTATATATATATAGTTGATGATTCTCCTTTCCTCCGGTCAGATGACACAACCTGAGGTCTTGATTCAAGTGCTGGAAATCCTTAAGAACAGCCGTAAGTTTTGCTCAGTGCATGTTACATTGAGTTTAGATGTGATTAATTGTTATTAGGACTTGGCAATACGGCCTGAAAATAAAATCTCAGATTTATTAACATTTACCATGTTTTTTCTTAAAATCATACCAGGCCTACAAAAGGTAAAGAAGGAATTAATACATTTCACCAATCTTAACTTTTTAAGAAAACAAATAAAAGATGCCTCCTGGAAAAAATGTTTCCCTGAAGAAGAAAAAAAAGACTTTTGTAAACAAAACTATTGCCCTTTTTTTTTTTTTTTTTTTTTTTTTTATACTATATAGCATACATCCACTGTTCTTGTTTGTCTGAAATTATTGGTTTTGTTTTGTCTAGACTAAGCAGAACATTGTCAAGAAGCACATTGTTTTGAAATGTCTTATCTGCTTTGGTCTTTATTCAAAATAAAATGTTAAAGGACATCATTCAAGTGGTTTGGATGGTATTGGCTCCTTGATGTAGTTCCAGTTTTATTTAAATGTCCTGTAATGAATTTTAGTTTGTGCAACTCTTCTTAAGGTAACTTACCGTTTATTTTTCTGTTTCTCCGTTCTAGCTGAATTTTCTGAGGTTGAGTCCGATTTTCATGCCAAAGTTCCTGCCGTGTTCTGTCGGGATGTTAGCAAGTGAGTGTATCGTCAAATGCATTGATCCAGGTTTTTGTTACCTTTTTTGTTACCAGGTTTTTATACATGGTAAAAATGCATTTGAAGTTTATCTGTGTAGCATTTTTCATACAATAAATGCAGCACATAGTGCTTTACAATAATGGAAACAAGACATTGAATAAACAGAAAAACAGAAAAAGTATTAAAATATAATCCACTGTATAATAATATTAAAATCAGTAGCCATATTTGCAGCATAGAGTATATGTCAAATACTACAGCACCATCAGAAGGGCTTCATTCTAATCTACTATGTTCTTATATTTTCTCCATCAGTGGTTAAGTTTAAAAATGCATTCAAATCTCAAAGTATTAAACCTTGAGTGCACTCTCTACCAATTGGTGCCTTGGTCTCTGAAGCTATAAATAAACACAACAGACTCATCCCTGGCTTGATTACACTAACAATACGCATGTTTCAGGTCCCTAGTTTATAGTATGTGTTTCTTATTTTCTTATTTTGACCTAATATTGAGGATTAGAGGAAGGACATCTTCATATCATTGCAACATGGTACCTTCAGATTGTGTCATTTCACTCAGTTGTGTTAGATCTCATTTCAGTGAATTTATGCAACTGCACATTGTTACACTAGATATAAACTCCCACTTATGTTACCTTTTTGAGGCTTGCTGTTCCAATGCTAGTTTAGAATCTGGCTCAACTTTGGTGCCTTCAAAAAACATTTTCTATTTTGAAGTAAAGCCTTTAGTGTTGCATAGTTGTGTCTTTCATATATTCTTGGTTTAAAAACAAAAACATAATCCATATCTTATCCCTCAATGAGCCCTTGCAGCACTTAGACTGAGGTTCTGTTTGATGTTAATTTAAACATTTGACTCTTCATCGTGGTCTTCTCTCCCTTCTGTTTCCGTGCAGCGGCCTGATGTGTAAAGTGAGTGCAGGTAATGACGTTGCTTGTCTCACCACCAATCACCTGGCAGCCCTGTCTAAACTGGAACCCAGATTAATCCCCCTGGTGCTGGCCTTCCGCTACTGGGCAAGGGTAAGGCTGTCACTCTCCAGCTGAAAGAAGAAACCACAAATAGCTTCTGATGGGTTTCTGTGTGTTCAGTTGTTTTTATTTACATGCATTTTACGATGCATTTAAGCAAAAAATGATATCCTCATTGTAGTACAAAAACAGGTGTCAGCAGGTCCATAAATTAAGAAGTTTGCTTAACGCATGTCGTATAAAGCCTGTTTAATTTAATTTTTTTAAATTAGTAAGTTTATTAAATGAAATATGCAAATAATGTACTGGATTTTGAACCAGTCAGACCACAAATACATGCTTTGTGATGGCAATGCTATGTACAAATGACCCATATCGTCTATATGTTCTAATGTTAAATAAAGAAAATTTGGATTCTGGCTGAACTGCAGACTAAAGCATTTTTTCCCACTGTATGTTCTTCCCCACAGCTGTGTCACGTTGACTGCCAGGCTGAGGGTGGCATCCCCTCGTACTCCTTAGCCCTCATGGTCATCTTTTTCCTGCAGCAGAGGAAGGAGCCCATACTCTCTGTCTACCTGGGCCGCTGGGTATGTGAAGTGTTGGGTATTTCAGGTCTTAGTCCACCTTTCCATTCAGGAAAGTAATTGTATTTATTTGTAAGTGCCATCCTGCTTACCCCTCTATTATTTGTGGGACATTATTTGCTTTAAAAAAAAAATGTTAATCAGGGAAACGAGCTGCAATTTAAAACGGATCTCAGAAAACGCAATTGATAGTGTAAGTCTCACTGCTTGGTGTAATGTAGACATTCACAGTATGATCCACATTCTTTGTCTGCGTCATGTACATGGCATGTCTGACAGGTCTCAGGTCTGTGTTTGGAAACACGGGTTGAACACAAGATGTGGAAGTCTGTCTGTATTGCTGTGAGCAGGCACATTTACCTCTGGACCAAAAAAATCATTCTTCCACTACACTGCTTTCATTTGCCTGATAATGAGGAAAACCGCTGAATTTCCACTTTCACGGCTTAACCCTGCCACCAGACTTCTGGATCCAATGTAGCACAGCAGAACTTTGCCTAACGTCCGTGCTGGTGCGCTCCAAAATGGAGCACGCCGACCGCCATCTAAGTTACTGTAGCTAATACACACTTGACTATTGATAAGGATACACCATTGAATGTTTGGATTTGAATACATTGAGAAAACCAGTGGAAGGCTACAGAATCATATGAAACCCTACAACAACAAAAAATGTATAATTGACCTCCACTCAAATAAATGTTTCCAGAAGTTGCACGTTAAAGAGTAACAGCATCAGGCTGAAAAACAGTGTTTTACAGCTCACCCTGTTGGTGTCATCCCCTCATTCCAGTAACATTCCACACCAGGCGTCACTCCTGGGTGTGGTATGTGCCCACAAACCTGTAACTACCCAGCTCCCTTCTCATGCACCTTTTGGAAATAGGTAAAGTTGTCTGCTAACACATCAAACGGTGACATAAAAAATAATGAACAAATAAAATAATATCACAAATCTATACTATAATAGTCATAACACTCAAATCTAAAACTTATCCTGAAACTTCAACTGACCCGACTGCTCCCCTTCCCATTCAGTGAGATCAAACGGCAACAGTAGGCTGTCCTCCGTTTTTGTAGTTGTAGTTTACTTCTTTTCTACTCAACATATGCTTTTCTGCTTGCACAGCAGAGGGAAAAATGCAGTGATGTAGAGCATTTATCCACTTTAAGGTTAAACGCTCTAAAACTGGAAGTCCTTGTTGCTTTCTTCAAACAGTGCATTGTGGGCCGGGTGGATGAAATGCGTCGTATGTCGTTGGGAGGGGACTCACTCGTCTGTCTCCTCATGTCCTTTGTCTGTCTCAATAATCTCTGAAAATAGAGGCTGAAGTGGTGGAAGAAATAGACATAATTATTTTAATAATGTGGACATTTAAACCACTTCTCACTGAGATAGAAACGCTAACATCAGAGGGTGAATATAACTTTATGCTTGTTTAGGTGACAAAAAGCCCAGACATGTATTGTCTTGGTTCTCCTGTGGATGTTATCTTTAGACTGTAAGTCTGCACACTAATAAGCGAGGAAATTCATGTAGTATTCCGATTTTTTTTATCTTGATGTCTTTATTTTCTTCAGCCATTATACTATACTGTACACCATTATACAGCCATTATACTATACTATACTATACACAATGGCAAATATTCCTGATGTAATGAACACAATTATGTTTTCATATTTGCAAACGTGGTAACATTTTCATATTTCTGGTCATGGTACATATTGGATATGAAATATTGTCAAGGTAAAAGCCAATATAGGGAGCAACACAAGCTGTGAGATGACCACTAGGGGTGTAGTGTCCCCAAGCCTTTACCAACAGCATCACGATGGAGCATGGAAACCTGCCCGCCAAGGAGATGCAGAGTTTGTAGTCACCTCTTTGTTTAATATTAGTTGTCTTCTCTGTTTGACTTAATTATCCTCTTTCAGATTGAAGACTTTGATGTGAAAAATGTGGACGAGTATCATCTCACTGGAATCTCACTGGACGTGTTTGTCCGGTGGGAGCGCAGACCTCAAAGCTCCACGGACAACCGAAACGAGGCCAGAGGAGAAGGCCGACCCAAACCAGAGCAGAACAAACCTGCTGACGCGTATTACTCAGAGGGCTTGGTGAGTCTCACTGCAGCACACGCTCATGTCATAACAGAGCAATTTAGACTTTGATTCAGATTTCAAATCATACTTTTATGGAGGTCAGCGTTGGTATTCTTGCTGTGTCAGCCTGCTTTTTACTATGCCTCTGCCACTGTTCCTTGAAGACTTGCCTAACTTCGAACCTGGGTAAAGATGTGTCGCTGGGCCAGTTGTGGTTGGAGCTCTTGCGTTTCTACACACTGGAGTTTGCTCTAGAAGAACACATCATCAGCATCCGCCTAAAGGAGCTCCTCTCTAGAGAAAGGAAGAACTGGCCTCGCCGCAGGCTCGCCATTGAAGGTGAGAGACTACTCTGTTGTAAAGAAAACAAACGCACGGTCTGGAGAATCATCAGAAATTCACTCTGTCTTTCTTTTTACGTTTTAGATCCTTTTGCCTTGAAGAGGAATGTCGCACGAAGCTTGAACAGCCAAATGGTGTTTGAGTACATCCAGGAGCGCTTACGTACGGCTTACAAATACTTTGCGTGCCCTCAGAGAAGGAGCACTGGGGGGCGCCAGAGAGCCAAGAAGGCAGACACGCAAGTGGACAAATTGGAAGCGCTTGAGAAAGAAGAAGATGGAGATGATGGAAAAAGCCTTGGCTCTCAGAAGGAGCAGCAAGGGTTTAAGGAGGATGAGGAGCCTGAAAGTGATGATGAAGATAGATCCGATCCTTCCAGAAAAGCCAATGAGAAGACTTTAGATGCAAGCCTGATGGAAATGGTTCTCAATGAGGGGAACAAACCATCCTTCTCCCCCAACGGCCTGCTGGACAATGACGACGAGGAGGAGGAACCGGAGGCGGAGGAGGGAAGCAGTATTTCAGATAAGGAGGGGCCCATTGCATCAGAAGATCTTCACTATGTGTTTGATAAGATGATTTTTACTAGTGGGAAGGTAACTATCACCATTCACTGTTTGTTATCCAGCATACAATCAAATCTTTGTTGATTTGAGCGTAAATAAAAATGCTGCTTTGACAATGATAAAATATCTTAACCCATTGTACTGCCAAAAGTCCTAAATTGTGTATGTAATACTATTATATATAGCTTATGAACTGTTTGTGATAGAGGTATTTATGTTATTATTAGATCAAATTCAATGGGGCATATGCTGCAACTCTCAAAATGAACATGCACAACAAACAATTAACCGCTCCCTAACGGCTCCCGACACATTTTATACACAATGACAAATAAAAATAATAACAATAATAACAGATCCTATTAAACCTGAGTTTACGCTTCACATCACCGATTATCTTATCAGTACAACACTTTGCGCAAAGGAAAATGAACAAACATGTGTCCCCTTTACTGGTGCCGTACACAGAGACAGACATAGGCGATCGTTACAAGTTTTGTGTTGTTGGAGGCCGTCATGTGTAACCAATCATCTAATTTATCATCCTTGAAATTTGTCGTTCCAGCCCCCAACTGTTGTGTGTAGCATCTGCAAGCGAGATGGTCACCTGAAGGACGAGTGTCCTGAGGACTTCAAGAAGATTGAGCTGAAGCTACTGCCTCCGATGAACGACCGCTTCCGAGATATCCTCGACGGGCTCTGCAAATTGTGCTTCTGTATGTAGTCAATGGTGCACTTTCTTTCACGTCACTCTTTTCTGGATGGGAGTCAGAATACGCTTCGCTGCTCTCAATGTACCTATACAGAAAAAGACAGACGATAAAAACAAGGATGACAAAGCTGCCTGCTTTTATTTATTTAAGAATACATTAGTAGGGTTACTCTTATCCACCACAAGTCAACCTGCCCAATATTACTTAGTCAGTATTATAGGATTGTAGTGGTGAAATTAAATTTTTATATCCAATGATTAATGATGTCCCATTTTGTCTGACCAAAATATAAAATTTGCTATAATTTAGACCAAGGTAGACCAGCAAAAACACATTTTGATTGACTAATGAGATTAAATTGCAGCGCTGTATGATTGATTTTCTGTTCTGTGGTTTGTAGATGAACTGTCACCTTCACATGCTGAGCAGCAGAAGAGGGAGCAGATCCTCTGCGGCCTGGAGCGGTTCATCAGGAAGGAGTACAATGGTGAGCATTTAGCACAAACTACTGTAGACAACGATGTTCAAGTTTTGACCAGAGCCTTTACGTGTACTCCTCCCAATGTTGAGAGAACCAGGCCCTTTTTCTATTGTCCGCAATTTGTTTGTTTTTATAAATCGTATGTGCAAGCCCTCCGGCTTTTCCCCTTTCTGTTGAGTTAATGTGTTCTTTAATGTTAATGCAAACTTATTGCTCTGTACATTTCAAGTCAAAAGACCTTCCAGGTGTACAAAAGACATAAAGGCCAAATCCCAATGTTCCCCCTACGCCCCCAAACCCTGAACCCTCAGGGACTCTCTGACATCACCTGGTAAATGGTTGAGCTAAGAGGCTGTGGGGCTTGAACTGGTGTAAATATGAATCGGACAGGACTTTGCTGCAACATATCACATGGCCATGACTACATCAACAAATTGTGTATACAATTGTGGGTACTTATTTGATACTTTTAACTCCCCGATTTGAACATCTTCCAGGCTCTTTCCTTACAAGATGAGACGTAATTTCAAATAATGTAATAAACAACATGCAAAGTGAGCGAACAAAAGAAAAATCTTGTTAATTGATGAAAATAAACTGTTAGCACTTCTATTTTTGAAAGCATTCTTAGTTTACAGCATGTTTTCACACCTGCCTAAAACTTTTGCACAGGTGTGTGTGTGTGTGTGTGTGTGTGTGTGTGTGTGTGTGTGTGTGTGTGTGTGTGTGTGTGTGTGTGTGTGTGTGTGTGTGTGTGTGTGTGTGTGTGTGTGTGTGTGTGTGTGTGTGTGTGTGTGTGTGTGTGTGTGTGTGTGTGTGTGTGTGTGTGTGTGTGTGTGTGTGTGTGTGTGTGTGTGTGTGTGTGTGTGTGTGTGTGTGTGTGTGTGTGTGTGTGTGTGTGTGCGCACACACACTTTTTTTTACGTCTCCATGCATCCATTGGTAACTGCGTGTTTAATGTCACATTGCTCTGAATAGTTGTTGAGTTTAAATAGCAACAGCTTTAACCACAAGAGTTTTGTAAAATATAACTAACAGATCAAGAGATATTTAACAAACTGGCTATAATTTGATAAACCTTTTTTTTTTATTTTTTATAATGATACAGACTGGCTATTTTACATTTGGATAAGGAATGATAATCTCTTCCTGGGCCTGAATCCACAGATAAAGCTCAGCTCTGCTTGTTTGGCTCCTCCAAGAATGGCTTTGGCTTCCGCGACAGTGACCTTGACATCTGCATGACTCTGGAGGGCCATGAGACTGCAGAGGTAGGCGGACAAAACACACAATGACATTTCATGTAACTCCTGTGTCTTCATTGGGAGGAGAGATGTCACCCTCATAGTCCTCCACTGTGCCATTTATATTTTGATCTGTCTAAACAGAGGCTGAACTGCAAAGAGATCATTGAAGCCCTCGCAAAAGTGCTAAAGAAGCATACAGGTGAATTAACATGTACTAATTATTAGGACTAGTTCTATGTGTCAAGGACTGAATCTAAATGGTTGTGATCTCCCATGTTCCCAACATCACAGGTTTGAGGAACATCTTGCCTATCACAACAGCTAAAGTGCCTATTGTGAAGTTTGAACACAGACAGAGCGGTTTGGAGGGAGACATTAGCCTTTATAACACTCTGGTGAGTGAATCAGAACCCTTGTGGTTGTATTAAGTTCTTAGAGATGTCTTTATTCAGTGCTCTATGAATTCATTATGTACTGACCTGTGTAGGCTCAACACAACACCAGAATGCTGGCTATGTATGCAGCCCTGGATCCACGTGTGCAATTCCTGGGATACACGATGAAGGTCTTTGCAAAGGTATGTGAAAGTTTGTCAAACTGATACAGTAACGCTTTGCTGGTTGCTTTTATAACTACGGCTTCCTGACAAAAAAACATTGAGATATCTGGATTGGGTCACTCCAGCGATTTGCTAATGAATTACTAAATCTATGTGTAATGTCTTCAGACTAGTGGTTTACTTAGTTTGTGTGCATTATGAGAACCCAGTTGTTTAGACAGTTAATGTACCATTAACAACAAACATTAAAGTGCCAATCATTAGCCAATAAGGTCCATGAATGAATAGAATGCCGTTTAAAGTCAGAGGGAACCATTTAATCACGCAACGTAACATGGAAGGCAATACTTTTCAGCCTGGCGTGAAGTTACTCTTAAAGAACAGCTTTTGCAAACAGCCCTCTCTTTTTTATAAAATATAAAATAAGTGCTCTTATCTCATGTGCCTGAAGGCACTGAAGTGTGAATGTGTTTTCTCTTTGTTTTTTCTTCAACTAACGTCCTTCCGTGCTCACAGCGCTGCGACATTGGGGATGCGTCCAGAGGAAGCCTCTCATCTTATGCTTACATCTTGATGGTGCTTTACTTCCTGCAGCAGAAGCAGCCGCCAGTCATTCCGGTCTTACAGGAGGTACCAGTCACTCATTAATGACTCTGAAGAAATGAACTGAAACTGAAACACAAAGGGCTTAGCCTTGACCAAAATATGACAAATAGCTCTGTATGATGTCTCTTTAGATCTTTGATGGGAGCACTGTTCCCCAGCGGATGGTAGATGGCTGGAATGCTTTCTTTTGTGATAACCTTGATGATCTGGTGAGTTAAATAAAACCGACTTAAAAAACATTTAACTTTTCAGGATGACCTTTTTAATTTGGGATGGTAATGCATTAAATGCCATTATCTGAATATAGTCCAAATCGGCTTGTTTCTCCTGTCGCATATCTTCTGCTATTTCAGCATTAGATATAAATAGATGCTAAGTGTGTGTCTTGTCTGCACAGCGTCGGCATCTCTCAGAGCTGCAGCCCAACACGGAGTCGGTGGGGGAGCTGTGGTTGGGACTCCTGCGCTTTTACACTGAAGAGTTTGACTTCAAAGAGCATGTCATCAGCATCCGCCAGAGGAAACGCCTCACCACCTTTGAGAAACAGTGGACCAGTAAATGCATTGCTATTGAAGGTGCTCACATGGCTCTTTTGCTCTCTTTTGACCTACTTCTTCTTAAGGAGTCTGCTTTCCTGTCTTATTTAAAAAAAAAAAAAAAAAAATACATTTAAAAAAAGATTATGTTGGGGCATTTTTTCAACTTTATTAGCAAGATTGGAGGACAGAAGCAGACTGGAAACTGGGGAAGAGAGAGGGGTATGATGTGCAATAAATCTAACCTTTATTGTTGCGGTTAGCATGCGGTGTAACCGTTCAGCTACCAAGGGACTCCAAGGTCTTCTTTTCTACTCACTCATCTGTTCGTCTCCTCAGATCCCTTTGATTTGAATCACAATCTTGGTGCTGGAGTGTCTCGCAAAAGTAAGTGCCTTAGTGCATCTTGTGTTTCCCCCTTTACAAGAGACATCTGATCTCTGGCAGTCCAGCCAGTCTACCAGTTTATGACTATTTGAAACAAGAAGCGGGTGTGCATGTCCGCTTCTGCTTCAATGCACCGACATTGTGAAAATCTTGTTTGCTTCCTCTAGTGACAAACTTCATCATGAAGGCCTTTATAAATGGGAGAAAGCTGTTTGGGACTCCGTTCTACCCCATACCGAGCACTGAAGTGGTACGTCACTCACCAACCAGCCAAATAGAACAAGCAACTTGAATGTAGTCGGCTCTGTTCTGAGGTCTGAAATAACTGCTGTTTCCGTTGTGTTCTGCTGCAGGACTACTTCTTTGACTCAAAGGTGTTGACAGACGGCGAATTGGCGCCCAATGACCGGTGCTGCCGGATCTGCGGGAAGATTGGACATTACATGAAGGACTGTCCAAAGAGACGCAGGTTGTTCCCTCTTTGTTTGCCAGTAGAATTCAAACAGAAACTAAAATAATCTACTGAGAAGTAATGAATATGTTGGTTTGGTTCTACTTTGTGTTATCTTGCAATGTAAGAAAAGTATGTTTAAAATGTTTTTTTTAAAGGATTATTGTCCCTACCACTGCTTTTTTTTTTTATACCTCAGAACACATTAGAGAGCAACTTTTTGATGTCAGAAACACGCGTCATGTTTAGATGCATGACCTACAAGGAGGCTCATTAAGTGTCAATAAACAGTAAATAGCCAGTTTCCCCTTATTTATCTGAATGTAAAGTACACTGCGTCATTGCAGCTTTCCAATTATGTTTTCAGGTCTAATAGTTGGTCGTAAACTTCTTAACTATCTCTTCCTACAAATAAGTGTTGTTATTTTCCAGCATACAGTGAGCTTTAAACAAAAATTTAAACACAATTAGTGATGGTGAAATCAACTCATTAGTTGAATTTTCTTTCATACATTTTTCCACAGTAACATCAGCTCAAATGGTGATATTTATTTGAAACCGTCAACATTATTACTGCCAAAAAAAAAAGTTTTGACCTGAACTTTGTCCTCTGCCAGGATGAAGAAGAAGGAAAACGACAAAGACGAGGACATAAAAGAGGAGGAGCGGGAGCCGAAGGACAGGCGTTGTTTCCAGTGTGGGGACTTGGGTCACGTCAGGCGGGACTGTCCTGAGTACCGCCACCTCAAACAGAGAAATGCCGGCGCACCAGGTATCCACATCCGACCTCAAGACGACCTCTACAAAATGTTTAGGCTTTGTTTACATTACATTTCATTTAGCTGACGCTTTTATCCAAAGCGACTTACATGATATACAGTAGACCGTAGACACAGCAACGGTGAGCAATTAGGGTTAAGTGTCTTGCTCAAGGACACATCGACATGGACTAGCGGAGCCGGGGATCGAACCACCGACCCTCTGAAGTATTAGATAGTTGTATACTAATAATAATATAATATATATATATAATATTATTATATAATGGCTAATATTCAGACCATTAGAGGGCGAAAATAAAACGGCTTGTTCTTATTCTTCCCCAGCTCCTCACATGGTACGAACTATAGTGAGCTCCCAGTCCATCCCCATTCCCCAGACAGCTGCAGACAGACCTGGAAGAACCAGACAGCCCTCTGAATGTGTGAGTACAATAGTGAGACATGACATGACCTCTGTGATTATCTGTTCACGACACACAATTTGTAACTCTAATCTAATTCCCAATTGAATTAATTAAAAATTGAATATAAAAATAAAAGCATGACTTTCCCCTATTTTAAACATAATCTTTCTTTCTTTTTGTCAATAGTCAGATAGTCGGCAGACTCCGCCCTACTCCCCGCAGCCTACAGCTGTTCCTCCGAGTTCCTCAAAGTCCTCCAGTTCCCCTCAACCCTCCCACATTAAGACCAGTGCTGCTGGTCCCTTGAAGCCGCCTGTTCACCCCCAGCTCCCCCGGTCTCTCTTCAGCTTCCCTACCTCCCATCCAGGCCAGTACCACCCAGGGGCGCTCAGCGCCCTGGGGCTTCTTCCCTCTCACCAGCACCAGTCACACCAGTCCCAGGGGCAGCCTCATCACCCAGTCCACATCCCTTCCACCTCCTGGCCCATACACGGACCAGTCCTCGCCACGTCCTCTCCCAACGGCCCCTCCCCGCCCGGCCTGAAATTTGCCCTGCGTTCGGCGTCGGGAAACGGGAGTCCCACAGGCTCAGGGGGCAACTCCAGCCCCATGAACCTGAACGACCCCAGCATCATCTTCGCCCAGCCGGCGGGGAGACAGCTGGGCATCGGGCCAGGACGTGAAGGACACTGGCACAACCACTTGGCACAACCTGGGTCACTCATGGGCAATGGCACTGTTGTCAAGTCAGGTATTCACTGGGTGAACTTTGGTGTGAGCTGTGTGTCTTTTTGTCTTCCGGTTTCTGTATCTTTTAGATACAGATTTAGTTGTGATGCGTACAATCCTAATCACATTATCTGATTTTGGCCCCAGTCTATAATAATTGCAACAGTAGTTATTTGCCTTTTTTCCAGAGGAAATCAAGGAATATATATATATATATATATATATATATACACACGCACACACACACACGCACGCACACACACGCACGCACACACACAAACATATTTGTGATGTTGCCTTGTATTTTACAAGTTCCCTGAAGTAGGAGACATCATTCTCACTCCGATCTGGGCCACATCCCCTTTTCAAGACATACAGACATCACATTAAATCAGAACTTTGGACAGTTCTGATTTAATTTTTCTAATTCATTTAAGTATTATGTACAATCTCCTCCAGTCATCTAGAAGTCATAGAGCTGTTTTCTATCTAGTATCTCACCTGTAGTCGCATAATCTTGTTTGCAGATGTAAGACAGATTGAGCACGAGGCAGATGTAAAACAGATTGAGCACATGGCAGATATAGAGGTAGGTCACAGTAACATGAGTGAACCTTAAACATTTTAGACAGTGAAGGGTTAAATGCTGTAAGATGCAGATCTAGGATCTTGTAACAGTTCACAACATCACGGGTGAAGAAACACAGTTTGTTTATACAAACTAGGATATTGCGGAACTTTCTTTATTTGATTTAATTGCACGTTGACTTTTTTTGATGTTTGTTTTTTGTCTCCACAGAGTCAAGTCACCCAGCCCAGTTTGTACGCGTAAACCAAGGCTCTCGGATATGGGAGCACAATAAAACCCCACAGTACGCCCTGTCTCCATCCTGGCCCTACCGGATGCCCCAGAACTTCATCCAGCAGGGCAACGGGGGCTACCAGCCTGGCAAACCCTTCGTGGCCCAAGGTCAGACATGACAGATTTCTTTTATTGCCGCTGACAAGAATATATGATCACAAGTTCTCCATTTGTACAGGCTTTTCTTGATTTCTTTTTTTTTTTTTTTTTTTAACCAGGGTCTGTGGTGCATCCGAATCCAAACTTCCCCTTGGTTCCCCACGTCCGACATCAAGTAAATTTGAATTTCATTCAACAGAAGAAGTGAACTTGCATCTCCTTTTTAAATCAGTTCATGGCCAGTAACATAGCAAAGTAAAATTGTGTACTCTTTGCATCATTTGATCACAAGAATTGTTCAAATGATTTTTTTCGCATTTTTGTACAGTTTTTATGTTTTTTATTTTTCTCTCATTACATTGATTTGTGATACAAATGTAAGATATTTTAATACCCCCATTTTTGAGGGGGTCCAAAAAAGTGTTTTTATTTTATGTGTAAAGTAAGGAGGAAAAATATAAACCTTTATTTTTATTAGCTGTATTCATACTTTGCTTGCCACAAGATGAAGGCTTTGAATAGACGTTTGTTTTAAAAACAATCTAACATGTCACCCTAAGTATGTAGTGCCAAAAGCAGGGATAGCAAGAAAAAAGGGAAAAAAATCCTCAAGGGAAACAAGCCCCCAAAAATAAAGAAAAAAGCAAACTACTTTGATGTGTCGTTTGGATTATTAATCTCTTCAGTGTGATGTTTGTGTGGTTTTAAACCCAATAACCAAACCAGGCATTTAGTGTCCATGCATTAGGGGTGTTATATTTGTGTGATGTTGTCGTTATGTCTGGAAAAGTACATTTCTCAGTCAGGAATGTGCCTGTGAAGGGGTTGATTGAAGGCCTGAGTACTGTTGTTTATACAAACGGGGGGTTGGCTTGACCAACACCAACCAGGACGAGGTCTTGTCCAGTCGATGGACTGGAAGAGGTGCTAACCAGAGAATGGGGGCTGACCCTAAGCTGGCAAGGCTGACATTTTATCCCATGGGATATCTTTTATATATTTTGTGTAGTTGTGAGTGTAATTGAATTTGAGATTTTCATTTCTTTTTAATTATAACTTTATGCATCCGGGACTTCTCTTCGCACGATCGCCCAAAGATTTTTGAACTTAACAATTGGTGACCCCGACGTGATCTTTGTGGCGATTCGTGGCTAAAAATAAGCATAACGAGTGGCCTCTTCAGTTCATCGTCGTACAGAAATCTGATTCGGTGAGTTTATCTTGTGCCTGAAAACAGACTTTACCTCACTGGAGTTCCTCAGGGAACGCAGCACTTCTCATGGACCGCAGGAGATCTCTGTAACAAATCTGTGACACCCGAGGTCAACTAAGTGAAGAACAAAGGTAGGTTAAGGCCGTATAAATGTGTACATGTGGTGAGACATTGCTCGTTTTATTGTATTCAGTTGTTTGGGATTCTTACACATCTTTCATAAGCATCGAGGTAATGAAAATTATTTCAGTCTTGTTCTGAAAATAGATTGTGCACAACCTTTTTATTGGTTGCCTACAATCAATCTAGTAGCTGCACACAAAAGTGCTATAAATAAGATTTAGGGCCTTCACAATGCCCCTCAATGGCTTCTAACATGACGACGGCTGAGGCTGCTGACGGTGGCAAGAGTGCTGGCAGAGTGTTTACGTGCTCACGTGCACTAAACGCATGCCGGCTATGTCAGTGGAGCGAGAAGCTTGGATTTTTTTTTAACACAATTGGGAGAGTGACTTAATTTCTCGGCTTGAATTGTAGTGGCTTTACACCAGCTTTAAAATAGCTTCCTTCTCTCTCTGTTGAATCCTCTCAGGGTCCGTCAGAATGTTAATCAGGACGGATCACATTTTGAGCTGTTTTGGTAACACCAGTCTGTAGCTTTACCAAACTAACGGCAATCCATCCAGTAGTTGTATTAGTAGATATTTAACCCTTTACCAAAGTGTTGGTTTTTCACACTTATTAACATTACCATGTTTCAAGCCCCACCCCGTGTGGCTAAACACAAAGATGTTCTTTAGCTCAACTCAAAGAAATTGTAAGAAAAGTTTTGAATACATGTGACGTCAAACTGTTATTGCAGCTGGATTCTTTCTATCGCCAAACAATTGCAGAAGCAGAGAAAATGTTGGTAACTTCAGTGGAACATCATTTTTCAGAAACACATAAGTGATCTTTGATCGGTTGAGAGTCCCATGAGGGTGAGATCACGAGCTGCCACCTCGTCCTCCGTTGATGTCAGAGAGGAGAGCCGCCAGTCAGACAGCTCCTCTCTGACAGCCGAGCAGAGCTGGGCCTCGTCTCCATCCTCAGACGCACCTTTCTGGGAGATAAATTTGGGGGTTTATCTTCAGTCCAGTTTAACAACAGTGCTCCACCATGAATCTGCGATGTGGATCATAGAGATGGAAGATGTAAAGACCCAATAAAGCAGCGTTCGTTAGGAAACCATCTTTATTCTATACTTTGAAAGCCTCTTAAAGCTTAAATGGAAATGAATCAATAGCTGTAATGTTGCATACATGTTCCTCAATAAGCATCCAAATAAAGAGTTTTAAGAACTTTAATTTAGGATTATTCTTTTTTAAACCACTATAAATTAAAGGCAATCTGAGGGATTACTTTCAAAGATGGAGGGATGCATGAGTTTACATAAAGAAGGTGAATGTATTTCTTAAGTTTAAATGAAATTCTTTCTGCCAGTGACATTTGTTTAAGGCTTCAAGCTTCAAGCAATTTTATGTTAAACATGTATTTTATACAGCCTTGATGTTCCCAGTTAAAATAAATATAGATAACACAAGCTTGTCCTTGCTGCATGACCGTCAAAAGATTAGAATCTGCATATGTGGTAGATTCTATCGGCTAATTGCTTTTGTCATTCATGACCATTTTACTGTAACAACTGTTGGCTGTTTGTGTATGCTTGTGTTTCACAGGAGAACCTGCTGTTTAGTCTCCAGTAGGTCAGCAGCTCTGTGATCACAGCTGTGGAGTCTTTGGGTGAATGTAGGACCTGAAGCGATCACCAGAGGGCGCTGTCGCCACACGTTCACTCTCCTAGAAGGAACCAAAAATGTTGATATGAACCAGAACTTCTAAACTGTATGGAACTTCATGTTACCTGTGCTGTTTTAGAAGAGCCATTACATTTCCTTCTTTACAGGTTAATATTGTGCTTTTTTTCCAACTACATTTATCTGACAGTTACAACTTACTGGATACCGACCCGCTAGCGCCCTGTTGAGAGCGGTGAGAGGCAATAGAAATGCTCCCAATCTCGTATCGTGCACCTTTTAAAATGATTCTATCTTGGTTTTAGATTGTTTGGGATTTGTTGTTTTGGCTGCTTCACACTTTATTTTGAAAGGTGCTTTATGCATATAAGTTTTTACGTCATCTGAATATCAGTGACCTTTACCTGGTTAATCACAGCCCAAAGGGCGGAGTCTGCTGTGCGCTGCAGCGGTCTGTGAGACCTGGACACCATCTCCTCTTGTTTTCCTCTATGTTCCTACAAGTCATTCTCAAGTATGTCAACTGGAGGATGTTCTTCTTTGTTTGACATCTCTCCAGAATCTCTGTTTGCAGGGAAACAATAAACAACTTGATTAAATCAAATTAAGTCAATTCCATCTCATAATCACTGTGTCATCAAGGGGATTCAAAATTATATGAACAAAAATACCCAGCAAGTGGTATTGATTCTGTGATAACGAGTAAAAACTCTCATATTAAATCAATAGGATGTTAATGGTGAAAAATAAGAGAAAACAAAAACAGATTGAGGGGATTGAGGGCTCGAACCTATATTAAGGTGATGAAGCCAGCACGGTAAAACACCTACAGCATGAACAGTAGGTTCTCTTCAGTTGCCTTTTCTTACAATTATTCCGTTTTCAATCTCCCGTTTACTTTTTCATGACCAAGTGGTTCCTGTGCTGTGAGTGAACCAGTTTCCAGAGGTGTCGGGCTTCCTGTTCTTTCTGCTCCATAGTAACCGCTCTGTTCCCACCCCTGACGCCCTGCAGCTCTCTGCAGAGGACTGGGAGTCACTTCAGCAAATACACACACACACACACACACACACACACACACACACACACACACACACACACACACACACACACACACACACACACACACACACACACACACACACACACACACACACACACACACACACACACACACACACACACACACACACACACACACACACACACACACACACACACACACACACACACACTTACTTGGAATTTACGAGCGTGTTTTGCATTTGAGTTGGCTGGCATTATTAAAAATGTGTGAAAAGGCAGAGGGGAGAAGTGACCAGCAGGTAAAGGTGAAACTAAATGCCAGATGAATAAATATGGCATTCATTTTATGACCATTTGTTGTTTCTTTTCCTTTCCGTCTCTCTTCCTTCTGTGCATGTGTTTGTGTCTGATGTGTACGTATCGTGCTGCAGTGATAGAATAAGTACTCAAATCCATCATCTAAAAACTAATGGGATTCCTGTAGTGTAATGTATTTATTCATAAGGGAATGTAAAGTATTATTAAAAGTGAAAAGTGCATCAAAATGAAAACCTCCAAAACTTTGTCAAATAAAGGTCTGAAAGTCAGACATTAAACCAAAAGCAACATATCTTAGAAACGTTTTTTGTTATATTTGTTGAAATTATCTATACATCTTGACATAATCAATAAATCATATCAACTAAAACAAATTACAAATTAAACCTGCTCCTGGCACTGGAAAAATTACAGGATCACCCATTCTCAAGGGACCTTAAATATCTCTTGCAAAATGCCAGTACATGAAGTAGTGGTTGAGATATCTCCATCTGGATAAAAGTGCTGCACAGACACATGGACATTGTTTCCCACAGTGCCATGCTTCAAAGCATACCTAGAAATATTATAATAATAAACAGTCCTATTTTGTTGAGCTCATCATGTTGAATGTAACATCTGAATCTTTAAAGTCACTCATAATGTCAGCCATCAAATAATAAAAGTTGAGGTCTTGGTAACTGTAACCAAATGGACTCGGATCTGTATTGGGTCCCTTTAAAAACACATATGTTTTTAAATCAAACCAGTTTCAGGGAGGTTTTCCACAGGACCCTTTTGGACCTGGCCCGTAAAAGCCTCTTGTATAAGGTAAAATGTTTCCCCTCTGAAATGAAATGAAACTCAAGTACTTTAATACACTTTTGGCCACCACGGGGCAAAGGATATTGATGAGTGGAGCTTGAAGTGCAGCACTTAAGTAATATACATACTGTTATTCCTTTCCACCTCCGTCCAGCTGTCCAACTCTTCTCTTTATATGCCTCTGGCCAGCAATTAACAAGGGAGTCAACTGGTTGAAGTTAACTTTAATTATGCAAAATCATTAATTGGTAAGATTCTTCTAATTAAATTTCCAGAAGCGATAAGGAAACTGCGTTGATAAGAGGCCTAAGCGGAGATAGAGCGCCTAATTGCATTAATTACTCTATACCTTGAGGAGAAATCCGAGTCAATAAGTTCTGCTGCCCTCTAATCTCTGCATAGAATAAAGCAGGAGGTGGACCACTGAGTCTGGCACACCGCCAGGCCTCCGGAACAACAGCCTCTCCGTTTGGTTTCCAAGAATCAAGTTATTAAACGGTCTTAATAACTGTGGAAATGGCCGCTCATTCTTCCTGGCATTGTCAGTCCCTTCACGTCACAGACCTCTTTGAATGTCCTGCTGGGGCTGAAGTGTGAAAGTCAAACACAAAGTCTCAATCTTAATGATCAAGCGAGCAGCAAAACAGCTGTAGGATGTTTTCTGCCGCGAGGGGAGAGCAGTTTACTGACGGAGGACTCCTCAAAAGTCCATCTGGTTCTGTGAAATGAGGTTGACTGTGTTGGAGCTCACATGTTGTTTATATCTATGGCAGTTCAGGGAAGCAGGATCACCAAGAATTTCAATGAACAAATTGTTTTGTTTTTTTACGTATACCAAGCGTATGCCTATCGTGTCTAGCCCCTGTTAGCTTTAACATTAGCTTATGTGGTGCGAGGAGGTGACAGTGTCACTGTTTTGGTTCACTCTCACCACTGTCATAGCATCATTTCAGCCATAGCTGGCAGCTGTTTGTTCAGAATTGTTTTTTATTGCAGGTTTCCCGCCAGAAACACTGACAGGCTTTGAAGACAATTTTTGTCGTGGCCAAATTGTGGACCTCTGGGCCCGTCACATTGGGCCCAAAAATATATTTTTTCATAGAAAACGACGTCCCAGTACTCGGTATGAACACATTAATAGCCCTTATTTATATCATTAGATCCTAAAAGTCGTAAAATTCACTAATAGCCAAATCTGCTAGTTCTATGAGCACATGGATGCGGATGATCGCCCGTTTTTGGCTTGATGCGTCACAAAGCAAAGTGAAACAGGATCAAGATAAACCGCTGCAGTCATGAAGAAAAGGGTGATTTTTCAGATTCTTGCATTTGTGTAGCAGCAGGATGACATGAAGCTGAAATTTAAAACGCGTTCTGTTTAGTCACCTCTGTGTGTCTCACAGCTCTGTCACCCTCATTTATGCACTTGGCCGAGACGATCTTTTCACACACAGGCCTTAATTGATTAGCAGCCCAATTAAAGAGCAGCAATGGGGGCCGAGGCTGGAAGGGAAGGTGACAGAATCACGGCGCCCTGCTCTCCTCCTGAGTAATTATTTTACTGAGGTCCTAAATCAGGTTTGCCTCAGACTGATAATGGATGTCCGGGCTATCTAAACATGCACCGAAAAGCCAGCTCAATCCCTCGGCTGAGATAAATCAGACAAATTACACAAGGAGGAAAGTACAAGGAATAAAAAAACAAAAAAAAGAGCAGCTCCTGAAGGGTTTTGCCAGAAGTTTCAGAGTGTTTGTGTTTGTAGATGTGCTCGTAAGTGACACCTCCATGTTTGTCCGTCTAGAAAAGCACAACTTTGGAGCAAAAATGTAGAATGATGAATTGGTCATTTAATGGGTTATCTCTGTCTCGTTAACCTTCGCCTGCGTGCAAATGATGTGTTGGATTAAACAATGGGCTCTGAACATGGCAGGTGCTACATCTCTCCGACTGGCTGTGTGGACAGACGCATTGATCAAAGCGTCACGTCCAGGATCTCCAACACTTCTGCTGCGCGCCGAGCCATCCATCACCAGTCCCTGCTCAGGCTCAGATGGCAGTGTCGTTTAACATTTTTATAAATGCCCTCTGCTACGACGTACCTGCACAGGAAACATTTGACATTATAATGTCCTTCAACACTCCAATGGTCACACGGACCAAACACATTCTGTAGCCTCGCTTGCGAACCTGTAAGGCTTTAATGCTCGTTACACTCCAAAAAACACATATTTTGGATGGATGAAAAATGCACCTTGTTGTTTTTAGGCCATTAACCATTCCAGGTGGGGGAGGGAATGTACAGTACAATGGTTTGGTTGGCCAATAATGGCAAGCTGAGTGTCATGAACCAACAATTATGTCCTTAGATGCGCCTAGAGCCTAAAAACCTCAAAGAATCTCATTCAATTTTCACAGAAAATACTAAAAATGCAATTGATTATTGTTGTTGCGTGTATGAAATTTGATCAAGAGAATACGCTCCATGCTATTAACGGTTATATGAACATGAAAAGCACTTGTTGCACATGGGAAAAGTTTGCTTTCAAAGTCCTTTCAGCCACAAATCTCTTGAGGTTATCTGCTTAGGGTTTAGGATATTGTGGTTTGGGTTAAAATAAGCCTGAAAGACAAACTTATTCCAAGCGCACGTTTGGTGTACCTTCACATGTGACAAAAATCATCCAATGTAGCAGGAAATGAGTCTTCAGGGGAGCTGCAGAAGGGCACGGCTGCTTGTCGCTTGAGGTCAAAGTGTAAATATATCCCTCAAGCAGTAAAATGTTTTGGTCAAATTGAAGCCTAAGAATAAAACAGAACATGATGTCGGGAGCCAGATTCTGAAATAGAACGCCACTACTGAACATTAAAATAAACAATAAAACTAAATCATATGCATGTTTCAGTACAGGATAATACATCTGGTTGTTGTTCTTGGCAGGCAGCGGCGTGGCCATGCCTCTCTATTAAGAAGGTGTCAAATGTGACGGGAGGGTTCTGCGGCGCCCTTCAGGGAGCGCAAGCTGCGGCGACCCTCCACTCACACTGTTCCCCGTGTTAAAATGCAAATTGCTTTTTCCTGACCCCTCTGTCGTAGACAGGGAGGGGCTGTAGCTTTTAAAGTGACCTGCTTTTTGCTTCAAAAGGCCGCACGCTACCATGCGGCAGGCGCTGACAGGGCGAGACGGCTTAGCAGATAATATCGTCCATGGCAACAGAGCGGCCGGCAATTCACACAAAAACACCAATATACAGTCCCACACAGAGTCTCTTTAACCCCGTGCAGCCCGAGGTCACTTTTACAATTTAGAGATTTTAATATCTTTTTTTCTGACGCGAGACGTTTCGCTCTGGTATTGTACCTGCTGGTTCACTGCTTTGGCTTATTGGGGCTCCCAAATAGAGCAGAGAGCCTCCACATTAAGAGCAGTGAATCATTAATATAAATGTATGCTTTCTGTAAAGGGGCGCTATGTTCCTGACCACACCTGATAGAAACGTCTCATTAAGCTAACACTAAGGGCTGCTTCTCCTCCCACAGTCCAGAGTCTGCAGGTTTGGTTGATTGGCGACTCTAAATTGCCCGTGAAAGTGACCGTGAGTCGCTGTTCGTTAGTCCTGTGATTGACTGGCGACCTGTCCAGGGTGGGCTTCGCCTCTTGCCCAATGTCACATAGGATTAGCTCCAAGCCCTTCCATGACCTTAAAGGACAGTGGCGGGCCATGCATTTTCTCCCTGGGCCTTCTGTGCCATCTGACATTGTATACATAAATACGCGGATGCTGCGTCATTAACGGACAATACATAGTCCACATCAACAAGAACCAGTCACATTTAGTTATAACAAAACATGACAAAACAATCCAACAAAACTGTGGCACTAAAACACCGCACACTCAAGAGCATGTGCCACGATCAGAAGGAACAACTACCATCACGCTCAACCGAGGAGGCGCGATGGAAAAACATCTGCCTTTCTCACCAGCTCCACAGCGCTGGCTGGTTCCACACAGTTAGCGCCGGTGCTAGTAGTTAGCGCTAGTAGTTAGCACTAGTAGTTAGCGCTGGCGCTAGTAGTTAGTGACGGTGCTAGTTAGCTCTCTGACAAAGTAGCAGCAGCGGCGTATAAACCGCCGTGGCTTGTTTATGATTAAATACGACAGCAGATGTAAAAACACAAACAGCAGTTCACTCACCAGATGCTGTTCACATAATAAAGACAAAGTCCATCCTCCTCTCTTTGTCAACAAACAGTTCAATGACGGTTATACAGTTTATCGGTACGCTTCAGTTCCAGTACCAGGTCCTTCTCAAAGGCCATGGATCAGTGAGTACAGACGAGCCTCCCAGTTGTGTCCTGTAATTAGTTTCCATGCATTTTAGGGCTGAAAAGGTCCGCTCGACAGTGGCAGTCGATATTTGGATCGTCACTGCCAAACATGCCCATAACCCTGCGTGAGAAAGGCGTTGTCAGTAAATCCACCACCAAGTCCGTTTCTCCTCCTCCTTCAGCCATTGAGTGTTAAAAAAACTACAACAAGCGAAACACTAAACATGTCCTATCTTCTCTTATGTTTCAGCCTGAACTGTTCTTACTCCTTCTGAGTCCTGCTAGCAGCTAGGTAGCTTTCTGTTGACTAAAGTTATGCTGGACCACTGACCAATCACAGCGCATGTTAATGCTGACGCTAGTTTGCAGGCGTTGGCATGTCAAAGAATACGCCCAGCATGTCAAACTAAAGATATGATTGGTTGAAGACTTTGACAATCATGACAACGTCCCCATCTGCCAGATTTAAAGGCCAGCTTGAAGCCGCTCTGCTTCCATAGAGACGTAGAGGTGAAATCTGATTGGATAAGAGCTCTCCTTAAAACAAGCTGCAGTGGAAGCAGCGCTGCAGTGACATTTTGTGTATTTGTGAAAAACAATTAAATTATAAAATAGCTATAACTTTGTGATTCTGTTTAGGCCAGCAGAGCAGGCTTAGCTGGCCCTGACGGCCCACCACTGCAAAGGATAAGTGGGTATAGTTAATGGTTGGATGGATGTTCAAAGGTTTTCTGGGTTTTTATTTATTATCTTTGTCTCTTTTATTGATTCATAATCAAAGGCATGAAACGTTGGGCATTCGGGAGTCTTCCACGAACAGAAGATGAAAGCAGGTAATTACAGCTTTTTATGGAGGAGTTGACCTGCTGAGAGGTTATGCAGCACTCTGCTGGCTTCAGAACAGTCATTTAAAAGTGATAAAACATTTTTTTAAAGATACTCAAATGTGAAATCCATCAATTGCAAAGCACTAGGGGTTCCTCAAAGGAAAAAATAATATTATGGGATATTTTCGTTTCTAAATCATGAGATTGATACTGTAGCACTCTTTGTGGTAAATATGAGTATATAGACAACAGCCATGTAACTTAGCTTCACACAAATACTGGAAACAGCTAGCTTTGCTCTCAAATAAACATATCACAACACCCTCCTCTCCTCCTGAGTCATATCTTCTTTATTTTATTTTCAAAAACTGACATTAAAACATCATGTTCTTAAATAATGACTTTTAGATGCTCTGATAAGTGGATTTTTTGTCAAACTGTTCCTTTTGAATATGTTATTTGAATACTCACTGTGCCTTTAAATTAAAAGTTAAACTTGCACATTACAGCAAACATTTTGATCTGTGAAAGATCACATTTTCTAAAGCAGTCCACCTTTAGTTTGTATGGTATACTTATTAATGTTCTATTCCCCTTTTTTATATAAAATGAAAATGTAAAACGTGCCTTCGACCTCAGTGTTAAAAGCTTTTCAGACATTCTCTAATAACATGGAGAGTATACTTGTTTCTCCAAAACTCGCAGCACTACTAAAGCCATCTTACCCAGATGGATACTACGCAGCTTGCACAATGAAACATTAAACCAACACAACATGTTAGTGCGGCGAGCCCAGAGGAAGGCTGCTGTTCACAGCAGACTAACGCAAATCTGCTTTGAACAATCCACAATCATCTAGCAGAGGGCCTTTGTGGGCTTCTTCTGCCGCCTCTTATCTGTCTCCCGAAGGATACCCATGAGACAGACACGTATAATAAATGTGACTGCTGAGTGTGTGTTAGTGTGTGTGTCCATCAGGGACCATGTCTATAAGCCATCCTCAAATGTTGCAAAGAAGGGTTGTAAAAGAGTAATGACGACAGGGAAACCCAGATTACAGTGACATTCAATCCCACATGCCACAGTCCTGATGGGTTGCTGTCATTGTGGTCTCCTGCTCATGTATTGCTAATTGTTTCTTGACATCCCTCTGTCCCTGACGCACACAAAGGATGCTCTGCCAACGTTTCTGTACGTTAAATGTTTTTGATTTTATTCTTGAAGAATACTTGGTCAACAATGAGAATGCTCACGTTTATTTTCACCTACTGTCAGACAGTGGACCTGGTTGCATGACCGTCTTGTTCACTCTGGATCTCAACAGCAAAGTTTGGGGAGAAACATTGTCTACGGAAAGGAGTGCGAGCTTAAACACAAGAATAAGGGCTGGCCAGTGACATTCATTTCAAGAAAACTATTGGGGTTTTCCGACCAAACAGTTCTGGGGAGCTGTGTTTTCTCCACCGATCGGAGCACGAACGTAACGTAAGACGCCGACATCTTCACCTGAGAGATCTACTAGAATATAAGAATATAAATAACTTTGTTACATGACACAATCATACAAGCACAAGCAAAATAACAAAATATAGGTTAGTCTTTGTGCTAACGTTACTTGGTAAGCCTTTGTGCTACTGGGTATGCTCCCTAACGAGTTTCAACTTCTGAACTTCACTGTTTCTCAGCTTTGTTAAGTTTTTTTTTCTCCCTTTTTTTTTTTTTTTTTCTCCCTTTTTAAGCTGTTGTTTGTGTTTTGTGTACTCTGTTTTTTTTTGCCTTTTAAAAATGGGGGTTGCAGGTATTGCATTGGCTCATGTGTTTGACCAACCACCGTACTCTTCGGTCACTCGTTTGCTCGTGTGCTCGGAGAGTAGGCTACTTTTACTGAAAAAGGATCTAAAAAAGTATCCCAAAACATCTTTCTGAGAACCACAATCGTTACTATTTCTTGCGATGCAGACAATACAAAAATCTCCCTAGAATATGAAAAACAGTTGTTGCTCAAAGAAAGTGGATAGAACTTTGCTTCTTCATTGTGTTACTGTGGAAGACAACACCTTGATCTGAAAGAACACATCTTTAGAGTCAGGCTGTAAAAACAAAACAACAAAAAAAGCTGTGGGACGACACTTTACCACTCTGGACTTTGACTCATCTTCAAATTGATTATCTCCTTCTGGCCGCTCAGCTTGGAGGAAGAAAAGGCTCCAGAAGAGATTATTTATCGACTGTCAGGACGGTAGTCAGGCGTCAGGACAACAAATGGTGGCCCGTGGGTACTCGGAGCTGGTTTGTCGGCCACACAGCTCAGGGAAAAAGGTTAATACGGTCACCTCCTCTTTACCGGAGAGACAGCACCGTCACTTTGCCTGCGAGGGAGCCTCGAACAGGTCTCTGCCACATGCAGAGCAGGAATATTTTAGAATATTAATTGCACACTTAGTATGCTGTTGTAATATGGATTTTTATTAGTATTCCATCAACTCAATGAGGCGTGAAAGGGCCAGATGCTGTGTCCTCATCTATCCACATATATTCTTGTCTTTTGTCAGTGCAGTGAGTGTCAGTTTGCTCATCACTTCAGTGATCTGATGTCATGTATTTATTAATTGGACCGGTGAGTTTAAAAATGGATTAATAGCGCTCGGTTCTGATTTAGATGATCAAAATGGGGGCTGCATCATGTGTTGAGTAACGGCAGTGACAGTATAGATCCTGCACCTCGCACACACATTTGTATTACTACACTTGTGAGGATAATTTTGACTCAAATAAATATGCTACATCCTAACATTATATATTTCATGCCGAACCACAAATTGTTCCTTAACTCTCTCCACATTCTTTATGAACTTATTTGATATGTATTTGAAAAAATAATGGTAGTCTGGTAAATTCCCATCATCCATTAACCAAAAACAAGACTGAACCCATGCATCCAAAAACAAAATGGACATTAGGATTAGGGTGCAACCAGAGTTAGAATACAGTCAGCAAAGGCCAGTCACAAGCACTATGCATACACAGAACGCAAATATTCTTGACTATCTCAGAAGAATATGGTTTATCATTGACATTAGTTCAGGAATGTGCGCCACTTTAGTGGAATCATGTAATGACACACAAATTCAACGAATAACTCGGGGATAGTTCATGACGTTTCTTATGACATAATGAGAATCCCTGAGACGTGTCATTTTACAGTTCCTACCTCTATGTGGTTGTGAGGATGCAATGGTCTGTATGATTAGTCCCGAGTGACAGCAGAGTAAAGTTACTTCTTTAATCTGAAATTGAATTTTTTCCAAAAGAAAAGGAAGGATAACAAGTTAGCCGAGGTTGTAACTAAACATTTTTAACTGCCTGTATATAAATACATTTGGACAAGTCTGAAGCAAAATTTCAAGGCTGATGTTTTGACCCAGCTCACCCCTGATCACTTTTGAATTGAGTTGGAGAAGTTAATTTAATTCATCCCATAAACTCCTTATTCATGCTGCGACCGGAAGTCCAAACAAATAGTTGTGTTTTTACTATTTCTATTTAGTAAAAATCTGATTGTATTTTGTGGGAAGAAGTTCCTCTGGGGACAAGACTCAGATGTTGTGAGAACAAGTTATCTTTGCAGCAAGATCTCTTGTTTCCATTACAACAGATCTTGTTCTCATGAATTCACATTTTATTCTCATGGATGGAACATCTTTTTGGAACATTAACGGGGTTCCTGTTAATATTTAGCTGCACCCGTTTATTGATACTAATGTTGGTTTATTCACCTTTGATATGCGATTGTTTAACGACTGTTTCCAAACTAACTTCCTGAAGTTGACGTGCTGATCCTCCCTCTGGCTGTGTAATCACGTAAAAGAGAAATTTATTTACAGCGCTTTGTTCACTTCTGCACATCAGAACTTTGTGATTTACCTTCAGCGGAAGTGACTTTTACGACTGCGTTGGAGGTGAGAGTCAATGAAGCACATGAGTGGAGGTCCTCAATAACATTATACCTCTCTTTTACTGCACTCGGGAGCTGTGAGGCGTGCTGGCAGGTGGAGCTGAGCCTCCTTTTCTCCTTCAACATTGTCAGTAACACAAGAATGGTTACCTTCCTTTTTTTATCTAGTAGATTTTTCTTCAAAACAACAACAAAAAAAAAGCTTTTTTGACAACTTTAAATGAAAATACTGGGGTTGTGGTTGAAGCAGGACTTTTTGGTTTTGGCACAATTATTTGTCTTTCTTCCTCTTATACACTGAAATGTGTTTTTGTTATCGTCACACATTAGTCAACATGGCTCAATGGATGGCAATGTTCTATCTCTCCAAACATTGGATGGATTGGCTTGAACCTTTGTTCAGAAAGTCAAGTTCTCCGCAGGATGACTCGTAACTTTGGTGATTCCTTCACGTTTCCTCTAGCACCATCATCAATGCAACATTGTAACTTGTTCACTACTTTGGTTGATGAAAAAGCACCTGGAAACAATTTACATTCTTATCAGCCTCAGCTGTTTGCTATGGACAATTTTACTGTGATGAAAAAAACAAAAAAAGTCATTATAATGAAAAGCTTTAGTTAGCATCTCATAATTATAACTGACAATCTCACCATCTTGAGATACTTAGCATCTCATAATTATGAGATAGTAAGTCATAAGTATAACTTTGACAGACAACTTCTCCTCTCTCTCTAGGTAAACGGTAAACTAATTAGGTAAACGGTTATGGAATGTTTCTCAGTGGCATTTGCCGCTTTACCGGCGGCTTAACACTCCGGTCTAGCGGCACCTACCCGTAAGTGCC
Organism: Cottus gobio; assembly: GCA_023566465.1. Classification (NCBI taxonomy): domain Eukaryota; kingdom Metazoa; phylum Chordata; class Actinopteri; order Perciformes; family Cottidae; genus Cottus; species Cottus gobio. Next base: position 22,201,771 of record CM042217.1, on the reverse strand, counting down.
CACTACAGTGAAACTATATAACATGTAATCAAAACCTAAATTGTCATTTTAGACAATCCAATAGATCATAGAAAGAAAAATACCTGGACGTCTTTGCCAATAAAATCTATCGCGGTAGAAAACTGTGTATGTGTGAGGTCCTGGGACAGGGATGTCGTATGTATACAGATTGTAAAGCCTTATGAGGCAAATTTGTGATTTTGGGCTGTACAAAACAAACTGAATTTAATTTAATTGTGTAAAAGCAAATAGTAGGGCGGGACTTGACGGGATATTGTCGCTAGACCAGAGTGATCAGCCTTAAAGTGAGAAACATACCATAACTGTTTACTCATTTAAAGTAATATTATGACAAGTTATACCGACTATACCATGTATGCCTGGTAAATATTCAGCCAATAACTATAATCTAAGGTTGGTTTGCTCAAAGGTTCTGTTATTGTTAGCCATGTCAGCTTCTCTCCTTCCACTTTCAAACGGCACCTGCCGTTAGGTTATGACATATTATCTCATAATTATGACATAGAGCATGATTCTTTTTAAGTTTAATTTAACTTTTTTTCAGCTATGTTTTATTTATTGACTCTCACACAACACACACACACACACACACACACACACACACACACACACACACACACACACACACACACACACACACACACACACACACACACACACACACACAGTGATGGTAAGAGCCCCTCAGTTAGATTGGAGTCTGTGGTGTGAGGTTTGTCCCCAGTAGAATTGGAGAGGGGGAAATTGAATCCACAACCTTTGGACAAGCAGACATTTAAGACCTTGTCAGAGTGAGATAGGGCTCCCCGGCCCTGCCAAACCCTGACGGCTGTCTCCATCCCTATCAATATCCTCCCTCTTACCACCAGCAGCATCCCCTGTAAAACAAAAGAAGGGGATGTTGAGAACAGTTATGTCAACATGCTTTACCCTCCTTTTTCTCAGGGTAGGTTCAAGGTACAAAGCACATCTTTTTTGGCCAAGATTCATGTGGACATGGGTTCACTCATGAGGGAAATTAGGCAACATTTGAAAATGTTTAAAATCTGCAAATTCATCGAAATAAGTTCATTCAAAAATAAAAATGTTTTGAATTTCCGTCAGAACACAGAACATCTTTCCATTTGATGAGGACTGCATTTAATTATGTAGTGTGGGCATTGCTGATATTTGTATTTCTTTATTATTGGTCAAAACAATACAATTTCTTTATAATATTATAACAGTTTAATAATAACAGCAAACATTATTATTTAAGGATTAACATTGATACTAGTGGATGTTTTAGGCCCATTGTTCATAGATTATGATGTAATTTAATTATTTCATTTTGTGAACACAGTTTAGAGGTATTCAAAGGTTTTGTAGTTTTGTAGTCACCTTGAAGTCATCCCTATCGGTATTGAGACAAAGAAGCATCCCTGAAGACCTTTGGGTAATGTTACCATTAGAAATATCATAGGTATTTTTTTAAAAATAGCTTTTTTTCTATCTGCTTAACAATAGCCTGTTGCAGAATGAGTAACATTCAGTTTATTTCCTCAGGATAATAAGAAAAGGAAGTCTTGGTCTTAAAATACTGGGACTAAAAATATGATTAGCCGCCACTGCAACTATTATATTCTGCAAAATCTCATCTCGTAGCATAATTTCACGAAGCTAACAGAGATGATTACCTCTGCTGATGCTGGTGCGTGGCTCTGCATTACCACACAAACACCAATGTACACATTGAGACACACACTGCACAGACATAACACCAAATGCATCAAATTAAGATGTTGGTTAGTGTTGGATAGATTTGTGTCATTTATAGCTCTGGCTCCAACACAGAGCCACAGATCCAATTGTAGTTGTACTCCTAAATGCGAGGTCAGTGACATTTTCATGCAGGCTGCCAGCTATTTCCATCAGTGTCACTGTAATAACATTAAACCAATGTGATTGCTGTGAGTAAATCCACATTACTGAACATAATTTTCCACCGTCCCGACATCCCGCTCTGTGTGCTCTCGCTGCTGCAGTCCCTCCCGTCGTTATGCTGCATCACTTTGCAGAGGCGGGACGGTAAATGGCAGGAGAAGAGGAGTACAGTGTTCACCTCGGGGGAACCCGCTCTGGATGGCGCGCGAATGCGATGATGAACGCGGGAAGGTCAGATGTTCATCCACCTAAATCTAAACTACTGAGATTAAACTGTCACTGTTATATAACAGCTACAACAACAACAACAGCAGTCCTTATCCTACAGACACTGATAAATGGCATCATTATGGAGAATGACTCGGGGGTCACATTATGAACAGCAACAATCCTTATCTTGTGATTTATTGAATATATTGACTGCTTCCTCTTGCAGCTCACCTCTCTCCTTAGGACGATGTCGCAAAGCTATTGTTCCATCTCTAAACGCAGTGATTTGCAGTGTATTTTCAACAAGTCCTCCATCCCAAACAACCACATCAGTCGTTTGTTCTGACCCTCTATTACAACCCAAAAGAGCGTTTCCTAAACTAGTGTCCCTACAGGTCCTCATACCAAAACATAACGGCCACCATTTGGTTAGGAAGCAAAAATGTGTTCAGTTTAGGAACATACCATTGTTTAATAACAATAAAACATTTTGTAATAAGTATTTTTGTTACGTAACTTAAGTAACCTACGCAATTTGATCTGCATTACGTACGTGACGGAAGAGAGGTATAGTCATTAGCTTTGACATAAAAAATACAAAAGTCAAGTTAAAATTTTGACATAATGGTAGAATTTAAATGATCTGGAAACCATGACTGTCTGTACCAAATTGTATGCCAACCCATAGCAGATGTTGAGATACACACTGCTGCTGGTGCGGAAGGAGAGGTCACAGAATCACCTGTCACTAGGATTAATTCATTATGAATTAAAATTGAATTAATTGCATAAATCCAAGCATGTGATTCACACCACTGTGGAACAGAGAAAGAGTTTGAGTCCAAGCCTAAAGTTTCCTCACCTGTAAACCCCGCCCGCCTCCACGATACACCTGCTGGTTAACCTCACACTGAATGTACTGAGGAGGTTCAGTGTGATGTCCGTGGACTCTCCCTCTGTAAGTGAACAGGGCGGCCCTGTCTGTTCAAGCCCCGGCTCACCATTTGTGATAATTCAATTTTCTGCAAAGCAGATTTTATCTTTCTGACACATCAAGGGGAAGCTGTGAAAAGACCATTTTCCCTGGGAGGACGTCTGAGGACGGAAAGCAGCAGAAACAAATGTGTGTCATCGGGGGAAAGAGCCTGGAAAGGCTATTCAAAACAATTCCATTTGCCAGAGGTTTCCATTATCACATCTGCGATGGAGGGGATGGACCATCAAAAAATAAATCTCTTCTGGAGCAATATTGCATGAAGCAAAAAATATATACTGAAAAAATGTTCACTTTTAACAGAACAGCCTTTTTTTCTTGATTCTAATTGGAGTTTATATACTTTTCTTTTACTCTTAAAAAACCCTAACTTACTTACTTTATTTTTCATTCTCAGGTAAGAAACTGAGTCTAAATTTGATTGTGTGTGTCTCTATTAACAACGAAATGTAACGAAACTAAGTAACACAATCAATTTTAAAGTGAATTGACTTGAACACTAATGATGTCAGGGAAACCCCCCGACATGTTTCGGATGCAGCCGCACAGGAGAGATCGGCTGTTTAATGATTCATGACGGAGGGGACTAAAGAACAGGAGTGACTTTGCTAAACGGGCTGAGACGGGTACCCTTGGAGTCCACTGGAAGGAGAGAGTGCGAGGGGAATGCATTAATGCAGTATTGATCACAGTGACATTACTATCAGTGGGACGAGCAGAAAGGTTGCAGTCACTCACTCGTACTTTACCTCGTGTGTCCACCTCTCCCACACTGAGCGGAACCGGCAAACATCCACATAAAAAAGGTGTCCGGGAGCACTTTTAATTAAAATTCTATTTTTGTTGTTCGGTGTCAAGCCGCCACACAACGTTTGACCACCTCTGATACGAAGATGTCTCCACAGGCCAAAACTATTTATCACGGCTATTGTTTTCAGACTTTTAATCGTCAATCTCATTGATTATTATTTGACTCACTAGTTTAATTACCAGACAGTTTTAAACACATCACAGGTTTAACCCAGTTACAGTATTCCAATCAAATTATGTGGAGCTGAAAACAAGACAGTTAGTTGCAATGCACAGATCAAGCCGAGCATAACGTGGGGTTGTGCAGAATCGTTCGATACGACACGGTTGGTTTGAGACAGAATGCTCGTTTTAACTTGTTTGCTCTGCCTTGTCTGAAAAACCTTGTGTTCAATCTTGACCTTGTGTTGTATTCTTTGACAAAGCATAGCTTTTAATAGAGTCTACAGAGTCTTGTGCTGGTTTCGGTTCCTGCTGTCAAGCTGGAAAGACATAAAGCCTCGTCACGTCTGCTCCTGTGAGCCTTGTGGAACTACAATCACTCATCAACTGAGGAAACACACACTGTTGGTGCTGCAGAAGTGGTGTGGATCATTAGACGTGCTGAGGGGGACTCCCTGTGCCAGATGTGCTGTGCATCTGGTTCGGCTGTGGGACAGACACATCCCAACATCCGCCCGCACACTGACAGCATCTCTTTATTGCTCATCACAGAGAGTAATTAGCTCTGCCGTCCTGGGAAACCCTCTGGGAACTCATTTAGGAAAAAGGGTGAATCCCTATTAATGTTCAGGTAAAAAGCTGTTTCTGCCTGGTGTTATGTCCGAGCTGCAGACAGCACCAGAATACAACAGTAGTTCCTTCACTGTTCTTGTACCCAGTGCCAGAGAAAAAGGGACTGTTTAATATATGAGGATTAAACACAAAAATACATTTTTTATTTCACATGTTTGGGTGATAGTACAAAATACAAATTATTCTTATTTCAACCTTCATTTTCAGTGTTTTTTTTTACCTCCAGAGCCCCGACTGATTAAATAAACATTACAACTAAAATTCAACATATTATCTTTACTTGCCGTCATGTGGTCTTTCTCTGCTTTCCCATATACTTTTTTCATAACCACGACAAAATATTAAGTAAAGCTGAAATAAAAGAATCTCAGCTATGTGCACCCTCTTTGACATCAGGTCCCCCAACCTAAATATGTAAATTGTCTAGCCCTTCAATACGCATGGGTAGTTACAGTGATAACTGACAGCCAGCTAGCCCAAAGAGCTAGTGCCTGTTTTGGGAGGAAATGTGGATAAACTTTGCTGTGCCACCAAACCTTTAAGCTATTTCTTGGAATTTTTGTGTCTATATATCTCAAAGCTGATGTTTCCTGTTTAAAAATGCGCTGATCAATGCAGGACAATTAAAAAAAAATGTAGGTAAATAGAAGGTTAAGAGATGAATAAGAAGAACATGCCAGTGAGCAGTTGTGATAGAGTCCGTACAAGTAATGTTCAAATTGCTTTTGTGCTGCAAATGATCCAATTTCCATCCATTTTATATCATTTTAATCATATCCTGGCTCAGTAGATGTGATTATTAAGACGTGTATTGAATTTGATCATTATCTAATGTATCACATATCACATCGCAGATAGCGAACGTTGAATAACTGGAATATGAAATAGTCTCAGGCTCAGATACTTTTCATCTGATATCTCTGTGTGCAGCCGCCGTAGCTGCCATGAGGTTGAAGGTGTTCGCAGCAATACAAAAGTTCAAAGGTGAACATGGAGATAGTCTTTGCCAAATGTCAGCTGGTCCTCGGCATGAAAAGACCACCTGGCAGTGAAGTAAAAGCAGGACAGAGGGAAGAGATTGTACTGAACGGTGGAAATACTGCTGCAAGCTAAATGAAACACAAAAGGCAGCTTGACCTCGCTCTGGCGGATAAAAACAATCCACCAAATAGAGTTTTCATCCAAAAAAATAAATTCCCTTCCTAAATTCATGCTCACCTTTCCTTTTCCATTTGAAATATTGAGATCATAATACAAACAGGGATGTCCATTTTTTTAATTAATCCCCAAAGAAAAAGAAAATCTCTTCCATGTGATTAATGCAATGGAAACAGCTACTGCTCGTCATGTCAGAGGAGGATGATCACGAGAGTTAAATCCAGATTTTGTGTCGCCTGTAGCTGTTCGGACCCGACATGTGCTGTCACCGACACACAAGCAAGCAATGTCATTATGGACAAGCTTACAGAATGTAAATCTGGATATAAATGAATTTATAATTATAAAAATGTTATGTATACATCAATTTGACTCAGGTATTAACATCTAAAGAGAAGATGTTGTCGTGAAGAGACAAGGAAGGAAGGGAGAGACGCATCCCTCCACAGCCACACACACACTGACTGTCAGCTAACATATTACATTTTGCACATAAGTGATGCAGACCTCATTTCCCCAGACCTCAAGGACTAATAGACGTTTGTTAGATTGTTAGTGTTGGATGTATTTGTTGGTTTATTCCGATTAATTACTTTACAGTTTATTCTCTGTTGAGAAAAATGCTTTACAGAAATAAAGTGTCATTGTGAAGTGAATAACGCCAACATTATCTCCTAAAATAGCAAACACTCATTTTAAACGACAAATATGTTTTGAGGAAAGAGTGAAGCATATTTTCCATCAACGATATGAGAAAATGTTGTTATTAACATACAGGGCAAGTCGCAACATTTAAAAAAAATGAAATACAATGTATGTGAAAATGTTTTTAATTTGATTCCACACCAAAATATCCACTCTCGTAAAACAATATATTCTCCCAGTGACTACAGCATTATTAAAATAATACAGCAAAGGTTTGAAGTGACCTGACACAACGTGCTTATAACATTTAACCATACAATCTTTCTCTAGCCTTCACCAAAACCTCACCAGCACTCCGCATGTGAACCAGTAAAAGTCTGGTGCAGGAGACAAAACTCAAAACTCACATTGCCTCAGAATATATTCCAGCCAGACATTCATTTCAAGCCAAGCCTGCAACCTGTGGCCAAGCTTCTCTGTGTCGGTCTGCAGAGAACACACTCGTCACTGAAACTGAATGTTTCTGCAAAACGTTTACTGATAATGCATTTCATTGGTTTTCCAAACATAGCCGCTGGCAACCAGTGAAATATGTTGTGGTCATATTGAAGCAACTCAAAGCACCACGGTTAAATTGGCTAAATACAAAAAAAGACAATGGTGACTTCAAGCACCTGATAGAACATGTTAACTTTTTGAGTATTTAACCAAACCACCATCTTTCTCTAATCTTAACCGTTGCGTGTGCTTTAGTCACCTGACCTAAACACTGTTGAGAGTGGGGACTTTAATTTTATATTTAGAGCTGGGAAAAATTAAGCAGCTCAACTTTTCAAACCAGGATGACAACTCCTTTGACAGAGAACTGTGACGCTGAACTGCGAAAAAATAAAACACGTTAAACTTAGCACATGCAAGTCCACAAAAAACAGTATTCAGTGACCAATCGTGTTTGAATCACCCGCCTGAGGCATGGTGACCATAAGACATTGTAAAAGTGTTTTTCTCCTCTGTTTTATCCAACTGTTTTTTCTGTGTGCATGCATTTGACTTCTCAAATTACAGAGCAGGCTTCAATGTAAACACGAGTTAGTAGGCAAAAGCCCTCTGGAACTACACTTTGAAAATGATGCTGTATATTTGATAGAGGCCTTCAAAATACATAAAGCCAATTTAATTTAATTTGTGGAAAATCAATATATTCCAAGGTCCTATTTACCTGCAGAGTATTTCCAGGGAAGAATGGAGGAGTAGATGAAGGCCGACCTCCTGACATGATATCCTCCATAGGACTTTGGAGGCTACAGATGCTTTAACAACAAGCAACAAACTAACTCTGACAAAATGCAAGTCTGGTGAGGCTGAACTACTTCTACCTGTACATTATTTCGGTGTTGATTTGGAACTTGTGTTTTTCTGTATCGTTGTTTTGCAGAGGAGCTTTAAAAGCCTCCATTTCCACTCTTCATGCTATGTTTTTGTCTTTGAAAATAAGTTGTATGACAGGTGCATCTTAGTTTAAACTTAATGCAAAGCCCATGTAACTGAGTAGTTCCTTTGCAGGCACAAAGTCAGTGACAACACTCACACACACACACACACACACACACACACACACACACACACACACACACACACACACACACACACACACACACAATATGCACTATAGTTAATATGAACACAGGTCATTGAAATTAATTACCTGTGTCTGTCTCCTTAGTACAAGGCTCCTTTGTCAAGAACCAAATTGATCCCAAATTGTTTCTTCCAGCTACGATTTAAGTATAGACGGTTCAACATTAAGGCCCACTCTGGGTTTCATAAAACCACTGTCATGTGTTGAAATAGTAAATTAATTATTGCATTTTTTTAATGAAAGGGCAGATCCACTGAGATCTAAGACGTTAATTTTAAGGAAAATGTCCTCCAAAAGGGCAAAGGGTTGAGGATAAGGATCATGGAGAGTGTTCGCTGAAAGCGAATCCACTTCTTGAGACTCACCGAAGGGCTTCTGAGGATCAGGATCTGACATAATCAAGGAAGAGTATGACCTTGATGGTTTTAGGGAGAGAAAATGACTTCCAATCCATGCCATCTGCGAGGATGAGGGCTGAAGAGTGACACAAGAAAGCTTAACTTCTTCTTCTTTTCTCGTCTTATTGTCATGCCCCGCACTGTTGCATTCATTCTTTTATTGTGATTCCTGTTTATACTCACCTTGCCTCTTGTTAAATAACTCAATCTTACTAACTTCACTTCCTGCCCTCTGTGATTGCCTGCCCTTCCCTAATTAGTTCCACTTGAGTCCAATCACCCTCCTTTCCTTGTGTATTTAGCCTTTGAGCTCCCTTCTCCTTGTGCCAGTTCATCTTTGTACTTTTAGTCAAGCCATCCCGTCGTTCTTCTTAGTATCTGGTGTTTCTATTTAATTTTTCCCTGGAGCTCGCCTTTGCTATCTCCGGATTTGTTTGCTGATCATCTCTCTTGTAGGTAAAGATCTTTACTCATCATAGATTCTGTCTGTTTCTTTTTCTTCCTCTTCTTCGTTTTGTTTAATGACGAGTGGATGCTATTGTTAAAGGTGCATTGCTACCACCCTCTTTGCTGGAGTGTGGTCCAGAGTTCTTATTTTCATGTCTTGCACTTGAGTGCCCCCCCCTCCCCCCCCCCGCCTCAACGCCCCCCATCATGCTGATGTCATAGGCGTAATCAATACTCAATATACAAGGTTTTATGGCTACAAGCAAAGGTAACTAGGCTGTAAACTCTTTGTACACTCATCGCTAAGGCTTATGTTGTTAACAACAAGGCCACTCATGCAACTACACAACAACTACTTTCTGCAAAACACTACGCACAGCACACTCGCCTCTCTCTCGCTCACCGAACATGAACCCAACACATGGCCCTCGGCTTGGCTTCTTCAAATTGCCGTCCTGGTATCGGAGAAAAGGAGAGACAAAGGGGGTCTCAGGTGTCAATCAATCAGACCCCCCCCCCAAGAACCCACCAAGTCATGGATTATCCCTCAAAGGGAAACAAAAAACATTTAGCTTGTACAAATGCATTTGGGTATGTGGAGTTTGTATTGTGGGCTGCTTAGATTAGATTTGGCTTCCCTTCCTAAGTCACATGCAAGTTCATTTAATTGAAACGTGCAAAAATGTAAAAACTAAATATCTTGTAAATCAATGTTCTGATAAGACAGCAGCAGTCAGGACAAAGGAGACAATACATGAGCAGCCGCTGCTGCTTCTTATTATGTTGTTGACAGAACAATGTGTCAAATTCAGCTCAAACATGAAAATGCATATGATAGCGACGGATAAGTTCCATGTAATGTGTTCATGGTAAATATGAACATAATTTAGAGTTGACCAGTGTTTTTACATATTCTATATTGCGTTGCTATCTCATCTTATGATTCCACCAGTGAAGCTGAGAAGATGACCTCCATTTGGAGACTGTTGACTGGCAAAGTTGAAAATCCCCAAAAGAAACTTTCCCCTTCAGTTGTGACAGCTGAACTTTTGAAGGCCGCAGCAGCGTGCGCAGTGACTCACTGGATGCCATGATTGATTTAAGGGTCAGTGAGTCCAATGTATTTCCTCTGAGCCGATCTTTGAACGGCTGATGTGATCTTAATTGAGTCTAGTTCGTCTTCCCAGGAAAAGAGAATGAGCGGAGGAACAGTCTACGGATCCACACAGGTGCAGGGACTATAACAGAGATAGCTGACAGCACTCAGATCACAACACACGTTTGTTCACAGTTTTCCAGCTGTTCTCTGTTCAAAGTGATTTTGTCTTTTTTGTATGGCAAACAACAACATTGTTCTTCTGTTGTGAGATGACCAAATCCCCATTTTAAAGTCGCCTGACAGCAGAATCATAAAGACAAGTGAACGTCACGCACTGTGTGATCTGTCCTAATACACAGCTTATCGCTATTTGAAAAAATGCAGCTACACAGAAATAATCAACTATGTCTGTAACAGATGATTATGTAGGGCGGATGTCCTGCGGCTCTACGGATGACAATGTAGGTCGCCCGTCATTTTAGTTCAAACTGAAATATCTCAACAACTACTGCATGGATTGCCATGGAATTCTTTACAGGGCCATAAGTATTTGGACTCTGACACAGTTTTTTATTATTTTCCTCTTTACACAGATTTGAAATGATGAAGTTAATATTTTATTAATTCAATGGATATAACAACACTATCACATTAGCCGTTTAGGAATTACAACCACTTTTACACAGTCCCCCACATCAGAGGTTTAAATGTAATTAGATTATTTGTCTTACAAATGGTATGATGGCCAGGTGTGGCTTGTTACATCCTTATTTTCATGAGAAATTGAGCAGATAAAAAGGTCTGGAGATGATTCAAAATAGTGAATTTGCATTTGGTAGCTGGTCCAGGGAACTTATGAGGACCAAAGAGATGTCAATGCAAGTGAAGAAGGCCATTAAAAAGCTGAATAACTACACAAACCTATCGGGCAGATATGAAAAATTAGGATTGATCAAATCAACAGTTTGGTACATTTCTATAAATAAGGCAAGCTCACCAACACCAAAAGGCCCAGATGACCACGGAAGACATAATTCTTTCCTTGGTGAAGAAAACCCTTCTCAACCTGAGGTCCAGAATACTCTGGAGGAGGTCAGCGTGTCTTTGACAAAGTCTACAGTCAAGAGATGCCTTCATATATCTGAATAGAGAAGGTTTACAACAAGGTGCAAACCACTGGGAACACTGAAAAACAGGAAGGCCAGATTCGACTTTAGAAGACATTTGAATAAGCCTGATGAGTTTTAGATGGAGGTTCGTTGGAAGATGAAGCCAAGATTAGTTTGTACCAGAATGATGGGAAGAGAAAAGTGTTGAGATGGAAAGGAACGGCTCCTGAACCCGAGCAAACCACATCCTCTGGTTAACATGGTGGATGCAGTGCTGAGGCATGGGCTTGCTTCTCAATGTAACTGGGTCACTGGTGGTCATTGATGATGTCACATATGATAGAAGTAGCAGGATGAGTTTTGAGGTGTTTAGGGATTTACTATCTACTCAGATTCAGCCAAATACTACAAAACTGATTGGACGGTGCTCCTCAGTACAGATGGATAATGACCCAAAACATACTGCGAAAACAGCCCAAGAGCTTCTCAAGGCAAATAAATGGAATATTCTTCAATGGCCAAACCAGTCACCTGAAGGAGGAAACTCAGCGTTTTGTGATGACTTTTGGTAAAAGACTTCAGGCAACCATTGAGTGAATGTTATTCACTATTATGTTAGTTTGTCCAATTACTTCTGAACCTCTGTTAACCTGAGTTAATGTCATATTTTTGTTATATCCATTAAAAATAAAGATGAAAGTCTACATTTCAACGACATATTGCTTTATTTGAAACCCATTGCGAACTTGTAAATAGGCAAAATTAGATAAATTGTGTCACAGACCAAATTCTTATGGCCTGACTGTCATGATCTCCAGAGGATGAATATTAACAACCGTGCATGCATGGTGACTTTTCCTCTAACTTTTTACCAATCTAATGATAATGATGAATATCTCCATATCTGTGTGTACGTGTGTTTCATGTTTTGTGCCAAATATATACATTTTTTAAGGTCAACGATTTCACAACGTTTACCTTAAAAAAACGTAACTCCTACTCCAAACAATGACCAGCTTCTGGTTGTCATATTGGCTTGGGTCAAAGATTGTAAACCTACCCAAGGAAACTTAAATTAGTGTGCTCCAGATGGAGTTTTAATTTTCATTCAGCACATCTAAATGTTTTTTGCTATCAGTCAAGTCATTACTGCAATTATTCCTGCCAATCAGTCTATTTTTGAACAGCTTCTCTGCTTTATTGATAACATAAATGTTTCTTCTGATAAAAACTGAAATACAATTAAATTTTCAATTTGTGTTTTGTTCTTTTTTTAAGATTTGTCTTCATTTAGGGATCATGATTTCATTTTTTTTATTATTTCTTCAACATCCTTTTACATAGAGACCATGTTCTCTTAAGCGCAAGTTCCGACCAGAGCGCCACATCTATATATATATATATATACATTTTTTCATCACACCCAGTCCACCGCCACCCTATGGCGGAAAAAGACTGGAACTCACCTCAGGCTTCAGAGGAACATCGTCTCACGTGAGGTCGACTGGAAGGGCGTTCAAGTGTCTCCCGGTGTCCCCGCTCTCCCACCAGCCGCACATTTCCGCACCAGACACCTCAGACAGGCGCGAATGAGGTGCGTCGTGACTCCTGCAGTTTCTCACATGTGATTGTCATCACCACTGGATGTGACAGCCGCGGGCACGCCGGGTCTGCAGCCACAGATTCCTGGATCCTTCCTCCGAGATTTACGCGCTTTTACGGTCGGTAGGAGATTGACCACACTTCTTTTTTTTTGGCACGCGTCTTTACTTGGATGACATTTTAGGCTGTTGGACTGTGCCACTGTATTGTTTTTATTTAATTTGTGGAAATAAGTCAAAGATCTGGCGCGTAAAAGCCGCACAGCCCTTGTGCGTTTCGTCAGTGAAAGCTGGGTAAGTTTTCAGAGGCTCTGATGAGCTCCTGTCAGACTGAGACTTTGGCATCCGAGGGAACCTGTTGGATTTTAATAAACACAATTTGTTTCTTTCAAAGAGGACCATTTTGGAGAGTCTGGTTTCTCTCATTCTGTTGTCAGTTGAACGATTTTCTTTGCGCCCTTGTAACCCTGCAAATTCACACCTTCTTGTGGCGATTGCATGGGAGAAACAATGTTTTTATGTAACACAAGTGCCATAAAGGACTGGAGCTATTTTCTGTCTCAGATTTTACCTCTGATGAATAAAACGACGGGCTTGGTAAACATCGACAAAGCGGAGGATGTGACGGCCACCATGGTGACCGCTCTGCAGCCGGACAGTGCCATGAGCGCAAGTAACCCGCCTCTCAACTCCAACCATACCTCGGGCATGGAGCACGTCTTTCAGTACTCCTATTCAGAGAGTGACCTGCTGTACACAGACTACCGGACACCTGCACGAGACTCCATCCCGCTGCCCAAAGCGGTTCTCTACCTGGTTATGGCAGCGCTGGTGGTGGTGGCGGTAGCCTATGCGATAGTTGGACACCTGGTCAAAGATGTGGTTAATGAGTTTGTCGGTATGTGACTCCTAGTGTGTGTGTGGGTGTGTGTGTGTGCGCGCGCGCGCGTGCGTGCGTGCGTGCGTGTGTGTGTGTGCACTCCCACTGGATTTACAAAAAAAGAGCATGGAAATAATTGGAGTTATTTCTTTGAAAAAAAGGCAGAAGTACAGACAATGAATAAACACACACACACACACACACACACACACACACACACACACACACACACACACACACACACACATCCAATATTATTGTATTTATGAAAGGCATATTACAGTTGTGCATTGAAGACTGTTTTAAAGATTAAATACAGAACAATTGCTGCTGAAAGTAACAACACAGAGCACAAACATTCTAATTAATAGATGGCCTGAGACAAGCAGGCACTGTCGTAATTGAATATAGGGCAGGAGTTTTGATGAACTCCAACCAGGAAACTGTAGAGATTATTTTTGTCTGCCCTCATAAAACATAAAAATCCTAAATTGTAAAATCCCTGTTCTGCTCTCAATGACCTTGTGAGGAAGACATCCTGACAAACTACACTATCAGCAAGTGTCTGTATGAGAAATGGAGAGGTCTGCTGTTTCTCTATTTTTGAAGCGCGTCCTGTGGCTGATACATAATGAATGAATGAATGAATAAGTCTATTTTTAGGTACCATAGTGCTGACTTGACTTGATAGTCAGCTCATTACATCAAGTGATTTCAAGCAAAATTAAAGATTTCACTCAGTGATGCTTCATATGGGGCAGATCAGGACAGGGACCCATCGGCTGCGGCAGGACCGTTTTTACAGTTTAAGTATTTAAAGATGCTCTCCTTGAATTAGTTATGATGCCCAATATTGCCTTTAAAATCATATAATATCATCTGAGAAAAATGTAAATCATTTTGAGAATGGGATCCCCAAGAAATGCAATTTTGCAGATTTTGGAGCAGTAAGACAAATCCGGGGTCTCCACAATAATTTAAATTTGTTGCAAAATTTGGATGAGCTACATCAAATATTGAAGTAATGGTGAAGGTTATATAATATTTTTGAGATTTTACAGTCATTAACATTTGTGGTAAATGACAGCAATATTGAAAAGGGGGTACTAAAAGAAATGTATTGTGACAATCTTTTTTAATGATAACTTTTCAGATTTGAGGGCGCCAACAAATTCTGAGGTTGTTTTGAGGTTGTAACCATAATTATAGAGGCATTGATACACTGCTCAAAACAATTAAGGGAATGGTTAAATCATACATCTTATCTCAATGATCATAATATTCCAGTTGAAAATCTTTATTAATATATTGATATCTTCATTGTGTAATTTGTCAAGAACAAAATGACGTAAGAACAGTCAATGACAACCAAAATCATGAACCCATTGGGGGCTGGATTCGAAGTCACACGGAAAAGTGAAAAATGTATCATCATAGTCATACACTAACTCATAATGTGACCCATGTGCATGGCCCCCACGTGCCTGTATGCACTCCAGACATTGTCTGTGCATACTCCTGATGATTTGGCGGATTGTGTTCTAGAGGTTCTCCTCCCAGACCTGGAGGAGGGCATCATTCAGCTCCTGGACATTCTGTGGCGCTACTTGGCGATTTTAGATGCACAATACATAACTTCCCAGAGGTTCTAAATTTAATTGAGGTCTGGGGAAGCCTTCGTTATCCAGGAACCTCATCACACGCTGGCCGCATGAGGCATGCAGGGCATTGTCCTGCACCGAGAGGAACCCAGAGTCCACTGCACCATGTGGTCTGACAGTGGGTCTGAGGATTTCCACCCGCTCCTAACAGTAGTCAGGGTTGGCTAGCAGGTGGAGGTTTGGTGCGATCTGATGTTCTGATGTTCGGTCCAGCTTTCTTCATAATGTCTCGTCTCCGGGTATCTCCTCCATGGTCTTCAGACTGCGTTGGGATACACAGCAAACCTTGTACAAGCTCTTATGGATGTGCCACCCTGGAGGAGCTGGACTACAAATGATTGGATCATAATTACACATTCTTAAAACTGTATTATGGACTTCAGGACTCCACGATACATTTTGGGATAATGAGTGCATATATTTGGGATCATCACAACAAATTTGTAGATTTTGTAGGTTTCATTTTAGAGCGCATCAATACAATTTGCGATAATGCCACATGTTTTGGTGGTCGTTATTCCAACGTTTTGGATGTGGGGTTAAAAAAACAATTTTGGGATCATGACCGAAAACTGGGTGGATGTTATACTGTGATTTTATTTTTATGTTTTGGGTGCTTTAACAAATTGTTGGTCAATTTACAATTTAAGGGGTTATACCATGTTTGGTGATTTGAGGCACCACAACAGATTTTTGATTTATTAATAGTAACATCATTCTATGACAGTTTTAAAGTGCTAGAAAAGATTTAATGAGAAATACCAAGTTCTGGGGCCATGTAACAAACTCAGGGGTTTTCCTTTTAAGCGTATTACACATTTATGATTGAAAAAAAACTTTCCGGCTCGAGCATCTGTATCACACTCAGTCACATTATCACACCTGGCCTCTTGTGTTTACATTACTTCTGTTTCTGTCTTCCTGCTCTATCATTTCATAAAACACTGATGGAGTCGTGGAAAGAGTCTCTAATATGCCTTTTCTCTTGCTCACTGCATTCAGGTGGAGGCAGGTCGATGGTTGCTGAAGGGGACGGTAGTGAAACCAGTGAACCAGGTAAAAACCAAAGCTCACATGGGTCACAGTCTGCAGCACTTAGCTTTGCCACAGAGACATGCTGACCCCTTTTCAACTGGTCAGCAGAAAGAGCTCATCAGTCTGTCTATCTGCACCTCACCCGACCTTCCCACCGTCCAAATGAAAACTCACACTTACACGTTTACACAAGTACACACAGTGTTTCGTCTCTTGGGCATTTTGCTGAGGTGTAAATGTGGAGGATGCGTCGTAAAGCCTCCTTCTCTCAGTGAGACGCGTCACTCTCCTGACATGTAATGGTCTTCTGAAATGTAATGGTGCAACATAAAAAAAAAAAAACATTATATTGTAGACATGTTCAACATATACAAACTTAGTAGTACATAAAACACTGGAATGAATACAGAGAGGACACAAACTATTAATAATTATGAATCAGTAATTAAAACATTGCCCAAGTCCACCAATTCATTGTTTTAATGTGTTGACAGAATATTAGTAAATATGGAATATTGTTTGGAATTACATTTTGTTCCTCATGTCAAGTTTTTAAAGTTGTTGTATGGCAATATTCAGTCAACCAACAAACTGACAAGAAATGTCACCATTGCAAACAATGAAATCTCTAAGAATAATACAGTATCTAAGATGTTACAAATCAGAGTTCTCTACAACATAATTAGTTTCATTACATTACATTACATTGCACGCTGACGCTTTTATCCAAAGCGACTTACATGATATACAGTAGACAGTAGACACAGCAACGGTGAGCAATTAGGGTTAAGTGTCTTGCTCAAGGACACAACAACACGGACTGGCTGAGCTGGGGTTTGAACCACCGATCCTCTGATTGAAAGTCAGACCTGCTAGCCACAGTCTCATTACAGTTATTAGTTGTAGTAATAGTAATAGTAGTCGTTGTAACCAGCAGTAAGTGTCACAGAAACATTAGGCAATGAGAAAAACATCACATTTCAACCTGAAACTAAGTGCGGGGTAAAGAATACACTTGAAAGTGAGGTGGTCCCTTGTGGTCATGTTTCGGTTCTGTGGCTCTGAGGAATCCCGTTCTGCCTTCTGTCTGTTCTTCACACTCACAACTGTCAGCCTTAATCTCAGCTCCTCATCTGACAGAACAATGATTGATGTGTCCCAATTCATACAGGCTCCACCGCTCATGATGGGGCTGCTGAGCAGCAGACTTCTCCCTCAGAAACAATTTTATGGCGCTTTGCCTCTAATGGAATTACAGAAGCTGAACCCATCGTAGCTTTCCGTCAGAGGAAGTTTGCAGTCATGTTGTGTGCATGTTCTAAATCAGAATCAGAATCAGAATCAGAACCATTTATTGCCATGTATGTTTACACATACAAGGAATTTGTCCTGGCGGGAAGGTGCATACATTTAACATTTAACAATACACATTTAACAGTTAACACAGTGCAATAAATGAGGATGAATGGATGAATGAATATTTACATTGAAACAGTAGCATATCAAAATACCAAAAATAAGATAAAGTGCATGGAATGTGCATGAGTGTAAGTGTTGTGTGAAAGTGGCAAGTGTAATGTTAAAGTGTCAAGTGTATTTGTATGCTTGTTTTTTACCCCCCTGCATGAATGTTCGAGCTTTGTACCTACGTTCCGCTGAGGCTGCATCTGTGAAGGCTTTTCGTAAGAATCCTACATTCAGGTTTTAAAGTAAAAATGTATGAGGGTTAGCAGGAAAATGTTTTTCAAGTGTCAAAGATAAAAAGACTCTCTGTGAAAGTAAAACAGTTACAATATTTTGTTGTGTTTGAGTTTGCTGCGATTGTAGATGTAAAGTAGCTAGTAGCTTAATCTAACGGGGAAATAGTTATTCTGTGTAATTTAATTAATTGGCGACTACTTTTGTTAGTGAAAACTTCCCAAAAATGTTTTTGCCATTGTTTTATTGTGGGATGAAGGACTTTGGGTTTTGAACTGTTTGTCAAAAAAAAATAAGCAAGTTGTTGTGATATGCTTATGTGATACGATGCATGAGGTAGCAGTATTATTATCTACCTAGTAGTATAATAAGTACACAGTATTTAGCATAGTATTCCAACTTGAACATTACATTACATTACATTTAGCTGACGCTTTTATCCAAAGTGACTTACGTGCTATACAGTAGACCATAGACACACCAACGGTGAGCAAGGAGGGTTAAGTGTCTTGAACTATAGCGGAGCTGGAGATCGAACCACCGATTCTCTGGTTGAAAGACAGACCCACTAACCACTGAGCCACAGTCGCTCAATGAACACTCATTAGTAACTCATTATTATGCAATTCACAAACACAGTTATGAATGTTTCATTCTTGATTAATAAGATTGGGTTTTCATACTTTATAAATGATGGATTCCCCATAAGTAGCCTATTAAGGACTTATAGATGATTAATAAAATTATTTGTAAATAAAGAACATTAATATTATGGTGCTGGGAGGCCATGCCCGTCAGTGGCACGAGTGTTCCATAGTTTGTTGGCACATACATATTATTAATTGTGCTAGCTATGGCTAGCCCGCTAGCTCACCATCTAGCAAGCTCGTCACTGGTTCAGAAATAGGCACCGGCACGCGCCACCTCAGTTGTAAGTAGACCAATCAAGGTGATAGCGAGATACTCATAATCAATCATTTGTACCAGCAAACATGTGCGCTACTGACGTGCATGAGCTAAAAACAACTGGCCGCGAATGGTGACACGCCATCAACGTGGGACACCTTTACGCTCTAGGAGGACCCGGTGTGTCCCACCACGGTGCTCGGTCAGAACTTTAGATTAGGTCACAGCACATACTTAACTAACGAGTAGTAACTACCTGAATAATGATCTTATTAATCATCTATAAGTCCTTAATACTTAATTTACAAATGGGGAATCCATCAACTATATGAAATCATAAACTTATTGATCAAGAATGAAACATTCATGAGGACAGTACAAGTTATTTATCCAAACCTATACCCTTGACAGCACTTGAGTAATTTTACCCACATCTAAAATCTCCTTCCCTTTATTTGACATTTACATTGTTAATGTGCACTGACTTCCAGAGTAACACTATTATCCCTCTGTCTCCCTTCAGACTGGGTGTTTGGCTCTCGTCGAGTTACTAACTGCAACAATACTGAAGTAAACTGCATCTCCAACAACATGAACGAGATGAGTGAGCTGGGCGAGAGGCCCCGGCTCGTGGAAATGAGCTACATATCCCTGAACCACACTAACTGCCTGAGCTCCAACAGGCCGGAGGAGACGGTAGTCACCATAGACGAGACGTTACAGCAGCAGCCTCCGGACACCCACTCTGGGACTTAACCGGTGACCTTCCGATGACCTTCCATCTTGAGGGATATAAAGCAACATGTTTGCTTGCATTGCTTGTTCAAGTGGGTTTTCAAGTCTGTCATGAATTGAAGCTCTATTCAGTGTTTAATCACCTGCAGGGGGGCTGTAATACCTGTGTAATGTTGGACCAGAGAGGACTTTGAATTGTCAGCTTGTGCTGGAACATTGGAGGAATCGGATGATGACGTTTGTATTGGATCAGACTCCTTTCTGTGGAGATTACTAGATAGGACGGCTCCAGCTGTTTTTGGCCTAGCAGGCAGAGACACAAGTTTTTTGTTTGGTTTTCTTCAACCTTCGACCTGACCCCTTGTGAAAATACCACTCTGTTAATGTGACACATGCAGATCACAGTAACCACAAATAGTAAGTAATCACTCTGAATACACAATACATTCCGATCAGTGCTTACTGTAATATTGCTGCTTGCACAGTTTAACACTTCACCTTCATAAAAAACAATCACATCAACAACTTTTGTATTTTCCTGGAAGTTTTTTTTGTAATTATTGTAAAGATTTGTATCAAGAACCTCCAATGTCACAGGAAGGCTTCACATGTTAACGCCATCTCCTTTTCTTTGTGTAACAACGCTGTAATTACTGGGGGCTAAACACTCACTACTCGTTGGTAAAATGAAAGCATTTTGTAGTTTCATGTTATTAGCTTGATGTGAACATGTGCTAAATCACCTTTAAGAGCTCTGGTTACACTGGTTGCAAAAAAAAATTAAAATCCAAACATGAAAGTATCAAAGTCATTGTAAAGAAAAACTGAAACCGTAATTTCCGTTGTGAAGCTTTATGATTTATCCACCTTTCTGGTTTAAATGTCTGAACATGGCATCACCTTTGAACCAAAAAGTGTTCATTGTTTGTTCATCTTTAATGTTCAATATTTCATGTGAAACGGCTTAATGTCAAAGCCTTTGTTTACCTTTCATACCTCACCTTTAAGGGCTATGTACTGCTTTGAGTTTGTGACATCACTCAGAGCTACAGCGAATGTGGCTTATTAGTCTGTGCATGCTGTGATCGTCATACTCTGCACACTGCTTCTGTAAACTGTGTGTTTGGGAAGAGACACTGAACTGCAGTGGAGAGTGGACGGGATGGATAACACTCTTTAGGGTAACAGTAAAAGAAGAATAAAATCACAGCTTCAACAGAAATTGGGTGCCTATGTTGCAGATTAACTACATTGTGTCTCAGATTTACACGGGCACATATTTGGGATTGAAAACGAGTAGAGTTATCCTTGCATAGAGAGCTATTTTATGTGCAATGTATTACAATGATGTTTAACTCTGCAGCTTGTTTCCCAGATGTTTCAGATTACTTTTATGTTCACTTTGATGCCATCAAACAATTTAAAGTCATCTAATAAATAGTGTTGGACAAAAGTGTTGTTACTCACTTATTTATTATTTTCATATGAGATGTGGACATGCCTTCTATCTTATAATAAATGAGTCTTGACACTGATCATCAACTCCACAACATGAGCAAATACCTGTTGAGAAACAGTTATCTGTGTATCTGTAACAGTATGTGTGAATATTTTTTCAGACCATAAAGAAGTGCTTTTACTTTTGAGCAAACAATCAGACACATTTATTGATTTAATATATCAAATAATTTTGTATGATTTTTATGATGTTTTAATTTATTTCCCGATGTATCATGTGAGATTATTTCATGATTTGCCATTACTATTATATTAATAACTACATACGTTTACAGATCGATCTTTTTTAGATCCACAGTAAATACATCTTAAATTGAATATAGTAAAACAGACAAACTGAAAAGACTCTATTGATCAATTAGCAATAAGTAATCATTATCATCCCTTTTATTTCATGCTTTTCTTCACTTGAATGAAAATCCAGGGGCAGTGTTAATTGTTATTGTTAGGTCAAAGAGACAACTGATTAAAAATGGTGGCCACGAGTAAAGCAATAAAATAAAACACATAATAATCACAGAACAGAGGAGAAAATATCTGATGCACAGCTTTTATTATAAAACCATAAAACCCGAAGATGAACTTGACCTTGAAGACTGTGTGTTTTTCCTCCCCTGGCAACTTCCAGTCTCAGATATTCGTCAATGCAGTGACCAACTGCTGTGAGGATGCAGTGGAAATACTAATGAGCACGGCACACTGCTCTCACGCGTGATACGGCATCAATGGAAAAAGGCGTCATACAATTCTACTTAGGGCTCCAACACATCTCGGGCCAACCCTGGTGGGATTCCACTCGTGTTTATATGTCGGTTCAGACTGAAATGTCTAACACTAACACTTCTCTGAGCAGGCTAATGGTTTCTAGAGGGTCACCTCTCTGGTGTCTGCGGCTGTAGACACACCTGCAGCTTCTTCTCAGAGTAGATGTCATCTTTCTCTTATCCAGAGGGTTGGGGTTATCTTGTCAAATGTATTTGAAGAATAACAATACATTTGCAAGAGTAATGTTTTCTCTGACTCTTTCCAAGCCTGCATTTAGCTCAAAGCACGGCTGTACAAGTGCAGCCTCACAGAGCGCCTAGCATGGCTGTTGCTTATTGTATTGATTTATCACTTGAGCGCATTGTTTTTGAAACATTTAAAATCTGAATAATTACGATCAGTTTCTGACTGAACCCTTCTGGAAAACCAACGTCTCAGCAATGATTTCAACCGATTTATTCACCTTTACATTATCCAAACAGGCAGAAAAAAAAAACTAGCTCCAGCGGCGAACATCGGGAACACAATGTATTTAATTTGACAGCAGACAGTCTATTCTAGTCTAACCCTAGTTTAAATGTGTCATGACCTTAAATCACCTTCTCAGTCTGAAGTGTTTCTGCCTGCCTGTATTCTGAGGACAAACTCCAGCGTGTGCTGTTGTTACCTCTCAGCTGCTCTCACCATTAAAGAGGCGGATGACACAGGAGCTAATGAAAGAGCAGCAAGAAGTGCCAGCGACCCTGCACACCAGGTAACCATCTGTTCCAAAACCCTTCCCTTCGCTTGCTTTGTGAGACCTCCTGTCACATCAGCAGCTTCGTCCCATGAGCTGTCCCCTTGCTTGACTAGTCCTGCTACTCACTGCAGCCAACCACCAGACAGGACCTCAGCATCCGGCAGGCTCATTCTTTATATGCTTAATGTTTATGCTTAGTGCTTAAAGCAGAACTTTGTGCAAAGTTGTGCAAAGTTGCAAAAGGCTAGTCTTGATTACAAGCTTAATAGCTAGCAAATATGTTCTTTTACATTGTGAAGATCTATGGTGGATCCAGGACTCTGATCGTAAAAGTAGCCAATACCACTGTGGAAATACATTTTATTAAACCTAACCTAAAAAACGTATCATGCAGAATGACCCATTTTAGAATAATGTATGCTGTAAAACTTAATTTTAATTATGGGGCGGCGCAATGCTGCACTGGTTAGCACTTTAGCCCAACAACAAGTTCTGGGTTTGAACCCCCTAAAACCTCAAGGTTCTATTCTCTGACCTCATGGTATTATGCTGACCTCAGGGTTCTCTGACATCAGGGCTCTATGCCCTGATTTCAGGGTACTCTGCTCTGACCTCAGGGTTCTATGCTCTAACATCAGTGTTCTATGCTCTGATCTCAAGGTTCTATGCTCTGACCTCAGGGCTCTATGCTCTGACCTCAGGGTGCTATGCTCTGATCTCAGGGTTCTCTGATCTCAGGGTTCTATGCTCTGACCTCAGGGTTCTCTGATCTCAGGGTTCTGCTCTGACCTCAGGGTTCTCTGATCTCATGGTTCTATGCTCTGACCTCAGTGTTCTATGCTCTGATCTCAAGGTTATATGCTCTGACCTCAGGGTTCTATGCTCTGACTTTAGGGTTCTCTGACCTCAGGGTTTTATGCTCTGACCTCAGGGTTCTATGCTCTGATCTCAGGGTTCTCTGCTCTAATCTCAGGGTTCTCTGATCTCAGGGTTCTCTGCTCTAACCTCAGGGTTCTCTGATCTCAGGGTTCTATGCTCTGACCTCAGGGTTCTCTGAACTCATGGTTCTAGGTTCTGTGGTCTGTCTCAAGGTTCCATGCTCTGACCTCAGGGTTCTATGCTCTAACATCAGTGTTCTATGCTCTGATCTCAAGGTTCTATGCTCTGACCTCAGGGCTCTATGCTCTGACCTCAGGGTGCTATGCTCTGATCTCAGGGTTCTCTGATCTCAGGGTTCTATGCTCTGACCTCAGGGTTCTCTGATCTCAGGGTTCTGCTCTGACCTCAGGGTTCTCTGATCTCATGGTTCTATGCTCTGACCTCAGTGTTCTATGCTCTGATCTCAAGGTTATATGCTCTGACCTCAGGGTTCTATGCTCTGACTTTAGGGTTCTCTGACCTCAGGGTTTTATGCTCTGACCTCAGGGTTCTATGCTCTGATCTCAGGGTTCTCTGCTCTAATCTCAGGGTTCTCTGATCTCAGGGTTCTCTGCTCTAACCTCAGGGTTCTCTGATCTCAGGGTTCTATGCTCTGACCTCAGGGTTCTCTGAACTCATGGTTCTAGGTTCTGTGGTCTGTCTCAAGGTTCCATGCTCTGACCTCAGGGTTCTATGTTCATGATCTCAAGGTTCTAGGCTTTGACCTAAGGATTCTCTGACCTCAGGGTTCTCTGATCTCAGGGTTCTATGGTCTGACCTCAGGGTTCTATGCTCTGATCTCAGGGTTTTATGCTCTGACCTCGGGGTTCTCTGACCTCAGGGTTCTCTGATCTCAGGGTTCTATGCTCTGACCTCAGGGTTCTCTGAACTCATGGTTCTATGTTTTGACCTTAGGGTTGTGTGGTCTGATCTCAAGGTTCCATGCTCTGACCTCAGGGTTATGTTCATGATCTCAAGGTTCTAGGCTTTGACCTAAGGATTCTCTGACCTCAGGGTTCTCTGATCTCAGGGTTCTATGCTCTGACCTCAGGGTTCTATGCTCTGACCTCTGGGTTCTATGCTCTGACCAATTAGTTGTTCAGTTTGAAGCGGAGAAGGCACAATCACGACTTAAGATTTCTTAATTAATGTTGCAGTGTAATGGCTGATAATGTATCAACTAGTCCTTATGAATTATCACTTTAATCATTGTCCTAAACCCCAAAACGGTGTCAACCTTCATAACAATTGCAGGTATTTCAAATATGTTCAAAGTGTGTTTAAAAAATGATGAGTGGAACTCAATGTGATATTTACTTGAAAGGGTAAAAGTGCCCCCAAGTGGCCAAACAACAGCATCCTGCAGACAACACCTTGATGTGCAATATTATAAAAAGCAGTCACATTTCGTCAGCTTTATAGCAGCAATGATGTATATTTTATGATTCTGACAATGTTTATGAGAGTTAAATGAAGTGCCTTCAGTAGGAAATTTAATCTCTAAATTTGAAGTACATCATGTCTAATCCTGTGTAAATCTCTCCATCAACAACATACGATTTCATTGCCATCTTCACATTTTCTTGACACTTTTCCAAGGCAAGTGTCTGTGGCAATTTTGAATACAGGACTTTGTTCTTTAATTGTTGTATTCTTACATGTGTTTCTATATTTTAATCGCTGCTATAGACTCGAAGAAGAAATACATCAGTATAAAAGATTTTTTTTTAAATCTTTAAATACTTCATATACGGCATATATTTTTTGTTTTGCAATAGCAGCTTGTAACATGTGGGGCAGTAACCTCGGTCCAACAGCAACAGTGTACATACAGACCAAATGACAAAGGTAATTTCATTATGTCCATACCATCCTTAAACAAAGTAGTTGTGTCCGAAAATAAATCAAATCACGATTAATTAGTAGACAATAATGCTGTGTAAGTTTGGGAAAGAATTGATGTGAAAATGGCGTCATTGTGAGAAGGGAAACAACCAATAATTATGTGGTCATCACCCAGCCAGACTAGAGGCTACATAAATATTGACAATTATTTAAAACGTATACAAATACAGAATACATACTGTGTGAATAAAACAACAATGGCATTTGCAAACATTAAGACAATAGCACAATTAATATGTAATGACTAATGTAATATTTGCTATACATGCGGTACAACAGAACAGTGGGATATGACAGTATACATTGTGAGAGCATGTGGAGAAAAAACATATTTCATTTAATTATAAAATAAATTACAAATTGAATTCAATTAAAAGAATAATCTACTTTTTAAAATTGAATTTAAAAAAGTGTAGCCCATTCACTGTGTTGTGTGTGATTTTCTTTTCTTTTCTTTTTTTACAATAAGTAGTTATAACCATATATATGGTTTTGCCTTTTAAAGGGCATACTGAGCAATACATGCATAATGTAAAGTCACATCATCTCTCCTTTTTAAAGTGTCTGCAGAGCTTTTCCTTTCAGTTTTATGACCGAACTGGTCCAACACACTAAATCTTCCTACGTATCGGGGAAAAAGAAAAACAAATTGCGAGGGAACCTAAAGAAATTCACAAAACCACCGCCAAAGTAAAATAGAAATGAAGCTGTAAGCGTCCATGGCCTGTTCTCAGTTTTTAGGAGGTGGAGCTTCTAATCTTTTTGGAGCCCACACACCAGCCACAGCCCGGTCGGTGCCATAGCAACGAGCCGCGGAGGAGGGGGAGGCCTGGAGCGACGTCATTGGTCAGTTGAAGCTGTCACTCATCCTCTTTCCTCCGCGTGATTTGTTACATTCAGCGTTGCTCGCACAAGCTGCAACGTGATTGGCTATTCTTTTCGCTGGCGGCCCGCCTTATTGAATAAGCTCTTGCAGCTGCACACAAGTCGGGAGGTGCTAGCATAATGCAATGAGTTGAAGCTGGGTTGTTTTGAGGAGTTTAAAGTTGTTCATTTCAGCTAACTCTATTACTGGCGGACCATCAAGGCGTTGTGTTTACTTGGAACTACACAAAGTCGGAAGAAATGTAGGGACTTTTTGTCCGCCTTTGTCGTTGCCTCACGATGGAGGAACCTGCAACAAGGCAAGTGGGGAAACCGCGACTCGTTAGCTCACTTAACTTACCGTTAAAGTTACATATTGTTGGCATGGTCGTGATTAATTACTATTCCAAAGCTGAGAGTTGTTCTCCGCATACGGGGTGACATATATACCAAGTAAGTTCAGTCTAAATAGGGACACTTTTGGGTGAAGTGATATTGACATCAGCGTTGCTCTCCACAGAGAGTTGGAGATGTCGCTGTCAGACGGCAACGTCACCTCGGACGACGATATGCCCTCAACGCTACCCACAGATGGCAGCCTCAGTGGAAGCATCCGAAAGGTGAGACACCTGGAGACACACACACACACACACACACACACACACACACACACACACACACACACACACACACACACACACACAGGGCACATACCGTTATATGAATATGGTAAACACAAGGAAAGGGTCTGATGGGGTCCCCCATCGGCCCTAGGTGGCTCAATAACATCAACTGTGACTTTAAGTTAACTGTGCACTTTGGACATTATACATCCAGATACGATTATGCAGTCCCTCCATCTTGTGTTCTCTTCAGTGATAATTAGTTTAAATGAAATAAAAAAAAAAAACACAAGAATATTTACCGTGGATCCTTAGGCAGTCTATAAAATCAACTCACCCCCATTATTAGAAACAAAACGCATTCTTTCACTAACCTCTAATGGTGTCTCAATATGCCGGTATTATCGGCTGTATTTGCCTGAGTCTGGAGACACCAGCACCTGAAACTGCTGCCACCATCGCAATGCAGTGGAGTTGAATGCAGTTTTGATTGTGGAGTTAGAGAAAAACTAAAAGGAACATTTGCAAAACATAACAGGAAAGTGTCTTTCAAGAAACGCTTGCCTGCTTCCTCTGGATAATCCACAAAGCTCACTGTTAACTGTTTTCATTGAGACTATTTGATCAGTAGATAGTTGACAGTGTTGACAGGGAAGTCTGTGGATTACACAAGTTGCAGAGAAAGTGTTTTTGGAAGTGTGCATTATAGCTGACATGTTAAATGTCATTTTACAAAGTGTTTTCAGCAACATAAATATCGTTTTTATCACCTCCTTTTTATTAAGAGGGCATCAGGAGGAGATCTCATAATTTATCCAGTTAAATCTTAAAACTGTAGGTGTGTTTTGAAAAGTGAAACCTGATTTGCACCTGCATTTGTTTGAACACTGATATCATATCACGCATAGTATAAGTGAAGTGTATCAGGCAACATTAATGGCATTTTTACAAAGGATATTGCATCTCTGGTTTGAATGGGAAAAACATGGTTGGAGAAAATTAATGATTACATTCATGGTGCCCTTAAGCATACCACTTCACCTTCTGCTGCTTGAGTGGGTAGAAGACTGTGCTTGAAGCAGTAATTTACAATTCCACATATCCGTGTCGCTGAAAAACAATGTGTGTGCTTAGAGAAAGTCACCTGGACATGGAGGGTTTTTTCACACGTTCTTTTAGACTTCGTCTGCACTGATGTGGAGCAGCCTCCATCCTGCTGCCCCCCTGATGGTGGAGCAGAGGTGGGAGCTCGGCCAGGATCCTAATCCACACAGGCACTCTGAGGATTACTTGACATGCGCACGCTAAACAAACACCTTACTGGGTGAGAGGGAACGAGAAAGATAAAGGGGGGGAAAGAGGGAGAGAAAATGAAAAACATCCGTATACAAGTTGTCTGAAAGAAGCTGATGGAAGGAGGCACAGGGAGTATTCAGTATGTTTAGAGTACAGCTGCTCCATCTATCATATTGCTGTACATCTGTTTATCTTTTCACTTTGAAACAGTGGTGCATTGTTTGATATATTTCTCTCTGTCCATGCTGTACTGTACTACCTCCATAGAACTTTACAAATAACATGCTGTAGTTTCCTGATGGTTAAAGGTAGTGTTAAGGCCACGCTTTGTTGCCTTGTCATTTCTTCCTGACAGCAAAACAGCAGTTTCTCAAACCAGAGCTGGAGATCGTTGCAACAGTGAAAAGACCACAACACTGGTCACACAGCATTGCGCCGGAAAAGGGTGTCCAAAAACGTGTGTCCACCTGGTAATACCTGTGCCTACTGCAAAGTCATTTGTCCCGGGATTTAATGCTGATTCTACCGTTTCTCCCAGATGTTAGAAGGTATTAGTGGGGTTTTTGTCCAGTGGGAATAGGGCTCTGGTAAGGTGATGAAAGTTGGGTTTAATTAACACACTAACTGGTTATGGGGAACTTGTGCTGGGCACCTGAAGTAGAAACATACCTCACCTCTTCAACACTTCAAATAGACCGACCTGCTGCTGTCATTCCTCATACATCAATTCATCATTCCGTCGCTTCTCTTGACGGCTCTTTTTCTTCATGTTCTCGGCAGGGATGCGACCCTTTCGCCCAGACTCAGCGCAGTAAACTGCAGCACCGCCGAGCTCGCATCAACCAGCAGATCAACAAGGAGATGCGCATGAGAGCTGGAGCGGAGAACCTCTTCAGGTGAGGCTCTTTTTCTTTTCCTCTCTAGAATATTCTGGGATGTCAAAGTTAGTTTCATTGTAGTTTCATCTAATGAGGGTGTTTTCCCGCATGGGACATTTTGAAAATCAGGTATTTCAAGCAAGTTAATATTGTTGGAAATAAGTGAAGATTTGTGATGGTGTTGGTATGTGTTTCTTACTTGTTTAGTTGTTTAGTTTGCTTGCTTTATCAGTTGTTTCAAAGTATTTATTGTTGGACACATTATTCATGGCATTTATTTCTGTTTGAAAGGGCAAACCTTCTCCTCCATCAGCTTTTCCCTTTTAAGATGTGATGATAAATGCTATTCTGGTCTCGTCTGTGTTGGTGGCTCTTTGTTAGCTTGTTGGCTCAGTCACTTTTGTGGTGGTGTCCTGTGATGGGAAAAGGTCAGAGATCACTCCCCTCCAGAACACACACACACACACACACACACACACACACACACACACACACACACACACACACACACACACACACACACACAGCACCACCCAGTTTTATGACTGTTTGTATGCACTGTGTCTGTCTGCTTGTGTGTCTGCTCTCACCATGTTTTTCCTACAAATATATAATTGTACAAAAATTGAACACTGCATACTTTTCTGCTCAAACACCAATGATTACCTAACTGAACTGTGCTGTGTGTCTTTCACACAATTATTTTATTTTTGGGAAAAAATAGGGAAAGGGAATTAAAGAATCCCGGTGGCAGAACATTAAAGTATTCTATCCAAGAACATTAGCGTCATTTTGATCCCCTCCAGCTTCTCTCCATGTCTCGCTGCCTTTGCTTTCTCTCAGGCTTTGCATTTTTGTTAAAAAAAGTAAAAGTAAACATTTAATATATGTGCATACATTTGGTCTACACTTTTGTTGTGGTAGCTGTGAGAACATTTACAGCATGATTAGTCCACTGTGCAAAACTCTCTGAAAACACACTCCTTTACTCATTAAGATTCAATTTAGGAGGAGGAGGAGGAGGAGGAGGAGGAGGAGGAGGAGGAGGAGGAGGAGGAGGAGGAGGAGGAGGAGGAGGAGGAGGAGGAGGAGGAGGAGGAGGAGGAGGAGGAGGAGGAGGAGGAGGAGGAGGAGGAGGAGGAGGCACTTAATTAAAGCAATGAGCTACTTTCTTCCTCAGAATGTAATAAGATCAACATGGGAAAACAACAGTGTCTTTGATTAAAAGACAACCAAGGTTGCCTCTTAATATTACCCCAGGACTTGTTTGGCTACAACTAATTAAGTTTCACGAAATATCTTTTTTCAGGCTAACATTTATAATATTTACATTATTGTTTAGTCTACATACATCCAAGGTGGCTTTAAATCGGTTCTTTTTTCTGACTAATGGTACAAAATCCAAAGTTATTCAGTAAACACATACATACAACTTGAGCCAAAATGATTTGTTGATTCATTGAACAGTCTAGCAACAACAAATGAATTAACATCTTGTTCGACAATCAGATTTAAATCCATTTTTCAAGCATCATTACCTTTTTCTAGCTGTCTTTTCTTGGTCTTATGTGATGGTGAACTGGATATATTTGGATATGAACTCCTACTTAGACAGACTTAATGTACACGCCCATGTTACCCATGTACAAATGTATAAGTTTATCTTTAATCTCAGGTCTAATCATTTGCGGTGCTTTAGGGTGCCACCTGTGCACTCATGAAAAAAGAGTCTATTTCTTTGTGGCCCTTGGAGCTGGTCAGGCTAGACTTATCCTCGTTCCTCCTCTTGTTAGCCGTTTCTAAACAAAGGTCGTCACACGTTTGAACCACAAACTGTTCTTGCAACAATGGAAGACTGAATGCAATGTTCTAGTTTTATTGTGTTTATAAACATGGACTTGCATTTGACATTTAACTTTTCTACCCTTGTGGCCAATTCGCCATTGCAAAATATGTTTTTTTTTCTCAAAGGATTTTATCTGATTTAATAAAGGTTAAATACATCAAAGTTAGTTAATTTATGTTGTTGTATTTATTGATTATTCTACTAATCAGTGCTAATGGGGAGTAATTCTGTAATGGCTGGTGATTTCTTTTTCTTTTGGATTTCCCCCCCAACTTCATTTTTGACTGGATTTAGGCTGTTATCCTAAAAGGTGATGACTCAGTTTAGGGGAAATAAAACAAGCGCTCCTGCCCTTTCTATTAGGACGATGGGTCACAGAGACAAAGAGGACCCCCCCACACAGCCTGCCGGCCTGTAATCAGCCGGCTTTGTGTCCGCCTCCTGTCCTGCGCTCATGCAGAGATTCCCAACGGAGCCCCGGCAAGCTCATCCCCCA
Organism: Cottus gobio; assembly: GCA_023566465.1. NCBI lineage: Eukaryota > Metazoa > Chordata > Actinopteri > Perciformes > Cottidae > Cottus > Cottus gobio. The sequence continues at coordinate 22,170,159 of CM042217.1, read as the reverse complement.
CTTATTTGTCTGGCACTGTCAGACCTTTTTTCTTTTTTTCATCCTCCCCCTTTCCGGTCAACAGGAATAATTGACACACACAAACCCTCTCGCTTTCCCTTCACTTCATACACTCTGAAACTGTTGTGGTACCAGGTTATGGCTTGAGCGCTTGTGGGTGGTGATTGGGACGGGGACGGGGGGAGGGAGGGTGGGGGACGGGGGGAGGGAGGGAGGGTGGGGGACGGGGCTAATTACCGACGAGAGAGCGGTATTAACTCTTCAGGGTTTGTGATTGGCTGATGAAGACCTCACGTTGTGCTGCAGCCTGTGGTTTCTCTGTGGGAATTTAGTTGATGGACAGTTACTCGTTTAATCCTGGTCTTCTCATCAGTTAGTTTGGTTTTTAAAATACCACACGTTAATTGTTTTTGTGTGTGTGTGTGTGTGTGTGTGTGTGTGTGTGTGTGTGTGTGTGTGTGTGTGTGTGTGTGTGTGTGTGTGTGTGTGTGTGTGTGTGTGTGTGTGTGTGTGTGTGTGTGTGTGTGTGTGTGTGTGTGTGTGTGTGTGTGTGTGTGTGTGTGTGTGTGTGTGTGTGTGTGTGTGTGTGTGTGTGTGTGTGTGTGTGTGTGTGTGTGTGTGTGTGTGTGTGTGTGTGTGTGTGTGTGTGTGTGTGTGTGTGTGTGTGTGTGTGTGTGTGTGTGTGTCAGATGAAGATAGATAAGATAAGATGTTGAGGATCAGTTACAGTACCGAGTAAGAAAGAGTGCAAATATATATTCTAACTAAAGGAGCAAGTAGAAATATTAATGAGCAGAAAATACACAAACAATCCATTTTGTTGTTTTTGAAAAGGTCTTGCTTTAGCTGCCATTCTTTTGCAAATTGATGTGAGCATCCTTGTTGATGTTGATCAGCATAGTTAAACATGGAAGAAGCTGTGAAATAAAATGACTGTCCAAAGGTTTAAATGCACAATGTACTTTAATTTGAGAGAGCATAGTGTGTCATAAGTGATCATGACACTAATTAAAAGTAATAGTTTGTCCACAGGTCACATGTTGTCTACTCACCTTCATGTTAGTTGAGACACTTTTGAGTGAACAGGACGCAGGAGGTTATTATGCAAATATGTGCCCAACAATTTTGAGAAAAAACATTTGAGAATTGAAATGAACAGGAAGCAGTTTTGGCGAAAAGACTCTGTGATCAATATGTTGTAAGAGTGTACATATTCATCCTCAGGCCTCAAGTGTATTATTTGTCTATGACTCAAAACACAACCACACCTAGAAATTTCTTTCAATTTGTCATAGTCTGCCTTTGACAGCTTAATGTTTGTCTTTCCTCCCCAAATCTTCCACCGGATGATTAATCTAATGACTCATTCAGCACAGATACTGTTCATCTTACTTTTTACCAGATCAAACTAAATGAGGAAAACTGTATCGGTAATTCCAATATAAAGATTTTATTTGGGCTGCCTGACCAAAAAAATTGATTATATTTAGTTTTTTCCCTCATGGAATTGTGGATTTAGTAAAAGGTCTGCTAGAATGATGCATTCATGTGCACAATATCAGTCATCTTATAAGTCTGTAAATCACAAATGTTTATAGTGATCTGGTCCTCTTTGTGCTCTCGACACACAACTGTCTCATCAAATCATTGAGCCAGTAAAGTTTTATGATTGTATTATAGGGTTGTGTTGGCTCCTTGGTGTTTGTTTGGGGGCTCTAGGCAACCTAGTGATGCCTCAGACTTCCAGGAACATTGTGTGTTGTTAAACCTCAGAGCCCCCAGACGTGAATGAAAAGAAGAAGGTGGAGACATGAGAGAGTTGCATACATTAAAGACATGCTTTTTGTCAATGAAAACAACACTGATCATCGTGTGTACTGTGTCATGTTTACGTCCATTATTGTTGATTATTTACACCTGCATGGTGTGATCTGTGATGCTACGCTGTGTGTTGAAGCAGTCAAGGACACACAGTAAGACTGACATATGTAGTAGTGTTTTATTCAACCCACTAGCATGTGCTGGCAAATTAAAATCTCAGACACCACAATCTGGTTTTCATTCATCAAATGGCAGGGATCCATAACATGAGCAACGGGTGTCATTCAGACGAAGAAGAAGGGAGATAAATATCAGAATTAGAATCAAAATGAGGTTTATTGCCATGTAGGGTTTCACATGCATTACATGGTGTACATACATTGGTCTTTGATGCGGGCTGCACTGTGGTGCGGGTTCGATTCCACAATCGGGCGGTCCTCCTGTGTGAAGTCTACAAAATTGCCCGAAGGTGTGAATGTGAGCGTGAATGGTTGTCTCTATATTTGCCCTGAGATAGACTGGCGACCTGTCCAGGTGAACTCCGCCTTCATCCAATGTCAGCTGGGATCGGCTCCAGCGCCCTAAATAGAACAAGTGGTTTGGATGATAGAATGATCTTTGGTGCATAACAATAAATATTGACAGAAGTTGACATCCTTAAATCCATGTATGACCAACAGTCCAAAACCCAAGATATTCAATTTCTAATGACGGAGAAGAAAGAAGCAAATCTTCATATTCTGCAAAGGGCTCAGTTATGATAAATGTCCAGCTGAATTTAAAGACATTTTAATGTGTATATAGTTGAAAGTGTCCGTGATGTTTGGAACTGAATCTTCTGCTCTATGGAAGGACTCGGACTTGCCCTTTATTTCGACAAAGTCAAAATAAATTCCTTGTCTCGCATTGGACATGCAAGTCTTTCATAGTTTGTTGTATGTTGGTGTTAATGAAATGTGAGAATTGATGTGTGTGTTAAATTCTGCAGGGCGACAACCAACAACAAGGTGAAGGAGACCGTGGCTCTGGAGCTCAGCTTTGTCAACTCCAACCTGCAGCTGCTCAAAGAAGAGCTGGAGGAGCTCAACAGCAACATGGAGGTCTACCAGACAGACAGGTAGAAAGCTCTGAGACACACGCGTACACAGACACACACACACAGGTGTTTCCCTTTGGATTACATAAGATCTCTGACCCCAGGGGCACCCGGGGACATGCTCCTGTGGAAGAAAATGTTGTACATTTTATAGGTAAATGCATCCATCTGATGCACTTAAAGGGCAAAACTATAGCCCTATTTTTTAAGATTTACTTATCAAATAGTATGATATTTGTAAAATAGACCAATGTTATGCAGAGCCTTGGGATAATAACAATACATTTGAGTAAAATAGTAAAACTATGTGGTGGTTCATTTCTAGATCCTTGGTGATACGAGTTCGAGGGCTGCTCTTTCAACCCGGGTCATTTTGAGGGCAACGAGAGCCCGCCCACCCGTTGAGAAGTGTAAAAATAGTTTGGGTTATTTGTGAAACTGGTGGGATTAAATAGACTATGGTGTGCTGCCACAGTCTTGGTAATTAATGGGAAACACACACACACACACACACACACATACACACACACACACAAAAATCATGGCCTATTTAAAACCCATGTCCCAGTTATTATTTGTCCCATGAATTCCAGGTCACTCTCATTAGTCTAATGAGAGTGATAATTGGTGAAAACAAGCATTCATTACATGTTGGTATTCACACTGTGCATTATGTGTATCTAATCTACGTGTACTTCTGTCTTTGTGGGGACACATTTACATTGTAAGCTTTGAGAGGAAAGACTTTTTTTGTTAAGTTAGGATTTCTTTTGTCTGGTTGTCAATTTTTCAAAGGGCAGTTTGTAGGTTAATATTTAGTTTAGCTCAACTGAATATGTTTCAGTCAAGCTTAAGTTAAGGGGCTAGGGAATTACAAGTATAGAAGTACGAGTGTGTGTGCGTGTGTACAGTCACGGGAAAGATAAATCCCCTGATTAGAGGGTCATTAATGGCCGCGTGGCGTGTGTGCGTGTTTCAGTTCATTGTGAATGGGAGGGGGTGACTTTGGGGGGTTGTTAGGGCCGCACAGGTTAATACTTGGCTTTAGCTCAGTCTATTAGCAGGATGATCCTGCTGTGTTTAAAGACTAGCAGATGACAGTGCTGACTGCCTAACCTGCACCTGTGTATGATGTTGGTGTTTACATGTTGGTGTTTACATGTTGGTGTTTACATGGCTTACCCTGTGAAAGATTACACACACAGCACACATGCTGTAATTATTGTTTTTCACAGTGAGGCTATCAACGTTCCCATGATCCCACTTGGATTAAAAGAAACCAAAGAGGTGGACTTCACAGTTTCTATCCAGGTGAAGATGACATCTCATATTTCACCTCTCTTGATTTGTTTAAATTATCAAATGTCCTTTTCTTTGAGAAAAAAAAAACTTTTCTGAGTAAAACATTGCATGTTGTATTTAGAAAATCACAACAAGACAAAGGTGGAACATTGTTGTCCTTATTTTAAAAGCTGTGTTTCAGCTTTGACGTTTTAAACTGAAAACAACCCGCATTAAGCGGACTGCTTTGTTTATTGTGACGAATACTGAACTGGAAATGTCTTTCCTTGTGTGAAAAATGTGCAATCCATCACAAAAAATCCATCAAAAGCTTGATTTTACAACTTACCAAGATTTAAACTTGTGTGAAGACGCTACAATAAAGACACTGCCATTGATTTCTAGGGAAAGTTATTGTCAAATTCTACATTTCTCTTGTTTTATATAGAGGCTGCTGAGGGGAACCGAAAGCTCAGCAAAATCCTCTGCAATCTCTGAATATTAGAGAATACCTCAGCTGTGAAAGTGATTTGTCATTATGTAACGGTCTGCCCCCTCACAGGACTTCCTCGGTGAGCACTACGGAGAGGACAGCTCTCTCTACGACAAGGAGCTCAAAGAGCTTATGGAGCTCAGACAGGTTAATAATGCACTTGCACAAATAAGTACAAAACAAATCTTATTGGTTTTTTTTCAAGGATGGTTGTAGAAAATAAGTGCAAAACTGTGGGAAAAGAATGTAAAAAAATAAAAAAAAAACGCTTGCAGTGTCATTGAAGTTGTGTGCCTATAACATTAGATGTACGTCTGTGTGTGTTGTTGTGTGACTCAGGCCATGCGTACACCCAGTCGTAACCAGGCCGGTCTGGAGCTGCTGATGGAGTACTACAACCAGCTGTACTACCTGGACCAGCGCTTCTTCCCTCTCCACAGGAACCTGGGTGTGCACTTCCACTGGTAGGACATGAGCACTGTTTAATGTAAAAGCCTCGAGGTTATCGGGTCCCGCAATGCAAGTACTGGCCGAGTAGAGAGAAGATGACACGTGGACGTTTGATGACTTAGTTATTACTAAGCTATGTTTGGTGAAGAATTGTGATTGAACCCGATAGTTTCAGAGCTGGACATCATGACATGATGATTGGTCTGGCTGAAATATCATCCATGATCTGCCGGGCCCGGACTGCGTGACTTTGTGCTTGTATGTTTGTATGTTTGTGTTACAGGGCTGTCAATTGCATCTGTTCAGAGTGTACCGTTTAACAATTAAATGTAGGGCAGCACTGAATTATGTTTTTTTAACATTCGCAGCTTCTATTGAGGGATTTGAATGAGCCATTGAATGTCTGTCGTCATATTTTAGGGTGTCATCACCATAAAGAATGGGGAAAATATGTTTTTGTGTTATTGTGGTTATAGAAATGTAACTGTCGCCTTGTTAGTACAGGTGCCTGCCTGCCTCCCCTTGTGTCTTTTCACCTCAAATGTCAATGTTATGAGTGAAGCTTAAAACTATTTGGTACAGTATTTGGCAAATATTTGATGCAGAACTGCGTTAATACATTAAAGAAGTATGTCAGGAAAATGCCATAGTATTACATGTCCTACATGCAATGTCATACAGTGTCATACAACTTGAATTGAAAATGTATGCCATAAAAAAGGCAACATATAGTCGCCATCAGAGCACTGCAACACAGTGAGTACATGTCCTCCTCCTCCTCTGTCTCTAGGTACGACTCCCTGACAGGCGTCCCGTCGTGTCAGCGTACGTTGGCCTTTGAAAAAGGAAGCGTGTTGTTCAACATCGGTGCCCTGTACACACAGATCGGAGCACGGCAAGACCGCTCTGCAACAGCTGGCATCGACCGAGCAATAGATGCCTTCCAGAGAGCTGCAGGTAATGAACAGCACATACTTACCTGACAGTTATATTAGTCTCATCAAGTGATTATGTGGGACTCTAGAGATAGGATGTCCAGAAATCCAAGAATCATTGCTTTTGCACAAAAACAGCTCTCTGTTATCCATGAAGATTCAAGAAATATTCACTTTTTTTTTTCTTTTTTCATCAGCTAGTGCAGCAACTGTTTCCCCCATCTTTTAATACATGCATCATATTATTTAATTAATAGATTGTTTATTATATTTTCTATATAAAATTACAATAGTGGTGGCTATTGTAAGAGCCCTTCAGAAAGAGAAATCATCAAACTGCTTTTTGTCTCAAAAAACCTAAATCAGGTTGCTAATGATATAACAGAGAAAAGCAGCAAATCCTTAAATATCCGAAGCATATCTAGCTTGATAAAAGCCTGTAAATTAAGTAATTGATGAATGAACTAACACAATATTCAAAACATTTGCGTTTGTCTTTCTTCTTGCGTGTTCTTTTTAGGTGCATTTAATTACCTGAAAGATCATTTCTCAAACGCTCCCAGTTTGGACATGAGCGGGCCGTCGCTCTGCATGCTGGTGCGTCTGATGGTTTCCCAGGTGCAGGAGTGTGTGTTTGAGCGAGTCACACTCACCACTCGTGACACGCACTTCACTTCGCAACTGTGTCTGGCGCAGGAGGCTGCACGGGTGAGTCCACGCGTCTCCGCTTGAGTCCTTGCAGCTCGTGTCGTTAATGATTCTCACTCTGCATGCGCTCGTGTGTCCTGTAGGTGTCGGACGTCTATTTGTTGGTGCAGCAGACCATGACTCAGCCGCTGATGAAGGACTACGTGCCGTTTTCTTGGGCCTCCATGGTTCAAGTCAAATCGGAACACTTCCGTGCCCTCTCGCACTACTACGCTGCTGTTGCACTCTGCGATCACACGCGTAAGCCACACCGAACTACGCCGAACATTTAATTTGATATTTTTAGTGGGGGTACACGTCGCTGTTAACTGTGCAGATGCATTCAGTTGTTTTCACCTGAACGGTCTTCACTTGCACACTAACAAGGATGAAGAGGTGGCAAAATAGGGCGACTGTGGCTCAGTGGTTAGCAAGTCCGTCTTTCAATCAGAGGGTCGGTGGTTCAATCCCCGGCTCTGCTAGTCCATGTCGATGTGTCCTTGAGCAAGACACTTAACCCTAGTTGCTCACCGTTTCTGCATCTACGGTCTACTGTATAGCATGTAATGTAATGTAAAATGAGGCTTTGTGCAGAGTCATGCTTGAACCTGAAAGCAAGATAAACAAATGACGTTGAATACAAATAGAGACGGACAAAACTATAATATGGATCAGCTTTTGTAGTGCAGACATTGCCCACTTCAACTTGGCTGCCTCTGCAGTGTAAATGAGACAAAGTACCTTTAGAAATGGTCTTTTGGTTATCCTTACCAAAAACAGTCATTTGTGTACTGTATCTACACACCTTAATGTGAAGTGTGTTGTTCTGTAGTGTCTGCTGAGGAGGAGGAGGAGTGTGATGAAGAAGCGGAGAGGGTGTTCCTCCAGCTCTATGTCAGCAGCCCTGCAGGGCCACCACTTGGCCAGGTTTTACGAGACCCTGAAAAAAGAAGAAAGCTTGGTGAGTTCATGGAATACGTTTCTATTTAGTCCCGATATTCAGCCGAGTCAAGCCAATATGTGAAACAGAGAGATAGACGGATGTTTTGGGTTGATTTTATCTACCAAGTATGCCATGAGGTAAAAGTAGTACCTGCCTACCTACATGTACATGTCTGCAGGTAAAGCTCACCTGCGGCGTGCCGTAATCAGACATGAGGAAGCCATGCGTGTCCACAGCCTGTGTAAGATCTTGAGGAAGATGGACATCCTGCAGGACGTGCTGTCGCTCACACACAAACGCTCGCTGGACAAGTACTCGGAGCTGGACAGAGAGGACGACTTCGATGAAACCGAAGAGGCCCCAGAGATACAGTGTAAGCATCGGTCAAGTCATTTAACCAAAGAATCATATTATTGATATGGAAGTAAGTGATTGTGGTTTGTTCTTTTGTTCTACAGCTCAAACCCATCAGAAACCTGACATCACTCCAACCAACTTCTCTACAGTCCAAGTCACTGACATCTTCCAAAGACTGGTAAGATGTATTGGATATTAGGAAAGCCATTGGAAGAAAAACACGTGCCTGAGTTGAAGATAACTTTCTTTTTTTTTGCGCTGCAGGGGCCTCTGTCAGTGTTTTGTGCTCGGGCTCGCTGGGGTCCGGTACGTGTGATCGGTCTGCAGAGGAGAGAAGGTGGAATGGGTCTCACGCTCAGAGGAGACTCCCCCGTCCTGGTGGCTGGAGTGGTGCCTGGAGGCTGTGCAGCAGTAAGAGAAACTCCACTGACCTTCATGTGCATCAGTTACAGCGGACCTGCTTCTACAGCCTGTTAAATATTAGATGTGATAACCAGCATCATAACAATTTCAGTAATTCATGTTAATTAAAAATGTACAACAAACTAATTTCTGACCCATGGAGGATTTAAAGGAGACACAAATACGTCTCATGTAAGGCTTTTAACAGTGTGAGTGAAGAGGTGGGGGCAGTCTAGCAGAAGATGCATTATAGGTTTTAACCGTAGTTGATCTGCATATGTGGATGATTATTGGTTGCAGAATTTCCAATTGAAAGTGTATTGCTCATTTCTTAAACCGGTTTGTGGTTCATTCGTGACTTTTATTCGTTTTCTAATGTCTGTGTGTGGCATAGGAGGCGGGACTAAGGGAAGGAGACTACATCGTAGCAGTGGACGGACAGGACTGTAAATGGGCCAAACATGGCGAGGTGGTTCAAATGTTAAAGAACTGTAGCGAGAGAGGAGTGGAGCTCAGTGTGGTCACATTGCACTCGCAGGATACACAGGTAAGTGTGTGTGTGTGTGTGTGTGTGTGTGTGTGTGTGTGTGTGTGTGTGTGTGTGTGTGTGTGTGTGTGTGTGTGTGTGTGTGTGTGTGTGTGTGTGTGTGTGTGTGTGTGTGTGTGTGTGTGTGTGTGTGTGTGTGTGTGTGTGTGTGTGTGTGTGTGTGTGTGTGTGTGGCTGCTGTTTCAATGTATGCCTGCTTACTTACCTGTGCATTGACCAAACGTGTGTGTGTGTGTGTCTCAGCTGGAGAGGAGGGCCATCTTGCTGTCCCACAGCAGCGATAAGGAAAACACTCGGCAGCGGCTGCTGGGTGGAGCTAAGGGCCAGAGCTCCGCCTCCTTGTTGAACTGGAACAGGAAGAAGACAAGGGAAGGCAGCCGGGTCACTAAGAGGCTCGGAAGCACTTTCAGTTTGTCGTTTGGGACCATCCGAGACACTGAGGCCTTGTACTGAGACACAGCTGCAGAGGAACCACTCAGGGAATCACAGCGGTGAAGCACGAGGACCGCATTCAGAGAAAACATCCGCAGGAGCAAAGAACAAGACAAAAAAGCACATGGTTCCTGGTGTCAGCAGATATGTGGAAGCAAACATACCACGTAGAGCACCTTGTAACGTGTGGTTGTTTTAATACATTTTACCTGGCATGAGTGAAGATCTTACTATTGCTGCCATGGTCATTGGACAATGGAGTTGAGCAATCCCACGTTTGAGGAGTGGGCTGTACTCCGTGCAGTGCTATGTACTGCCTTGGAGACAAAAGCAAGGACAATTCTAGATGCAGGCTGCTAAAAAATGTTTTTGAGACAGGACTAAATGCCATGCTGTTGCTCCTGCATGACTGCTTATAAAAAAAAATAAAAAAACGTGCAGTGATTTCACTAATAAAATGTGAGATCCACATCGAATCTTTTATGCATCTCCATCACCACTTGGACTTCTCTGTGATAGAAGAAGCCACAGACAGTCAAAGAATCATTTTGAGTATTACTGAACTTCATTGAAGTTTTTTCAGCAAACTACTGACACTAACATAAAAAAACCCAGCTGGTGACTAGTAAATAAGTAAACTAACCCCGGGTTAACTGCGATTTAGGATTCACACTTGAAAGCAAACTTAACGTTTAGGTCTTAACAACACACCTAGCTGGCAAAATGCCCAGCTCTTTGACTTCTTTTTTTTTTTTTTTTTTACATCCTTTACATTAACGTTACAATACATATGTTGTGTAAGGTTGAGAGGGTGAAGTTGAATTAAAAAGCAAGTTCCATATTTCTTGTGTCTTATATTTTTCTTAAGAGGTCTCTGAGGTTACATAACTCTGTAACGAAAAAGTATCACTGATACCATACGTCTACTATAACGACTATGATATTGGATGTTCTTGGAGGAATGTTTTAGTTGTCATTTTTAGATGATTAAAAAGCACTTCAGAGGTTTTGATCCATTGTTTTGTAGTTTTGGTACTTTCATACACTGTGAATATTGAAAAGGACAAATCGGATAATAATGTAGTTCCGACTTGATTTTTCAATAATGAACGTGAAAGGTTGGGAGTTTTTTTTTTTTTTTTATGAAATGTGATACCGGGAGACCCTGCAGGAAAAGCATGTGGTGTCCAAAACCTTGTATTTTTTGTATTGTCGTATCTATTGTGTCCTTAATGGTTTCCGAGAACGGTCCAGCCACTGTACTGTATTTTACAGTCAGCCAATATTAGAAAACGATAGATGATTGTGGATTTTTTTCTTCTTTTAATTACCATTGTTTGAACAGTTTGTAAAAATCTGATTTAACTAGAAATGTGAGAATTGTAGCACATTACAGTTTGGTCCAGCAAAAAAATGAATGCTGTTGTCTTTTTTTTCTTCATTACAATTTGTGTGCCACGGTGGTCCATTGTGACGAGTACAAAGAGCCAGAGTGGACAAACACAAGGATTTCTCATGTTTTGTTTTCACACGATCACAACATAATTGTTCTGTGATGCAATTTGTTTTCTGCATTCATGAACGGTTTAGCAATTCCAAAAAGATTGCAAAAGAGTAGAATTTTGTTTTTATTCTCAAAGTCAATAAATACATTTTGGATGTAAAGGAGCAAGTTTGTCATGTTGGGATCACAAAGTAACTAGAAGTGATTACATTTTTTCTTTACTATCTACTGTATTTGTGCGAGTAAGCAAATGTGTGTCAAGCCTGTTGAAGAGGAATATTTGTTCCTTACATTCGTGTTTGACTGAATCTCTGACCATCCCTTAATGACTGCATTTGGGGATTTGCACAGTATTTTCCATGAATGAATACAATAAAAGTCAATAATGAGCTACTATCAGCTGCATCAGTTTGACTCACTAAGAACTACTTCACAATTACAATACAATAGTATATGCATCTGTTGTACCAAGTCAACTCTCTGCTGTCAAACTGCATTTACCAAAAGCTAATCAGAACTGCTAAGAATTAAGAGACAGCGAGTGTGATTACTGGCAGTGGCGAGCATGAGGCAAGTCTGTGGCAGGACAGCAGCAAGCAAATGTCACTCCTTCGGCACCCCTGGCATGTTAGTTTAAATGTATTTTGCCGTCTCTTATTTACACATTATGAAATGGTACATGTGCAATTGTTGATTTTTTTTTTTTTAAAGCTGCCAAGCTGAGTGGGTGGAGCCACATATTTATGATTTTAGTTGAGTCAACGGACACCGTGGGTTGCAGTGGAGATCTGAGTGCCCGGCAGCATTGCTATTGAAGACGTTTGATGGAAACACGACGAGCAGACAGGTTCCCGCATTTTTTACAATTTGCTGTAGAATTGAGAATTGAAAGAGAAGTCTACCTCGCTCTGGAAGATTATACTAACTGTCCTATTTTTCAAAAGGCAGACAATCACTGAATGTTGATTGGGTCTAAATTGATCACTTCTTTATTCACTATGGGAATTATGTGCAGGTTTGGTGACAATTCATTGCTCTAATTATGCACTAAAATAAACTGGTCTGCCTGACAATTACGTACTTTATAACAACCAAACCTGTAGTACTTGAAACTGACTTGTGTTGGCTTGAGACCTTTGTATAAAAAGACACACAAAGGCTATTTTCAAGCACGAGAATTAAAAAAACGTGTTACAAATACAAAGATTTGGGGTTTGGAATTGATTTATTAAATTTACAATGTTTTTAAAGGATAACTACTATGCAAATAAAGTCCTTATGGTCCAGTCTAACATGAGGGTAGGAAACAGTGGGATTTATTTATCATAGAACTGATGAATACCTCTTTATTATCCTGTATGCACAATGGTGTGTAGCAGATATTAGATGATCAAGTCCCAGACACAGTTCATAAGAAGCTACTGATCCTCTTAAATATATTTTTTTTGCCTGAATCATAGCCGCTGCTCCCCGGTATGAAGGACGGGTGTATGATCATGGGAAATGCTGAGTGAAGAAGCAAATCACTGGCACTTTAAACGAACACCAGCGGGTTCCTGGGAATCCCACTGCCGGCGAGCTGGCTGGACCCCCTACGATCCACCGGGGGCCACCGCCGACCCCAAGCCGCTCTGCTCCAGCTCCGCTATCACCAACATGTGTTTGAAGTCTGCGGGGTGGTGGTTAAATTTCTCGACCAATTGGTATGTCTCCTGCCTCTGCGTGCCGTAGAACAGCTGCACCTGATTAGCCAAGCACTGAGCCTGGTGGACGGTCTGGGAAGGAGAGGAGTAGACGGGTTAACACGCATCCGATGTTTGAGTCTTGCGCCACGGTCAATAGTAACATTGCACCTGTATCTGATCGTTAAACAAGTCATTCCAAAACCGTGAATATCAACCTGCTGCTCTGTAGCCGCCCTCACAAGGCTTTCCACAGAATACATGCCTAACACGCCATGAAGGCCCATACATATGTGCGTGGCTCAACTTGTGGGTCCACACAGGTAGGGGACTCACTATGAACTTGGGGTCCAGCTCGGCGGTCATGAGGACGACACCCTTTTCATCCTTCAGGTCTGTGTAGTGGTAGAGGATCAGCTGACTGGGAGCGTTCTCGCCCACCATCTGGACACCAACAGGGAGACAACGACTGCAATTAACACCTAAAAGTCTTATAATGAGAAGGAAAAATATATATATTTTCGTGTTTTCAAGTGGTGTTGTACGAGGTGCACGTCCAGTCAGTCAGTGTATTACGGCACATAGGAGTACCAGCACGGAAGCTAGCAATGTACTGCTGCGGCCGGGCCAGTAGTATGTAATACATCGACTATGGATAAATACCTCATACAACACCACTTTAAAAAACTCCAAACTAAAATGTTTATTGTTTATTGGTGTCTAATTTACTTTATTCCAGACTTTAAAACAGACACATCTACTTCCAAACCTAAATTGCAGAGAGTGCAAAAGAAGAAAAACAAATCCTGTCAGACTGATGCTTACTACAGCATATTAGGGCTTTTGTAGGATGAAATCATAATTTAGTTAATTTAGTTTTTCTTCTTTTTAATCTCAGATGATAGTTAGGTTTGAGTTGCCATAAATTCACAACAAATCTGCTATAGCACAGACAAAGAAGCATCTTTTGTTGCATTTGTGAAGTTGTTTCACCTCCTTGTTGCAGTGAAAACCTTATCAACAGGCATGAAGTGAGCTAATTGGAGAGCGCCAGACTTTCCCAGCAGCATGTGAAGGTGCCGTGTGAGGAGGTTCACCTGGACGTTGATGAGGGAGGTGAAGTGGAGCTCGTGTCCGGACCACTGACCCAAGAAGAACTCGTAACCCTCCTTCTGAGGCAAGGCGTAGAGGAACTGACGAGACGGAAAGAGAGGGCGCTCTAAAAACGATCTCGTTTTGTGTGGCAGAATAACAAAAGTGAGAGCTCACAAAAGAACCCTGATCTTACCATCTGGCACGACTTGGATCTGCTCAACATCACCTCGTACATCTGTGTCTGCAATACAGGGGAGACCGGATATTAGATCAACATGTGCACCAGTGTGTTCATGGATGGATCTATAGAACTGCTCTTGGGTCTGCTTTAGCAACATAAACTAATCCCTTGTTCCATAGCTCACGATGAAACTGTAATAATCCTACTAATAATACCACTAGTACTAATGTAAAATAGTATGTTAACAAAAAAGGACTGACAGGCAGAAACAAACTCACAGGAGCGCAACACATAACGGGTCTTCTGCAACAAGAGGTACAAGTCACAATAATTAAATTACTTATTGTTCAAGAAAAGAAGCCTAATTTAGTGAATTCAAGCCAAGCATGGGACAAATATATATCAGATACAGGTACATGGCATCGGTAAATAAATATTGTTGAGAATAATAAATGTTGAGAGACTCTGTCTCTGGTATTACACTGACCGGGATGACGGCGCTGATTGTGTCTTTAGTCGAATAATATTTCATCCAAAGCTAAGAGAAGAACACACAAAAAAGGTCAAACCAAAGGGCAGTTTCAAAATGGCTTTAACCGGTTTAACGAGCACAGGAAACAAGGGGACGGACGTCCGACCTCTACAGACTCACCTCAGCAATCTCCTCGCCCGTCTTGTCCCCGATCAGCTCCAGGTTGAGGATGGAGCCCAGAGTCTGAAGAACAACACATTTACAAAGTCACCAGGACAATCTTCACCACCATCATCACCACCATCCTCATCCTCATCCCCACACTGAAAACATTTCACTTTACATTTGGTTGATTCTGTAAAAGCCACATGGAAAACAGTTCAAACGCTGAGCAAAACAAAAGCAAAACTGTTTCACGAGGAAATGTTTTGGTTCGCGTTTTGGTACACGGAGCGGTACGAAGGAATAACAAAAAGCTACGGGAATCGGACCAAAACAGTCGATCGGTCAATTAATCAAATGAATGTGAAATCTGATAAATCATTTGAATAAAATAAATGCCAAAAGTTCCCTGGTTTCAGGTTTTCAAAATGTGAAAGTGTGGTCCATCATCATTTATATCTTTGCTTTTAAGGACATAATTTCTGAATTGATGAATTATGCCGAGGCTTTTGTGATTACTTTGAGATTTATTGGTTATTATTTATTATAAAAAGAAAGAAAACAATCTGTAAAAGGTAATCTGAATGAGTCTTGAATATAGCCATAATAACTGAAGAAATAGTGAAGTAAAAGCAATATAATGCAAAATAAAGGGTGCTTGATCGGCTCACCTTGTTCTTTGTGAAACCTCCTGACGCTCCATCGCTGGCAGCCACCTTGTCCTTGTTCTCCAACTGCACAGATTCCCACAACAGAATGGGCATCACATGCATAACTCCATCACAGGCATACAAAGGAATAGATCTATTTTCAACTATTGAGGACATTTCAACGCACGCTGTTAACAGTTCAAGGTGAAATGTTTTGGGTAAAAGTTTGAAGACTTTCATTGGTTCAGTCAGTGATCTCACAATCTACCAGAAGATGTCCCAAAAAACAACAACAAAAGTGCTTAAAATGTGTTTAGATTTCTGACTTTAACATGTTATGATATTTCAGGACTTCCAGAATGTTTTCATGGTGTTCTCTGCTCTGCATTGAGCCGGGTTCATACCTCCTGCTCCATGAGCCTGACAAACTCTGCCTGCTTCGAGTGTCCCAGCACATCCTTCTTGGCCTCGTGCCGGTTCTCAATTCGTGTTTTGAACTCTTGTGGTTTGGCGCTGAGAACAAAGTCAGACATCAGATCAGTGAAACACCTGCATCTCTCAGCAGGCTAAAGCTGCTTTCATTTTCATGAGGTGAAATGAGGCAATAATTTACCGTTTTAGCAAACCTGCATTGAAAATTGTACTTTAGTTAGTGACTCCCAACATTCCTCATAATGCTTTCAAACTCAGAGAAGATTCCTCAGCTTGGTGAAGCATTATACGACTAGTTTGTCATGACTGGTGTCTGCCGACCATTATTGAGAAAACTCATTACCTCGTTAAAAAGGATTTTCAATCTTGTTGAAGATATAGATAATCTCTTTTAAATTTCATAAAACCATGAAATGCATTATTCTGTGTGTATTTCTGTCTTTGCATGAAGTTGAAGTGTTTCCTCAAAAGGCAATGGAAATGTGTAGCTTTCCTTGATTGTGTCTAGCGGAAGTTGTATCTCCATCCAACAGCAAAAGGGGTTCTACATTGTTAAATAAGGTTAGTTGGTCATGTTTACTAACAAATGTGGACTGTCTTAGACCATAGGAATAACATGAATGAGTTTTAACAAGTAGTTCGCCTACTCACTGATTAGGTGGGCATATCAGGGGGAGGCGCCTAATTAATTTAAGTATTATAACGATTAGCTCATATCCCCTCCATCTTCTTATAGACATGTGAAACCAAAGGTTTTGGTGTTAAATTCGGGATTCAATCGAAGTTACAATTAATCCCCAAGCTTCCGCAGAAGGAACACTTTTTGTGAAACCATAAAAATAGAAGCAATGAGAGAATATCAGATGAAATGTAATAATTCCATGAGCAGATAGACCGCTTGATGGGTTAAAGGGGAACCGAATTTGTCATTATGGCATCAGAATTTCAATTCAATAATTTCTGATAGTCTAACTAGTATCTACACTTGTCAATACTAAAATGTATTTTAAATAAGATAATATTTGGCTTAAGATTCGGGTGTAGCGAGGTTAGCTGCTGACCTGCGCAGCCTCTGGATTTTGTCCTGGTACTTGCTGAAGTACGGGTTCTCCTCCAGTTCCGGCTCCCTCCGCACCGAGAAGGCGCGGAATTGCGCCGGGACCAACCCGGGGATGAGCGGCCTGATGCCAGTGGCCCTGACCGCTAACATCCCTCGGTACAAACATGACATTTGTACAATGGCCGCCGCCATCTTTCCATCGCTTTCGTCCAGCATCTGTGGCGCTCCGGCGGGGAACGGCTTTCCAAATTTGGTTCCGAGCAAAGCGACGAATCATTTCATTACGTTAGTACTAAAACCCCAGTTTGAATTGTTTTATTTTTCTTATGAAAAAAAACATAGTTATCCTATTATGGACTGAAGCTTTGATGAGCAAAGCTGTGATAGTAGGAACACTTTAATTATTTATCCAGAGTGATCCAGGAAAAACAGACCCAGAGCAAAAGCACACAAAACACACATGTCCACATACTGTTACCCTTTCTCTCACATATTTGATCACATTGTCAGAATATTTTGCACTAAATGCATGACATAAAAGTGAATAATTAGCAACTTAAAATATGCCACAGCTGTTTGTTAGTTGTCCTGATATGTTGAGACCACTGGAGGTCACTATGTCTCTTCATTGAGAACTGTCTGAATATTTACACATGCACCAAAGCTGCTCCTCACTGATATCCGAACACTGTGAATCACTGCAGTAATCTACCTCCACAAACACTGCTCGGATTGACAAATAAATAAATGAGCAGATAAGTAGGCTACAGTAAACAATCTGCTCCAACTCTCCAGAGTCACTTACTGATGCACTCATCTTTTCCTGTGTGTGTGTGTGTGTGTGTGTGTGTGTGTGTGCACACTAACAGAAACCACGCTGGCTATAAGTTTTATGACTTGTGTGTTTCCCTGATGACCGTCTGAGTGCTTCTGTGTTTACTTTCCACAACCAATCATTTTCAATCACTAATCAATAAACAAAGCAGCTGGGAGCTGTTTCCCGTTTACATCTGGGTCCCAGCAGATGATGATGGCGGCTGATGTGTGTGTGTGTGTGTGTGTGTGTGTGTGTGTGTGTGTGTTAATGTGTGGACACATGGCAGCAAATCAGCACAGATAATATCATTGATTGTGTTACACAAAGATACATTTTGAATGGCATTTTATTTTTCTCCAAGTGATATTTTTGTGTACTTTTTCTGTCTTTTTATTTAGGTTTTCAATGTGTGAATTTCTTATTCCAATGATGTAGCTGCATATTAGTTTTTTGTAATTATGGAACTGCAGAATCAGGAATTATGATGTTTTTATTTTTCAAAAAGTAATTCAAAAACATGTGGTGCAGGACAAAATATATCTAAATGTAGGTCTAGATTGTAACAGGGACGCTGTACTGAAGTCTATATGACACACATCACATAGTCAGCAGGTTCACATGATGACAGGAGACGACCGCCCGGCCTTTATAATCACCAGTGCGTGATGTATCGGGTGGGTTTCTGTTAATACATGTTGACCTGCTGCTGAATACAGTGTACTAACAGTGTAGGTGTTTTGCAAGAAGAAGGCTGTTGTATCACAGTGTTACCACATGTAAGTTGGTGTAATAGTTTGAATGATCAACCAACTTTAACTACCAGGCGTTTGTTTTTTTGTTTGGTTCCATCCACTAATTTCTATTATCTCCACCAGGGATTATGCGTTCGGTTGTGTACAAGTGTGTGTTTGTTCGCAGTTCATTTTTGCACACTACTGGATCCATAAGCTTTAGTTAGTTTAGTCTTTTTTTGTGCCCATATATGGCTGTGTGCTCAAGGCCCTCTCGTGGTTTTGTTAATTCAAAATTTTTGAAAAAAACAATTGTATTGACTGTTTAATACCCTCATGAACCGCTGTCCACCAGCTGGTAAGGGCCCCACAAGTGATCAACACAAATGTATGGATAACTATATCGCTGCAGCAGTGACTAATTGATACGAGTGCTGACCATGTGGGAGCGTATTCTCATGCTGTGGCTTTTATCTCTGTAAAGAGAGCTTAGCTGTTAGCAGCAGAGTCCTGCGGTAATGTAACCTGGGTCTCCCTTTTATTCCACCACCGTCATGCATACACGCCCATATGTCTCCTGACTGACCTGAGATCTGCACTCGTTTCTAGATTGTTTCTGTAAACACTTGAATAGTAATACTGTAAAAAAACATGTTGTGGTTACTTTGCAATTGAATTGATAATCCAAGGTGTCATGACCCGAGTATTTAAAACACATCTTGACTGAAGTCTCGTCTGAGTGAGAGGCTGTCTTCAGGATGTCATACCTCCAGGGGAGCCTCGGATCACAAAGGGAGTAACACAAGTCTTCAGTGTCAGTGAGACGCTGATCATTTCATATCAGTTTGAATTCTCAATGACTTTGATGTTGGTAACACAGGCTTTTCTATGCTGTTATTGATTAATTTACTTCTCAGTCTATCTGATGTATTTTTTTTTTATTTAGCTAAACTTAACATCATGTAAGAATTTAAATTTGACTTTAAAATAAATAATCCAACTAAGGAGAATCTACACATTTATAGCCAGCTACAATACCTGCAGTAACATCAAATCAAGATAAATTCATATAATTTAAATACCAAACGAACAACTGTTATGTGGGAATGTTTTTATTTTCCGTAATGTATTCTGCAGCTTTGCCCGTGACTATAAACACATCTCCGGACACTGATAGCTGTTCTTTCTTCCTTTCCTCTCACTGACCAGCCGCCCTCCTCCTCCTCCTCCTCCTCCTCAACACTCTCTCTCTCTCTCTCTCTCTGCATTCTCTCGCTCTCTTTGTCATGGGGGTCCTGCGTGGAGGATGTATATTTTATGTGCGGCTCTGGAGGCTTTTACCATTAATTATAGAAAAACACTAAGCTCTCCATTTGCCGGACAGATGTTATTTTTTACTTAAGGAGAGAAAGGGGACTGTTCCATAATTCAGAGGTAATCCCGCTCACCAGATAACAAATAAATAAATGAATAAATAAATAAAGCAAAAGCAAAAACCACAAACATTTGGTACACTGCCCCTTCGTGCTCAGACATGTAACGCAACAGCCGACACACACGCACAGATTTTTCTGTGTTCAGCCTTTAAGTGCCTTCCATGTAATAAATATGGAACGGCTGCTTTATCATTTCATTTTTTATTTAATCTGCTTCCCCCAAAGTATTTCACAAAATCTCTCTCTCTCTCTCTCTCTCACACACACACACACACACACACACACACACACACACACACACACACACACACACACACAATGCAACCTTTTTTGCTTCAGAACAATAGATGTGAAACATTGTATTTTCAAAGCTGAAATATTTGGAAAATTGATTAACAAAAATTTATTTAAATTGAATTGATTGAACATTTTCTGGTTCCAGATAATATGGCAGAACAGCACAGAGGTGGATTGGTAGCTTTTCGGTGTGTTTTGGTGGAGAAGTTGAACTCATGACCTCAATATTTCTACAGTTCTACTGTCATCTGTATTGTTTCTTTGCCATTTTATGTATTAAATGATTGACGAATTATTCAGAAAAAAAATGTAAATCTTAATAAAGAACATGCCCTAACATCTCTTGTTTGTTTAGATCTACAGAAACAAAAACTAAAATAACTTTATTCAAATCCATATTGAGATGTCAAGCTCAATTTTATTGAAATGCGTGTGAAGCAGATACAGGGTTTGGTGCTGCCTGTGTGGAAACAAGACGATTCTTTGGAGATTAAAGAAAGTGTAGACGGGGGTTCTGCATCTTGAGATCCAGATTTTAATATCCAGATTCAATATATGCCTTCTGAAATATTTTGGTTAACCTCCTAAAATCTTCATATTCGAATCTGTCAACGTTCTGCAGACAATATTACTACTCAAAACTCAAAAAGCTTGCTGTGAATTGAAATCCTGCTTGTACTGAGACAAAATGAAAATTGACAACACATCAACATCAACGTGACAGCTGGGCAAACTCCATCTGCTGATGAAGCTTATATGTAATTAAAGGAAGTGCTAAAAATGTGTACATATTTCCCAAAATTTCAGCCTGACATATCTGATATTTTTGGGACACTGTGATTTTTACTTGGATTTAAAATAAAGTTCTGTGGGTTTGTACAATGTGTATAGCTGCAAAGCATTTGTAATGACTTAACCTGCAGCTGATCAGGGGTTTATCTCTTCTTTAGGGGCAATTAGTATAACATGATGCACAAGACATGTCTGTTTGACAGCATGACAACATGGTGGTGTAATCACAGGGAAGTGTTGGAGCAAGCTGGAGCACATCATACTGAATAAGTGATGTTGTTACACAGTGTAGAAAACCAAGGAATTCCCTTAACTTAAGGAACCACGAGGGGCAATTTGAGGGGGAAAAGAGGAGCCTCGGAGGCCAAATACATGTGGAACAACTCAAAATGCATGGTTCCTTTCACCAAGGTGAAAAAAAACCTCTATTCTGCTTTGTGTAGCTGTGTAGCTTTGTAATGATACTTGTATGTGCAGTCTCTATCTGCCATGTTGGCGTCGGTCTGAGCGTGGAACGTGTGTTTGAGGTTTGATTTCAAGCCTTGGGGTCTTTCGGGGTCTTGGGACTACTCACTTACCCTCCCTCCGGCAAGCTGAAATCGCACCCCTGGGCCAGTGGATGACCCTTTTCCACACCTCCTGCACACACACACACACACATTCATACACACACACACACACGGTTAAGCACTCACTCACATACACACTCTGAAAAAGGGTCGAGCTTGGCAGAGGAATCCCATCGTTTTAGAGCGGGATCCCATTAAAAGTGCATGAGTGTGTCTGTCTAGGAATCAAGACACCCACTCTGCTGCTCAGCCGATAGCTCTGTGTGTGTGTGTGTGTGTGTGTGTGTGTGTGTGTGTGTGTTATTTATTCGTGCACAGAGTTATTAAGGAATCCTGTGACGGGCATCACTCACTTCATGCTGAATACGAGCTGTAGAAGGTTGTATAAAATCTGAATGTTCTGCAGCTTTATCTCTAGGTTTCAGGTCTTCATGTTGATAATGAACTCAACCTCTGACCCAGCACACAGGGACCATCCCACAAACACACTCTTTTTGCATCTTGGAAACTTGATTGTTATGCCACTTATCAATCTTCTCATGTGGTAGGAGTACAGGAGCTTTTTTTGTGGTTCAAACCAAATTCATCACGTTAGCATTTAAGCAGAAAAAAGACTCAAACACTGAAGCAGCGGCACACAGAGCCAGAAAGAAGAGTAAATATGCTGGAGGATGCAAAGTTATGGAAAAAGAGTAGCCTGCTGCACACTGAATTTGCGAGACTCAAATTATTATTATTATTTTTTTCAAATGAGGAAACATTTGCACCATGAAGGTCTTTGTCAGGTCAAAACCTGCTTTTCTGTGCATGTTGTTTGGTCCTGCAGCTGGTCCGTAAGGTTGGACGTGGACACATTCACCAATTTGCTTTAAACGTGAGATGAAACATACATTCAATTTAACCCCCCTTATATAAGAAATAACAAAGTACTTAGACTGATGTAATTTAAATTGTCTACAGCTTCAGTTGGATAAAAAAAAATAATCAGCTGTCAGATTTAAAGTTTTCCAAATTCAATTTAAATTACATTTTTAGAACTATTATTATTGAACTTCCTAAACACAGTAATAACATACTAATATACCATATACTATTATAAGTTGTCAGAAACAAGTCAAGTTAAACCAGAAGTAATATTATTAATATATCACAAAATACAAAATGTAGTGTTTAGGATTTACGGATTTTACACACATGAGCCTAAAGTCAAGTCGAGATCACACACAGAATATTTTACAATTTTACATGCAAATTATACATTTTAAAGATGATAATTTAATGTCCCGTCAGCTGCATGGACGACATTTAACGCGTGTGTTTGTACACCTCAAACAAGTTTAATTTATGTTCTCCCGGATTCATTTTTCAAACTCACGAAGACACACAATAAACAAATATAGACAGAGTAAAAAAATAACAAGATATGGGCTCGCGCTCTCAGTAAAGCAGCTCGTTCATCTCACCGTCACCGGCTGTTTCTCCGCGCTCCTCCGGTAACGGAGCGGTGTGACGTCCACCGAGCAGCACCGAGCCGAGCCAGAGCACTGCGGCAGACTGCCGCCGGGCTGCAGCGCCGCCTCCGGCCAGCAGGCGGCGCTGCTCGCATACAAAACCCCCGGCGGGGCTCTGAGGCCACAGAGGGGCCAAACAGACCAGCAGGTCCACACAACAACAGCCTGACGCCACGGAGAGGTCACGGCGGGGACCGGAAACACAACCAACACATCTCGCGGTTATTCTGCTGAACAAAGTACTGCTGAGTGGAGACTCGCTTCTACGTGGCTGCTCCTTAATAGTTCCCCACAATGTGGATTTAAAAAAGGCTCACTATATCACTTTGTTATCACTTCTTATTCCCCCTTTGTTTCAGCACTTATTTTCTCTTCAATGCTCCACTGCCTTTCCTTTCTCTAATTTGCTCATCTCCTTCAGGTCTTCCCTCCTTTTGTTCTTTGCCTTCTTTCCTCCTCTTTTCTCTCCTTGCTCTCTCTCTCTCTCTCCTTGCTTCCTCCACTAACTGATTTATTTTGTAAATTTATTAGTGTCTGCCGCTGTCCTTTCCTGCTTCCTCCTCCTCGCTTGCGTCTTACTTTTCTCTCCTCGGCCTCTTCATCTCCCAATAATTCTTCTTTTTACTTTCCTGTTTCCTTTCCTCACATCTCCTTGTTTGTCCCCTTTTCTAACTTCCATTTTTTCCTTTCTCCTCTCCTCTTTTTCCTGTCCTCTTTTTCCTCTACTTTCCACTGCCTTAAAAATGAATTTGTTCCTGTCTTTCTTCTTTCTTCCCAGCTTTCTTCTTCTTTCTTTTCTTTACTTATTTCTTTTATTTGATCCTTCTTCGTCTTTTCTCATGTTTCCTTTCCTTAGAATTAGTTTTTCTTTTTTTTTTAAATAATGCTTTAATTTTATAATGCACTTTTCTAAGTACTCAAAGACTCTTTGTTGCTTCACTCCTTTTATTACAAATCAATGTTTTTTTCCCTTCTACTCATCGTTCTTCTTGTCTTCTCAATCTTGTTTCCTAACATCTCTTAGTTTTTTCCTCCCCTCTCCTCTCCTCCTCTTACCTCTCCTCTCCTTCGTCCTGGCCACGCTCCAAGGACGGATGGAGGGGGAGCATCTGGAGCGCGCTCAGTGGCGCTGACAGCTGTCACTTTGGCTGGTGCTAATGCAGACGGGCTAACCTGAAATGAGCAGGGACAGGCCTGAACCTCAGCGCGTCACTAACCGCCTCCTCCTCCTCCTCCTCTTCCTCCATGGGGAGAGGTAGCATCCGAGTATGTGGTGAGGGCTGAGGTGCAGGGTGCTGTGGTGGGTTGGTGGAGATAAGGCGGCGGATATAAGAGGGGTCAGCGGGGTCACAGTGTGGTTAGCACTGACAGCAGGACTCTGAAAGCGATCCAGCAGGAGCGCTAACAGAGAGGCAGAAAACAAGACGGGGCAAGGAGGAGGAAGACGACAGAGGAGGAAGGAGAGGGGATGAGGTGCGGTGATGGAGGACGATCATTTATATGGAAGATGGGAAGCATTAGAATGCAGGCTCACTCCCTTTAAGAGGTACGGGCACTCATTTTAATGACTTACACACACTCACAAGGTGAAAACAAATACCAGTGTCTCTGTTGAACATTTACGGGTTGTTTTTTAGGAGAAAATAAACACACTAATAGAATATGATTTTAAAGGCTACATTTATTTTCTATTTCTTGTCACAATAACCAATAATAAACGAGCGAGAGCAACAGCACAGCACGCACACACACACACACACCACCACCTGCCACCAGTTTTACCGTCTAAACACCTCCAGCTGAAATGAAGAGTAGCCCCTGTAAAACTAATTATGGAGCTTCGTGCTTTGTGAGAAAGGAAATGCTCATTGGGCCTTGGTTACACTCCCAATCGGACACATGGACAGCTCTACAGACGCATTCTGTTTGTACTGTCGGCTTGGAGGACGCATTCGCCACATGTGCAATTAATTGCGAAGCTGCAACTTTCAGCGTAGTCGGCGCGAGGAGTCCAGACTAGCGGTCGCAACACATGGGTACACGTACGCCCTTTGATGACCAATTTGATGTTACCCGGACCCGAGCCAACTTTTGTTTACTTGCTAGTGTGTATTATAACTTTGTCTTTAGGACTCATGGATACACACACTGTGTGTTTTTGTTAAAAACATTGAATTTGACCTGGTGTTGGGCACACCTGCATTAGAGAGATCAGATTGGATGAGATAGAGAGAGAGAGAGAGAGAGAGAGACATAACCGAGGAGAAAAAAAACAACAATGGAGGGATGAGGATGAAGTGACAGTTGTGTCTGTAAAGGGACTCCTGCTCATTATAACGCCTGGTGTCAGTCCATGCCTCGCTCCTGTATCTCTATGAATGTCAGATGTATGCTCACTTTAACTCTCTCTCTCGGTGTGTGTGTGTGTGTGTGTGTGTGTGTGTGTGAGTGTCCCACTCTGTGCATATCCTCAGCGCGTGCTGATTCAGCTCGTTATCTGATGGAGCCGAAGACAGAATGAGTCTAAATCTCAGCATCGCCGCAAGCTCTCAGACTGCTTCATCTACTGTTTGCATTCTCTCCCACACACACACACACACACACACACACACACACACACACACACACACACACACACACACACACACACACTTATGCTACAGAGCACAGATTGAGCTTCAAAGGTTACACAACACAGAAGTAAAAAAGAACGACATGATATTTTAGAGAAGTTTTTTATGTCTTTAGAAAGGGAATGTACTGGACACCAATTACACCGTTGAACATCTAAATTCAACACCATGGGCATTAATGGGCTGCTGGAACCTGGTGGCTGCAGGATTTGCTTCCGTTCAGACACAATAACAGACATAATAAGTTGGATGAGGTCCGTAATATATACATAAGTTTGTGGACGGGGATGCTTTGGGCCACAGAGTGAATATAACTGCAGACAAAAGTACACCACAGTAACAGCAGAGTATCAAGTGAAATGGAAAATGTGTAAAAGCCCATAGGGACCGGCTCTGCAAGCCTGCTTAGGATAAATAGGGATAATAACGATAATACTTTGGCATGCTTATATTAGCCCTAAGAAATAAAAAAAAACTGTAAAAAATATAAATAATGATTCTTAACATAACAGAACTCACGACAAGCATCATTTTAGTTTCAAAAGTCGACTTGAAGTCTATTAATTTAAAAGCAAAAACACACAAGGATGAGCAATGCTATCAAATGGGCCAAACTAACGAGCTGAAATGGATATTAAACAACAATAATAACTAATTATCTTAAGCATGGAAAGGCTGGGACGTGTGCTTGGTGTTGGATTCTCCACGACTGGCATGAATGTTGGCACAGAGCCAGGACTGGTTCAGAATGAGAAACTGTGGCTGTGAAAATAGCAATCGCCCAATGTGACGTCTGAAAATCAATTTTCAACAACGTATCTCAGGACTCAATTCAAATGACAAAAAAATGAAAGTGTGGCACGGCAGACCGTGAACACATCCAGTGCGGGTTTTACAGGGTAATGACTCTCATTTAGGGATTATCCCAAAGTAAAAACGGACAAGTCTTTCAACCAACCTTTCTTTGTAATTGAAGCTCAGGGCCCGGTGAGCCTGTACTGTGTAATAATCAGGATAATCTGCCTGTAATAGCTGGATTACAGCAGGTTAAGGACACTGTACTCTTTGTCAGAGACCTCCTCTGGATCTAAACTCTAATTCATTAATCGACTAATGCCCATTCGAGGCCTACTTAGAGACACAGAGGGACTCTGGAGCTCTGGAGAAGGAGCTTCAACCCAACGCTGGGTCTGTCATTACACAGACAAGCATTGTTCAAACACACACCACTTTATCTTAAAAGGTAAAGCTGTAAGACATTTGCCAACAAATTCAAGAAAAGGCCAAAATCAAGTTAGTCTGAGTCTTGCTTCCTGTCTGTGGCTCCCGTGGCTCTCAGCTCCAAACCACTTCCTCAGGAAGATGTAAATCTAAAAGAAATATACATAAAAAAGAAACATATGTTTTCTTAAGAGTGAGACGTCCTCTAAGGGTCAGGGGAGAGGTGACGGACAGGTCCAACATAGGCATCACCTTTACTCAGGGGACTGTCGTCCGTGTCCTGCGTGAAACCAAAAGTTGTGTGATTTCTACTGACGGGGTTATGTCACTGAGTCACATGACATGTGTGATAAGTTACCTCTTCAGCCTATTTATTTTAGGCCAAACCATGTTTTTTCTAATCCTAACTAAGTGTTTTTTGTTGCCTAAACATGACCTCCACCTGTCTGAACAATACTGTGTGGATGCGGCATGAACATGACATCAGCAGCTGAGGAGTTGAACCAAGCTGCAGTAGATGAAGGCCGACATGTTGCAAAACAACGCGGAACAAATGTGCTACTTTGACA
Organism: Cottus gobio; assembly: GCA_023566465.1. Lineage (NCBI taxonomy): Eukaryota > Metazoa > Chordata > Actinopteri > Perciformes > Cottidae > Cottus > Cottus gobio. The sequence continues at coordinate 22,142,901 of CM042217.1, read as the reverse complement.
CTACTCAAGGAGAAAGTGAAGAGGAAACCCACGATTTAACAAGTCCAAGAAACAACGTTATCTGTAGCTGCATGAATCAGAGGAGCGCTGGCGGTCACGACTATGAGTCTCACAATACCCAACATGAACATGGACATGAACTGACTCCTTGACTCTCCTCCTCCCCCTCACGTAGCCGCCGCCCCACCGTGGGGCCACAGGTCCGGTGTGAAGTGCACGCAAACATTTAAATATTTCAGACAGTACTCTTGCTCACCAACCAGCCAACACATAGACAGAGAGAGAGAGAGAGAGAGAGAGGACAGAGAGAGAGAGGGAGAGAGAGAGAGAGGGAGGGTGAGAGAGAGGGGGGGAGACGGCGGCGACAGCTTCATAAATAGTCCATGAGGAACGAACGGCCCCTCCTCACCACAGCCTGTCAAAGGCCCACAATGATTTATTGATTTCTTTATTTGTCACATAAAAAGGGAAACTCGCTCCTCATGTCTCCCTCTTTTTTCTCTTTCTCACTCGTCTTCTTCTTCCCGTCCTCTCTGAAAAAAAAACAATGGAGGACAAATCGCCACTTGACAGGTTGAACAAGAGGGAATTCCCTGTGAGTGAGTGTGAGTGTGTGTGTATGTGTGTGTGTGTGTGTGTGTGTGTGTGTGGAGCACTTATGACTGCGTCTGTCGATGACATTTCATTGAATTTCTGTCTTTCTTATAAATACCTGTGCACGTTATTTATATATTACTTATCAGAGCAAAGATATGAAGTGTTTACAGTGATAAAAATGCAGCAGGGTTAAAATGTTATAGGCTTCATTTCTTCTTCTTCTTTTCACTCTCACTTGTTTTCTCTCCTTTTGTCCCTCCCCTTTCCTTTTACATCCTACTTCCATAATTCCTCTCCTCTTCTTCCTTCCCCTTTTCTCTGTAATTTCTTTCCTTTCCTTTCCTTTCCTTGTTCCTTGTTTCCTGTCATTTCCCTTCTTCCTTGTTCTTAAATCTTCTTCCTTGTTTAATTTCCGGCTTTTCCTGCGTTGCTGGTTTATTCTGCCCTGTCTTTAATTTTAACTAATTTCTTTCCTTTTAAGCTGTTTCCTCCATTTTTTTAAATATCTTTCTTGCTTTGTTTAGTTGTCTTCCTTGTTTCATTTCCTTCTCTTCTGCTAGTTGTTTTCCTTTCTTTTCTTTCTTCCTTCATTCTTCCCTGATAACACACATTCATTTAGATATGAAATGAGGCTCCGCAGGCCGTCAGTCTCAAATCAGTACAGGTTGACGGACAGACGTGTGCTGCTGAGGACACGAGGTGGACAGAACAATGAAACATCTTCAGGTTGTTTTATTCCCTCCAGACACTCTCCTCTGTTTTAGTCACCTTCAGTCTGTCCTCCCCCTCCAAAATAAACCCCACTCTCTCTCATTTAAACGGCCTTCTTTTTACTCTCCCCCTAATCTCCGTTTGTCTGTTCCCTTCTCTCTGTCCCTGTCCATCCATCCCTCTCTGTCCCCCCTCTGTCTATCTGTCCCCTGCTTTCAGAGCCTCCCTGAGCGCTGGCAGTCTGTCGATGAGAAGCATTGGTTGGCGGCCGGCGCAGTCGATGACCCTGACAGTGTGCAGTTATCGTTCTAATTAAGATGCCACACTTGAGTTAAACCGCAGCATTAGGATTTGATGGGGAATTGATCAGGGTGTCAGAGGCGGAGTGAGACAGAGAGAGAGAGATGAGGAGGGGGAGATATGGTGGGAGAGGACGAGAGTGTGGGAGGGGTTGGCATAATGTAAGGGTGTTTGGAGCGAGGGAGGAGTAATAAGCAGGGTTATAGAAAAAGACAAGGAAAGAATCAAGTGGACCAATTCATGCCATGCGTAGGTTAGGTTATGATGTAGTAATGCATGTGTGCTGTATAAGAATACAGTAAGTATGTGGTGAGAGGTCAGACCATGAGGTGCACTTTTGTTTTCGGAAACAAAATCATTTGACCCGTTACAGATTACAATGAAGATAACTTGCTATATATATGTGTGTATGTTTGTATGTGTGTGTGTATGTGTGTATGTATGTATGTATATGTATGTGTATAATACAACTTCCTGCTTAGGTGTGGGCAACACAATTACTGTGTTGGTCTGCTTTGCTTGTTCACCACAAACAAACCACATGAGAGTTTGATTACAACTAAGCCACGACTACTTGAAAGACGGGCCGTAATCCAGTTATTTTGTTCACACCAGAGTTTGGTTGACATCTTTGACGCTAATGTAGTCTTTTAGAAAAGAAAAGAAACATTTCTATACATATTACAGATTTTTTTTTCTCTTGCTGTCATCTCAACTTTTATTTCCATTTTAATTTAGTCTTTAATGGAAAAATACAAATCTTCATTTTATGATCGTTAAAATCAAAATTGGATGTGGACTTAATGTATCAAACATTTGTAAAGTACAATTTGAATAACTTGATTTCTTTGAGCATTGTATCAATTTGCTCATAAATGTTCATAGTCACTAATAAGTCATATCTGAGCCTCCATAATTCCTACTGTGATGAAGCATCCTGTATGTTTGTGGCGTCCGGGGAGCAGCAGGGCGAAGGTTAAGATAATCCTTGATTCCACTTGATCACCACGTCAATATTCTCAATGACAGGAGCTACGTGTGTGTGCATGCGTCTGTGTGTGTATGTATGTGTGTGTGTGTGTGTGTGTGTGTGTGTGTGTGTGTGTGTATACTCTGCCCACAGAAAGCTTTGGCAGCTTCTTACTGGTACTGTCTGTTTCACTTGAGCCGCACATACATAAGCGGCGGAGCTGACACAGAACACCAACCGTACATTCACTCAAACTGTTTGCAAACTTTTGATTACACACACACAGCTGTGTTTCCGGATGCATACGTATGTGTTGAAGATAAATATGAATGAGCAGCAGATCGCCTTAATGCATTAAAGTGGGTGCGGCGATGCATATTCACTCAGCTCACTGCACACATTTACATGCATTTTAGACACATTCTCACAGAGGACTTCACTAACAAATCTGCACGCACAACACAGTGGGCTCTCTGGCCTTCCGACGTGGGAGTGGTTGAGGGGGGAATTAGTTCTCGGCTGAGAAGTTTTGTTGTGTGAGAAGCGAGCAACATTACATATCACAAATTTACTTAAATAAAACTTGCATAAGTATTGGCAAAACATACTTAAAGGTGTTTATTGCCTATCCACCTGCTGAGACGGACCCCCAGTCAGCGGCTGCAGCCATTCCAGTTGATCCAGCGCTGGCTCAAACCTGTGAGTCGGCAGGCAAAGATAGTTTGCAGAGCCAGTGGAGAGTCAGGGTAGTCCACCGGGATCAGACCCCCGTGCTGCAATTTGCGCTGGCTGAATTCAAGCTAACTGCTAACTGCTAACTGGAGGTACGTTTCCGCAACTGCCGCACACTTGGCTCCCAGTGAAGCTGCCTCCCAGCGAGGCGAGGGTGTGAGTCCTTTCCTGTATGCCACTTAGATTGAATCCAATAAACAAACTATCAAACATGGACTATGTATGTATTATTGACAAGCCCTCGTGCAGCTCTACTTCTTTGTCCTCTGAGCTGAGGGAAGACTGGACGCTACAGCGACTCACTATCGCCTCCTGATTAACAAGTGGTATTGCAAGACAGGGCAGCGCGGGGCTAGCTGGTGGGCATGCTCATTTCAGTTGATATCTCTGCAGCACAACATAAAGCCTTCTTTCACATCTACTTGGGTTACAATCCTCAAATTCAGTTGATAATGTAAGTTAATGTTATGAACTAAAATGCTGGCCTCTGCATGCACAATATAAGCTAGCCTGCTCCCAAATGTATTCAGTGGCACAAATAAGAGTGTGTGTTGTGCTCGTGGACAGTTATTTCCAGTAGTTTGAGAACCCATCAACCAATCGGAGCTTTGAAGACAGCGTTAATAATGCAGCCGTCATCTTCCTGGCAAGCTAGCTATGTAGAGACACAAATCTAGCATCAAAAATGGCATTTGTGGGAGAGATGTAACTGCGTAATTGTGTTATTGAGCCACATGTACCCTTTGCCCTTGAATGTGTCATCATGCTTGCATGTGTGTGGGTGTATGAATGTGTGTGTGTTCACTTGTGTTTGTGTCAGGTTTGGTCAATCAGAGTCCTTTCAGGCAGCTGTTAGCAGCAGACAGCACTCTTGAGTTCAGCCGTGTGTCAGGTGTCATTCATGCTCCCTGTCAGTGTTGATGACGAGCTTATCCCTCACGTGTTTGATGTCAATATGTCCTTCTTCCACTCAGAAAGCAGGCGTATCAGGACAGACGTAAGATGAACCTATCAACATGACTCTACAGTCCAGATGTGGACTGACAGCTCACAAGAATCTCCCATCCCTCCAGGTGAGGCTTTTAAAATGAAGTCCCTAACTTGTTCAGACGTGGGATAGTCATTTCAGAGGTTGGTTAACCAGCATGAGGCGAGGCTGAATGTATTCACTATCAAGATGTTTTCAACATCTGAAACAATAAAATTGTAAATCCAGACTGCAGCACACCAAGAACTGAGTTTGTTGTTTATAATCTGTGTAAAAGGTCTGAGCCAAGATTCACAAGAGTGTGATGGCTTCAAGTTGAGTTAGATTGACAGCTTTTAGGAACCAAACCACATGGGCGAATGCATCAGTCCATACTGATATGCATCAGTCCATACAAAAAGGTTAGCTGTGAAAGTGTCTGCAGCAAAAGGACAAAGAGCATTTCTCCTCTCCAGTCAAGGAACTAACTGATCCAGTGCAAGATGAATGAGTAGCAGCACTTGAATGTAACATGGAGACATATTCAATTGAACAAACCTTTTATGAATGATCATTAAGCAGAAAAAAATGGTTGGAAGCAGTATGACCCCTCATCTTGTCTAACAGGCCGTTATAACCAACTTGACAACGAAATGTCGTTTAAATCTAAAATGTTCTCAGTAACATTTAAGACCCTCAAGGCTATTCCATCCATTGATTACCACTGATGGAGATCATTTACATAAGTATGGAAGTGTTCAAGGTTAGTTCATGCTAAAATGATTTTCTGAGACCATTTCAGGTAATCTTCAAAAATAATGCATTTCCTATATAATATCAAGGTCCATGCATGCCCATCTCCATGCTCTCCTCCTCTCTGACGAAGGAGAAGCGCTATCGACTAACCATCAAATCTCCTATCTGCATGGTGGGCCATTTCTCCTTGTCTCAGCACTCCACACCTCCTCCATTATAGCTCACAATCTCATCTTGAACCAGCAAATGACCCTATGAGACATACAGAGCGAGGGAGAGACAGAAGCAAGGGAAGGAGGAGAGAGAGAGAGGGTGCAAAATGAGCATAGCATGGTTTTAATAACATCCACCTGCCTGACACAGGAACTGTCTGCAGGAACAATGAGATGATAACTAATAGGTGGGTATTTGTCCCTCTGGATGACGACATCCCACGCACAACCAGCTATAACAATAATTCAAAGCTGGTTCTGTACGATTCAGCTGTGATTTAAAGGATAACTCTGGTGTTATTCTGTAGGTTTCTTATTATCAACAAATCCCAGATAAGACCTAAACCAACTGTTTGGGTTGAGTGAGAAATGAGACCGAGGATGTCCAGTTTGAGTGAACACATTAAAAGAGAGATGTGTCAAAGATGTGTCAAATTGTGATGTATTTGGTGGTGAGGAAGAACTACAAACTGCTTGCATGTTTATGATGGATGCTGTTGCCATCGGTGAGCCTGTGTGTGCATTACCATGCACACACAGCTTTGACTCCTCACTCGGAGGAGGAGCTGGAGACTTTCTTGAGGATCCCAAAGATAAGTTGAAGTTTAAAGAGAACCGCTGGGCCAAGAGGGCAGACGAGCATTGAGAGAGTATTTAGTCTTCTAACTCTATTACAAGTATGTCTTGTTGAGTTGCCTAATGTAAGCCTGGCTTTTATTGTGAAAGTTAAAATGAAAGGGAAGCTGAAATGAGCTGCCGTCAACACAAAAACAAAAATTAGTTGGTCCATCTTGGTTCATGCGGGTTTGGACTACGCAGCCTCAAATTATTTGATTACCTGCATCAGTAAATAATTATAGGCCACACTGTGTTTTGGCTGGTCTTCAGTAGCTTGTGTGCAATGCATCCTGGTACATGTAGGCCTTGCCGAACAATATAGCGGGCACTGAGGAATTGGATTTCCATCAAAACTGTGTGGACAGGTGGCGAACATCTCCCATCCGCAAGGCGACATTCACATGAAATTATTAATTACTTTTTCATCCGACTCGAAAACACTGCACAGCGGTTTAAAATACAGTGAGTTATTACAGCGTGACTCATTTTATTGTCTGTATTGATGACTATTGAGTCATGAAGTAATGTTCATGTATGTCTGTATCTGTTGTTAGATGACACATTGCGTTGAGTTGTGGAAAAGATCAGTCAGGTTCAACTTTTTAGCCGTTTGACTCTTTTCCTCCGCATCACAATCCTCGCTCTACCAACGCAGTGGGCTCATTGAATCTGGACCACTCTAATTAATAAGAAGCCTAAATTGGCCAAATTCCTCTTCTTCCCGTCTACTTCCTTTTGTGCCCGTCATCATCACTCTCCATGCTTCTCTTGGCGGGTGCTAACCCCCCATCCTCTCTCTCTGCTGACCGTTGAACCCCAGTGACAGTGATGTCTCTCTCATGCGGCACAGCCTCGTCCACCCAGCATCTCTCCTGACCCCATCGCCATCAGTACCTGCCGGTTACCGTGACAACTACATCCTAAGTTGTTATTGGTCCAGCCTGCCAGCCTGCCTACTCCAACTCGCCTTCTGTTGGCAGCCATAACTCTTGGCAAATGAGGCTTATGATCCCTCGCCTCCTACGCCCTTTATGGGTGCTTGGGGAGACAATGGGGCGATGCAGACCCTTCTCCCCCATCTCTCTCTCAATTGTATTTCTCTTCATCCCCCTCTGTCTTCACACACACACACACACACACACACACACACACACACACACACACACACACACACACACACACACACACACACACACACACACACACACACACACACACACACACACACACACACACACACACACACACACACACACACACACAGATATAGATATGGCTCAAAGTGGTCCATCACCTCCCTCACCCCCTCTCTCAGATGCTCAGTGATGGATGGAGAGGCAGAGGAATTAACCTTGGCTTTATGGGGACTCCTCTGCCACTCTCCACTGCTGTCTGAGATCCCTGTTTGCCTCCATGACTCTTCTCTGTTGATTGTACTCTCTGTGTTCCTCTTAGGGAACGCCCCATCAACAGGGCAAATGATGCATGATGGGAATTGCTTCCAAATGAGGCGCAATTTATCTCTCCTCAACTGGAGGCAGTCAGTCAAACACAGAGGACAGTAGCCACGGCGCCACGGCTCAAATTTGTGTTTGACATGAGGTGACAGCGAACAAATGTGATACATACCACTGTATAAACATACAACTTTGATCATTTGTCTATCCGGTACATACACACAAGATACATATTAAACGGAAAAACCTGAACAAATAGATGGGGAAACATGCAAAAACAAAAAAAGCAGAGCTTTGTTGCTCTATAATAACGTCACCAGACTTCGGCTGCTAGAGGGCTTTGTCACTGGAAGCCATGTTGTTTTGGGGCACTTGCTTAAACGACTAATTCTGTCATTTTCTAGGGCAGAGTCATTTCTACATTTACTATTTATGACATTAGGTCCAATTGCATTCTCCACTATGAAACCTGATAAACATTAGAGAACATAAATACATTTAATAATCAGTAAAATGCAGGATGGCAGTGCTATTCATTTGATTATGGTTATAACAAATACATATTGTTACTGTTGTTGTTATTGCTGGAAACTAATGAATGCACACAAGGTAGAAAACAGGGAAGGATTTCAGATACAGTGAAAACCCTGTCACAGTCCACATTTGTTATTTTGTGTCTTCCTCGTCCAGCATCACCACCATTTCACAAACGTGGAAAACAATATATTGTGAGCTTATGGTTTTCATTACTTTACATTACATTACATTTAGCGGACGCTTTTATCAAAAGCAACTTACATGATATACAGTAGACCGTAGACACAGCAACGAGGGTTAAGTGTCTTGCTCAAGGACACAACAACACAGACTGGCTGAGCTGGGGTTTGAACCACCGATCTTCTGACTGAAAGTCAGACCTGCTAACCAGTGAGCCACAGTCTCTTCATCACTGAAGGCGCCATGTATCACCAGCTACAACGTGATTGCACTCCTGTATCAGTGGCTGCAATCCAATAGCTGAGTACTTTGAGGCAGAGCGATCATTTCTGCTGTACATCCCTATAAAACCACCAGGGTGACATGTCACATAAAGCCACCGACCCTGCTCTTAACCCCTCTCTTTCGCCCAAGCCGACCCTCACGCCCTCCCCTCCCCTCCCTCACTCGCTGCTAATTCCAGGTAGTGATGGTGGAGTGGAAAGGGGGACAGAGAGGAGAGTGACAGGGGTGCGAGGGTGGGTGGGTGGGTGATGGAGGTTAATAGTCCGTCTCCCTTTACTGGCCGTATAAAGGGCCCAGACAGTCTGTTAGTGCTTTAGTGCCAGGTCAATCGTACATGTCCCTTTGTATTAAAGCTCAGAGGTGACAGGCAGCAGGAGGAGCAGGGCCAGGGGGAGCTGAGGGAGGAGACAGGGCAGGAGGTATTATAGTTTTCAGTCACAGTCAGGTAGCCAAAACTACTGCTGAACATGAGCTGAGGTGACTACATGACCAGGCTCTGAGGACATGTACGTGTAGTGGGACACTTATATTATATGCATTGCTGTGTATATGCTATATTATACATTACAAATAGTTATTCATAAAGAACTATCCAATCACACACAATATGTGTATGCAGTTTAAAAGGAAAAGATGGAATTCATGAACCCAACAGTAGTGTTTATCGCTGCAGGAAGATATGGTTTAAACAAGGCCGAATAATAAATACTTTTGGGAGATGAGGAGTTAAAAGTAACAAAACATGTAAATAAGCTGTTACGCATGCACCAGAATATCATCACAGCAATCTCAACACTTCTTTCTGCAGATTAGTTTAATTAAAAGCAGATTTTCATTTGGGCTCACTTGCAAAGTCCTCTGTTGACTTGTGGTGCATTCAGGTGCTGGTGAGAGGCGCCAGAATCTGAGATCTTAGAGTTGACTGCAGAACATTGTATACACAATAAGTCATGTTGTGGATGTCCAAACAGTTTGTAAAGAACAAAACTGTAACATTCTCTCCTCTCTGAATTAAAGATAGTTCTGATCAGCAGCCAGCTGTTGTATTATTTCATAGTTATAAAAACTAATTATACAAACAATAATGTGCCTCAATATTGCAACAATTACACTGTCAATGACAAAGAAAACACCATTGTTAGCAACTGCAATCAACTACAGACAAACATTTCATCTGACTCAACAACTACAAATAGACATGTCTGTGAAGTCTACATGCTCTGGTTACAGTTACCGTCTCAATGCAGTTTTTATGCATTAAATGACGTACTGTATCTGGATGCAAAAAAATTGGATTTTGCTCACATTGCTCTGAGATCATAAAAAACAGGCATGTCAGCGTTCAGGCTTGCTTGGTGATGGGAACTGTGCAAAACCTGGAAGCAAAGAGAGGGAGAGCTGGAAAAAGTACTGCACAAACAAAATGAGATAAATGCATAACAGCCACTTTCAGGCTGCGATATGAGCTGAACATCAGACCTTAACAAAACACGTTAATATGAACACAGCGCCAGCCATGAGCTCTCATATGTTTATCATTCATATGCACATCATCATCATTTGGTACTAAACAAGTGCTTTGACCCCATGTCCCAAAGTTAAATAAATGCATACAAATCTGTTTGTGTAGTATTATTGAAGCACACAATAATTTATTTACAACATGTACTGTAAATACACAATAAACCTTCACCCCAGGCTTTTCCAAGGTGACCTAGAGCTGGCCGAGGAGCACTGGAGAAATTGAGCTAAAGCGAGGGCCAGCCAGCGCCGGGGAGGGAATCCTCCCATACCGTCGGGCTGCCGTCCCAGAATTCCCAGGGGCAGACTGCATGGAGCCCCACCATTGAGAAGTGCAAAAATATATTTGGGGTCATTATGAAACGTTGGTGGGCTAGATGTCGGGCTGACTGTCAGATAACTTTGATTTCAATTGAATTAGGCTACTCAGTGGTTTATGATGATTGGATAAAGGTCCAACATGTTAGACGTCAGAAGCCTCAGGTTCATCGCCCCCTTCACACCCTCCCTCTAACCTCCATTTATGTATGTGGGCACTTTTCTGTAGGCCAGACTTCCTGATTTTGTGCAACATTTTATTCAACCTCAGAAATGGCTGAATATGGCCATCAGATGTCTCTGGAAACACACACACACACACGCACACACACACACACGCACAAAGACACATGTTGGCCCATCAAGCCGAATGCATGTCAGTGTGTGTGTATGACAGTGAGAGAAAGCGAATGCTCGGTGCGCAGCTCCCGATTGTTTCAGAGAAACTCCGGTCCTGCTACATGATCAGGTGTGGCGGTTGGAGCTTGTCTGTCTCCCCATCAGCCTGTTACCGTGACGATAGGAGCTGAGCTCTGTCCCCTTTTAGTGTCATCCCCGGCGACGTCCATGTCATGTCAGTCCAAACGAATGGCATGAGTGTGTGTGTATGTGTTTGTGTTTGGGGGGAGCAGCTGAGTGGCCCTGGCAGTCTGTCCTTTAGGATCAATCTTTCCTGCATGACCTTCTGGACCCTACACACACACACACACACACACACACACACAGACACACACACACACACGTTTTTTTTTACATTACGCTACTGTGCAGTAGATGTACAGAAATAAAAGATCAAATGGATTTTTTTCCTTCAAGAATCTTTTATCTCACTAGTTCATGATTAACATTCATCCACACATTTGAGTTTGTTTAATGAGTTATGTACAGTTAGGTCCATAAATATTTGGACATTGACACATTTTTCATTATTTTGGCTCTGTACACCACAACAATGGAGTTGTAATGAAAAAATCAAGATGTGCTTTAAGTGCAGACTTTCAGCTTTAATTTGAGGGTATTTACATCCAAATCAGGTGAACGGTGTAGGAATTACAACAAATTCAAATGTGGCCACCCTCTTTTTAAGGGACCAAAAGTAATTGGACAATTGGCTGATCAGCTGTTTCAAGGTCAGGTGTGTGTAATTCCCTCGATATTTCATTTACAAGGAGTAGATAAAAGGTCTTGGGTTCATTTCAGGTGTGGTATTTGTGTTTGGAATCTGTTGCGGTCAACTTTCAATATTAAGTCCAAAGAGCTGTCACTATCAGTGAAGCAAGCCATCATTAGGCTGAAAAATCAAAACAAAACCATCAGAGAGATAGCAGACACATTAGGTGTGGCCAAATCAACTGTTTGGTACATTCTTAAGAAGAAAGAACGCACTGGTGAGCTCAGTAACACCAAAAGACCTGGAAGACCACAGAAGACAACTGTGGTGGATGACAGAAGAATCATTTCCCTGGTGAAGAAAAACCCCTTCACAACAGTTGGCCAGATTAAGAACACTCTCCAGGAGGTAGGTGTATCTGTGTCAAAGTCAAAAATCAAGAGAAGACTTCACCAGAGTAAATACAGAGGGTTCACCACAAGATGTAAACCATTGGTGAGCCTCAAAAACAGGAAGACCAGATTAGAGTTTGCCAAAAGACATCTAAAAGAGCCTGTACAGTTCTGGAAGAACATCCTATGGACAGATGAGACGAAGATAAACTTGTACCAGAATGATGGGAAGAGAAGAGTATGGAGAAGGAAAGGAACTGCTCATGATCCAAAGCATACCACCTCATCAGTGAAGCATGGTGGAGGTAGTGTTATGGCGTGGGCATGTATGGCTGCCAATGGAACTGGTTCCCTCGTATTTATTGATGATGTGACTGCTGACAAAAGTAGCAGGATGAATTCGGAAGTGTTTCGGGCAATATTATCTGCTCATATTCAGCCAAATGCTTCAGAACTCATTGGACGGCGCTTCACAGTGCAGATGGACAATGACCCGAAGCATACTGCGAAAGCAACCAAGGAGTTTTTTAAGGCAAAGAAGTGGAATGTTCTGCAATGGCCAAGTCAATCACCTGACCTGAATCCAATTGAGCATGCATTTCACTTGCTGAAGACAAAACTGAAGGGAAAATGCCCCAAGAACCAGCAGGAACTGAAGACGGTTGCAGTAGAGGCCTGGCAGAGCATCACCAGGGACGAAACCCAGCGTCTGGTGATGTCTATGGAATCCAGACTTCAGGCTGTCATTGACTGCAAAGGATTTTCAACAAAGTATTAAAAGTGACAATTAGATTTATGATTATATTAATTTGTCCAATTACTTTTGGTCCCTTAAAAAGAGGGTGGCCACATTTGAATTTGTTGTAATTCCTACACCGTTCACCTGATTTGGATGTAAATACCCTCAAATTAAAGCTGAAAGTCTGCACTTAAAGCACATCTTGATTTTTTTCATTTCAACTCCATTGCTGTGGTGTACAGAGCCAAAATAATGAAAAATGTGTCAATGTCCAAATATGTATGGACCTAACTGTAGTTGCCAGATATACAGCTATCTTAACTCTTAGTGATGTGACTGATGTGCATTAGTTATTCTTCTTCTGGTGTTTTAGCAGCTACCAAACAGCTTCAGCTGCATCACCACCTGCTCTGGAGTAAAGGCAAACCTAATGTAGCCCAGGATCCCAAAGATCGATTGCAATCAGATTGAAGAAATGGCCAATGAAGACGCATCTATGAGGCTATGTGTAAAAGAAAGGTCTATCAATCGTATCTGATAGATGACATTTGAAAGACTACTACTCTAAAACGTAGTCTCACAAAGGCAGACCCATCTCCACAGCACTGTGTCAGGGCTAAAGAAAGGTCTTTTCACACATTATCATTCTGGTGTTAGAGAGAAAAACACTCTGACTTGTATGTTTTCATTCAATCACAATCGTCTTTGGCGGGGCCAAAGGCTAAAAGAGGCCACTAATGGCAGGCCTGTACCCATAGTCTGCATCCCTCAGAGATTCATCCGTGCTATGCTAGCAGCTAATGTAGCCTCCTCTGAAGAAAAGATGAGCAGTGGGCTACAGATGTCTGGCAAGCTTACTTCTTACTCCCCACCTTTTCAGCCCAACCGGCGGTGACTGACGTGATGTATATTGAGGCATTTCAGAAGACTTCATGCAGGCCCTTGGGGAGCATAAACAGGCTTTATACTTATTTTCACACAAAGTGTGACCCAATAACAGACTCTTATGTAATTCCCATTGAAAAGAGTGGGATCAAATTTGTTGAAGTTTGCAAATCAGCAAGGCAACTGACCGGTGTAGAGTGAGTTGCAGTGACAATGTATTTAGTGGATATGTAGATCTGGACATCATCAGCGTAGAAGTGGAGGCAAAGGCGATGTATGGTATTACAGAGGTGAAGCGTGTAAAAACCAGAGTGAGAGATATGAGTATGAGATGTTGTGAAAGAAACCTCACTTTATAACACCGGTCAAGGAAGGACACACACACACACACACACAGTCTTGTCTTCCTCCTTTGTGGGACCTGAACTTGTTTTACCCAAATGTGGGGCCCCCCCTTTCCAGTGGTTCTACACCTCTGTAAAAAATCAGGCAGCATAAGAAAAAAATCTATATCATATATATCACTTGAATTTACCAAAATTATAAACTTTTTTTTTTGTGCTAGTTTTTTTGTTACTTTGTGGGGCTTTGTTTCTAGCATTCACAACTTGTGGGGTCCATTTTCACACACACATTTAGATATCAAGGTTTTCTATCTTAGCTGGCCACACATTTCTAGTTTATATATCTTAGCAAGGCACACTATCTGGAAGGAACAATGCTTACCATTGTTTTTTTAATAACACACATATACAAAAAGAAAGTTTTTCAGTCCTCACTCATCCTCAAAGAAAACATGAACATTTGTCTATTGACACATTTTAATAAACATGTTCTGGGCAAAAGACAACTTTAATAGGCCATTTTTAAAGAAAACATGAACATTTGTCTATTAATACATTTTAATAAACATGTTCTGGGCAAAAGACAGAACTTTGATAAACATGTTCTGGGCAAAAGACTATGGGGTCAGATCGGTCTCATAATTCACAAATGCACACAGAACAATTCACAAATATATTTTATTTACAAATGCACACAGAACAATTCACAAATATATTTGATTTACAAATGCACACAGAAGGATTTACAAATACATTTGACAAATAAATGTGACTCACAAATGCACACAGATCGAATTACAAATACATTCCAATGCACAAATGTGGATTTGTATGTATTTATTTGTGGCTCGCACTGCATTCGTGTGTAAATCGCTACACATTCGTGTGTGGGTTTTTTGAGACTCCTGACGTCGCCAGATCCACAAATGCGTTTTTTCAACATGGACCTATCTGTAGCCAATCAGATGTCGCCCTCATTGTCAACCAATCACATCACTGCTGTCCTGTCGTTGCGGAAGCAGCTCTGGAAGCGTCCGTCATTCAGACGCAGTTGTGGGACTTCGGATAATATTATGAACCCAGACACGGGGGGAGTTTGATGGTCCGACGTTTGAGGGACTTCCACAACAAGTATAAAGCAGAACTAGTGGTTAGTTCAATATATATTTAAACTATATGTGGTTAAATCGCGGCATTCACTTAATTTGCACCGGAAAGGGGGCGTGGCTTATCTCGTCACTTATCTCTGTAAAATGAGTTACCATTTCCGCGATCCAGAAAGAAAGAATACATACATTATTCTTATATGAACACAGACACGGGGGCGTTTGATTATCCACTGTTTGAGGGACTTCCACAACAAGTACAAAGCAGAGCTAGTGGTTAGTTCAATGGTGGAGGCTGAAGTGTGTTGAGCACTGAACCCCCAGTTGCTCCCCGGGGCGCCTCACGGCAGCACACTGCTCCTTAACTACATAGGATGGGTTAAATGCAGAGAATAATATCCCTAAAGGACTTAATAAAGGATAATTTATGTATTCTTTCTTTCTGGATGGCGGAAATGGTAACTGTTGTTATAGAGATAAGTCACAGCGATAAGCCACGTCCCCTTTGTGTGGGTGTGTGAGGTTAAAACGCCAGGGCCCCATAAGGATAGACTAGAAACCAACATGTGTAAGGCTGTTATCTCTTAACAACATATTAGGGCCTTCAATGGAGCATGTTAAAGATAACTTTTTTTAAACATGCACCATCTTAGTAGGTATACAATTACACTTGTAATAACTTGAGATTAGATTCTAAAATGTGTTGTTAAAAGGATGTAAAGTCACTTATAGTTTAAATAAAACGACAGGGCCCCATAAGGATATAAAAACCAGAATGTGTGTGTGTGTGGTTAACTGGCTCTATGGCTACAATGCTAGATATATGCGTTTCAGATTAAGTCTGATCCCTCAATCTGAAGTCATTCAAATAACAACGAGTAACCTGACTGACACGCTGCATCAGAAGAGCATTGTGAACACATCCCTATGTTGATAATAGAACCACATAGTCTACAGGTCAACATAAATACTTGGTGTAAACAGTGTGTACACCACTCCTTTACCTGGGCTGTTGCTTCTTCTGTGTGATTTCTCATGGGAAGTCAGATCTGAAGGAAATGTCTCCATCTCTATTGCCACAGCAGCAACCTGATAGTTTGTCACCTGGAATTCAGATTGAAAACAAGGATGCATTAAGAATTTATAGTAATGGTGTTTGGGAAGATATTTACAAGTTACAAAAGTTAGCTTATGTGAAAACAGTTTCTAAAACAGCATATAACTTAAAGCTGAGTGAGTGGGATGGTCTATTCTTGAGGTCTAACATGTCTCACAACAACATATAGGGGGCTGGACTGGTTCATAACCAAAATATCCTCTTTAAACACACAACAGGTAACAAAGTGTAACATTACATATATAATAAACGGAGATTAGACTCTAAAATGGGTTGTTAAAATTATGTAAATTCACTTATGCTTTGAATAAAACGTCAGGGCCCCATAAGGATAGACTAGAAACCAACATGTGTGAGGTTATCTATCAACAACATATTAGGGCATGCAATGGGGAATGTTCAAACTACCTCTTTTAAACATGCAACAGCTCAGTAAGTGTACAATTACACCTGCAATAACTTGAGGTTGGATCCTGAAATGTGTTGTTTGAATGATATAAAGTCACTTATAGTTTGAATAAAACGTCAGGGCCCCATAAGGATAGACTAGAAACCAACATGTGTACGGCTGTTAACTCTTAACAACATATTAGGGCCTCCAATGGAGCATGTTAAAAATAACTTTTTTAAACATGCACCATCTTAGTAGGTATACAATTACACTTTTAATACCTTGAGATTACATTCTAAAATGTGTTGTTAAAATGATGTAAAGTCACTTATAGTTTAAATAAAACGACAGGGCCCCATAAGGATATAAAAACCAGAATGTGTGTGTGTGGTTATCAGGCTCTATGGCTACAATGCTAGATATATGCGTTTCAGATTAAGTCTGATCCCTCAATCTGAAGTCATTCAAATAACAACGAGTAACCTGACTGACACGCTGCATCAGAAGAGCATTGTGAACACATCCCTATGTTGATAATAGAACCACATAGTCTACAGGTCAACATAAATACTTGTTGTAAACAGTGTGTACACCACTCCTTTACCTGGGCTGTTGCTTCTTCTGTGTGATTCCTCATGGGAAGTCAGATCTGAAGGAAATGTCTCCATCTCTATTGCCACAGCAGCAACCTGATAGTTTGTCACCTGGAATTCAGATTGAAAACAAGGATGCATTAAGAATTTATAGTAATGGTGTTTGGGAAGATATGTACAAGTTACAAAAGTTAGCTTATGTGAAAACAGTTTCTAAAACAGCATATAACTTAAAGCTGAGTGAGTGGGATGGTCTATTCTTGAGGTCTAACATGTCTCACAACAACATATAGGGGGCTGGACTGGTTCATAACCAAAATATCCTTTTTAAACACACAACAGGTAACAAAGTGTAACATTACATATATAATAAATGGAGATTAGACTCTAAAATGGGTTGTTAAAATTATGTAAATTCACTTATGCTTTGAATAAAATGCCAGGGCCCCATAAGGATAGACTAGAAACCAACATGTGTGAGGTTATCTATCAACAACATATTAGGGCCTGCAATGGGGAATGTTCAAACTACCTCTTTTATACATGCAACAGCTCAGTAAGTGTACAATTACACCTGCAATAACTTGAGGTTGGATCCTGAAATGTGTTGTTTGAATGATATAAAGTCACTTATAGTTTGAATAAAACGCCAGGGCCCCATAAGGATAGACTAGAAACCAACATGTGTGAGGTTATCTCTCAAAAACATATTAGCGCCTGCAATGGAGAATGTTCTTTTACCTCAAGGGCCCCATAAGGATAGACTAGAAACCAACGTGTGTGTGAGGTTAAGTGGCTCCATGGCTGCAAGATTGGATATATGCGTTTCAGATTAAATCTGATCCCTCAATCTGATGTCCATCATATAACCCAATGAGTAACTTGACTGAAACGCTGCATCAAAACAATGTGAACACATCCCTATCTTGCCAATAGAACTACATTGTGTACAGGTCAACATAAATAGCTTGTGACAACAGTGTGTATATTACTCCTTACCTGGTCTTTAGCTTCTTTTGTTTCCAATTTGTCATGGGAAGCCAGATCTAAAGGCGTCTCTGTCTCCACTGCAGGAGCCTGATTGTTTGTCAGCTGGAATTAAGATTGGAAAAAAGTACTACATTTAGAAATTATAGTAATGATGCATGTTGAGATACTCACAAGTTGCAAAAATGAGCTTATGCGAAAAAGATTTTTGAAACAGCCTATAACTTAAAACCGAGTGCATGGTCTATTCTAGAGGTCTAACATGCCTCACAACAACATATAGGGTGCTGCACTTGTTCATATTCAAAATACTCTGTAAATCAGGGGTGGGCAAACTTTTTGGCTCAGGGGCCACATTGACTTTTAAAATTTGACAGACGGGCCGGGCCAGTATCAGATGGATAGAGAGTGTTTGTGTGAACCAATATAAATTATAAGTAAAAGCCAATAACTAAAAAGTAAAGAGAACTTACATTACTTACTAACGAATATAACTTAAATGACTCAGCTTTTTTGTTTAACTTGCTGGCTAAGTCTTCGTCAATTAGTTCTACACGCTGTCATGCGTGATGAACTACATTTTTCGAATTTGTTTTTGCTCTCTGGACACAAGAGACCTGCTGTCTCTACCATGCATTCTTTCAAAAACTCCCCTTCAGAGAAAGGCTTGCTGGCTTTTGCTAATTTAAATGCTAGCAAATAACTTGCCTTGGTGCTTGATACTTGACTAGCAGTTTGTCTAAAAAAAGCCCCCCTGTTGCAGAGGGGCTCAATGCAGGAAGCTGGCAGGAGGCTGGCAGGCAGAACCCTATATGTCACATGAGTCCCGTGGGTCTGATGTGCGTTCGTTATGCTGTATAAAACGGACCATGTCTCCGTGGTGCGCTGGCCTGTGGGGGAGGGGTGGAGGTGAGCAGCGCAGACAGCAGCAGCTGGACTCGCAGCCTGATGCGCTGCAGAAAGCACGGCACAGCTGTCCTCTGCCGCACGGCACGTAAAGAACGCTGTAACGCTTCTCCGTTCCCGACTTGAGTTAAGAGTCACTGAACAACAGACGGCTCACCCAGACGGCTTCACCATCTTTGCTGGAGATTTCAACCAAGCAAATCTCAAGACTGTCCTTCCCAAACTACATCAGCATGTTGATTTCCCAACAAGAGGGGACAACATTTTGGATCAGGTCTACACAACACACAAAGGAATGTACAAGGCCTCCCCCCTCCCCCACATAGGACTCTCTGACCACATCGCCGTCATGCTAATGCCAGCATACAGACCCAGAGTGAACGTCTCCAGACCGGTTCTGAAGCAGGTCCGGGTGTGGCCAAGACTGCTTCTGCTCAACAGACTGGGAAATGTTTAAGCAGGCAGCCACATACAACAACCACACAGACATTGGGGAGTACACAGACACTGTTACTTCTTACATTAGTAAGTGCATTGATGATGTGACCCACGTAAAGACCATCACCACTCGGGCTAACCAGAAGCCGTGGCTGACAGGGGAAGTCCACCGGCTCCTGAGGGGCAGGAACAAAGCCTTCAGAGCCGGGGACGAAATGGACCTGAGAACAGCGAGAGCAAACCTGTGCCACAGCATCAGGAAAGCAAAACAGGATTACACAAACAAGATAACCTGTCACTTCAAAGACAGCAGAGACACACAGAGCCTGTGGCAGGGCATTCAGACCATCACAGACTATAAACCCGCGCCACAGACCTGCGGCAGCAACATCTCTCTGCTTAACGACCTCAACAGTTTCTTTGCACGGTTTGAAGCACAGAACAGCACTCGTCCACACAAGACTCCGCCCCCTCCCCATGACCAGGTCCTGTGCGTGTCTGCTGCCAGCGTGAAGAGGACTCTCTCCACTATCAACACCCGCAAGGCAACAGGTCCAGACAACATCCCTGGTCGTGTGTTGAGGGACTGCGCAGAGGAGCTTAAGGACGTCTTCACAGATGTCTTCAACACTTCTGAGACAAGCTGTTGTTCCATCGTGCTTCAAGGCCACCACCATCATACCTGTGCCAAAGAAATTCACTCCATCCTGCTTCAATGACTATCATCCAGTGGCACTTACCCCCATAATCATGAAGTGCTTTGAACGACTAGTCATGTCACACATCAAATCCATTCTCCCCCCCACCCTGGACCCTTCCAGTTTGCATATCGTCCCAAACGGTTCACGGAGGATGCAATCTGCTCTGCTCTCCACCCAGCCCTCACCCACCTGGACAAAAAAGACTCATATGTGAGAATGCTGTTCATATACTTTAGTTCAGCATTCAACACCATCATCTCAAAACAACTCATCTGCAAACTTGACCAGCTGGGACTCAACGCCTCGCTGTGTAACTGGCTGCTGGACTTCCTCAGTGAGAGGCCACAAGCAGTACGTGTCGGCAACAACACCTCGAGCAGCATCACACTGAGTACAGGGGCCCCTCAGGGGCTCACGTGGTGCGGAGACAACAACCTCCTGCTCAACTACAGCAAGACCAAGGAGATTGTTGTTGACTTCCGGAAAGGGCACACTCACCCACCACTGACCATCAACGGTGCGGACATTGAGCGAGTCAACAACACCAAATTCCTGGGTGTGGACATCAGCGAGGACCTCTCCTGGACAGCCAACACGTCATCACTGGCAAAGAAGGCACAGAGGCGTCTCTACTTCATCCGCAAGCTGAGGAAAGCGGGAAGCCCCCCATCCATCATGTGCACCTTCTACCGTGGCACCATTGAGAGCATCCTGACCAGCAGCATCACTGTGTGGGGCGGAAGCTGCACAGACTACAACAGGAAAGCCCTGCAGCGCATAGTGAATGCAGCTGGACGGATCATTGGTGCCTCACTCCCCCCCCTCCCCTCCCCGCAGGACATATATGACACCCGCCTCACCCACAAAGTGACCATGATTGTGAGCGACTCCTGCCACCCCTCACACGGTCTCTTCAGCCTCCTGCCCTCCGGTAGGAGATACCGGAGCCTCCGGGCTCGCACCACCAGGCTGTCCAACAGCTTCATCCACCAGGCTGTCAGGAAGCTGAACTCTCTCCCCACCCTCCCACTCCGTCCTCTTTAGACACACACGTCTAAATGCTGCTGAACTCTGTCTGTTGCTGACATACACATAGTCTTTAAACCTTTTTGCACTTTATTATTATTATTATTCACTTATTGTTGGACAGAAGAGAAACGTACTTTCAATCTTTTGTATGTTTGCACATATGTAAAAATTGACAATAAAGCTGACTTTGAATGTGTACATTACTCCATTACCTGGTCTGTAGCTTCATTTGTGTTCAATTCGTCATGGGAAGTCAGAACTAAAGGCGTCTTACTCTCCACCTCCACAGCAGGAGCCTGGTCGTTTGTCACCTGGAATTCAAATAAAAAGCAAAAACTAATATAGATCTGAAAGATCACATGGACACCCATAGATACACTAGCTGTAATGTTTCACTAGGAAATGTTAATGTATTGCAGTTGTATTTATAGTGTTGTGTATGACAATATGTTAACCGTATTCTTCCAGTTGTGTAAAACTTATGGGCAAATAATAAATATGAAAACATAATTCTAAAGCAGTCAGAAAGTTTACTTTCATAGCTTATAATCATCACAGCATTAAAAAAGTAACCGGAGCAAAGTAACACTGCATCCAGTCCTGTGACTGTAAGACACGACACGACATGTCACACTGCTCAAGAAGGTGACACACATCAATGAATATATTTTCGTTTTGACCCCAAGTCTGTTTTACAGTGTGAGGGTTACAGCTGAACCAATAAGGCCAATATGATGTCATACACCTGCAATAGATTCATATAACAGAATACACTTGTAGTTAAATCAGATGTATCGTGCTCTAAATGAAGCAGTGATATTATAAATCTATTCACACACACAATTTATCGCCAACTTTGTTCCTTTTAGTCTGAATTATTAATTTTACGTCTTAGTATTTGTGCAATATTATTCAACAATTCATGCACAGAGCTCATTCAATTACTGACTAAGCAACTGCGTAAGAAGAGTGTCCAGCCCCTTAATGTATTCACGGTTCAGACATAGACTCTTATTACACTATCTGGTTAACATTGTCAGCTTCACGTGCCGTGTGTTTGTTTACCTCGCGCAGCTAAAACCGGAAGTAGCTTCTCCGGCCGTGAGCCAGCACCACGTTCACGTATTAATTTTACGTCTTAGTATTTGTGCAATATTATTCAACAATTCATGCACAGAGCTCATTCAATTACTGACTAAGCAACTGCGTAAGAAGAGTGTCCAGCCCCTTAATGTATTCACGGTTCAGACATAGACTCTTATTACACTATCTGGTTAACATTGTCAGCTTCACGTGCCGTGTGTTTGTTTACCTCGCGCAGCTAAAACCGGAAGTAGCTTCTCCGGCCGTGAGCCAGCACCACGTTCACACCCACATAGTTATAAACACACACTGACAACCAGTCGAATTAAAACGGAAAACACATTAAACACATAACGCTTCATTACATGTAATACCGGAGGTTTTGGTTAGCGAGAGAGCTCCTGCTATGAGCTATACATGTTAACGGGCGGACGGCGAACTCGGCTTGAGAGACCAAACTACGCGACTACGTGACCGCTTGAGAGACCAAACTACGCGTTTACCGACATCGCCATTGCCCCAACATCCCGCCGAATTAAAACGGAAAACACATTAAGCATATAAAGCTTTCTTACGTGTATACCGGAGGTTTGGGGAGGCTGGCAATTCGTGCTATCGGCAGTGCATGTTACCGGGCGAACTCACGTTACGGCCTGAGACACCGGAGGCAACATCCGGCCGAATTAAACGTGTTTAGTGCCCTCGTCACTAAACGAACAACCCTCGGGTTCTTGCGAGTATTCACTCCGTTGAGAAAGTTGACAAAGTAATATTAAATAAAGTAAACCTACCTTAGAGAAGAAGTTCCTGGGTTAGATGTTTCAACATGGCACCTGGCTGGTAAAACAGAGATCCCGTGAGATCCCGATCTCGCGGGAACCGTTCAATGAGACTTTACCTTAAATCTCGCGAGATTGGAAATCGCGGGAAATATACACACACAACCGGAAGTGTGTGTATCCGCTGCACCAGCACCATCATACCACCAGGGGCGGAAGAGAGCATGAATTCCACACACACATTACACACACTTTTCCATATTTTGGCACTTTGTGGGACTTGTTTAAAAAAAGCAACAGGCATATCAGGGGAGGCTCCTGAGCTTATTTAAATCAAAATCGGTGTGGGGCCCACCATTTTGGGCCCCACGAGGGAGGAGGGCCCCATACCGTTGGTGTGCTCCCGGTCTCCGGGCCCAACAAAGTAATATCCGTGAGACCACACACACACACACACACACACACACACACACACACACACACACACACACACATGGCAGGAAAGCGGTGTGGCAGACAGGAAGAAGAGACAGGTTCCAAGACGTGGGGGGAGGAGGAGCTGCTCTGCTATTTCCTGCGTCTGAGGAGGAGCATTAGACCCAAGACAATGTCACAGCCAATCACCTTCAACTCTGTCACATGACTCCTCGCAGTTGGCCGTCTCGTCATGCTTCCTCCCTCCTAAGTCTTTCTGACAAGCCCCCATCTGAAGGACTCCACTTGTCCAAACACACCTTCCTCTCCTCTCTCTTCCTCCTCCTCTCCATTTTTTTCTTAAAATTTGTTCTCTCTTCCTAACTTGCCTCCTCCTTCCTCTCTTCATGTCCACGCCAGCTCATTGATCTCTGTCAGTATTGAATGTCAGAGACACGTTCAAAGATGCTTTTCGTTCCCCATTAATAATTCACACTGCCTGAATCATCAATAATAATTCTCACAGAGCAATCATTCAGCTTTACCACCTCTCTCTCTGTCCCTCATCCCTCTCTTTATCCACTTCCTGCCCTCGGCCATTCTTCCTTTCCACACCTTACTCCCTACTTAAACTCCTCTCGCTCTGTGATATCTCTTTTTGCTTATTCGGCCCACTTTTCCAGCCCTTTTATGTGTATCATATCTTCGTCCTTTTTCCCTTGGCAAGGCAGTTTTTCATGAGGTCGGCCGGTGCTTTATGGATTAACTAAACATGACTGATTCCCACCTTTTTCTACAGGAACAACCAGTCGGGTTGTTTTTCCACGATTTCCCTCATGTAATAAAACATTAACTTTATTATAAGACTGGCAGGGAAATCCTATTCTGTGGCTATTTCCTTTAAGCGATAACTCAAGTCATGTCAATCACCTGATCAAAAATGAATGAGGATGGACTATGTGTCACCGGCCAGCCAGTGTATATTTACTTTAATAGATATAGTGGAGAGGAGGAAGAGGTGGAGGAGGACAAATAGAGGCAGAAAGCCTCTCTTAATGTACATGTAAAACTCTCCAGTGGGCCCATGCCAAGTGTAAGTGGTTGAGTGATATTGGCAAAGGGAGTGAGGAGGCGATGGAGGGAGAGAAAGTGTCAGATTTAGGCATTTTCCTTAATGCTATAAGAGCTTATTGATATTTTGATTTTCACTGCAGGCCAGCAGGTGCTGATGCAGCTGCTTTTTGCTCTGTCTCTTTACGGGTGAGAG
The DNA here is from genome assembly GCA_023566465.1 of Cottus gobio. Lineage (NCBI taxonomy): Eukaryota > Metazoa > Chordata > Actinopteri > Perciformes > Cottidae > Cottus > Cottus gobio. The sequence goes on along the minus strand of CM042217.1, from coordinate 22,118,458 downwards.
ATGTGGAGTTCATCCCATCCTGCTCGTGGAAAACCGTCCGGAAAACTGTCTCCTGGGAATGCCACCACAACCAGAGGGGGGGATAGAGAGAGAGAGAGAGAGAGAGAGAGAGAGAGAGAGAGAGAGAGAGAGATGGAGACAGGGAAGAAGAGGAAGCTTTTGAATGCTGGGGAAGCAGAGAATGGGTTATCTAAGGTCTGTCAGTTTGAGGACTTGTTTTACTTTTACATTTTTTTTTTTTTTTTTAAACTTTTTTTAGGACTCGTGGCCCCTGTCAAGATGAAATCTGTATTTCAGACTGGGATTACCTTTTCAGCAGGGCAACCAGTCTGAGAGAATATTTGCCGTGCAGAGATATGCAGGATCATAGAAAAAGACTAGGAGTAAAGAGGATAGGGAACTGTTTAAAGTAAAATGGCATTTGTTGTTTGTTGTGATGGTGACAACACATGTCAGAGGGCAGGAAGGTTTTGTCCCAGCTTGCCGGGAAGAGAGCAGATTCCTCTCATGAGCCCTCGGGGCTGGTTGGACTAGAAGGCTGGGAACCAATATCAAATGGAACGGATGTTAGAGATGGAAAGGTTTCCCAATGTTTTATCCAGAATAATTTCCACAACGGAAAGAAAAGAAATACTGTGATGGTGACTAATAGATTTGTAGACTCTGGTTTTCCCAATAACAATTATAATGGCTGCATTTAATTCAGTTGTGTCCCTGATAATTGGGATTCTTAGTGATACAGTATGTTTGCGTACATCGTACAATTATTAGATTAGTGAATGACAGACAGCCTCTTGATTACATATTGGATATTACGTTTTTGAATTAATAAAATGTGAACTGCAAAATCAAATCAAATCTGAAAGAAAAATAAAATATATGATGAATAAATAAGTGAATAAAATGACACGAGCAATAAGATTAAGCTGCAAGTATTCCATGCAGTAGCCTATGTACACCCTCTGACTGATGAAAAATAATTTCACATTGTCCTTTCGTCTCTCTCTCTCTCAGTCCTGACTACTTTCTGACCTTTACTGTAAATAAATACAAGGACTCCTGTAAGTGCTGTTAAATATGTGCTGTGTTCATGATGCATAATTAATGCATCATTCATAGTAAACTTATAGTTTATATTCAGTCTCATACAGTAAATAAATAGGAAATGTGATGTAATAGTTAGATTTTAGTCCGTTGTGTTTTGTTTCTCTCGGAACTAAAGTTCTGTTGTGGTTTCTGCTGCGTCGGAATTTGTCAACGGACAAAGGAAAACCTAAGGTGTGCACATGTTACGGCGCTCTGCTAATTAAGTTGGAGTTTCACTGTTGTCGGAGGTCAAAACGAACTGTGAAGGATTTCGAGGATTTAAGAACCTCTTTTCAGGACAAGCAGCCAACGAGGTATTTTATCTTATATGTGAAACTTTGTTATAATAATGTTTGTAATGTATAATTAATTGGACGTGCTTACTGTGTTCATTCATGTAGTTCTCACGGCGTGATGTGGATGCATTAAAGACAGAAGAGCAAAGCAATAAACGCCCGTTCCAAAGAACCAACCTGTGTCTGTGTTGTCGTGAAGAGAGCTACAACTCCTGTGTCTCATTAAGAAGAGGAAGCTCGTAATCACTTAGAGTCTTCATCCATCCCGAGTCTCTCCAGCCCACTCTTTAATTGAACCTGCACACTAACAACCCTCTCAGGGATCCGGCCCTGTTTTCACAGTCTCCTCTCCCTCAGGAGGGGCTGCAGCCACAGAGGAATACCACACAATACAAAAATCCATCTTGTCTGATTTAAACTTAACATGGATCAACTGTGTGACACACGCACGCACGCACGCACGCACGCACGCACGCACGCACGCACGCACGCACGCACGCACGCACGCACGCACGCACGCACGCACACACACACACACACACACACACTTTCCCAGCCAGAGTGTTGGGGAGGTCAAGGAGAAACGGGGAGTCGGTGTCCAATCGACTGTTGAGAATGAAACCATCCTGCTCTGACTGCTGCAGGGCGACAGTCAAAGTCAAGACACTGCGTCTGAGCTCAATGTTACTGTCGAGGAGCTGTGACCACTGTAGACTACAAAACATCTCTCTGTTTTGGAAGTGTGTGTGTGTGTGTGTGTCTACGTGGGGTGAGCAGATGAAAAACACTCACACCATGGAGACTAAATGGCTGTAAAAAGAAGCCGTTTCACAGGGAACATGGAACAGAGTGGCGAGCTCCTCAAAACATTGCAGCAGTATTCACTTAATTCTGCCTGTCTATAAGCTTTGCATTCCAAATGCTCATAATTTCACAAAAAAAAGACTAAATTCACAGCTTTAGTCTCCTTCCCTGAAGAGAATCAATGAAGGAACAGGTGGTTTGTTTGTGGCCGTCTCCTCTATTATTGGTCAGAACTGCTCTCTACTAGCTCACTCATTGGCTGACCTGACGCTGTACTGCCTTGGGAGCATGGCTGAATATTACTTTACCATCCATCACAAGTGAAGATAAAGAGAAAGATATAGTTGTCTTTCTCTTTATTGAACAAGTTCATAGAATCAAAAAGCAGAGCTAGATTCCAAGTCAAAGGCCACAATATGAGCTGCTGAAAAAAACAGATACAAATGAGACAAAATATGTTTTTTAATTTAAATAGATATAAATTACTTGATGAAGCAATGTGGCCAAAAGCCTATCAGTAAACTGTAACAGGATGGTACTGAGGACACAGAAGTTAGGGCAGCAATCACAGGCAGTCAGTTCTGCAGGTTTTAAAGGATTTTAATTGAACAAACACAACATAACTCAGACGTAGCTCAGTCCAGAGCTCTATCAGTTAACTACTCCAACCAAGGTATCTCAGCCGGGGCAGTTTATTATCCTTCATGAAGCGGGGAAGCCTCTCTTCTCCTCTCGTCACACCTTCCTCTGCTCAAAGCCCCTCCTTGGCTTTTGTTCACCTCCCTAACGAGGAGATCAGGATCAGGTGTGTCTCTTCCCACACCTGATCTCTATGCTCTCCTGACGAGTGGGTCGAGCCTTCTGGCTGGAATGTAGAGGCCATCCACTACACCTCCCCTCAGGCCCTTACAACTGCTATATGAATTCATACTTGGAGTGCTTTTTAAAATATATATATTCTTTGATTGACTTTTACTACTCTCAGATCACGTTCACTTAAATTGAAAACTAAAATAAGCAGTAGAATTGAACATAATCTCAGATACTGAAAACAAAAATACTGTGTCACTCAATGAAGGTTTTAAAATAATTGATTTCTGCCTGCTGATTACAGCATCATTGTTATGGCTGTTGTTACCCATAGAGGACTGCAATAGTTAATCACACGGAAGAGAAAACATTTTTTTCTCAAAAGAGGACAAGCCAAGTTCATAATTTGAAAATAAAAAAATTATATTCAATTAAAAATGCAACAATCCACTGAGAAGCAAACAAAAAAAAAGTTCCAATACCTTTTGTAAAAGTGTTTTTCAGACTGCTTTTTATAGTTGATTTGGTAGATTTTATGAATGAGTTTATGTTTTATCTCATTTTCACACCCAGACTTAACCTGCACTATTACAATGAATATGTAGTTAGTCTTTTTTGCTCTTCAGTCTCCTTGCTTCACAGTTTGACACTGGGGGTTAATGGAGACCTCTTCCACCTGTTAACAGAAACAATTGATTTGTGTCCTGCAGTCCCAGTGAAGCCCACAGGTAAGGGATATTTAACACCGCGAGGACACTCTCACCTGTGTGTCACTGCAGGCCTCCTCTGCTGCCTGCATTGTGTCTCTGTCAATATAAAGCATGACTTTAGGTTTGCTCATACACACAGATTACATTCTTGTGATAGTCTTTGCTTTTAAATATTTTGTATTTTAAAGCTGCAGTATTCAATGCAGATGCTTAAAATGATTCACAGAAACACAGTTAACTATGAACAAAATTTAACATAAAAAATGTCATTAATGTCAGGTAATTATAGCCAAATGTCCTTGTTGTTATAACAACATGCTTTCATGTTATTTCTCATTATTTATGACACGCGAACTTCATCAAGAAAACCAACATACCAAGTGTTATGGTAACAGGAAGAAAAAGTCCATAAAAACTTGTTTTCTCAAGGAGGTTTTCTCTTCTTCAGTCAGTTGGTGTTCTGGCTGGAATAAAAAAGTGATATAATTAATTCTAAAATATGTAAAAATATAGACTGCTCAGGTGATTAGATGTACAGCAGTGTTTACATGCAGCAGGATTTGTGTGTGTGTGTGTGTGTGTGTGTGTGTGTGTGTGTGTGTGTGTGTCAGAGGGATAGTTGGTAAGGGATATCCAACACCTAAGAGGACAGACTCACCTGAGGCTGGTGCCAGTTTTCACTTCCTGTACTTATCGACACCTGCTTCCTGTTGCAGGAGGAAGTGGCCACGCAGCACGCAGCCCGAGTGAAACTGGAGAGAGTGTTTGCAGTGCTATGCTGGGATTGTGTCGGCAAAAAGTCAGCCTCCGGATAAATTATGAATGAGAGTGATGGAGGGGATAAGAGGAGGAGAGAGGTAGAGACGGAAGGGGGAGGTATGACGTTATAGTGTTATCTTCTGTTTTACTGAAACAGCTGGAGAGCTGAGAGGGAGATAAGTGACACACACACACACACACACACACACACACACACACACACACACACACACACACACACACACACACACACACAGAGTCACAGTGCAGAGTCCTGAATTCACACCAGAGAATTCTCTTTTTTTTTTTATTAAGGAAAAGGAAACTTGAATCAACTGCACAATGTTGTAATAGGTGATGAACAGTGGGAAAGAATGACAAATGGCTGAAAAGAAAATGTCTAAGAACAAGAGGATGGATGGACCAAAGGCAGACACAAAAAATTAGGAAATATTTATGGTCAGAAGGAAAAAAAGACAACAATATGAGAATAAGAGGAAGCGACAATTGACAAAAAAGACAAGTATGAAGAGAGCAAGAAAACAACGATGGTTATAAATCAGAGATGAAGCATCAGAGGAAAATAATTAGGAGATGTGAGGCCAGAAGGTAAAATAAAGGAAGGAAAGAGGAAATGAAGGACAGAAAAAGGAAAGTAGAGGGAAAATAAGTAAACCAGGATGAAAAGACAGAAAAGAGAGGAAAAAAAATGATGTAAGGAAATTAATAAGGAATGTGTGAGGCAACGGAAGGAAGGATCGGAAAACGGAAAAAGGAGGAAAATGAAAAATATGTTCGGAGGTAAGGACAGAGGGAACAAAGAAAAAAGGGGAAAAGGACATACAGAGGGGAAGTGCGAGGAAAACAAGGTAACTGACGAACAAATATGGAAGTGATTGAGGAAATAATTGAAGAAATAAACAAGAAATACGTGTTAGGAAAGATATACATAAAAAGGAGGAGAGAAAGAAGAAAAGCAGAATGGAAAAGAAGTGAAGGAAAGAAAGAATGAAGGAAATAAAATATGAATAAAGGAGACAAGTTAAAAGTGTATAAGGATGTAATGGAATGCTGGATGTAAAAAAGAAAAGAAAAAAGAAAAAAGGGTGCAATAGAAAGAGAAAAGGAAGAGAAGGGTAAAAAAAATAGATTTATCCATATTTATCTCATTTAATGTAAAATATGTGTCCTTTACAGGTACTTTAACGCTGTACTTTAAGCACATTACTGGAGTCACGGAGCCTGAACACTGAGCTGCTCCTGCTTCTGAGCCGGCGGACGCTTCCTGTGACCCGGTGCTGTTTCACTCGGAGTGCAGGGAGAGAGTTGAATTTAAAAGAAGCCCCTCATTTGATCCATAATTGATCGCCTTCATATGAGATGGCTGGTGAGTAGAAAACAGAGGGAGTCTGATCTCGATAACAAGCGCACCAGCCCGCGTCGTGACGGCTGTACGTGACCGCAGGTTGGAGAGAGGCGAGCGATGAGAGTGCCTCGCTTCCATCTCTTGATGTTTTCCCCCTCTTTTCTCTTTTAATGAGTGTCAGAATGCAGGTTTTTTTTAAAGAGGGGAGGGAGTGGGTGGGAGATGTGTGTGTGTGTGTGTGTGTGTGTGTCGGGGTGGGGGTAGGGGGGGGGGGGAGAATAACAAAACAACATGAAAGCAGAAAAAGACCAAAAGAACAAGCATTTCCGGTAAAGTGCTTACAGAGCGTTTATAGCAAGTTCCTCAGACACGCGGCTGAGCGCTGATGTAGGGCACGAGCCCACAAGTCGTGGGGGTTTGTCTCATTGATTAGAGGCACGCAGCAGGAGCACAGCGAGGGAAGCACAGGTGAGCCTGGGCACAATACACCGGCACCATGGTGTACAAGCCATTATAACATAGTTGTATCTTATTTGTGTGTTTTTCACCATCGCTTAAAGGACATAACTGTTTCTTCTGGTCAACAAAGAAGCAACTATGGACGTGTCTACGAACAAGTATTGTCATACCCCTCTCTGCCACGAAGCTCCATTGTTGTCCAAATAACACACCATATCTTCATTACGATGTCCATGGGAATCTTGCCAATAAGCCTCCAGCACAGCACTGGGATGTGAAGCAAATTTGGCGTTGTGGCCACACTTGCTATTGAAGGATTACATGACCACATGGCCAAAATACTCTTTTCTAACTCACAAGAATTACAAAAGTTGTAAATCGGGAATGTATTGTTTTTTCATAGCGTCACAAATGGCCCAAAATGACACATGATGGATGTTACAAGAATTTGGTTGTCAGTAGAAACCAATGGCACGAGGCTGAGAGCCACAGATAGGAAGTCAGAAAGTATTGATCTTCTCGTGGGATCTTTTGACAATAAGAGAAAGTATTGTATCATAAGTATTGTCTTATTCCTTAATCACAGAGCGACTGAGGAGTCCTCCCCGATCCAAACAGCTGTCAGCCTGACAAACCCTCTCGGCTCCCTCTCTCTCTCGGGCTCCAGTCAGAAGAATTTGTTTACCTCCCCTCTCGCGTAGATGGAGTGAAGAAGAAAGAGGCGTGAAACAAAAGGCTAATGGCCCATCCCATAGACGAGGTGATTGAGTTGTAATGAATAAAACAGCAGAAGCTGTCGCGGCAGACAGGACAGCAGCGAGGAGGCTCACGTGATCGCAGCCCACGAGAGATCCGATCCCTGAACACCGGCGTTAACAGATCATAACAAAATGCCAATAAAGAGACACAGAGAAAATATTTTAATGGCTCCTTTCAGTAAACAAGAGGCCCTCCGTCTCCTTCATCTCCCCCCCCCCCCCCCACCTGTCCTCTCCTCTTCCCTCTCATCTCCCTCTTCTCCTGCCGCTGACTGCCGGAGACGCCGCCGAGTGATGAGCTCTGACTGCGAGAGCGGCTGGTTCGGGACGCTGGGCCGTTGTGACAGGCGCCGTCCCGGCCCTGCATCGCCCCGTCTCCATGGTGACAGGGCTGTCAGAGGCTGTTGGGCTGGACAGAGAGGAAACACCTGCCTGCTTCCTGGTGCTGCAGTGTGGAGACATATGGGGCATCACAGGTGACTCGGAAAGTCACTTTAGAAGAATACCACATGCCAAACATAAAAAAACAGTTATAGGTGAGATATAACTATATGGTGGTAACTCCAATCCTTAACTTCAGCAATTTGCAAAGGATTTTCTTTTGAAAGCCAGTAAAGGAAGAAAAGGAAGGAGAATGGACAGAATACAGGAAATACAATGACAAAAGAAGTGAAGAGTGACAGAAGAAAAGAAACCAATGGAAAGAAGAAAATAATCTAAGGAACTAGATTTAAGAAAGACAGACAGCGGAATGGAAGGAAGTAATGAGGAAATAATGAAAACCAAAGAGTAGAACAGAAAGAAGAAATCAAGAAAAAGACATGAAAACATAGAAATAATGTATTTCCACCCCAAGTACAAGCCATATGTTCAAAAACCCACATTGGACTGCACTGCCTCACAGCCACATACACACTGAACTGGAAGCAGCCACCGAGCCTTCCTACTGTTCATTCAGTCCTTTAGCAGATATTCAGTGCATAATAGAAAGCTGCAAAGTGACAGTAAATTCAGCCTGATTGAGCACCAAATAAAATAAAGGTGTCACCGCGACGCCACCAGAGAACCATTAGATAAATGCAAAATAAAGCCATAAGTGCCATAATCACCGGTGTGCAATTAAAAATGAAATGAAAATGTCAGAGGAATAGCCACCAAATGGCCATAACTGCTGTCCCATATCAGCATCGCCAGGCCGGAGCAGTAAAGCTCATGTTTGTTTGCTCCTCTCCATCTTACTGGTGTGTTTTTATGGTCAGGGCTCCATCATATACAGTATCTTAACGATGAAGGTAATTAGACAGCGGGCTGCAGGGATGATTTAGCCACACCAAAACACACTGAAGGAGAGCGATGGACTGGAGGGAGCTGGAGGAGAAGACGGAGGAGAAAATCAGAGAAAACTGGCTGAGGAGGTCGATTGATCTGCGGGTCATAACCAGCTTGGGGTCAGAATCATGAGCTGCTCTTTGGGTTGGTTAATACAATTAGTCTGGCTTTGCCCTGTGGCTTCATAAGCATATAAACACCCCCCTGTGGCCCTGTGGCCCTGTATTAATACACCAGGCGATATCAATGAGGAAAAACCACAGAGCTGTGTGTGTGTGTGTGTGTGTGAACAAGCAGGTGGAGTAATGATTAGATTTCCATTAGTTAAAGGGGTAATAAACACCCGGTGTGTGTGTGTTCACATGCATACAGGACTGTCTGTGTGTGTGTGTAGTAAGAGGTGAATTAAAAGCGCATTGACTATGTGGCAGCTCGTGCTATATATTAAGACCAGGCACAGCCAGCGTGCCAGCGGCTTAAGCCGGAGGACCTATTCATCTTCTGCAGAACCCCCCCACCCCTTCAATAAAACCCGTCCCGCCCACACGCCCACATCCCACTCCACCTAAGCATAGACCCCTCCCCTCCGTACACATAATCAAATTAATTAACATTGCTAAGATCCCACGCTCATTAATCTATTCACAGTGGTCAGCGAAAAGACAAGGCAGGCAGGGAATAGGTTCGGCCATGGCCGCGGTCGGTGGAGGGAAAGGAACATGTCGTTCTTGTCGGGTGTTATTTTAGTTGTTTTTGTAATGTTCGGTCTTTTTTTTTCTTTTCGCTTTTATCCAAAGCGACTTACAATAAGTGCATTCTACGGTTACAAACAAGAATCAGAACAACAAGTCTCCTATTTCGGTCTCCTATTTGAAATTTTCACAATCTCTACAGAAACACGGTAAAGCCAGTGACACAGCCTGATAAACTTCACACCAATTTCTTTGCAAAGCTTTACTTTGCCGTACGCATCATTTATTGCAATCAATGCAGATAATTGACAGTTTGCGTATGTTGGATTTTATTCAAGTGTTGTTGAGTTGAATTGGACTTAAAGGTTCTCAATATGAAATTCAGAGAAAAGCTATTGCCTCAATGCGGCACTCAACATAGCGGCAACAGAGCAGGCAGCTATAACGGGGCTACCAGCGCCAACAGTGCAGAAAACTAAATCACGATGCCGAGCAGTGGCCACGAGCTAGTGGTACACGCTCACATGCACTAACATGCACTAAAAGGCGTGCACGGCCGGCCCGGCTATGTAAACAAAGCACAGAGAAGCCCACATCATAACACACACAGAGGGAGAGCGACGCCATTCTCTGCAAAGATGGACTATAGCCTAGAGGAGACACTTAGTGGCTAGCACCCACCTGTCACTCAAAAAGGCCATGCCCTTAATTATGCCTACTTTTAAGCCTTAATATCATTTAAGTGTGTAAATTATATATTTTTTAAACCACCTCCTGTGCATAGGAGTTTAACTGTTTTTAGTCCAGGCTGTAAAATGTTTTATTTCTGCAGTTAAAGTCAACATGGGGGTCTTTATAGCTCCTGGCTGTATTATTATATTCAACTTACGGGCATGACAGAGGTATTGATCTAACTCTCGGCTTGAAAGTAAATAATACAATTCCTTTAAAGTAATAATCCGTGGTATTTTTTTTTATTTGGCAACACCTGTGGTTACTGGTGGTAACAACATGCATCGACAGCCAACAATGAGGCCCACCACCAGCTGTCTATCTTACATTAAATATGACCATGCAGAGTTGTTTTTCCCTTCTGCATTACGTTCAGTTTAGTTGAAAGTACATGAGTTGAATCAAGCACGGAGAAAACAGTCACACCCACAACACAGATAAACTACACAATATTACACTATATATACAGTTTAGAGAAAGAGATACACAAAAATTGACTGATGCTGACTTAATACTGTCAAAATAGTGCTTGTTATAAAATCAATGAAAGAATAATCTCCTAATTGACTAATAACTAATATGATGTATACTTTGTCTCCTAAAACTCAATGTGACCACACACATGAACCCGAAGAAAATGAAATGATTTTATTTCCAAAGATTAGGCAGCCCTCGCCTCGTTGATCCTATCCAGCTGTGGAGTTTATTTTGGAACTCTGTCTCACCTTTTTGAATTAATTAATATATGAAACTGCGAGGATCCAGGAGCTGTAACTGCGAATAAATTCACTTAGGAGATTGATTAATTCATGACAGGTAGTTGATACCCAGTTGGCTCTGGGGCTCCCTGGTGGCCCCGATCCCACCTTTCCCTATACCTCTTCCTAGACCTGTACCTCCTTCCTATCATTGTGTTGTTACACCTCCCCTCTTTCTCTCTCTCTCTCTCTCCTCCACTGTCTTTGCTCCCTCTCGCTCCTCTGGGACTCCTCATGACACAAAAGGAAAACCAGCTTATTAATTAAAACTTCTGAGAATTAAAATGCTATATTTTCCGTCTTTTCTTCCCTTCCCTGTTGGTTCTCACGTCAGACACCTGGGCTGTTGGCTTGAAAAAAATTATATTTGGAACGATCAAGGGAGCGAGAGAGAGGAGCGAAGACAAAAGTGAAAAAGAAGAAAATCAGATGAGAGAGAAGGTGAGGAGAGAAAAGATCATGGTGGATGGTGGAGCTGAAGAGTCTTTCCAACTGCGCTGGAGAGAAGGCTCAGACGGAGAGGAGAGCGACTGTAATGATCCCTCTCTCCTGTCCTCTAACAAGGGAAGATTTGAGCAGATTTCCCCTCCATGTCTGGCGGAATACATCCCTTTCATCCCCCTCACTTCCCCGTTTATCTCTCCACTCTTCCGAAGAGCACCTCCAATCCCTCCACCCAACCCCCAAAGCCTGCAAGAAGGGGGGAACCCTGTTTGAGAAGGCTTCAGTAAGCCTCCCCCTGCACACACACGCACGCACGCACGCACGCACGCACGCACGCACGCACGCACGCACGCACACACACACACAAAACAAACAAACACACAGCTCCTTTCCAATCCAACCATCACATTATAGTTTTCATTGAATTGCTTGAATACACAGTGCTTATTGATTGAGTAAATGTGCTAATGAAAGTGATGCACAAAGACAGTTCATTAAAGTTGGGCTTGATTAAAAGAGAGAGAACCCAGCGGTTTCCCCGAACGCACACACACACACACACACACACACGCGCACGCACGCGCACGCACGCGCACGCACGCGCACGCACGCGCACGCACGCGCACGCACACGCACACGCACACGCACACGCACACACACACTCTGATGTTTATGCTGTACCTCTATACTTGTGAGGCCCTACCCATAGCTCTTTACCTTGACCTTTACCTAAACGCTAAATATGACCGTAACACGTAACGTCAAAGTCTGTTTACAGAGTCTGTTTATCTGGGGGAAAAAGTAATTGATTATTAAAGCTTATTGTATGAAGTCTGCTAAATTGCCTCAAGTGATGTCACTTGAGTCAGCGACGGTCGGGGCTGAAGACTATACAAGTTTGAAAATCTTGTTTGAAAATCCTCTGCAGCCCGCTCCTCTGCTCTGCCTGAGGCTAGCATCTCAAAGCAGCATTAGCTGCTCCGAGCATAACAACCACAACCAGCAGCTGTCAAGTTGTATTGTGGGTAATGTAGGCCGCAGGGTTAACAAGAAAGAAGAATGCTTGGAATAACAAAATCACAATATCTCTGGTTCTACTCACTTTCAAACAATGTTTTAAAGGGAAATCCTACATATGTGGAATACTCCTTTAACCCTAAAACCAAGACGGGAAAAAGTGAGGGGCGGATAAAACGTTCTCATTGTCCAAAACTTTCCCTTTCTTTATAAAACCTTGTCTTCAAAAAATGGTCTCACTTTCCAAAGACGTCCTCCCTCCCTAAATGTTTATTCTCCAAAATGTTCCCAAAAAACGTCCCCACATTTCTCAAACAGATATACCTTTACCCTGGGTTATAATGTATTATTTGACTCCAAAACTAAATCTGGACCTGCAAACCTGTGAATCTTAAAAATAATTACAAGCCTACACTGACAAACACACCTAAATGTGAGGTTTGTTACTACACACGTGTGAAGCAAAACATTACGGCTCTCTCCATCTGGTGCTAAGAATATTCCAGGTATCTGAAGTCTGAAACTCCTGAAAAAAACAGGTTGTACAAGCTGCTTAATAAAAACAAAAACAATCTGGTTTGCTGCAAAGTGGAGACACACACACACACACACACACACACACACACACACACACACACACACACACACACACACACACACAGGGTAATATCCTTTTTTCTGTGTACAGTGAGTGTATGCCATCAATTTAGTCACATTTCCAGCGTGTCTGACTACCTGGTCACCACAGCTGGACTGTGTGTGAAGAAGGGTGTAGTTGTGTGTCGTGGTGGTTGGGGGGGGGGGGGGGGGGGCTTTACCAGGGGAGAGCTTTGTGTGTGTCCCCCATCCTCCCCCCCCCCCCCGGAGATGCAGCGGAGTCATTTGCTCAGTCTTATGATGTCGTCACGGTGTGTTAGTGGCTAGTGGCGAGGCCCTCACGCCAATACAGCTCTCCCCACGCCCCCCTGCCGCTCGCCGCCTAACCGCCGCTTCCTACCCCCCCGGCTCGCTGACCCACCCTCACGACTCTCCCCCCCCCATCCCTCCTCATTGCTCAGTGGTCAGTGCAGGGGGAAGAGCTGCTGACGCAGGTCGGCAGAGGTAACAAGCTTACCTGCGGATAATCTCCTAAGAGAAATTTCAAGGGAAGAAATAAGAGAGTGAGAAAAGGTGGGAGAGAGAGAGAGAGAGAGAGAGAGAGAGAGAGAGAGAGAGAGACGAAGGCAGGAGGATGGATAGTGAGAAACTTAGCGAAGTTTTTAGTCCCTGACTTGCTGTGGCAAGCACTTCCTATTCTCCAAGCCAACATCCCCTCCATGGTCAAGCACTTACTTACTTGCTCTCACAATGCCCTCAGAGAGGAGAGGGCAGAGGGCTTTTTCTTTCAAAACATGCAGAATATGGAGTGACATCTAATCTCTCATCGGATAAACTCTCAGTCTAATAGGAAATAATTAAAATGAATTGTTATTTGGGGCTTTTGAGTCCATAAACATAAACACTGATGTCATAAAATTGTTTGGCTCAGCTCTCAGAACAGTTTTAATGTGCGTACTATTTGCTGGAACTACTGTCGGCTTCATTATTACAACATCACGTTGTTCTGGTAGACAACAACGCACAGAGTGATGTATGAGGATGCACAAGACATATCATTTAAAATGATGGTTTATGCAGTCATAAACAAAGCATTAAATGTGAATATTTGACTCAATACAAGCCCGACACATATTACGGATACAGTAATATTCTCACATTGCTGTATTGTATTTTGTTAGAAAGTTCACCCAAAATGAATGAAGGTTGTTGTTGATTTCATTATCTTCTTTTTTTCGTTTTCAATTATTTACATGGAGCACATGTACGTTCCAGGCTGAAACCTTTTGCACTAAGTCCCACTTGACCAAGTTCTTTATCTTCTCTGCACGCTGTAATGTCGAGAATTCAGAATAATGAATCTGGACATTTGCATTAAGAGTTTTGTCCTCTGAGCCAAAGCAACGGTAACCCTCTGTAAAAGTCCAGAGATTAAAAAATGCAGCGAGTCAGACCAGTGAACCGAAGGTGTGTGTGTGTGTGTGTGTGTGTGTGTGTGTGTGTGCGTTCGGGGAAACCGCTGGGTTCTCTCTCTTTTAATCAAGCCCAACTTTAATGAACTGTCTTTGTGCATCACTTTCATTAGCACATTTACTCAATCAATAAGCACTGTGTATTCAAGCAATTCAACGAAAACTATAATATGATGGTTGGATTGGAAAGGAGCTGTGTGTTTGTTTGTTTTGTGTGTGTGTGTGTGTGTGTGAGTGAGTGAGTGAGTGAGTGAGTGAGTGAGTGAGTGAGTGAGTGAGTGAGTGAGTGAGTGAGTGAGTGAGTGTGCGTGCGTGTGTGTGTGTGTGTGAGTGAGTGTGTGTGTGTGCATGGTCATGTGGGTTTGTGTGCATGGGCATTTTTGCATGTTCTGTGTTCATTTGTGTACGTGCACATGTTTGCATATATATTCAAATGCATACATGTATGTATGTGAATGAGGGTGTGTGATTTACATATCTTGTGGGAACATCAATTTGATTACGCTGTCACATTGTGGGGACTCACCCTTCCTTATGGGGACAAAATGCATGTACCCATATTGTAAATTAATACATTTGAGGGTCAGGTTACCAGGAATGTCAATGTACTGTCCCCTAAAGAAAACATGAAAACCCAACTGTGTCTGTATGTGTGTGTGTGTGTGTGTGTGTGTGTGTGTGTGTGTGTGTGTGTGTGTGTGTGTGTCCGCAGGCGTGTGCTTTGAGCCCTAAACTTTGAAGATGCACCAAGATGGCTCCGCAATTCACTTTGTCATTCCTGTTCAGCCTTAACCGTCAATAGTGAAATCTGCCACTCATTCTCTATTCATCCTTACTTCTTTCCCATCATGCAGCAGTGCGGCCCGCAGAATGCACTGATTAGCCCTCTGACCATTTAATTAATTAGGCTCGGCACTTAATTATGACAAACTGCATTACTGCAGCGGCGCGCCGGGGCTCAGGCAGGTTATGTTCGGTAACAATTTGATTTGAGTGAAAATGGGGAGCACGAGCGGAGGAGGGGGGGTTTATTGAGCGGAAAGAGACATATGATGAGATTAACAATAATCAGAGCAGCGGGAATAGCCCATGACCAGCCGAGGAGGGGGGAGGGAGGGGCAGGGAGGCTGAGTGAAGGGCTGAGATGGATCAAATTAGGTTTTTCTCTTCTCATTAGGATCTAGAGAGCAAAGTAATACTGAGGGGGAGTGTGTGTGTGTGTGTGTGTGTGTGTGTGTGTGTGTGTGGTCTGTTGGATGGGGATTTAATCTGCTCAGTGCATCCGTATCTTTTTACTGAGGCTGAGATAATCATTAAATCTACATTATTCCTCTTTGTCGGCATAACGGATGACAATAATTTATTCAGAAGAGTTTATTCTTCTCAAAGCTCTTATTAGCCGTCCTTTAACGCTTCAAATGGCCTCGTTTTTTTTTGGAGTAGAGGTTAATTTAGCAGCAACAAAGACGTGATCCTGAGCTTCGAAAGACCACAGCTTTTCTTTACTTAATGGATTCCCAGGTCTCGTCGACGGTGGACATGGATATTTTTTACATTAACATTTAATAAAAATGACGACAAAGAAAAAAAGGTGATAAAAGGTGAAACTATTGACAATTTTATCTCGACTCTGCTGCATCAAGATCTGCACACAACAGAAAGTGGCACGGCGAAATGCATTAATTTATCCTCGTGTAATAACAATATGCGCTTCTTGTGTGGAAGCCTGTTGAGGGAGTGAGCATTTCCAGTGAAGAAACCGCTTGTCAGTCACAATAAACCCTTTTCACGGCAGACATTTTGACTCGAAGCAGGGAGAGCAGAGGTGTAAATATGAACATTAAAGAACCAGCAAACCAGCTGTACAGGAAATTAGGTTCCACACAGTTTACAGTTTATTCAGAAGAGATATTTGCACCAGAGACTTATAACTGTCTTCAGACCGTTTGTTGTTCATGGAGCAGCTCATAAACAAACTGAGGAGGTTAAATACAAGGGTTATTAGACTCTCTGGCCTCTCCGTTCCCTCAAATGTCAGCAGTCTAAGTTTATCAAAAAGCATGAATGAGCATATTGTCTTGTATTGTATATGTATTTTGCCAACACAAACAAATCATTTTATGAAATGATTTTGCTGCCAAATTGACCCCTGAAAAGTTTTTAGTTCATTTTTGGGGGTTATCTAAGCACACATATGCTGTATGCTTGTGTTTCACAAGCATCTCCTCGACCTCCCTGTATAACAATACAGTCAAAAGTACCCACGTAAGCTTTAAGGGTACAAGAGGAACTCTTTCACCATCCAGCATGTCCCGGTATTCCCTTCCATTATCCAAACTGCTTGTCCTATTTAGGGTGCTGGAGCCGATCCCAGCTGACATTGGGTGAAGGCGGGGTTCACCTGGACAGGTCACCAGTCGATCTCAGGCACATATAGAGACAGACATGCATTCACATTCAACCCTACGGGCCATTTAGAGTCTCGCTGCTACGGGGATAACATGCAAACTCCACACATGAATGTATTCAAACTAGCATCGTTTCATGATCTTTGTACTTTTTTCATGGCCCGGCAAATAGGCAGTAGTAAATACAGCAAATATATTTTTTACAATCACAAATCAAAATGTTTTCTTCTCCACAATATCATATACAAATATGAACCTACTCTTCCTCCCCTATGGTGGACAGTATGCATGTCTGAAGCTCAACTAATCGAGGACCAGCATGATATAGGATCATAAATACCATACTCCTTTACTCTTATGCGTTTCATATCCTTATTTCCCTGACAAAACATCCTGTAGTAAAGCTGTTAGGAGCTGTTTGAGGAGGGTATTTAAAGGGATGAACTCTAATTCAGATACACTGTGCACACTCTTACACCAGCCCTCTGTGCTCTACACACCCTGCAGCCACAATACAATATGATAATGCCCATGTGAATAGCGAGGGGAGTGGGTATGGGAAAATGATAAATTATGATAAATAAGGCCATAGCATAGGCATGAAGGAGGGGAAATCACCAGTCTAATGCACCATGGTGTATGTGTGTGTGTGTGTGTGTGTGTGTGTGTGTGTGTGTGTGTGTGTGTGTGTGCGTATGTGTGTTTCCTGGTGAAGCAAGCCTCCCTACATCACAGGCCAGGGCCGTTGACAAAAGGAAACAGATTGGATAGAGAGTGAGGGGTGTGCCTGGAGGGGGGAGAGATGGACAGAATGAGGGAGGTTCGGGGGGAGGTGTGGGATGAAAAGGCCCAGACACATATATTAACCCCTGACTCCCCCCGACACCGGGAGTCTGATCCCTTCAACTCGCCCGGCACAGATTTGGCGTAGCAGGACCTCCTAACGGGGTGACAGTATTAGCTTGATGCTGCCAGAGAGCGATAACATCCGCCCAACATCACACCATCACTGACACCACGTCCGTCTCACAGGGAGGGGCCTCCACTCGTCACATGACAGATCACTGAGTTTGTTTTGTTTTGTTTGCGGTCCAAAGTAAATAATAATAAAAAAGGGACAAACCCTGCGTGACTAAAACCTGCTCAGCAGTCCAGGTGTGAACACCTGCCGAAGAATAGAGATATTAAACACACTCTCTGGGAGTCGCTATGGCAATCAACAACAAATCGATCAATCCCATTGGACACGCTAGTGCTCGAGCTAACGCTTCATGTCCCCATTGACCGGCTCACATCACACACACACACACACACACACACACACACCGATACTAAAGCCCTCACTGCTTGTCCTGTGTGTGTACAGCCACTGAACAACAGTTATTAATAAAAACACACAATTCTAGCTGACTGTCTCTTTGTTCATTTCTATTGCAACACCGAAATGCACTGACTGTCGGCAAAATGATAAATCAATACAAATATGCACTAGTACTGTAGCGGAGCATGTGAACATGCTCAAACTTTTTCTGTTTGGGATATGCACAAGTCACTTGCTTTGTCCAGCAAACATATTATATTTACACTTCCCAAAGAACAAGACAAACAGCAAATTCCCCAAATAATGGAGAATTGAAACTTCATGTGACTCAAGTAAATAATGGATTAACAAATGAGTTGCTAATTGATTTTAGATATAAGATAAGATATTCCTTTATTAGTCCTGCAGTGTGGAAATTGCAGGACTACAACAACAGACGGTTAAAGTGCACACAAGAGACACATAGTAAAATACAATAAAAAGTAAAATAAATAAACAGTAAAACAGTAATATTCTGTCAATCAATCAACTTATTTCAGCTGTAATGCACTTTTTGTAAGTCACTTTGGACAAAAGAAACTGCTGTATTAATAAAATGTAATATAATGTATATCTATATATAGTAGTGTGGATGTACACCCAAAAGACATCTCAACTGTCACTCACACACACACCGCTGGCGGCTCACATGCACAATGAGCTGATATGTTTGGTGCCGGTGTAAGTTCCCTCAGGAACAGGGTTCAGACACATAATCCGCCCCGTTAATTGGCCCCCGATGCCACTGCAGTGACTCAGGTACGCAGAAATACATACTCACACGACTGCACACATAACACACGCACAGCGGTAGAGGAATGATCACATGCACATGTACACATTAGTAGAACAGGCCAGCGAGTCAAAGTGGAAATTTAAGCTGCGGTTTGAAATACAGCTGAATGAATGTAGATGGGATTATTATTATTATTATTATTATTATTATTAGTTCGGTATCGCTCTTTCTAGGAGAGACTTTGGCATCACAAACTGTGAAGAAACTAAAATTGGTATTAAATGTCTGTTCCAATTTGTAGTCTTGTGTGTTCATTTTATGACCAGATATTTCCTAATTTACAGCAAACTGTTGTTTTTATTGAAGCAAAGCTCTTGTGCAGCTACTTGTGTTTAAATCATACATAACAACTGAGAACAGAAAGGGGTTTTCTGCAATACAAACTTTTCATATCAATATCAATAATTGAAGCAGAGACCAAAACAGTTTATATTTAAAATTATCCATTTTTCCCTGATTTGAATTTAGAAAGAGTTTATCACACTCGTTACATGCAGTATAAACATTGTTACAACTATTTATTCAAGTTTTGTGATGTTTAATGTTATTATTAAAAAACTAAAATGCAAGAAATGTGTTATTGTGGGTACAGAAATGTATTGTGCCTCATTTTAAACATTTCCTTAAAATTCATATTTTGTATATTATTTTGAATTATTACTACTACTGTTGTTTGTATTATTAATAGTGGTTATATATATATATGTTGGTATATTAGCATTATCAACTCCCAATGATTTGTAGCAACCAGAGTGGCATGAGCCTGACTCCCGTAGTTCATTCATCTGAATATCTCAGGTGTCTGTGCCCATATTTCGAGCTCTCTTGTTCTACCTCCTGTCCCCCTCCCCCTCCCCCTCCCCCCTCCTCCTCCAATGGGTCACTCTGCTGAGGGCAGCAGTTTTAGGACGTCCTGTGAGCGCATGGGTAAACCCTGCTCTATATATATGCAAATCCCATTCATTCCCCTTCCAGAGCTTAATTGACAATCTATGAGCGTTATTGATCGACACGAGGATGTCTCTATACACAGCTGACTGTGTGGACGTGTTGTTTATCTGTTTATGTCTGTCTATAGAGACTTTTAATTAAGTAAAAGAAAAAGACAAAGACCCAGAGATCATCATACGAAAAGTGTGTGTGTGTGTGTGTGTGTGTGTGTGTGTGTGTGTGTGTGTGTGTGTGTGTGTGTGTGTGTGTGTGTGTGTGTGTGTGTGTGTGTGTGGTAGCATATTGGCTTCAGGTGAATGATTGATTGGTAATAAGTGGAGCTTCCTGTTTGAGGAGCCGACGTCTCACAGTAACCTTGTTTTAACTAAAATGCCTCGTTGGCTCCTTCAGATCTGACATGTGCAGAACGTTCCAGGAGAAGAGGAAGAGAACGAGAAGGAAAACAGAGGACTTCTGAAACATACACACAAGACCCAGTGTCTGAAACTAAATGCTGATTTTTTTTTAGCGGGACTTGTACTTGAGTATTTACATTGTTGAGACGTCATAGAAATGATGAAGTTATCTTAGTGTTTTGACACATTGGGTCACAATCATCTTTCTTTCTTTTCATCTTGTTTCCTTTCTTACATGAGTTTTTTGTCTTTCTCTCCTTCTTTCCTTCCTTTTTTATATTGTTTGTCTCTCCTTTTGCTTCGGTTCTTCTCTCTGTAAATCCTTCCTCACTTTATTACTCATTTCTTTCCTTCAGTCCTCCCTTCTTGTTCATTATGTTCCCTTTTCTTGCTTTTCTCAGCCTTCTTTTCATATTTCCTGCATCCTTTTTTCTACTATCATTAGTTCTTCATTTCCTATTCTACTCTCCTTTCATCTGTCCTCTCTTTTCTTATTTTGCTCTCCCTTGTTCTCTATCTTATTCCTCAGTAATTTTTCTTTTCTTTCCTCATTCCTTTCTATTTCTTCTTTCTTCTGTTTTGTCTTATATGTTGTTCCTCTTTCCAATGTTCAGTCTTTCCTTCCCTCTTTCTTCTCCTTCCAGCCTATCTAAAGGCATGACAATCGCCCCAAAACGGCATGCTATTTCAAACTTTTGCATGCAGCTCATTATTTTGTGCAGTGCTTTGTTGCTGCATTAAGGCTTTCTATATCAGTGAACTATAATAGGATTGTGTATGGTTTAACAATCAGCAGCTGCTGTAATCTAAACTGTGCAACTTGTTGTTATTATCCTCTTTTCTTTGTTTCAGGCAGCCTACACATTAAGAGTGTGCTGTGTGAGTGTGTTTGCACATCTGTGCATTTAGCACTCATCTTGAAAACTTGCCGCCTCAGCAAGAGCAGCGTCATGTAGAACTAGAAACGTACGTACATGCACACAAACAAAACTGAGGGTGTGTGTTTGTGTGTGTGTTCCCATGTGTGCGATCACTTGAAGAAGAGTGGGCGATAGGTATTTACCGGCTGACCAGTGTCTCGCTGACAGATTGAGATTGGGATGGTTTCGGCACACTGAGGATTTATGGCCGCTTTGACGCCGCTTTCCTCCTAAATTACAGCCGGGCCGGGAACAATGAGATGGCCTGGGAATCAGGTCCGATGCTCTGAACCTCCCCTGGGGTTAACAGTCCCTGACTCAACCCTCTGCTCTCCATTTTACACCCCCAACAAGCAGCTCATCCTCTTTTCCAGCTCAGAGAGAAGGGAGGATGAGAAAACAATCCAGTGAAAGAAAATAGCTTTCAAATATCTAATTTATTTTCCTCGCATAGAGATATAAATCAGTTTCTATACATTTATAAAGACAGATGGCAATTTTCTATCTGTGATTCTACCTATGACCAACAGAATTATACGTTTCCATGATTACTATCATAATTTCTTCAGATTTCCATCCCACTGCATCCCACTCCTGAGGTCTGTTGATGTTCTCCCCCCTGCAGGGCTGGAGATGGGCCACCTACATTGATTTCACACCCAAAGCACAGATAAAGAGGAGAAAATCAGCTGGTCCACTATCATGTGTGATTGTTCAGTGTGTGTGTGCACAAAATGAAACCTCTGTGAACAAAAACTGCACTGAGGTAGAAGAGGATTTAGTAGCCTAATGAAAGGTATGAAAAAGAGTGCATTTAAATGATGCACTCTTATGTAAATGTTTTGCATATGGAGTACAGACATGTGGTAATTCATTGTTCAAAGGTTAAACTGTTATGACGAAATATATGATTTCATTTACGTAAGTGGTATTAGCATATATATCTAATTATATGTGCCTCTACAAGAGTAGACAGACCGTATTTCTGTTTACTTATTGGATATCGAATCAAGACTAATTTAGCTTATGTTGACAAATAAAAGTCACGTACACAGGTGGCAGAGGTCTTCTCAGGTCCTCTAGCTTCACATCATCGCAGGATAATAACATGCTT
The DNA here is from genome assembly GCA_023566465.1 of Cottus gobio. Taxonomy (NCBI): domain Eukaryota; kingdom Metazoa; phylum Chordata; class Actinopteri; order Perciformes; family Cottidae; genus Cottus; species Cottus gobio. Next base: position 22,096,425 of record CM042217.1, on the reverse strand, counting down.
TTCGTGATTTATAGAGCACCGCTTTCATTCAAAGCGCTTCACAATTTGCGCCACATTCACAAACACAGAGAGCAAGCCAGCATGCAAGGCGCCGGCCTGGCCATCGGCAGCAATTTGGAAAGTTTGAGTGGACGTTTTTAATAGACACCCTTCATTTTCCTGGCCTTTTTATTTTACTTTTACAAAACGTGAACCAATTGTTTTCTTTTCCATTTCAATCGCACCTCCCAACATCAACCAATCTGCTTGTTATTGGGTTTCGAGATATGTAAACATCAATCCCCAATTGCGATTTAGGATAACACCCTTCTCTGCAAAGATCCACAGACATGTTTGCGTCTGTCTTTGTCTGTGTTCTCTCACTATTTGGGTCTGTTTGAGTCCACTGTAGGCAACTTCTGACCGGGTCTTATTCCGACTTGCTCTAATTGTCCTCAAGTCTCATTTAAAAGTTGTATTTGGGGACACCGGGTTCTATATTTATTTTACCGGGTCAGTAGTAATGAGAGTCTAAAGTGGAATAAAGATATAGGGTAAAAAGAGACATAAAAATGAAAACTACATGGAAAATCTGGAGGGAGAGAGAAGTAAGGTAAGACATAGGCCCGAATGGAGGAAGGGGCGTGTGTGTGAGTGTGTGTGTGTGTGTGTGTGTGTGTGTGTGTGTGTGTGTGTGTGTGTGTGTGTGTGTGTGTGTGTGTGTGTGTGTGTGTGTGTGTTTGGGGGGAAGCATGTTGTTTATGGAGATCTTGTCACGTTTCGTCTCTCTGGGACAATCAGGAGATTAAGTGTTGAGGAGTGGCTGGGGAGCGGCTGCAGTCACATGCCATTACTCACTCCCTGCATCACAATTAGTGCAAATGGCGCATTACAGGGAAATTATCATCAATATGATATTAGGAGACGCCGGCTAAACCAATCACAGGAAAAGTGCTTATCCGCTGGTAACCAAAGATGACTCTGAGGCGGCGGCGCACGGAGGTGACACTGACATGGCCTCTGAGCTCCGAGACGGAGATCAAGAACGAAAACAAACTCAGAGGAAACATACCTCGGACATTACTGCATGAACTTCTAACAGAAGAAGTCTTCAATTCTCTCCTCGTCACATACCAACAGTTGGCCAGTGCCCCTTGGCGTCATCACAAGAAGGCCACCTTTAGCTGCTGCGCACCAGGCATTCAGCTAACTCCCACGTAAAACCTCCTCAAACATAAGAGCGGTAAGAGCATGTGGTGTAGTAGAAACTACGTGAGAGTCTGCTTATGGTGAGTGGGTGAGGATGGGTCGGAAAAATAAAGGATTCTCCTCCAAAAGGCTAGAGACTTGTCCCTGCGAGAACCAAAAATGAATAGTTACGTCACCTGAGTTGTTAGTCACATTATTTGTTAGTCACATGAGTCGGTAGTCACATGAGTCGTTAGTCACATGCGTCGCTAGTCACGTGAGTCACTAGTTACGTTAAACGCTAGTCACGTTAATCGCTAGTCACGTTAATCGCTAGTCACGTTAATCGCTAGTCACGTTAATCGCTAGTCACGTTAATCGCTAGTCACGTGAGTCGTTAGTCACTTGAGTCGCTAGTCACTTGAGTCGTTAGTCACATGCGTCGCTAGTCACGTGAGTCACTAGTTACGTTAAACGCTAGTCACGTTAATCGCTAGTCACGTTAATCGCTAGTCACGTTAATCGCTAGTCACGTTAAACGCTAGTCACGTTAATCGCTAGTCACGTTAATCGTTAGTCACGTGAGTCGTTAGTCACGTGAGTCGTTAGTCACGTGAGTCGTTAGTCACGTGAGTCGTTAGTCACGTGAGTCGTTAGTCACGTGAGTCCCTAGTCACTTGAGTCGCTAGTCACTTGAGTCGCTAGTCACGTGAGTCGCTAGTTACGTGAGTCGCTAGCCACTTAAGTTGCTAGTCACGTGAGTCGCTGGTCACGTGACTTGTCTGCCGCACTCTGGTGTCCTGAGGCGCTCAAAAATTAAGTTAATGTCAACCAACTTAATGATTTGGTTGCCGAAACCAAACTTCCAGTGATGACTGGAATTTATTTTAAAAGGCCACTAGTAAAGAGCGTATATATCGACACAACATCCCAACACATTGTAAACTATTCCTAGAAGCTAGGAGCACTTACCAAGCGTTGATACCAAGTGAGGACTGGGAATGGGTTGGATAGATACAGACAATCATGCCTATTGGCCTATCTTGATAATTGAAAATAATTGATAAGTGAATTGCCCCTTGTGTAATCTAAATTTGGTCTCTACTAAACGATACATGTATGAGTTATTGCAGATATAAGGATAGTTTGGGTGTTTAGAAGTGGGGTTGAATGAGGTACTTTGAGTTAGTCAGAGTATAACCTACTGTAGATGGCAGTCAACACGCCCCCAGTTCGGAGAAACAGACATGTGTACCAGCAGCAGTATTTTAGCCATTTGAAAAAAAACCAAAAATATTGATCAAAAATCAATATCCCTCTAAGTGTGCACTATATTTAGAACCATGGAACGAAACGTAAAGTGAAACTTAACTATAATCTCTTCAAAGCCACATTGCCAAGAAAAAGTATAGAAAATTTAAATTTTCGGTCCAGTTCACCATTGGAAAATATTCTAAAATTTGCGTAGACTTAAACTGTTATTGATTCCCTTTAATATTAAAAAGGCTACACCTACATATTTGGCATTAAATTATAAGAAGATGGTTATTAATGAGAACATAGCTCATACAAATAATTTGTATGCAAAATTTGATATAGTGGAAAGTTTTATCAGGATCTGAAAATCACCCACAATTAAATCTAGGCATCACATGTAGTGGAGGGATGTTTGGTTTATTGGTGTAATCAATCAATTTTTTACTGTCTCCATCCTGATAAAGACACATTTAAGACATTCATATGGTGACTTAAAAGCTTCTAATAAAACCTTTCTGCTTGCTTTCTTTTTTTTAACATTCATTTTTGGTGGCAAATATATTTCGGTTCCTCTTTCTGTTTGAAAGGTGTTAAGAAGCTGTGTGTTTATCACGAACAAATCAATCAGATTTGTGTTACATGGCTCTCATTAACAGCAGCCTGGGGCAGATTTCCCAGTAAGACTTGTGTTGAGATGCTTCCCGTGACGTTTTCCTTCCGTTCAGGACATCATCTCACACATTTTGAAATCTGAAAGTGTCTTATAAATAACAGGCTTAGTGACAAAGAAAATGAAAACCAAACCCTGTAGAAAACATCTGGCCCTCACATCAGTCCTGCTGGTTACAAAAGTTAACAAGATAACAAGTTTATTTACATGACGAGATGTGCGTCAACTTCACACACGTCCGTCGGGGTAGAAATAAAACCTGTGACCAGGCTGGGCCCAGCGTCCCATGGATGGACCAATATGGTGCAAATAAAACACGAGTGGAGGACGTCTCACTGCTTGCTGATAAGACAGGGAAAAATAAACCGCTTGCTTTGCTTTTTTAAGTGAATCACCTTTGTTCACCTCACAGAATAAGAGAGACGACTGCAAATCCTACAGTTCTAATATCAGCTGTAATTCTCCACTCCTGTGCTCATTCCCCTCACTTGTCCTCCCTCCACTCCGTCCCTCTCTCCTTCATTACTTCTCCATATGTAGATAGCCGCACATTATTATTTCCCTGCCTTATTTTGCTGACACAACACCAGCCAAATGAAGTGAGATATACGGCCGGGCTTATTGGTGGAGATGGCCAATCCCCCTCTGGCCAAAACCATTAACAAAATGGACCACACTTTATCTCCTATAGCGTTTTTCAAATTGTGGTGTGTTGAGGAGGAGGAGGAGGCTATTTTTAGAGCTTAATCACATGTAGAAAATAACAAACAACAAATCAACTTTCAGCTGTCTGGAGATTTCTGCAAAGGTAGTGTGTTAAAATAAATGCAACTGGAAATTGAAACCTATGTCCCATATGTCGCCCCTAATGTGCAGCTGTTACTGTGTTTTGCATTATAACCAATAGAACTGGAGAGTCATTAAAAGGTGTTTTTATATCTGGGTGTGAATGACAAAAAAAGAGCCTTTAGTTGTTATATTTTCTTCATGTCAAGTTAAGCTTTTGGTTCCATTTTTTGGTTGTCTGATAGTTAGCAGGATGCGTGTACATTCTGATGAAAGTTTGTGAATGTTAAGAATTTAACAGATAATAAATTAGTATGTTTTGGTGCAAATTGGGACCCAGTTGTGCCAGCATGCAGCCATTTAAATGATAAACGTATATTTTCACCAGAAAATGGCACAGTCAAAACAGTTAACTTCACAAAACAAGCCTATAATGCAAGAACAAGGCAACACATTTTATTCAAAAGACAGATTTTGTACCATCGACACCAGGTTTAAGCTACTTAACTGCAGACCATGCTCTGTTATAGAACACTCTGGTAGAGTTTCACTATATTATCATATATAAAACTGTTTGGTGGGACACAGCTAATAGGATAGCTTTCTCTGTTCATTATAGTTCAACACTGTCAAAGTGGTTTTCTGTTGGTCAGCTTAATGGCAATGTTTAGCAAAGTAAAAAAAAAAGTAAAACATTTGTAATTACTTTAATTAATTTACTTAAAGATGCAAGATCTGATATTGGTAGCATTTCAGTTGCCCCTCCACAGCCTTCTACATGGCTACTGGGAGCTGGCGGCTCAGCGCTAACAGTGCTAACAGCGCTAACAGTGTTAACAGCGTTAACAGTGCAGTCAACGATGAAAGTCCTGACAGTGCTAACAGCGAGAACCAGAAGGTGGGTGCTACGCTTCTGCAGCAATGCTGTTGATTGAAACAGCGTGACCAGATGTCACCACGGAGCGAACCAGTGGCACGCTCGTATACACAGATATGCACAAAAAATACGGCCCAGCTATGTCAACAACGCAAGAAGAAGCTGGGATAACAATACACACAGAGAGAAAGTGACTTTCTTCTATGCTCAGGTAGCTAATAGTTATTATTATTTATATTCAGAATGATAAATACAGCTTCTTTAACTCAAGAAATTCGCTATCATCCATTTTTGTCAAAAAAATATTTTTGCAAATGTTATCCCACACATCTTTTCCATACTTGGCTAGCATGACTCATCAACACATTGTACAATTTCTACCAAAAAACGGGCTCTAATAAAAGGCAGCGCTGCAGCAACATGACTCGCTGGAAAGCTTCAGTCCGTCCTGGTGCAGAACCCTAAAATTATCATGCAGTATTTAGGTATTGTGCAAAAATCCCAACCAGTGGACATTATTGTTTATCACTATGTGTATTTTGATTAAAAAAAAATATATATATTGTATTAATAAAATGACACATTCAGAGGATTGTGCAGCCTCGGTGGAGGTATGTGCTCTCTGAGGGCTTTCTAGTGAGGAATTAGAGTTTACTACGAGTGTGTGTGTGTGTGTGTGCAGGCAGGTACAGTACAAACAGTGTGGGCATGTGTGTGGGAGAGAGAGAGGGAGGACGAGAGACAGCCAGCGTGGGTCTAGGTGTGGTGCGGTTGGCCCGGCTCATTTCACAGCTGTATAGGGATTAGGTGGTGGAGTGCGGTGGGGTAAGCTGTCTCTTTTATCTCATTCAAACATGTTGCTAATTCAGCAGAGAGCGGCTGCCACAGGAGCCTGTGCCGCTAAGCGCTGTATCATTCTCCCTGCCGTGAATAAACTGCTAGTCCTAATCCCCAATCAGCCGCCGTGACACGGATTATCACCCGCAACAAGCACAGCGACCCAGCAGAGACCCAGTCAGAAGGAGAGGAAGGTAGAAGGTAGAGGAAGGAAGAGAGGAGACAAGGGGAGAAGAAGAAGGAAAGGAGATGAGGGGTACGAAAGCCGGGTGGAAGAGAAGGAATGAGAGGAGGAAAAGATGGGAAGAAGGAGAGGAGAGCAGCCATAGGGTGAGAAGGGAAGAGGAAATGTGAGGATTAAAGGAGGTAGGAGAGGAGGACGATGGAAGAAGAGAAGAGGATGAAAAGTCATAGAGGAGAGGATGCAAGAGAAGAAGTGAGCAGATTGAGCAGATTGAAAGGGAGAAGTTGCGGTAAAAGAGAAGAAGAGACAAGTTAAATATAGGAAATAAGGATATAAGTTATATAATACGTAAGGATATACACAAAAAGAGAATAAGAAAGGATGAAAAACTGAAGTGAAGAGGACAAGAGAGAAGATATGACGAAGGGTGAAGGAGAGGATAAAACAGGCAGGAAAAGAGAGGAAAGGAAGAAGGAAAAGAGAGCAGAGAAGAGGGTGGAGAGAAGGTGAGGAAACCGACAGGAGCCGAGGAGGAGACATGACGAAATAGAGAAGGAAAAAGAGGAAGATGGATAAGAAGGACAGGAGAGAGAAAAAGAGATGGCGAGGAGAGGACAAGGAGAAGAGGTAGGACAGGTGAGAGGAGGGGAGGAGAAGAGAGAAGGAGAGACAACAAAAAATGAAGAGATTAGAGGGGAGGAGAAGAGATGTAGGGAGGACGAAAAGAGGAGAAAGAAGTGGGAAGAAGAAAGGAGAGGAAACGAGATGAAAGAGAGGAGGAAAAAGTGGAGGACTGATAATCCCAAACATTTGATCTGAACTTGTGCCTCATGATGCATCACCATGGTTTCAGTTTGTGTGTTTTAGTCGTCTCTGTTGTGTTTGCCGCTTGCGTGTGTGTGTGTGTGTGTGTGTGTGTGTGTGTGTGTGTTCCTCTGCAGATTGAATCCTGCCCGCAGGGCTACAGTACGTGCTCGTGGGACACGGAGGTTCAAACAAGACCCCAGAGAGAACGGCCCGTTTTACACCTGCTAACAGCTCTCCCTCCAACACACACCGTCTCTCTCCCTCTGTGTGTTTACTCCTGAGCTAATTGAGATCTAATTGCTGTAACACGGTGTAAAGCCAAAGCCCAAGCCATCACCGGGGAAATATCGCTAACAGCCAGCTCCTCCCGCAGGGGATTGTGGGTAGCAGAGATGTCAGAGCTGCTTAGTCTCAAAACAGAGCCGATGAAAACAAACTTTGCCCCTTTTGCAGATCCAAGAAGCGACCACACAGATAACACACACTGGACCGCCCTGAAACACCGCGCTCAACCAATCTGCATCGTATTCCTCAACTTAATGTTCTGTGAAATCCGTCCATCTCCTCACGTAGTTGACGCTATTTGTTTCCCCACCACTTTACGACGGGGTCCTCTTGAGGAGTGGTGATGTCTCAATAAAGCAAAGCAGCAGATTTCAATCAGGTATTGAAATAAGCCGAGCTAAGTGCTTCTATTTGCCTCAGAGGCGGATGTTGCCTCTGAATAGAGACGATCATCAATGGCATGAAAAAGAGATGAGGTATTGATATAGTTATGAAACCAATGTTTCAAAACATGCCACATCATCAGCACAGCAAGATGAGATATTAAATATACATCTTCCTTTCACAGTGATTATAGAATTACAACTCAGAGAGCGATAGGATGCAACTAAAACCCTTTTAATGATCCTCAGGATGTGTTCTTTTTCCACGTGCAGCAGTCTGCAGGAGAGTTGAGGTTAAAGGACAACACCGTCGGCTTTGCATGTTTACAGAGCGCAGTGTATGGTGTCTCTCACAGAAAGCTATGGTGGTGCTGTGTATTGGCTACTGACAGACAGACATATGACAAGAAGGCTCTGGATACATGCGTAAGTTCAGGATTTTTCTCATCTGCTTTTATGCATTTTCACAAATGTAATTTCTGCTCAACCAGCAAGTGGCAACACAATATACATAAAAATAGTTGCATTTAATCCCTCTTTTCTGTGCAGAAATACTGATAGCAGATGAATTGTGCTGTAATTACGTGAAATGTGAACAAAACAATCAAACAATGAGGGTCTTAAAACTAGATTTGACACAACACCCTATTCAACATTAGTAAACATGATTAAGACCCAGCTTGAGGCCATTGTCGTGTCAGTTAATAATGCTTTAGTTTGGTTGACGGGCAGTAAAGATGGTGCACTTTGTCCGGTGGCTAATCCCGCCTTCTGATGTATTTGTGTTTTATTTTGTGTCATCTGTTCTTTTTATTACATTACATTACATTTCATTTAGCTGACGCTTTTATCCAAAGCGACTTACAATAAGTGCATTCTACCGTTTACAACAAGAATCAGAACAACAAGAATCAAGAAGGTACAATTTCGACAAAAAGTTCAACTACAAAGTGCTATCAATAAGAGCCGTTTCAGTGCTACTAAAGTGCTACTTCCTTTATTCAAGGTATAGTCGGAAAAGATGTGCTTTTAGTTTGCGACGGAAGATGTAGAGACTTTCTGATGTCCTGATGTCAATGGGGAGCTCATTCCACCATCGAGGAGCCAGGACAGAGAACAGTCGAGACTTTGTTGAGTGTTTAGCTCGCAGTGACGGAGCTACAAGGCGATTGGCAGAAGCCGAGCGGAGTGCACGAGTTGGGGTGTAAGGTTTTACCATGTCCTGGATGTAGACTGGACCAGATCTGTTCGTTGCACGGTACGCCAGTACCAATGTTTTGAAGCGGATGCGGGCGGCCACCGGTAACCAGTGAAGGTCGCGGAGGAGCGGAGTAGTGTGGGTGAATTTCGGGAGGTTAAAGACCAGTCGAGCTGCTGCATTCTGGATGAGCTGCAAAGGTCGGATGGCACCAGCAGGTAGACCCGCCAGGAGGGAGTTGCAGTAGTCTAGGCGCGAGATGACCAGAGCCTGGACGAGAACCTGTGCCGCCTTCTGGGTGAGAAGTGGACGTATTCTCCTGATGTTGTGCAGCATGAATCTACAGGAACGAGTTGTTGCGGTAATGTTGGCAGTCAGGGAGAGTTGACTGTCAAGGGTCACACCGAGGTTCCTGGCAGTCGGGGTCGGGGCCAAGACTGAGTTGTTGAAAGTAATCGTCAGGTTGTGAGTGAGGGAGACTTTTCCTGGAAGGAAAAGTAATTCCGTCTTGTCATTCAACCATTCAACCACTCAGCGTGTTGCATAAACCTTTGCATTTGACAAAAACATGACAAACCATCAGCATCAGCTGAGGAAAACCGTGAGATGCAGTTGAAAGCTCTGGATACATCTTGTGAGTGGACCTTGAACTGCCTTCTTGGAGCTGCAGGAATTCTATTTTTTATATATATGTAGTTAAGGGGATAAAACTGTCAACACATTGATATGGTCATGCAGTGTTGGTTCTTAAACGTTTAGCCAGGGATGGAAAGGGAAATTAATGCTTTTGCTTAATAAAGATTACAATATTGATGCTTCACTATCCTTACAAGCATGTATCACCTGCCCCGCCCTCCCCACCACCTCATGATTGATCTATAAAATCAACCGGTTACCACTGTCAAAGCAGATAAATCAACCAATCACATGCATGGATGTGCTTAATCACACATTAGTCTAATGCATACCTCCCACTGTGTGGGGAGCTGCTTTTACTGCTCACAACAGCCCAGCGGAGCAATCTTCCGCCCCATCAGTGCGTTAACTTTCTAATTTACTGTGTTCTTGAAGAGGAGGAGATGGTGAACGTTCTGAGGAGGAGCCGGTCCCCCACACAGCGGGGGCTGGGAGGCCCCCTGCAGCCAGGACACACTCAGACAGTCTGAGTGTCACTGTGATACACACACCATCCACACAGTGGGTGTCATCGTGATCAGATTATTCCGTGTGTGTATGTTTGCATGGATTTACCTTACCTTGACAACAGCCTGCTTTGTGCATTTAATTTGGGTTGTTGAATTGTTAGGCACAGGTAGCCCTACTGTAGCCTACTCATCATAATAGTCCATGTCTTCCACTCAAAAAAAGTAATGTTTTCCTAGAAAGGAAGGTGGGACAGTAATGTTGATATTTGTAAGATGGGTTACGTACCTTTGCAGTAGGACTTGAGGCACTTCTTCACATTGTGAGACTGCAGTCTGATTCTAGCAAACGTAGTCTGCGTATTTTGCCTCAAATTGTCTGAAATTTAAAAAAGAGAAGAGAGAAGTAGAGAAGAGTAACACTTTTTACATACACTGTCCTTACATATTTGAATGATTTCTATCCACTTAGTACCGGTTATTATTATGCTAACATCCAAAAATCAAGTGGGGTTTTACATGATGTTAGGAATCAGCTGTCTGCCCCAAATCATATAGAACATTACAGTATTTGTTTTCAAAAAAAGAAAAAAGTGAATTACAAAAATGCCGTCTTTGTATACTCAGTGTATACTTTTCAACTGTTAGGGCCCCATTTTTGACACAACAAGCTATTTAATTGTGCTAGCTTGACACGAACATGGTAAGCTAACGTTGTTTACTGGCTCACTCAAAGTGACAGACGTAATGTCCTCCTACCTCACAGTTCTGCATCAGTGGTTGCATCCCGTGAAAACATGTTTGTCATATGGGCGACTGTGGCTCAGTGGTTAGCAATTCTGTCTTTCGATCAGAGGGTCGGTGGTTCAAACCCCAGCTCAGCCAGTCAATGTCGTTGTGTCCTTGAGCAAGACACTTAACCCTAATTGCTCACTGTTGTTGTGTCAACGGTCTACTGTATAGCATGTAAGTTGCTTTGGATAAAAGCGTCAGCTAAATGTAATAATATTGACAATGTCCCTGTTTGCTCTCATGCAGAAATAAAAGTGCGTTTGTTTGGTGAACGATCCAATAATCTTTCCATAATTGACCCTCAGCGATTGAGATGCAATCACAGAACCTTTGTGATGAGATGCAGTACGGATGGATGGGTGTGTGCTCTGCCTGCTGGTTAAAACATCACCAGGCGTGCCAGGGCAGGGACAACAGCAGATGAGAGCGGCTGAGCACCAAAGCAGCCATGGAAATCCTCTCTACATCCTCCTCCTGCAACCAGATCCCTATGAAATGGAATCATCTTTTCTTTCACCCCCTCTTTATCTCATCCCATCCTCCTTAACAAACCCCTTCTCATCCCCTGGTCAGTCCCTTGTGCCCAGTCCTCTCTTATTGCCCCACAATGGAGCGCACTCTACATCTGTTTTTTCTCTATAGTCTCTCTTCGAGGCTCCAGGTGCCTCTTCGACGGTCGCTCTCATTTCCATAAAGCGACGACGTTGCTCGGAAAGAGAGCGTTAAACAGGTAAGTCACGGGGAGAAGGGAGCGAGAGCGGGGAGGGAGATGGAGAGACAAAGGGAAAGACGACGAGAGAGGGAGCAAAAGTTAGTGGTCAGCAACACCGCGGGCATCATAAATCAGATTTCCCACAAACCCCTGCGGAGGGGCCCTTCGCTCGGCCTTGTGTGGACACGCTCAGCGGGGCGCGGAGCATCGATTGGCGTTGCCGCGACGATGCTGACTGTGCCGGGTTCGGAGGGTGAGAGGGGCGAAGGGGTGAGGTGTGTGTGTGTGTGTTGGGGGGATGGGGGTGGGGGGGTATGTGTGTGTATTGGTGTTGGGGGGCGGGGGCTGGGGGGCTTGTAGAAATCTGCCTCAGCATCAAACTAAAACAGCAAACCAAACCCAGGAAAACGTAGGTGTGTGTTTGTGTTTGTGTGTTTGCGTAGGAGAATGTGCAGACTCTGGGGTAATTTCCTCCCCCATCAGCACACCCTCACTCACTTCAACACTTGCCCCCTTCTTCTTCCCCGCTCATCACAATCTTCTGCCCACTCACTCCGGGGCAAACGGGGGGAACAAGACCTTCTTGCTGCTGCAAGGTTTGTGTTGAGAGGCTGAGATCCAGCTCACACAGCCGGAGGGCATCTGTCGACTTCAGCACTGAACCCTGGAGACAAAACACAAACTAACATGTCATCTTTTTCTGCAAGTGTGTGTGAATAGACCTAATGTCTTATTTAACTCAACTCAAGTGAGAGGTTGTGATGTTGCACTGTTATAAAGGCCTCCTTTTGGTGTGTTTAATTATAGGAACGCTCAAATTCTTCACTTGAAAAGTCCCTCCAATGAAAACTACCGAGGTTTTGAATATTATTCTGAGTTACCAGAACATCGTTCCTGGAAAATGCAAGTTGTGTTTTTGTAAGGTGTCCAATTTTTCAAACATGGACACATTAAGGTGGAAGTAAGACATGAATACGCATACATTCTTAAACCATGAAGGAGAAAGAAATTAACCATGTGTGTGAAGGAGAGGTACCGCAAGTCCTTCCTTCCTGCTGCTGTCAGGCTGCACAACCAGCTGCACAACACTTCAATCACTTTTGGTCACTTTAATCACTTCAACTGGTGCAATATAAATACATTTTTAAATACTTTATATATATATACTTTGTATATATTATACTGCTATTGTGGATTATTCACTGTTTTGTATTACTGTTTTACTGTTTGTTTATATAGATATTACTTGTTTTTATTTTTATTTTATGTGCACTTTACCTGCTGCTGTAATTCTGCAATTTCCCCACTGTGGGACTAATATAGGAATATCTTATCTAAAATCACTTTTTGTGGTTTGGATGAAGTTAGCATTTTTTTCCTTTCTGATATTCAAACTTTGCCTCATCAGCCAAGTTTTTTTGTGACAAATAAAACACTTTTGATTATTCATTCCGTGCATTCCTATTGCAGTCTTTTTTTTAACTGTGCATAAAATATGTATATGTAAACACAAGTGCTCTCTTCTCGCTGCCAAACACACTCTGCAGGAGCTGCATGGTCCTTCCCCACTACTACTACCACTCCTCCTATCTTTCATCCCTCCCTCACACTCCTTCCTTCTCTCTTTCTCTCACTCTCTTTCATAAATTTCATCAACAGAGAAATCCCATTAGCTCCCTCTCTGGCCCTGCCTCTCAGGGTTAACAACTTTGCTTAGCCATGTAAATTCAGAGCTTAGTCAGGCCGATTTTCCACACAACCACCGTCGGATGCACGCTGTCCCCGCCACATTTAACGTTATCTTTAGATATGTTCATGTGTGTAAAAAATGCATGTGTATGTGTGCGGACGCTGGGCTCAGGATGTGAGGTCCGTGTAAACCTCTTCCAGGAGATAAACCAGATACTGTGTGTGTGTGTGTGTGTGTGTGTGTGTGTGTGTGTGTGTGTGTGTGTGTGTGTGTGTGTGTCTGTGTGTGTGTATCCCCATATATATATATACTGTACATATTCTCAGGGTCTGGTGTATGAAGTGGAGGTGGACAGACACTTATCTCCCGTGGGCAGGACCGGGGAGTCTTACCGCTGGCCTCGCATGGCCCTCCTCCTCCCCAGTCTTCCTCTGACCTCCTCCTTCCCTCTCTGAGGCTTTAACACACAAACCCGGGAAGATTTACTCCACATTGGCATCGCCGTCGGCTCGCTGGCTCCCAAACAAAGTGAAGCTGCCGAAAGTGATATTTCACTCCAGGGGAACATTTGTATTCCCTCTGTTATCACACAGGTATGTCCAGGAATTGACTGCTCCGGGTTCAAGCTGGGACTCTTTGTAACTCTTGTAACTCTGGATATTTTGGGCTACAAACAAAAAAAGGCTTTTATGTGGCCAGTTGCTGATTGTAAAGTTTTACCTCTACTTTTAGGTTTTTAAATATTTCTCCAGGGGCTGCAGGTGGAAAGGTGGGGTGGAGGGGTGGGGGGGACTGGTGAAAATGTGATGATTAAGAGAATAAAAGCAAAACCCTTTTGAGTTTCCCTCAGGGCAGTTGGGCTATATCCCAACAAGTATAGGGAGGAAAATCTGCACACAAACAAAAGTGGAGTATCCTCATTGATTTGGTGAAACCGTATATTTGATTGTATTGGACGATTTAGCCCGACACTATTTTAACAAGGATCCTCTAATGCATCTCCCCCGTACTTGGCCACATAGTCTATCTCTCCAGTGTTTGCACTGCAATGTGTTTTGAGGCACAACAAACTAAATAGCTGGAGAAGAGGCTATGATGAGCCGGTAACCAGATGTTTTCATCTATTGAGGTTTGAATGTTCTCACACTGATGCAGCAGGAATGACTGAGCTGACTGAGAGATGCGGCCTAGCCAGAACATTCACGAGATGTTGTTTGCGGGGTGTTTTATCCTAACACTCACAAAACCCTGCCCCCTGAACTCATGCCTGGAGGCGGCCTCGTTACTGTGCACCTCCACGATATCTTGTGCATGTAGGCTTGAGTCGAGCTGGTTTACAAATTGACCTTAAAGACAGCAGTCAACAAAACAGTAATGTGGAGTTTGACCAAATACTCCAGAACAAGTGAGTAAGTGGGCCTTGAGTTGCTTCGTTCGCTTATTCAAAGGTCAAGAATGAACTGTGAAGCTCTTGTTTCAGGACACAAATGTTTTTCCATACAAACTAACTCCTGAGAAATTATCTTTTTAAACTTCTTCTGAATAAGTTGTTGAAAAATGCTCACTTCTCCTCTCTCTCTCTCTCTCTGTCTGGACTATTCTACAGCGGCACTGGTCATCCCTGTTTCAAGCTGGTGCATTGAGCTGAAAGATCTGTGGCTTCAAGGGAAGAGGAGTTGACCCATGAACAAGGAAACATGTCAATAACATTTGAGGGTCAGAGTTCAAGTGGCATAAACCTGTGCGCTCCATTATGAAACACATCTCAGAGGGTTACAGCGCCGATGTGAACCACTTCCTGCCTCGAGCGATCTGAGCGAGAGGGGACGGTGTCCTCAGCCGGTCAGCTGTGACTCCTGACCGTTCACTGCTCACTCTCAGGTGCTTCTCCACTCTATTTTTGGAGCAGGCTGCTCAATGGTTTCCTGATTGATTGTGATCCTGATCAATGGCTGGCAGTGGCTGGACTCCTGTCCCAATACTGGATCTATAGCGTCTCCCTCCCCGCAGCCTGCGCGGCTTCCTTCCTCTTCTGGGACTGAAAGAGGTTTATCAATGAAGTTCAGCTCCCACTCTTCTGTCTACACACTGCAGCCACTTCCTGACCCAGTCGATGTCCCGTCTGTCTCCCGACACACATGTCCACTGAATAATCATGCAGAGGGGAAAAAGTTGCACCAACAAAGAACCTTGGCCATTGCCTTGGAATAGTCTTCAAAGACAAACAAACATGACTTCAGCGATAGTCATGCAGATGATTTATGCCACCACCTGAACAAAATCAATAAAATACAAAATATGTCTCGATCCTATTTTATAATTCATTCCATTCTTTTGCATTATATGTTGTAAATAGAAGAGTATCTCTTATGTTGCTGTATTTATCATCAGGATTTATAGGTGCAAGTGTGTTATTGGTTGGGATTGCATAATGTATTACAGGCTTATGTGTCAAATGGACCAGACCGATAGCAATTGGGAACTATGTTTATAATACCTTTACATCTGTGTGTGTACTGGTTGTGTCCTCAACTTTCACTGCATTGTAATTTTATGCACATGTATTTTGTGTATTGTATATCTTACGTCAATTGTAAATAAGCAGTCGTTGCATTGGTATGCACTGCTTCTAATGCATATGGAAAAAACCTTGAATTATGATGTGTATGGTAAATAAAAATGCCTTTCATGAAGCTTATCCCCCAAAAAAAGAGAACGTTTGTAGAAGGATTTTCCAAAAGATTAGAAAAATAGTTGTTCAGGCCGCCGCTGTGGGTGTGGTTTATGATTAATGCTTCATCTTGGACCAACCCATCCAGCATAAACTGAATTTAGCTTCCACGCCTCAAAGTTTAGGAGTTGTGAGCCGAACATAAAGTGATGTAATGACTTACTGGATTAAACAACAGTTCCCACATGTCACTGGACTGAAACAGGCAACGTTTTAACTGACAAAGGACCATCGTCGTTCTTTATCAACGTCCACATGGTGACGCTATCCACACCAACAACTCACTTACTTACTCACTTTTCACTGGATTTCTACCCCTGTGAGGTACTTTTATTTATATATATTGGTATAGAAACTATAGCCTCTTTGGGAAAGGTAACAAAATAGATTTACGTTACAGATACACAGTCACATACCTGGTGCACACACACTTGCTTGTCACACTCTAGTTGGCTGGGGCAGTGGGGAGCAAGGGTGGGAGGGGTTCGTTCACCCACTGTGAAAGCACTTTGGACATCCCTGGGATGAGCGAGGACTGTCAAATCCGTCCTGACGGCATTGCGGCTTTCCTCTGTGGGATCAGGCCTGGATGTGAGCCGGCTGCAGAGGCCCAAAGCCGGGGGATTCAGGCCAGGGACTGGCCAGCGGAGCTCGGCTGTCAGTCAGAGCAGGCGGGGACACTGAAACTCTTCAAACAGCTTCCACAGGATCAAGAAGGCCACTCTCCACGGCTTAGAGGGAGGCGGCTGGAGACACAGATTTGAGAGGAGAAAGAAAAGGACATCATGTGAGACAGACTGAAGTCCACAATCAGGCCTCAGCCTGCAGCTTGGAGCTTTTGTTTGAGGATAAAGAACAAAACATGTTATTTAGATAAAGATTTTGTTTCTGTGCAAAGGGCGATGATAAGGCAAGTAAACAAAGAGGTGATCAAGGGATGGATGATGTCGGTTTGATATTTCTAACAGAGTGCATTGACTGATATTGACTGTCTGTCTGTTGTCACATCCAATGTTTGACCAGGTCACAGATATCACACACACACACACACACACACACACACACACACACACACACACACACATTAAACAGCTCTGATTAAAACACTGGTTGAATTACCTTCACAAAGACTGAAAAACACACAGACACACTCATGCATCACATGACACATGCAGATCAGTACCACTCAAACTGTGTGTAGTGACAATGGTCTTAAGTGGGCCTGTGTGGGACAGCAGGGACATGAATAAGTGATGTCAATAAAATCACAGAGCATGGAGAGCATCAGGGAGCTGATATACACACACACACACACACACACACACACACACACACACACACACAGTGCACAAGCCATGAGGAGCTTATGAGATAGACAATATGTTGATCACAACATATCAGGTTAGGATTAGGCTGGTAGCGGTTATGAGGGTATGTCTCCCAGAAATGAATGCAAGTCTACGTAATGTCCCCAAAAGTCTAGAAAACAAACACACACACACATATATATATATATGTGTGTGTGTGTGTGTGTGTGTGTGTGTGTATGTGTGTGTGTGTGTTTTGATAATACATTTTTGTTCTATACATCGCGTGAATTTAATCTGTGAGACGATTAATCATGTCGTGTCAGTCGCGTTGTCCAACACTGGATTCGTGACACAAATTTTTCCGACACATCACATTAAATGCACGCCGTATGTCTTCTGTATGACATCCAGTAAGCACACATGCATGATTTGTGAATCCTTTGTGCACAGTTACACAGTTTAAACACTCCAACAATGACGAAGAAAACATCTCAGAATGTAAACATGAATTGCTGTCGATTAAAAAAAAATAATAGTGACAACAAATAGTATACAAATGTTTGATATTAAGAAAACAGATTTGCTCATTTTAAAAATGCTGATCTTTTTGGTTAAAATATGATTGATGGCGGAAGATTACACTTTGATGCACATTGTAAACAAAGCTTGAAGTTTCCTTTCATGACAGAATGAGCTCCGAAAGCCTCAGACGAGAGCACGGACTGGAAATCCTGCCAACTTGACCTTTGACCTGTCTCCCTGCACTAGAGGGTTAACAGGAGAAACGGGTTCATGAGGAGGGGAGGAAGAGGAGGGGAAGGGGAGGTAGTTTAATTTTTCAATAGGACTGTCAAGGACACGCGTCGGTCCACCCAGCAGCTCCACTCACCTGAAAGAATGTGTTCGGAGACCCAGAAGAAGCAGGCATCCTCCTCAGACGCCTGCACATGGGGTCCTTCGTCCTATACAGATTTTAAATAGCACAGAGCGTCTGAGAGCTGTGGCAAAGGACACGCTTTTCTTAGAAAGATTCCAAAAGAATCGGAAAAAATAGTTTATTTATTATTCACTCTGCTGTAGCCAGGGGAGAAATGAAATGAAAGGACACACACAAACACACAAACGCGCAGGCATGCATGATCACACACACACACACACACACACACACACACACACACACACACACACACACACACCCTCCTCGTCCTCCCTGGGTAGCTGTTAGCAGAGTTTCACATGTGTGGTGGAAGCTCCCAGCAGAGACGGAGGGGAGAAGAGTCGGGTGGTCTGCCACTTACAGCAGAGATCACCACAGTGAAAAATTTATATCACACCAGGCCGTGTGTGTGTGTATGTGTGTGTATGAGCGACTGAATGTGGAAAAGGGAAAAAGGGTCCTTGGGGGAGGGGGGGGCAGTAAAGGAGCACTTAAGTCGACACATGTTGAATGAGTGAAGTACATGTGTAACTGCAATGCCCCAACATCCATATGCATGTGTGTTGTGTTTACTGTGTACCATGTTTATGCTGAAATCACTTTTCCATCCAGTCGGATACCTTTCACTCCATCCATCCGTCTATCTATACATCAGTCCATTTGTTTCTCTGTCCGGCCACTCATCCACCCATCCACTGACGCATCCATCCATC
This sequence comes from Cottus gobio, assembly GCA_023566465.1. Taxonomy (NCBI): domain Eukaryota; kingdom Metazoa; phylum Chordata; class Actinopteri; order Perciformes; family Cottidae; genus Cottus; species Cottus gobio. Next base: position 22,077,947 of record CM042217.1, on the reverse strand, counting down.
CGTTACTCGGTTCCAAAGAGGCACCAAAATTCACCAACCGGGATTGAACTAATAACCGTTGAGACAATGAAAGGAACGTAAAACAAGCTTTTCGGGGAGGCGAAGTGACACATGCAGCCCCATCAGATTTGATTAGGATTATATTGAAGCAAACAGGATGTCATTCTGCGTTAATCTCCCCTAAACTCAGTTTAGCTCGACCACGGCTGACAGCTGAGGCCCATTTGGTCCGAGAGACGGCCGGTCGCTGCAGACATTACCAGCCTCGCCTCTCTTTCCACGCGTGTGCATGCACACGCACACGCACACGCACGCACGCACACGCACACACACACACACACACACACACACACACACACACACACACACACACACACACACACACACACACACACAGAGAGTTTGGAAGGCCTGGAAGGAACGGAGTGAGGCTGGCAGCCACCTGAGAGAGTTGATCCACACAACTGCCTCCGTCAGCAACGTCCTCAGAGCTTTTTAGCCACTTTCCTCCTCTAATTCAGCTCCTCGTCACGGCCCGGGTTCACAGTGTTCCGCTCCAGACGTGTTTTGGGTTTGACGTCCCTGAGGTCTGAGGAGAAACAGCTACGTATGAGTTTCTTCAGGTGAGTTGAGGATGTGGAGGACCGGGGAAATAGAGGAGGGGGCGGCCGGATTTCTATAAAGCCCCGTACCTCACTTCCCATATCCCCTCTTGCGTCTTCTCTCCTTTGTCCCGCTCCATCCATTCCCTCTATGTATGGTCCATCAGCACCCTCCCCTCCGTCCCAATGACAGGGGGGTCCTGCTGATTGACAGGTCGCTCATCAGGAGGGACGTGTTCAGCCTATTGAAATCTACTTATCATCAATTATTCAAAGACACACCTCTCTCAGTCTCCCAGTCCTACAACATCATGGCAGGTAGAGGCTGAGCGACTTACTCAGTGGATCACACAAACAAGCACAAAAACACACTCACATTAACCATCTCAACTGCATGGTACCCCACCACTGACTTCACCTTCAACAAAACAGTAGCTAAAAGCAGGTCTTAACCCTCATACAGCCCTGTGGAAGAATGAGGACCAGAGACTCCAAAACTGTTTCTCACTATGTCTGAAACTCAAGTACGAGAATAGATTCAAATTTCAGCAGTGGAAGAAGTGCTGAGGTCATGTCAGAAGGATTTCACGAAAGTAAAATTAGATAAATGGTATCAGCATAATTAACCAAGGTATTTAAAACAGAGGTACTGGCCCATTCATTTGTTCTTCTAGATATATTATTTCTTTATTATTGTTGTTATTATTATTATTATGGACCCAAGCAGCTTGCTCATGTTTTAGCTGGTTGAAGTAGTTAGCAGTAATAAATAGATACATGAAGTGAAAACAACGTTTTGGATATACCTCAAAATGATGCAATCGCTAACACACAATAAAGCAGTATAGGGCTTCAACTGTCTTTGAATCATTTTAAACTCATATCAGGGTTATGTATTTTTCTCAGTAATAATTTAATTAAATATCTAATTCCAGCTTTCCACCGTATCCCACAGTTTATATTCATCAGATGGAGACGGCTCTGTTGACATGAACTGAAACTAAAACTAAAGGTTAAGCATTAAAGTTCATTCTTGACCTTGGAAACAATAGTTTAGTTATCACAACTCAAGGTCCACTCACTTTCATCATCATCAGCAACAGATGGTGGTAATGATGGTTTTGTGCAGTTGAACAGATGTTATTATTATATTTTTAACTAAAACCTGCCAACCAATGAAAATCAAGTGCAGTATTTTCTGTGCAGCAGTCAATTTAACAACTTCCTTATCTCTTTTATCCCCAATAAACCTTCCAACAAGGACTCAAAATCAGATGTCTATCAAACAACAACATCTATATGAAAACATGTTTCACATTGTGGAAAAAAAAAAAAAAATGAAAAGCAGATGTAAATAAATAGCTCAGTAGCTTGTAAGACATATAATCAAAATGAATAGGAGTATAAAAATGAAACATAACCAAGATAACGTTCCTGGCTTCGAGCCTCTTTCTCCTCCCATTACATCCCCACTGGGCTAATAAAAGGATTTCCAGCTTTGTGTAGAATGGAGGGCGTCTCCTGTTCCCTTTGATGCCTCTATTGAACACTTCTTGTTCTCCAAGGTGAGCTAAACGCCTCCTCTCTCCTCCTCCTTCAATCGTTTCCTACCTCTTAGCTTCCTATTAACCCTTCCAAACCTGCCCCCAGTCCACCCAAATCCGGGCTCTGGAGGAGACCGGCTGAAATGAATAAGGGGGCCGAGGAGGGTCAGCAGAAAGGCATGATGGGACTTATCATGGAGCACATATGGGAATTGTGGGGGATTTGAGTGGTAGCGTAGCGAACACAGGAATGGATCAGCCTGTGACATCATTAACCACGGGGAACTTCCATCCGCTTGGATTTCTGGGATTTCTATAAGCCAGACGGTGAAGGGTTGGGAGAGGCCGACTGGTCGGGGGGGAGAGACAGCAGCATGTGATTGACCGAAAAGCTGATATTGTGATTGAATTGGAAATCTTTAAAAGAAATTAAAGTTGGAGGAGGAAATAGAGAGCTAAATATGGAGATTTATATTTCTGTCTTCTTTGTACCCGCTTTCTTTTTCGCTCCACCCATCACCATGAACTAGATAAGAAATATCCTCAATAAACACACACACTCACCATGCGGGTGTGCGGCCCAGGCAGAGTTTGGAAGTGTCAGTGGAGAGGTTTGTCGCCGTCAGCAGGTCTGGCTGCTTGATGGTCGCACTTTGTCGAGGTGTTGTTTTTTCTCCCTTCGTTAGACTCGGCGTTAATTACTAATCTCACGGTCCAGCGCAGGACACTTGTGCTAACGTTAACTCTCTCTCACTAATGAGGGGGAAACCAGACAAACAGAGGGGATTTACAGCACAACACATGCACACTATTGCACTGTCACACTCACTAAAACAGACACACAAACATTCGCAAAAACAGACAGAAGCTTTGAGAGAGAGAGAGACCAGCAAAGACGAGTATATATATATATGTGTATATATATATATATATATATATATATATATATATATATCCATCCATCCATTTTCCACCGCTTATCCGGGGTCGGGTCGCGGAGGCAGCAGGTCAAGAAGGCTGACCCAGACTTCTCTCTCACCCGCAACATCTACCAGCTCATTCTGGGGGATCCCGAGGCGTTCCCAGGCCAGCTGGGAGATATAATCCCTCCAGCGTGTCCTGGGTCTTCCCCGGGGCCTCCTACCAGTTGGACGTGCCTGGAAAACCTCTAAAGGGAGAAGTCCTGGAGGCATCCTAATTAGATGCCCGAACCACCTCAGCTGACTCCTTTCGACACGAAGGAGTAGCGGCTCGACTTCAAGCTCCCTCCTGATGTCCGAGCTCCTTACCCTATCTCTAAGGCTGAGCCCGGCCACTCTACGGAGGAAACTCATTTCGGCCGCTTGTATCCGCGACCTCGTTCTTTCGGACACGATCCAAAGCTCGTGACCATAGGTGAGGGTTGGGACGTAGACCGACCAGTAAATTGAGAGCTTTGCCTTTCGGCTCAGCTCCTTCTTCACCAAGACGGCCCGGTGCAACGCCTGCTTTACTGCTGCAGCCGCACCGATACGCCTGTCGATCTCCCGCTCCATTTTACCCTCACTCGTGAACAAGACCCCGAGATACTTGAACTCCTTCGCTTGTGGTAGGCACTCTGTCCCCACCCGGAGGGAGCAATCCACCGGTTTCCGGCAGAGCACCATGGCCTCAGATTTCGTGGTGCTGACTCTCATCCCCGCCGCTTCACACTCGGCTGCAAAACGCCCCAGTGAATGCTGGAGGTCATGGTCCGAGGAGGCAAACAGGACCACATCATCTGCAAACAGCAGAGAGGCTATCCTGAGATCCCCGAACCTGACATTCTCCGCCCCACGGCTGCGCCTAGATATCCTGTCCATGAAAGTCACGAACAGGACCGGTGATAAAGGGCAGCCCTGGCGGAGGCCAACACCCACCGGGAACGTATCTGACTTACTGCCGAGGATACGAACACAGCTCCTACTGCAGGCGTACAGAGACCGGATGGCCCGTTGCAACGGGGCCGGCACACCATACTCCCGCAGCACCCCCCACAAAAAGCCCCGAGGGACCCAGTCGAAAGCCTTCTCCAAGTCCACAAAGCACATGTAGACTGGTTGGGCAAACTCCCAGGACCCCCCAGTATCCTTGCAAGGGTAAAGAGCTGGTCCACTGTTCCACGACCAGGACGAAACCCGCACTGTTCTTCTTGAATCCGAGGTTCGACAAACGGTCGGAGCCTCCGTTCCAGCACCCTGGCATAAGCTTTTCCCGGGAGGCTGAGTAGTGTGATACCCCGATAATTTGAGCACACTCTCCGGTCCCCCTTCTTGAAGATGGGAACCACCACCCCGGTCTGCCAGTCCATGGGCACTGTGCCCGACCCCCATGCGACATTGAAGAGGCGTGTCAGCCAAGACAGCCCAACAAAGTCCAGCGCCTTCAGCATCTCAGGGCGGATTTCATCCACCCCCGGCGCCTTGCCACCAAGGAGCTTTTTGACTACCTTAGTGGCCTCTGCCAGGGATATGGGTTCATCCAACCCCAAGTCTTCAGGCGCTGCCCCCTGTTCAGGGGACATGTTGACCGGGTTTAGGAGTTCCTCAAAGTGCCCCTTCCACCGCCCGACGATATCCTCTGTCAGCAGCCCCCCTCCCCCGCTGATAACAGCCTGGGGAAGGCCCTGCTTTCCCTTCCTGAGTCGTCGGATGGTTTGCCAGAACCTCCTTGAGGCCAACCGAAAGTCCTTCTCCATGGCCTCCCCGAACTCCTCCCATGCCCGAGTTTTAGCATCCGTGACCACCGCAGCTGCAGTCCTTCTGGCCTGCCTGTACCTGTCAGCTGCTTCAGGAGACCCCTGGGCCAACCAAGCCCCGGAAAGGCCTCCTTCTTCAGCTTGACGGCTTCCCTCACCCCCGGTGTCCACCACCGGGTTCTCGGGTTGCCGCCACGACAGGCACCGATGACCTTCCGACCACAGCTCCTAGCGGCCGCGTCCACAATAGAGGCTTTGAACATGATCCACTCGGATTCCATGTCCCCAACCTCCCTCGGGATGTGTGAGAAGTCCTTCCAGAGGTGGGAGTTGAAGACCTCCCGGACAGGATCCTCCGCCAGACGTTCCCAGTTCACCCTCACTACACGTTTGGGCTTGCCAGGTCTTTCTGGCCGACTCCCCCGCCATCTGATCCAACTCACCACCAGGTGGTGATCAGTTGACAGATAAGCACAAACAACAGTCAGAGCCTTACTCCCCGCAACTTGTAGGCGCAGGGAGGCGACCCTCTCGTTCTCCGGGGAAAACTCCAACACAGCGGCGCTCAGCCGGGGACTCGTGAGTATCCCCACTCCCGCCCGGCGCCTCTCACCCTGGGCGACTCCAGAAAAGAACAAAGTCCAACCCTTCTCCAGGAGTTTGGTTCCAGCGCCAGCGCTGTGCGTGGAGGTGAGCTCAACTATATCTAGCTGGTAACGCTCCACCTCCCTCACCAGCTCCGGCTCCTTCCCCGCTAGCGAGGTGACGTTCCACGTCCCTAGAGCTAGTCTATGTCGCCGGCGATCGGCTCGCCCAGGCCCCCTGCCCGGCCCGCCGCCCGGTCTACATAGCACCCAACCCTTATGTCTGTCCCTGCGGGTGGTGGGTCCACAGGGTGGCTGCACCATGGTGTTTCTTCGGGCTGAGCCCGACCGGGCCCCATGGGCGAAAGCCCGGCCACCAGACGCTCGCCGACGAGCTCGCCTCCCGGGTCTGGCTCCGGGAGGGTGCCCCGGTTTCCCTGGTCCGGGCGAGGTAACTTCAGTCCTAGGGCTGTGTATATATATATATATATACACATATAAATATATACCAGATTCAGGTCTTAAAAATATATTATTTTTTTTACACGTTTTTTCTTTTTGTTGTTGTTTTGTAACTTTGTAAATCCTTCTTTTAAAATTGTTCCAAATAAATGTTGTTATTATTATGCTATTATTAAAGAGTGCACAAGCCCAACCACACTATGCATGTTCCTGCTGTACGTTCAGTACACACAGTGCAGGCAGCAGCATGCTAAAATGCTTCACCAGCACTTTGTCTGTCCCACGCCAGATGCAGCATCGGCTTGGGGCAGACACCAACTGCCCCCTCACACACACACACAAACACACACACGCACGCGCATATGTGCACACACACAAATAATTTCGATCCTCTACACTTTTGAGGACCCCCGTTGACAGAATGCATTTCCTAATCCCTAATCCCTACAGTTGAATTGACTCTAACCTTAACCCTAAAACCTGAACCCTTAAATGGCACTTTGAAAAGGTGAAGACAAGACGAATTGTCCTCTCTTTGCACAACGTACTCACTTTCACAAACATGTTCACTTTCAAAAAAAGATTGCTTTTTTCCGAAAGAACCCGACTTTGAAACATGTCTTCATTTTCAAAAATGTGTCCAACATTCCAATTAGGTCTTCACTTTCAGGAACATCTTCCTGTTTTCAAAATGTCCTCACTTTGCATGAATGCTCACATCTTTACTTAAAAATAGGGACATACACTAACACTTTCAAAAATGTGTGCTGAACTTTCAAAAATGTCTCACTTTGCAAAAATGCCCTTGACTCCCAAATGTCCTCACTTAAGGGCCAAAACTCAAATCAGTCCTCACAAAGACACAAGCACAACAACCAACACACACAGACACACACACGCACACACCTTCCCCATCCTGCCTCGGTGTGCTGCCCCCTGAGGGACACCACAATTAATGACCCTACTGATGACCGCATCAGTGCTGGTGGGATAGGCGGCGTCCTCTGTGTACATGACCAGAGGTGAGCTGTGTGTGTGTGTGTGTGTGTGTGTGTGTGTGTGTGTGTGTGTGTGTGTGTGTGTGTGTGTGTGTGTGTGTGTAATTGGGACGGTGCATATGGAGGCACTGGGCCCAGGTGATGTCTGTGGCTGCACGTGTATTAGCTTGAGCATGTGTGTGTCGTCCACACTTTGCTCACTCGTTTCCCACCCCAGGTGACGGGTGTGTATCGATGTTTTTTTTTGCTGAGGTGTGTGTGTGTGTGTGTGTGTGTGTGTGTGTGTGTGTGTGTGTGCGTGCGTGTGTATGTGTGTGTGTGTGGACATACTTGTGTGTCAGAGGCAGACGCAGCATTTTAAAGCTTGGGCTTCAGCACAAAGGGAGCTGCGCTAGCTAACCATCAGCGCTTTAGCTGAAGTGTCCACCATTGAGGGGGTGGGGGGGCAACACCCCCTCCCCCCACCCACACCCCCACCCCCGCCCGGGAGCTCCCTGCCCACCCCCCTGTGGCCCCGTAGCCTGGCAGGGTGATGAAGGAGAAGCTGTCAATAAGAAAACAGGCCACGCAGAGGTTCAAACAAACTGCTGTTAGAGACACAAACTAACAAGCCTCCGGCCAAGGCCTCTTCTTCATCTCTCTTCTTCTCTGTTCTTCTTCTTCTCTGGTTTTCAGCGTCTGCTTTTTAGTTGCTCAAAGGGTCCTTTAATCATGCACGTCACAGATTCCACCCTCTTCAGCACTTTGCCCGTTTGATTACACCTGTTTATGTGCTGGTGATGTTGTTTGCTCAGCCACTCTGTGTGTGTGTGTGTGTGTGTGTGTGTGTTCATGTTGCTGGTGTGTATGCGCGTGTGTTCTCTTAAACCAACCTGCTGACACAAGGTCTGTCCAGTTTAGATACCGAGCTCCGAGGGCATTGCTGAACTTGAAACTCTCCTCAATTTCTTCAAAGTTTACACTGACATAAGTGCTCACATTTACACTCTCGCTCAGCTCCTTCATGTGCACGTCGCCTCGGTGTGTGTTTTAGCTGCGGGCTGGACTGACATCACACATCAGGGCAAAATCTGGATTTTTGCAAACAGACACAGGAGACAAGCTGCCGGGTCAAACTTGCTCATTTCTCATTTCACTTTGAGAATGAGGGGCCGGTGAGGACGGAGCATCTGGTCCAATATGAGACCAATATGGATGCAGATGAAAAACTGTGCGGTTCGCCAAAAGAGCTGTACATTCATTCATGCATCCACCTTCCAGGAATTAGCACTGTATCACCTTAAAAGGGGCATCCCATGGAAAACTGGTAGGCTTTTATTTCTGCCGTTCCAACTTGGGTGATTATATTTGAGGTTTAGGTAATGTTGTCTCACCAGAGTGATACAATATGGAGACACAGTGACATCACATCAAAAGTCAAACAGAGTAAGCAACACAAGCGATCAGATTACCTGTTAAACGGTGGTGAGGTTGATGAAATCAGTAGCAGATATGGTTGATAGAGGAATAACAGGCCATTATTTTAGGTAGCGTAGCCCTGCGGTTGAGTGGTATCTCTAATATCAGTATTTGATGCGGAAGACATTGGCAAACATCAATGAGTCTTGGCCCAGAATCTGCTGCCCTTAAAGTTCAGATCAAACAAATTGTCCAACAAAGAGAGGATGAAACGTGTCTTTAATGTGATAAAACACAGTAAAGAAATTAAGATATATTGGATTAAAAAAGCTACACATGATTGTGCAAGAAGTACCATGGTGACAAATGAAGCTCTAGCGTAAGTTCAGACAGGAAGACCATCCCCTCACGCCAGGCTCGTAGGCCTCCCACTCATACCGTCTGTCACCAGCAGAGCACATGCTGTACCGGACGTCTCCATCAGGAGTGTCAAGAGCTCAGACTCCGTCAGCTGTTCAACAGCTGGGCGCCTCCAGCCTATAGCGCAGAGCCACACCCTCGCGTTAGCCTATCAGCCCTTTGCCGCTTCCTTTAAATGTGCTGTATCCCCGCCTCTAGCGTCCTGCTGCTGTCTCATGCGACCCTCCACCTCCCCAGCATCATCACCTCCTCAGACTCAGCACCCCATCGGCATCTCCAGCAACTCCAGCAACTCCAGCAACTCCACCAATGTCTGTGTAACTCATGAACGCATCACCTGGCATATTAAATGTTAACTACTAATCACTCGCTGTCTCTCCTGATTGAAATGTGTTCGTATTAACATTCAAAGTCTTTGAGTACTTGGGGGATAATGGTAATGGGGGTTTGAATGAATTAAAGGGAAGAGGGAAAGAGTTTGGTGGGGTTACCAGTCGAGCCTGAACTCTGGATGTATATAACCTGACGAGTGTCCCCTCCAGCGGGTTGTCAAGCAAGCCTGGCTGTCCTGTGACCTCAGATGCTGCCCATGATTAGGTTTTATGAGGCCTAATGAATGCTTATGCATTCTCTGACCATCTCCGATTAATATTGATGAGATCCTGGGATTGCTGACATGCACCTTTCCACAAAGGCTTGATTATGACACGTGCATGTTAACACATTAGTCGGCTTGAAGAGGGACGAGGAGGCGCTGCCTCTCAGCCTGAGCATCATTGCAACACCGTATTTATAATAAGTCGTGGTGGTATCAACTTGAAAGTGTTTATAGCTGCATTAGAAGGAAAGTAACATGGGAATGAATCTGAGATTCACTACATCAACATTGCCACTGACATGTGAAATGCTCGACCCCGTCGGCAGACGGGATGTTGGCATTGTATGTCATCGTTGTATGAAACGATGCATAATTATGTTTCACATCAGCCCTGTGTCATGCTTGTAGAAACACACAATGCCATGTCGTTAAATGTTGTGAAACCATCGATTAGATCGAGGAAACAAATCTCCTTGGTTAAGGTGAGAAGGAAATATCATGTTGTGTGTTGAAATAATAATCTAACAATGTAACTAAAACGTAACGACGCAACATATCCTCAGACAACCTCATGTTACTCCCCGCTTTCACAGGGGACACACACAGTGGTCACCTGGTTGAAAGTCTGTAAGTGTGTTAGAGAACTGATACGCCTGGCAATGTTACCTTCAAGTGGAGATCCTCAAGTCATTTTTTTCCAAGTCTCAAGTCTCTCATGGCTTCAAAGATCAGCGCAGAACACTTCACAGCTGTATCTAAGGAAGTGAGAAATATCTGTATTTTTATTAAATTTAAAGAGCTGTTAGTGTGGGAGCTAAATGAGGAACTGTGAACTGTGTCTAAAATAGAAATTGGTACTGGAAACATAACCTCAGTGATCAGTTTAATTTTGGATCAGGGAATAACTGTTGGCTCCATGGGGTCATGAAGGCCACATCAAAATCAATTTAAACACATCTGCTCTTTTTTTTAAAGACTAAATCTGTGTATTTTGGGGTCAAAACTGAAAACGATGAGCCTCAAGTTAAAGTTATTATTCAATCTTACTAAGAAATATACGTGCGCTTGGCAAGAAGTGGAAGGTGCATGAATGATCTCAGAGTGGACTCATTCAGGTGAGTTAGCTGGCATTCATTCACCTGGATTTGGTCCCTCCTTAAATAATTCAGGGAGATGGAGGTTAGAAACGGACTGTCCCCATTAGAGCCACCTGCCCATCACAGAGCTGTCACACAGCAGGCTCATATATTTACTCTGCATCACAGTTAAATCCACTGACTGTATCTATTAATTAGTAGCTCTCCCGCTGAGTGAAGGTAACCGCAATAAAATCAATCTGTTCTCCTGCAAACAGAATGAGCACTGACAATGTAAGGTCTGTGTCCAGCTGTTTGTGACTCACTGGTTTTACAAAGAGACCAAACCAGAGAGAAACTGGGAGCTAGAGAGAGAGAGAGAGAGAACGTAAAGGTGGAATGACAGGTGCGGAAAAGGGAGGCCTGAATAATTCAGTGAGTGGTCTGGCAATATTTCATCTCTCTGTTGATCACTCTGTTCATATTTCCTGCTCCTGCTGCTTTTAACTTCCCTCTTCATCCTCCTGCATTCAACCTGGTCCTGATTTTCATTTAGTACTCTGGTTTTAGACACAAACACGACATTATCAGGTCATTTGTACTTGTTGTGTTCGAGTCATTTCTTAGTTCTGTCTTTAATGTTTTCTCTTTTTTTTTTCAGGCAAAATTCCAACATCAGCCAAAGCATGATTGTGCCGTTAGAGATGAAGTAATATGAAGTGTAAACCAGAGAACCTGAATGGGTGTAGAACGGACATTCCCATTCAGATCAATGAAGCACGATGGTCAGAGAGGTGGACATTTACACTCGTAATGTTGCCATTGTGGCTGTTGTTGAGGGCTTTCTAATAAACTGACTTAAGGAAACATTATGGAAAGACGGAGTAAGGACTAAAACGAGCACCAGAGCAGACGTATGTTACAAAGTGAAGAGAGCCAGAGCAAATGAGTGAAATATAACGAGGTAATGCCTGATCCACACTCTTTTTTCACCCAGTAGAAAGCACATTGCCATCGCTAGATGAGTGACAAGTTTGTTCGGCTCATTTTCTGTAACCGGTGTAGCATTAAAGCAAGGCGGAAATAGCAATTGCACAGCTTGCTAGTGGCTAGCAAGCTCCGCCCTCTTCCTGACAAGCTGCAACAACACTGATGTGGATTGCCACAATAACAACTATCGCCGTTTTCTTTTCTTTTAGTCGAATGACCACGCAAATCAGTTCAATATCTGTTGAACAGGGAAATAAATTGTAATTGTACATTTACATGAAACTTTGCTAGTTGATTACTTAGATTAAGACAATGTTTTTTTGTATTACACCTCTTCCGAACTTTAATGTTAAGATATGCACATGAGTACTTTTCTAATGTGGACTTTCGGAGAATTTATGAGAAATATAAAGACCCAAATAAACAAAGTGTAGTAAATGTGTATTTCTTTTTAGTGAGTGTAAAAAAAAAATAAACTCTTTCGGGGAGAAAGGAATGATTGGTATGATCCTGATCCAAGATTTAGGACCAGGCCTGCATGAGAAGTTCAGGTGATAACAACTCCACAAACTCTATTTAACACGAGGTGCAGTTGAAAGATAGTAATTGTCCCTTAATATTATTTTGCCCAATTTGAATATAGTTTAGGTTTACATGTGTAATTTTGTAATTGTGGATTTTTTTTGTTGAGCAGAAACAAAGAAACATTCTTAATGGGAGAACAATGCTATAATACTCTTAACATGAGCGCATGTAAATCTGCAAAACAGTTTGACAACAAAGTGTCCTTTCACCTTTTTATTGGTTTACTTTAATTCTTCTATCTTCTACTTTGGGATCTGTTTCGTTCCCTCTCCGTCCTCCACCTTGTCTTTCCTCCTATCACGTCTTCCTCTTGTGTGTTTAATGCCTGCTGACTGTGCATTTCCTCATCAGAGTTGATACTCTACGCACATACAAGGCTATCTTACACACACACACACACACACACACACACACACACACACACACACACACAGAAACAGACAACATTGGTGTTCAGTCTCTGTGGACTCTGACTCACAGTACAATAAGCATCATGGGAACTAAACTCCTAATTGGAGTCAGGTAGGGAGAAACTTCAGTCACGTGCCCATGACACCACTGCACTTTAAATATTTTGCTTCTTTACTAAACCATCAAATATATATATGTAGCATCTATAAAAATGTAAGTGTGGTAGAGAAATATGAGGCTGGTGGCGAGACAACAGTGAAGAACAAAAGTGAATAGAGATAGTCCAGGAGAAAGAAGAGAAATAAACAGTAAACAGGCATAAGAGAAAGGACGGGAACACGGAGGAGGGAGATAAAGATGGAAAAGAAGATTTAAAGTAGTGTTTAATGGGGAAATGTTACACCTTTAACCAGTGAGGCTCAGGCTTTTTTTGTTGTCAGGTCGCACTGTGAGGATGTCATCAACCCAACAAGTCTTCGGCAAAAGTGCAGGATGCCAGTTTTGGTTGGGGATCTCAGATTTGGGTGTGCAGGCCCGATGGTACCAAACCTGGCAACCTCACTGTGACGCCATCGGGATGCTAAGCACAGTCACTGCCTATGGCTGTGGTTCACCAACAAAAATACACAAATTGTCGTCTTTATTTTGTGCAAGGAATCAAACAAACAAGACACATGTTGATGAGAGAGTTTTAGAGGAATTGAGAGGTGTGTGTTCAGTCCCACTAGGAGGTCAGACAGACGTGTCCCAACAGCGAATGGATGGAAATGCAATGACGCTTTGAACAGACGATTACGATCCCCAGAGGATGAATCATACTGACTGGTGATCCTCTGGCTTTTCCTCTAATCAGGTCAACCTTTGATTTACTTTGGTTTATGACCATGTTCTTGTAAAACCCATGACATTCCCATCAGCTTCAGCTTTACACGTTTTTAGTGCTAAATAGTGAGTGTTACTTTGTAAACATGATGAAATAAGTAGCCATGTTAGCAGTGCCATTGAGCGTAGCATATCATAAAGCACCAGGGATACTCTCACTGCCAGCATGCCCTTTGTTTGGACCAGATATGTCTTTCCCGTACACTCAGTCTTTATGCTGTGCTAGCCTAACTGCCTCCTAGCTCCAGCTCCATATATTTAATGCACGGCCATGAAAGTGTCATCAATCTTTTTCCATCTCGCGACAACAAATAAATGTATTGCCCAAAATGTTGAACTCTTACTTTAAAAGTGGATTCAATTCAAGACTATACTTCAGTACTGTTTCTGAAAAACGTAGGCGCTATGCAACGGCATTATGCAAAGTGTTTTTTTTGCTTATCGTTATGAGGTACATTTTGATTGCACACTATAATGGCTATTGAATAATGACATTTGGATTGAAGGCTCGATTTATGGCGCAAAGAAAGTGCAGCAACCACTGCGAGGACACCGCCTGTGGAAACACCAAAGTAACAGTGGAAAACAAAATGCAGTGTGTCCTGCGTTGTTGGTAGTTGCTGGGCTCTTAGGGAGATGGAAAGTGATCCGGTTGTCTGTGACTGCGGCGCCAACAATATCACTAACACCACTTGGAAACGCTGAGTATACTCTGAGAAAATAAGCCTGAATAAAAAATCTTTGATATTTTACACCACTTTTTGATGGAAATGTGTGCCATCATTGTTAGTTTTAGCGTCTTACAGAACAGTGACTTTTCTACATACCGTTAGAATCAGGGAGAAGCCTTCAGGTGTCCAAAGGCCTCAGCAGGATGAGCAGGGGTGAGGGTGTGAAGTGGGCCTCTAAACATGGCAACTGTGGCGGTTCATGTGTGTTATGATACTCCCTGAAACACAAGTTATTCATTAAAAAAAACATTGTGGATACAAGCTCTCAGTATTAATGTGTATGCCGTGTGTATTTCATTCTGCCCGGCTGGAGTGAGAACTATCTCCTTGGTAGCACCTTTCCCCTCTCTCCCTCCTGAAGTTGACCTCCCACTGAGCGCACTGACACCCCTGTCACATCCCATCCACCCCATCCAAACACACACACACACACACACACACACACACGCTGCATGCCTCATGCATATTTAATCAGAACTGGTCTTATGACATGCAGTATCAGACCAGTGCAGAAACATCCCCATCTGAGCCCCACTGAGAGATTATTAACCCGTCAGAGTGCAGAAGGGACACGCCCTACAGATATAGTGTATGAAGAATTAGTTTAAATGTTATATTATTGTGTGACTAAATCACCTATAAATGGCACAAATAAATAGCATCTTTCTCATAAAATATGTATGAATCATATCCTCTAAATCTGTTTCATGTTCAGTGTGAAGACAACAGGAGGCTCTCATCTCTCCACCTCTTTCAACAGATCACCGCTGTGGGAAGGTGAGACTCAAAGGTGGGCCGACAGAGATGTTGTGTCTAATTATTGGAACAAAAGGGGACAATTCATGAGTTGAGGGTCATTATTCCATCATTTGTCCCCCTGTTGAGACCCGGATGACAGATGGATGATGAGGGATTCTGCAGATGAAAATCATTCTAGTTTCTAATAGAGTAGATTACAATTTTGTTAAAATATTTTTATCATGTTGTCCTTAATTCCTCAAACCAGAATATTTGAAACATCCTGTAAAGCTATGTTATTAGTATTAGAAATTCCAAAGGTTATTGGGTTCTTTGTATTATTTATTTTTCAGAAATCACATTTTCTTCCCATGTTGGTTTGCGTGTGACCTTGAAGGCTAATTTACCCATGAGCCTCAGCTGCTGTTGCTATAGAGAAGAAGCCACATTCAAAATGTTTCATGGTTGAAAACCAAAGCTATTGACTGGATGTTTGATAAAATAAATAATTATAATAATCACAAGGTTTACTGACTTCTCTTTTTTACTGTACTGTACAGTTTACTCTATTTACGGTCTTGGTTTAGTTTTTTTCACAGGTCATGTGATGTTTTATTCAAACTCTGCACATACATCATTTTGCACAGTTAAGCTTAAACACCAAAGTAACATAACAAGAAGCAAAACACATGTTTTAAGGTTCATTAAGTTCAGTGATTGATAATTACCAAATTGCACCATGGGAGTCGTATTTGACTAACCCTAACCCTCTGCTTTAGCGTTTATGTTCACAGGCTTGTAATTTAAACTTTTAATCAAGAAGCCAGATATTTTCTAACACAGTTGTTAATCTTTTGATCTGATGGGTCACCCAGGAGAGCTGCA
Source organism: Cottus gobio (assembly GCA_023566465.1). Classification (NCBI taxonomy): domain Eukaryota; kingdom Metazoa; phylum Chordata; class Actinopteri; order Perciformes; family Cottidae; genus Cottus; species Cottus gobio. The sequence goes on along the minus strand of CM042217.1, from coordinate 22,062,327 downwards.
GGACCATCTAAGCCTCCAGCTCTTAGTCACCTAACATCGCATGTGCCGATGATAAATCAGACTTTACTGCCGGAAAAAAAGCTGGAAAATACCTCCTCCCACGGATTCCTCCAGTGGATTTCACACAGCTGTCACTCATTCCTGGTTCTCCTCACCAACACAGAGGTCCGGTGGTCTGACATGATGTGGAAGATGAATCTGTCTCATCAGGAGCAGGGTGAGCTCGCTCTCCAGGGGGGATTCCCGACCGCTCCCCTCCTGACAGGTTTGATGAATCTCCACTTCCCCTCTATGCCGGACGCAAATCTTGAGGTTTTAACCAAACGCACCACTGATCCATCTTTCAGAGGAGCTGGAGACGGACTGTGGGACATTTCACTAATGAGAGACGTGACATTTCGACCTCGACTTCAGCCCAGCTCGACCTGACCGGCTGCACATGTGACTGCTCAAAGTCAACAGATTCCAGTGGGGGACCAAGTACTCAAATATTTTATTTTTTTTAAACAGCAAAGTGAGGTAATAACACAAATGTTTGCAATTACAAGCAAATATGACTCCTTCAAATGTCTACTTATAAAATAATAAAAGTGAACCTGGCAGTTAAACATAGTCACGGGTCAAAAGTCAAAGTGCTCATACTGAGAAGTAGTTTGGTTTCACTGTTGGGCAAAAATACCATACAGTATGTCCAAATGTGTTACTTTATAAATAACTTTAAGAACACTCAAAGATGTGAAATGATAGAGGAAAGAAAGAAGTGAAAGAAAGAAGGCCATAAACAAGGAAGTCAGTAAGGAAGGACCGTAAGAAGGATATTTTCGCAGAAGTACGTCCTCAAGTTCAGCTTTTGGCCGTCGCCATCTTGGTTTTCCAGAGGTTACTCAAGAGGGTCGAGCTAAATACAAACTAAGGCTGAACAAGACATTTTAGGTGACTAAAAAGGTAACAATTAACTGACTGTGGAAAGTTGTAAAACATAAACAGGGACAACTCCCAGTCCGGACAACGCGGTAGCAATCTGTCAATCACAGGATAGCCATCCCGGAAGCAAACCCTGCTTTATCTATCTATTTTATCTAAATGCTACCAAAGTTTACTAAATGTACATTATGCTGTATTGAAGAAGACTAAACCGAAGCTAGCGACTGAGACCATAAACGTGTGTTTACATAATGAGGTAATAAATCAGGTGAGAAGTCTTTTTCGCATAGACTTCTATACAATTGGAATTGTTTTAACAACCAGAGGAGTCGCCCTGGTTGGCCATTAGAAAGTATGCAAGTTCCAGGCCCTTCAGCATTGACTTCATTTTGTTGCCGCCTGGTAAAGACTGAAGTATCCTTCAACAGAAATAATTCATACGTCAGCCTCGTAGGATGGCAAAATGCCGTTAGCTGGTGCACACGGCCAAACTCACCGTCATTGAAAGGGGGAAGATGGCGGCACACATCTGGGGTGTCTGTATTCAGACAGTGATCGTTTATTGAAATGAGTAAGCTTTTTTCCCAACGCTCCCCTCCACACACTCGGCCAATCGCTGTGTGAAATGGATGCGGTCATCAAACAGAAATCACAAATGTGTATTTAAGGACATAAAGTACCTGGATAATCACCAAAGGTCAAAACGAGAGCGGCTTAGAGGGATGTTGGCACGGCTCTAAAACTTTGGAGGTTTCTAGACGTTTGATGCCAAGCTGCAAATTTTGGGTGGGAATACAAACTGGAGAGGTCACTGCCGGAGAGGAACTATTTTTTTTTCTGTTTGAGTAAATGTGATTGATCACTTCCCCTTTTGGCAGAATCCATGAACTGAAAGTGTTGGGAACACATGAATGTTCTCCAAATATTTAGCATGACTCTTCTTTTAAGCTGAACTCCACCTAAGACTATTCTGCCTCGTCACAGCTGTTCACTGAGACTCAAACCCTAACCTGTCACGACCGGATGTGGAGGTGCAGAGACTCAGGTGCAGAGGAAAACCACAGGAGGCACGCTGAGGAAAGATCTAAAAGTTCTTTACTTAAGTCCACAAAAAAAAAAAAGCAGGCAGGGAATCCGGGGTCGAAGACAGGCAGGGTCAGGACAGACAGATAGGGATAGCAACTAGGAACAGCTGTAACACACAAGGGTATACAACGATAATCTGGGAGGGGACAAGGGAAAGCAGGGGAGTGTATATATGAGAGGGGAAACACAGGTGAAGGGAACGAACAATCAGGAGACACTGGAGGAGACACACATACACATTGAACTAGCAGGGTGTTACATAACCTGTAAGAGCATGCCATTCACACTCGCGAACAAACAAGAACCATGATTTAAGACAAACACAAAAAGTCACCTGTGTAGCTCGGGGTTTGTGTTTTATTCAGACGGTGAGAATGTTTTGGGCCTCCGTCCTTAAATGTTAATAAAGCCCATGCAAATTTAATCCACGTAAACAGGGGCAGGTGAGTGGACTGTGGAGGATGACTTATTCATGTGGGCCTATCTGACCGAGACCTGCTGGCAGTGTGGGGGAGGGGTGGGGGAGTGGGGGGTAATGTGTGTCCAACCGCTCATCAGGATGATTGCGTGTGAATGTCACCATGCTCGAGAATTACAGGTGCTCGAGTCAACATGAAGACATTCTGTAGGAGGAAGGGTGAGGGCGAGGGCCCACGAGAGACGAGGATGCACCAAGAGGTGGCAGCTTTCTCTACTTCCTCCTCTACGGGTTTACCAGGTGTATTGTCTATTTTAGTTTGTGGTGCAAACAGAATATTGATACTCCACAGCACGTGATTGCCCGCACAGTGTCTGTGTGGTGTATAGTCTGTGTGGTGTATAGTCTGTGTGGTGTATAGTCTGTGTGGTGTATAGTCTGTGTGGTGTATAGTCTGTATGGTGTATAGTCTGTGTGGTGTATAGTCTGTGTGGTGTATAGTCTGTGTGGTGTACAGTCTGTGTGGTGTATAGTCTGTGTGGTGTATAGTCTGTATGGTGTATAGTCTGTGTGGTGTATAGTCTGTATGGTGTATAGTCTGTATGGTGTATAGTCTGTGTGGTGTATAGTCTGTGTGGTGTATAGTCTGTGTGGTGTATAGTCTGTATGGTGTATAGTCTGTGTGGTGTATAGTCTGTGTGGTTTATAGTCTGTATGGTGCATAGTCTGTGTGGTGTATAGTCTGTATGGTGCATAGTCTGTGTGGTGTATAGTCTGTGTGGTGTATAGTCTGTATGGTGTATTGTCTGTGTGGTGTATAGTCTGTATGGTGTATAGTCTGTGTGGTGTATAGTCTGTGTGGTGTATAGTCTGTATGGTGTATAGTCTGTGTGGTGTATAGTCTGTGTGGTGTATAGTCTGTGTGGTGTATAGTCTGTATGGTGTATAGTCTGTGTGGTGTATAGTCTGTGTGGTGTATAGTCTGTGTGGTGTATAGTCTGTGTGGTGTATAGTCTGTGTGGTGTATAGTCTGTATGGTGCATAGTCTGTGTGGTGTATAGTCTGTGTGGTGTATAGTCTGTATGGTGTATAGTCTGTGTGGTGTATAGTCTGTGTGGTGTATAGTCTGTATGGTGTATAGTCTGTGTGGTGTATAGTCTGTATGGTGTATAGTCTGTGTGGTGTATAGTCTGTATGGTGTATAGTCTGTGTGGTGTATAGTCTGTATGGTGTATAGTCTGTGTGGTGTATAGTCTGTGTGGTGTATAGTCTGTGTGGTGTATAGTCTGTGTGGTGTATAGTCTGTATGGTGCATAGTCTGTGTGGTGTATAGTCTGTGTGGTGTATAGTCTGTATGGTGTATAGTCTGTGTGGTGTATAGTCTGTGTGGTGTATAGTCTGTGTGGTGTATAGTCTGTATGGTGTATAGTCTGTGTGGTGTATAGTCTGTATGGTGTATAGTCTGTGTGGTGTATAGTCTGTATGGTGTATAGTCTGTGTGGTGTATAGTCTGTGTGGTGTATAGTCTGTGTGGTGTATAGTCTGTGTGGTGTATAGTCTGTGTGGTGTATAGTCTGTGTGGTGTATAGTCTGTGTGGTGTATAGTCTGTGTGGTGTATAGTCTGTGTGGTGTATAGTCTGTGTGGTGTATAGTCTGTGTGGTGTATAGTCTGTGTGGTGCAACAGCAGTATCATTAAAGTGAACTATAGTCTCGAGTTGACCATCATCCACAGATCGGTTGTGTTGTGACATTTTTCTGCCGGCAGACAACATTTTCTCAGTTAGCATATGATTATTGATCGCCCAACTTGGAATCCATACTTTTTGCAATGTAATCAAATAAAACGCATAATTAAATTAAGTGAGGTTCCCTTCGTAGACTGAAAAACTAAAGCTCCTGAATGTGAGGGTTTCATGGAGCACAAAGGTGTGGATTTAATTAAAATATGTTTTACTCACTTTGGATAACAGTCCTGTCTGTAAAATGTTTTTCTTTTTGTGATTTGCATTTGAAAAATGACAGATGTGTCTATTAAAAATGGGCTATCTCTATTAAATGTGTTTTTTTTCTTCTTTTTTTTTTTTTAGATTAAAATAAACTAAAAAAGAATGGTCCAGTCAACACAAAAGATCCTAAAGGTACTGAGAAGCACGGACAGTTAATCCACTGATATTAACTGATGAGGCATGTGAGACAGTAAATGGAACTGTTGAGATGTTTTATTAAACTATAATAAACTTGTTTGCACAACATTTCTATGGCTGCAGTTCACCAGGATGTCTTCAGCATATTTCATAGCAAACTTTAAAAAGCATGACATCTTTTTTTGTGCCACAGCTTGTTTACTTGCACCTACTGTTGTATATGTACATAATTCATTTGTATTTAAACTTTTCAGAAAACATGACCAAAATTGTCATTGCCTCCCTCTGCGAACTAGATGCCTCGATCAATCCAGAGGGAGCAATGCGGAGCGAAGAAAAGTGTTTGGCTCGCCGACTTCAAGGAGAATTTCAAAAGAAAGATGGCTGAGCATCTCTTACCATTTATTTGACCAAAGAACTGACAAAGAACCGGAACTAACTTGTTCACTGGAGCGAGTGACTGAAAAACAGTGAGCCGAAACCGAACAAGAAGGCTGGTAACAAAAGAAACAACCACCACCACAACAGCACTGAAGCTGGAGAACATCCCCAGCTGGAGACAGAAAGAATAGAAACGCTGGCCCCAAACTGCCAACGTCTCTCGCCACAAAAAGAAAATACCTCTAAATGAAAAGGCAACATGTCAGACAAGCCGCTCCTCTCTTTCACAAACTCCCTTTAGTTTCCCTCCGTTTCTTCCTCCTCCTCCTCCTCGCCTCGCCTCTCTGTCACCGAGCGAGGGCTGCCATGACAGTTTCAGCACTCCGTCTCCGTCTCCTCCGCACGCCGGCGGCAGCGCTGAGTCGGCACTCCTGCACCACAAACACTTCTTCATTCTGTTTATTTGTCCTCGCCTTCCTCTTCCCGCAGAACGATTCCTGCGCTCGGTATTAAACAGGCTAAATGGGGACATGCTTTTATAAGGCAGGGGCTTTGAGTGTACCCCAGTTTAAGTTAGATCGCAGAAGAAAGAGGACGTTGTTCCGCCGCTTTCTGTCACTCCGACAGTCTGTCAGATACTCGCTCGCTCTGTGTCTGTCTGGGATGCTCTTATTGTGCATTTAATTGAGGAAAACTTTTAGGAGTTACGCAGTTACCAAACTTCTACCAACACATGTTGAACCTTACTAAACTGAGCATGTCCTCAGTAGAGAAACGGTGCTTTGGACTTCTGTTCCGATGGTCTGACACAACGTAGCTCTACTTTTCTGTCATGTTTGTCTTATCCAGACCTCCGGTTTGCCAATCATGTCTCAGGCTTATTTGCAGCGATCCAAATAGGTCAGGTGCTTGTTGATGGTAAAAAAAAAACATTGATCAAAGCTTTTTTGGAGGGATTAAGTAAAATAACGTAATTTCCGTGTGCGAGGGCCAGAACAATGGCAAAACATATCAACACGAGAATGAGGTCGATGCAGAAAGAACAGAAATAACTTGGAATGAAAAACTTCCAATAACATGTCGTGAAACTATTGTAGCGACTGATAACTGAACGCAGGTGAGTCACAACTGACTGGTTTGGACACAATAACTCTCACACATTAAAAAGCTAACTCAAACATGACGAAAGGATATATTCTCATATTCTCAGTCCGGTCTTCTCTGTCCTGATATTGGCATCAGGATACGTTGAATGACGACGTTTCTGAACTGAAATTCTGTTTCATGAAAACGTTTCCTGTCAGCCTCGTATCGCGCTTGCAGAAACACACAATGACACGTGGTTGATGTTGTGAAACGGTTGGTTGGAAAAAACATCTTGGTTTGTGTTAACATAATAACGTATTCAAATGAATATAATGTAACGTAACATCGCAACGTGACGACGTAAGTACTGGCAGTAAACAACCTTAAAGTAACAAGCGTAAAGTCAACGTTTACTTTTGGTTTCACATGGGACACGGACAGCAATCTCCAGGGTGAAAGTCCAGTGTTTGTTTGTTAAAGGTCATTGAAGGCAACGACAAAGGATCCATTTGGCCTTTCAAGGCCTAAATTCAGTCTAAACCTCATGAGAACTAAAGCTTTAGAAAGATGCTTCAAAGGCTTAACATACTCTGAAACAGATGCAGACGACAATCACATGGCAACCCATTTTGGACCGCACACGTTTCTTCCGGTCCAAACAGATATCAAACAAAAATGTACAACCAATGGGCTGACAGACGGAAAGTATCATTTGCTCTGTGTACAATGCTTTATCCATAAAAAGAGGATGAGAACCTTGTGCTGAGAGAGTATCTTGCCGAGGAGGAAACGTGTCCCCTTTAGAGTCCGTCCACACTTCTGCCCGCACGTCCTCCTGCATGACAAACACTTAACAAGCAACACACACACACACACACACACTCCCTCTGTCTGGGGGGGGGGGGGGGGGGGGTACCTTTTAGATGTGCATCAGCCCGGACAGTGTGTGTCTGCCTCTGGGTCCTGGTCCCGGGTGTGTGTGTCAGGCTCAGTGACACCTCAGTCACTTCGGCTCTGCAGCTGCGCCGTCGTAGCCACCGGGAGTGCCCACGCGGCATTTTGCGGGTGCAGTGGGTGACAGGGTGCATGACAGCGGGCGGCGTGGCACTTGCACTCCCGTGTCAGCTGAAGAGTCCG